>CM065388.1:12830000-13512500 GCA_033060915.1 Euryodendron excelsum | reverse complement strand
TTCAATGAGTTAGAGTTCCTATGGCCAATGCGAAGGGAGACCACTCAAGAGAGGGTTCCATGGGGCCATTCCAACCACTAAACATGTGAGAGCAGAAACATTAGAAATCAAAGAGTTTGAAATCCACTTGTGTGCAAGAATAAAAAAGAGAAGGGAACGACCAATATACAAGGGAGACCACTCAAGAGAGGGTTCCATGGGGCCATTTCAACCACTAAACTTAAGAGAATGAAAACCTTGGAAATTAGAGAGTTCGAAAACAATTTTTATGCAAGTTGAAATGCAATGATGGAAAAGTGTGAGTTAGGGGTTAATGGGGGATTTTCTAAAGCATGATTTCTAAGGTCTCATCCTACACTTTAAGGGATCAACTCTTAGAACTATTTCGAGAGGAATATGGAGCTTGAAAATGACATGGAAATGAGAATAATGCAAGCTTTGTAAGACATGGTCATAAACATGAAAATGAAGCCAAGCACACAAGACATGATCAAGATAGCAAAATGCTGGAGGGTCATGAGTACATACAAGGCTTTAGGCTACACCACATAATCAAGAGGCTCCTAGGCCATACGATCTTAAAGTAGGCTAGTGAGAGATCCCCCTACACTGTGGCTCCCACTAGCTTTCCTCTAGGCATGAACTAAGAGCCTTCTTGGCTTCAAGCATGTAAGAAAAGGGGGTTGAAGATGGGGATTAAAATAGATAATAGCCTAAGTAGGCTAGGAGGGAGAAGAGAAGAGTAGGGAAAGGAAAAAATGTAAAAGAAATACCACCTTTTGTCTTCAATGCACTTGTAATCTTCTATGGATACTTTGACTTGAACTTAGATGGCTTCAAGTAGGCTTGAGGGGCTGGAAGGAGGAGTTTGATGGTGTATAGGCTTATGTAGGTGAAGTGTATGGGCTAGGGGTTTGATGGTGTATAGGCTCAAAAGAAATACCACATTTTGTCTTCAATGCACTTGTTCCATTGCCACCATACCACGTGGCACCTAGTGTACTGGTTAAATCCTGACGGTTGATCGAACTTTGGTCAATTTGATCAAAATCTGGGCGCATGTTGCATACGCTCCGTCACCGGGAGTGTTCGTCTAAACTTTGTCTTAATAATTGAGCCAACCAGGAAGGTTTCGGGGGAATCGATTGCACCCACAATGTTCTCCTAGGGTTTCCCGTGAGTTTGAATAGTGTTTGAAATTGCGGGATCTTGTCTCGGGAAACATGCATAAAATGGCATTTTTGTGAAACGTCTGTGATACTCTCCGTAGGGGTTCGAAAGTAGTTATTTTCGTGTTGCACAATCAAGGCCTTCGGAAGCGATCTCTTCGATCAGACCATACTGTTGGAGAGTACTCTGGAAATACTTTCGGGAATTTCCTTATTTACGCATTTCTCGAGTCGTTTGACGGTGCATTGTATCAGCGAATTAGGGGAAAAGTCAATCCGGCAGAGCGTCTATGAGACGCTCCAGGGGTTGTAGAAAGTTGCAGTTTTCGAGCCATACAATGAAGAGCTTTGGGGAGTGATCTATTCAATCGAGCCGTATCGATGGAAAGACCTATGAACGAGCTTTCATGAATTCCTTGGTTTACACATTTCTCTAGTCATTTAATGGTGCGTTATAACCAAGAAATCGGGAGAAACCGGAATTTAAGCGGAGCATCTGCGAGACACTCTAGGGAACTTTTATCGAGTTATGAGTGTTTAGCATTGTAAGGTCTTCCTTAGGTTAAAAAGGGGTGTGTGACAAGACTTGTCGTTCAATATCCTTGGACCAGTGTTGTTTTGTGGCGCTCAGCTTGTCAAGGGCCAATGGTCATTTTGGCTGGTTTCAATTGAAAATGGTCAGGAATGGATCGGAGTGTCATGTTAAGCATGTCAGGTCATTTTGGGGTGGTTTTGGGAGAGTCTTTTACCATTCGGTGGGGTTTGTGCAATGCTGGGGCGTTCAAGGGCAAAACGCTCATTTTGATCGGAGTTAGCCGAAATAGGGTTGGAATTGGATCGAATGGCGTATGGAGTATGCCTAACAATTTAGTAACATTTTGGAAGGGTGGACTTAAAACGTGCCTGGAGGCCAAAGGGGCAAGTTTGGTCATTTTTTACCGAGTCGAGCTAGCTGGCTCCGGTGTTGACCTAGGTGTTGGTTCCCGAGGCCGTCCAGCCTTGAAAAGCTACCTGTGCAGTGTTAGTCCCTGAGATCGTCCGGTCTTAGAGAGCTACCTGTAGGGTGGTGTTGGCTCTTGAGAACGCTTGGTCTCAGAAAGCTACCTGTGAGGGTGGTGTTGATTTCTGAGAACTACAGAATGACGGACATTCTATATTGGTGGGCTAGTAGGCGCCAGAAGTGAACCGTCTGGAATTTTAATAAGGTGTTGGTCCCCGAGATCGCCCGATCTCGGGAAGCTACCTGGATGACATTGGTTTTCAAGACTGCCCGATCCTAGAAAGCTACCTGGAATGCCTAAGGGTATGATGGTGCTTTTAGCTCTAGCGGACCTTGTGGGCCTGAGAAGTGACCAGTTGATTAGATTAGAGTTTGAAAGGCTTGTTTTGAGCTTGCATGTGTTGTGATGTTTGAAAACTGAATCCGGTCGGGCCAGAGATTGCCGAGCGGACAAAAATGTGGTGCTTACATACAACTTATGCAAAGATGTATATATATTCATGAATTCGATGAACCTTGTCTCGATGCTGAACCTTCCCTCCTCAGCCATTTCACCAATCTTCAAACCGACGAGCCTCATCAATGGCATCGCTAGAGACGCGAACACATCTTCGGCCTATAAAAGTAATAGATCTAGAAAAACTTTACGCTTCCTACCAAAAAAATTCTTCAAACTCAAACGAACACAAAAATTTCAAAATTCGTACGCCAAATATGCAATCAAGTCTCTAGCAAGAACACTGTGAAAATTCAAAATTTTTGAATCAGAAGAAGAGAAATTCTAGTTATTTGGGAGGTTAATTTACTTCTAACAAGCCAATTTGGATCTAAGATTTGAGTTGATGGAATTGGACTTTCATCTGTTGGTGGCGAGTGATTGTACTCTAAAAGTGCAATCTACATGTCTTAATTGGCTAATTGTTAGTGTTATATTATGTTTCATTATGTTATTTTAGCCCTAATCCGTCACTAACTTAGTTGTATGTTAATTTTCATGATTCCTAACTTAAAAGGGATAAATTGGCGCTGAAACAGCAAGGCGTTCGAAGGGCATTCGAATGGTCCTCGAGGGCGTTCGAACGGTATACATAGGCGTTCGAACGGTACGTCGAACGGTCTCATGCCAAGTTCAGGTTTGAAGTGTGTTTGAAGGATTCAGAGAGCAAGTTTTCCCGTTCGAAGTGCGTTCGATGCAACATTCGAACGGTCTCCGTGGCGTTCGAATGGTGGCCCAGGCGTCCGAACGGTTTTCCAATCCTGCAAAGACTTGGAAGCCTATATAAGTTAGGAGTGTGGGATATATTAGGGTTCGCGACTTTTTACAGTTTTTAGGTAGCAGCAGTTGTAGATACAAAGGTTCTTCTAGTTTATTTCATGCTTTTTTATAGTTATTCACAATTTGCTGTAATCAGATTCTCAGGTTTGCAATTAATACATTTTGTTTATATTTATGCAATTTGTTTTTACATTTTGAATATGAGTAGCTAAACTCTTTAATCTCGGGATCAAAAGCGAAGATCAATTGAATGTTTTGGATGAATGAAGGAGGTATGCTTTGGTTTTAAAGTTAAATCTTCTAGTTTTTCTCTCTTCATCTTCTTCGTTCTAGAACTTTCGAAAACCTGAATGTTTGATTATGTTCGGTAACGTTTAGGCGTGAATTTCTATTCCGTATATGCATTACACGAATCGATGGTACTCGTCCTTGATTAAAACAACCTAATCATTCTAGGGGTTGAGGTTTTGAAGGATATGTGTTTTTACTGTTAAATTTTTTGAACCCAAGACTCGTGACGTAGTCAAAGGGTTTAAGTTATTGAAATATCTCCTTCGGAATTCCAAAAGACGTAATTGATCGGAGTGGATGCTCCTAGGACCTTTTTATTAATAGTTAAACCTACATAGCTTTTCAATTGATTACTCTTGAATTTGAATTAGTTTAGACTAATATACCATCTCCAAACAATCAGATTTTTTTCCTTTCCTTTTAGAAGTAAGTCGTAAGGTTTTTGTGAGCACTTGAGAGAAGTATTTTAGTACTTTTGGTTCTGTGTAATTTGCTCCCTGTGGATCGACCTCATTCTTACGAGTTATACTACTCTGCCATCCTATACTTGGGATATCTCGAGCATACATTTGGAGGCTGAGTTAAGTTTTTGGCACCGTTGCCGGGGAGCATATTTTCGCACAAGGGACTGCAAGGGGCATGCTAGAACTCGAATCTTAGTCCACGCGAAATCCTACGAACTGCTTCGCCATTCATCTATCATAGCAAGGAAAGTGACGGCTAAGGCTTGTTCCACCTTTTCGTGTTAGTTTAAGAATTTATTTGTTTTTCTTTCTTTTTAGGGCTCTAGGAATTCATTTAGATAGGAGGCGGATTTAGAGGAGGTTAGGCTTTGTGCTAATTGCTTATTGGTGGTATTGCTTTGCATGCGGAGATTGAGGTTTGGCTGGGTTAAATATTTATTTTGTGGGTAACAGATTGATATATTTGAGGAGATTGGAGGATCGGTTGGACTGTATGTGCTTTTTGTGTGCATTGCATATGTATGTCCTCATATTTTAGAGATCACACACGCCGTCTAGCTCTAGTCGACCGGTTGCGTAATCTTCCATCAGGTTACTTGACTCCATCACCCATTCATCGTAGTCCAGAAGACCTTCCCAGTTTTCCCTTAATTGTTGACTTAGGGCCTATTCCAATGGCAAACCTTAACGACGGCAACAATGATAACCTCGAAAAAGGAAGTAACCAAGGAGACGATGCCGCCTAGAACCGTACCATGAGAGATTATATGAATCTCCAAAGGCAAACACCCACTTCTGCCATAGTACTTCCTGCACACCAGACCACACTAAATATTAAACCAGGAATGCTACTTGCCTTACCTCAATTTCATGGTTATGATTTGGAACAACCATATACACATATCAAAGATTTCGACGATGCATGCTCACTTTTTTAGGATAATTCATGTCCTAGGAAAGTTTTACTGTTGAAGCTTTTCCCTTTCACTCTAAAGGACAAGGCCAAAATGTGTTTTAATTCATTAACACCTATGTCCATACATGTGTGGCATACTCTGCAAGGGGAGTTCTTGAAAAAGTTCTTCCCTGAAAATCGCACTGAGGCACTAAGGCATGCCATCTCTCAATTTGAACCAAATAGTGATGAGACATTCTTCCAATGCTGGGAGGGGTTCAAAGACTTACTTTTCGCATGCCCACATCATGGTTTCCCTGAATGGCCCAAAATAAACACATTTTACTCTTCATTGACTCCTCAATTGAAGATGTTTGTTGAATTTATGTGCGCAGGAACATATCTAGACAAAAACCCCACAGAAGCTTATAATTACTTTGACTATTTGGCCAACTTGACTAGTGATTGGGCTAACACTAACATGGCTAAAGATTGGTCCACCATTGGAGCACAAAATCTTACACGTAAGCCCACTACCACGCCACATATCAGAGGTAAACACCAATTGGGGGAGGTAGAAGATCTACAAGCTAGGGTCACGACACTCACTCGTAAATTCGAAGTTATGGAAACCTCTAAGGCCACCACGGTTGTACCGGTTGAAACACCTTCATCATGCTTAGTTTGTGATACACAGGACCATGATACTATATCATGTCCGGTAATATTGGGGGTACGGGAAGCACTACAAGGCCAAGTAAACGCAGTTGGCCAATTTCAAGGGGGATATCAAAATCAACGGAGCGGGAACAATCCCTACTCCAACACATACAACCCTAGGTAGAGGAATCACCCTAACTTTGGGTGGAAACAAGAGGGCCCTTCAAACCCTCAACCCTTCCAACAACCTCCACCACCATTCCAAACACCACCGCAACCGTTTTAAGGTCAAACTGTCAAGTATCCCACACCATCGATACCACAAACATATGCACCTCAACTGGTACAATATCAGCCCCCACATAAGAGAGGTAGTGAGGACCATCAAATGGCCAATGATCTTTGATCACTCACAAACAAGGTTACGAATTTGGAACATTCGCAAGGGGAGACAAATACGACAGTCAAAGACATCCACAAGATGTTGATGACTCAACAAACGTAAGGGCGATTTCCAGCCCAACCGCAACCAAACCCTAAACCTACAAACTACATTGACACGACACATGAACAGGTTCAGGACATCACCCTTAGGAGCAGAAAGCAACTAGAACAAACCAACCCTCCTAACAACAATGATTAAGGGAAAAAGGATGCATCTGCCGAGTTAGGGCATGAGGAAAAGAGAGAGGAGAATGAAAATGAAAAGAACATGAGTGAACAGAAAGAAAATGGGAGTCATTCTGAGCTGTCTCCCCAAATGTCTAAGGATATGAGCATGAAAGATTTAAAATATGCTCCATTCCCACATAGGTTGACCAAAGCGAACTTGAATGCTGAAATTTATGATGTCTTCAAATAAGTTTGAATTAATATCCCTATGTTAGATGTCATTAAGTAAATACCATCCTATGCTAAGTTCTTGAAGGACTTGTGCACTGTAAAAAGGAAATTGCATGTTAAAGAAATGGCAATGATGAATAAAAGTCAGAGTGTAATTCTCCAATGTAAGTCGGTGCTGAAATATACGGACCCCGGTTGTCTTATGATTTTGTGCATAATAGGGGGTTCTTAGATTGATCGCGCACTTGTTGACTTAGGTTCTAGTGTGATCCTTCTTCCACATTCTGTGTACAAAGAGCCTGGTCTAGGAGAACTTAAGCCAACACGAGTTACATTAGAGTTAGCTGATCGGTCTGTTAAAGTCCCTAAAGGTATTGTTGAGGATATGCTCATACAGGTTGATACAGTTTACTAACCGGTGGATTTTATTGTTTAAGATACCCAACCCGTAGAGACCAAGTCATCTAAGCATCATATTCCAATTATTTTAGGACGACCTTTCCTAGCAACTACCAATGCCATTATCCATTGCAGGCATGGGTTGCTCAAGCTTTCATTCGGGAATATAACTTTAGAGACCAATATTTGTATAGTGGGTAAACAATCACAGGAAGTAGACCAAGTTGCAGAGGTAGACTTCATCGAGTCTATCATCCAAGAGCATGTAGACCGGGAGTTTATAGAGGACCCAATTGAAAGGGCTCTAACTTGAGATGAGCCTAATGACCAACTAGAGTCTGAGTGTATAAGTTTTAGGAACCAACATAGGGCAGGGGAAGAGAGTGAACCTTGCATGCAAGTAGGTCATTGGACCTCAGTGTTTGAACCCCTTACCCCTAATGCCATAAAGCCAATTCCTCTAGCCTGTCTGAAGGCCAAGATGAATTATTATTATAAGTGTTTAAACATCATAGAAAAGCTTTAGGTTGGACAATAGCGGATCTTCACGGGATTAGCCCCCTTATATGTACCCATCGTATATATTTGGATGAGGATGCTAAGCCAGCGTGTCAATTGCAAAGACACTTGAACCCAACTATGAAAGAGGTAGTTAGAGGAGAAGTGTTGAAGCTTCTCGATGCGGGTATCATATACCCCATCTCTTATTCTAAATGGGATAGTCCACCCCAAGTTGTCCCTAAAAAGTCAAGAGTTACGGTAGTAAAGAATGAGCTGAATGAACTAGTTCCTACTAGGATCCAAACAGGTTAGAGATTGTGTATAGACTACCGCAAACTCAATGTAGCCACTTGGAAAGACCACTTCCCACTCCCGTTCTTGGATCAAGTCCTAGAACGGGTAGCAGGCCGAGCTTTTTACTATTTCCTAGATGGTTATTCTGACTATAACCAAATAGAGGTCGCACTAGAGGACCAGGATAAGACTACTTTCACGTGCCCTTTTGGCACTTATGCATACAAAAGAATGCCCTTTGGCCTATGCAATGCACCAGCTATTTTTCAAAGGTGCATGATGTCTATTTTCAACGACATGGTGGAGAAGATTCTTGAAGTTTTCATGGATGATTTCTCCGTTTATGAGGGCACTTTTGAGGCCTGTCTAGGACACCTAGAAAGAGTGTTAGAAAGATGTGAGGAGAGCAACTTAGTGCTCAACTAGGAGAAGTGTCATTTTATGGTGACACAAGGCATAGTTCTTGGACACATAGTGTCCAATAAAGGGATAGAGGTAGACAAAGCCAAAGTAAAGTTAATTCAACATCCTCCTACTCCCATGAATGTCCAAGACATCAGGTCTTTTCTAGGGCATGCCAGATTCTACTGGTGTTTTATTGAAGGGTTTAGTGTGATTTCGAGACCTTTATGCCACATTCTTTCATAAGATGTGCCATTTGAGTGGACATCTCAATGCCAAGAAGCCTTTGATAAACTAAAAGGATTTCTCACCACCGCACCGATTATTAGGGCCCCCGATTAGTCTTTACCTTTCGAGCTAATGTGCGATGCGAGTGACTATACAGTGAGGGCAGTATTAGGGCAAAGGGTCGATAAACAACCGTACGTGATATATTACGTGAGCAAAACCCTTAATGAGGCCCAATTGAACTACACCACCATAGAAAAAGAGCTCCTTCCCGTGCTTTTTGCATTGGACAAGTGTAAGCACCCCATTTTTTACTGCTCGGCAATCTACGGTCCATCTCGACTTGAGTTCAAGTCAATGTTAACATATTCTAGAATTCTAGTCCTAACCCAGTCAATTCATCGCTTCGCGAGCCCACCAAGCCCAAATAGAGGCCAAATGACCAAAATGCCCTTGTGGGTGTCGATTCGGTCCAATCCCGTAGGCACGTCTTCCAGTCCCCTTTCTAATTCCAATAGGCACATCTTCCCGAAGACGGTAAGTCCCCTTTTCTAGTCCAATTTCAATCCCTCTCTCGAGACAGTTGATTCCTCGAGATGGTAAGTTTATCCAATCTGGCACATTTTTTGAAGAAAGCTTCTTTGAAACGGTAAGTGCCTTCAAACCCGTCGACCGGGATGAGACCCCAAGTCCCCTAGATGGTAGAACGGTCTAGCTTTGGCGCCTGCTAGCCTGCTAATGCAGAAATGTCCATTTCGGCATGACTTTCCAGAAGGTTGATTTATCAGGCGCTAAGTCCCTTTAGCAGCTTCCCGAGATCAGGCAGTCTTTGGAATGATCGCGAACCGTCAAAGTAGCGGAAGTACTCGCAAACATCGCAACCGTTAGAGTATCGGAAATACTCGCAAACAGGTTGATATAAGGAATTGCCAATAAATCCCTGTATCACGGGACTTTCGTCAGAGTGGTGGAAACACTCAAAACCCAGGTCAACACCGGTGCCTGCTAGCCCACTTTGGTAAAAAATGACCAAACTGCCCCTAGGGCCATTTCCCAGCATGTTTCTCAAGAAAATATCTAAGTTCTCAAAACGGTAAGTCCACCCCTTCCAGGATTGTCTTAAAAGCAATCTGGCACGATTAGGTGCCTTCTAGTCAGTTTCAGGCCAATTCTGAGACTTTTCGGTCAAGATGACCATTTTGCCCCTAGGCCTCTGAACACCCCTGGAACCACACCGGCTCTGGGTATCAAACCGGTAACCTCCCAAAAATGCTTCTTATGGTATTCTCAACCTTTCATTACCTTTCCGGATCATTTCAAGCCAATTCCGGCAAACCCGGTGCAAAATGACCGTTTTGCCCTTAGCAGGTCGGTCGTCTTTTCCGACCACATCGGCTTTGGGTATCAAACAGGTAACCTTTGAGAACATTTTAAATAATGTTTTCAAATCTCGAATCTTCTTTTGGGACATTCCGAGGTCGTCCTGGCAGCTTTCCGGCCTAGTTGACCGTTTTACCCCTAATGGCCCGGTCGACCCTTCTAACAAACCCTGACATCCTTTTTCAAGTCCACTACATCCAGGACCCTATTCTAAGGTTTCCTGCCTTTTTTCGACTTTTCGGGCCATTCTCGGTCCCTTAAATCTTTCTCGGACCTTCTAGAGTCACTCTTAGTGAAGCCAGGCTAAAAGTTGTATGGTAGTCACTAGTACAAGCATCTAAATCTTCTGAAGATACGTTGCTTGCTGACCTTAAAACTTTCCTAAGTGATTGGTGCCACTAGTAGTGGCACCAAGCCAATATTTGGCCTGGTGCCACTCCTAGTGGCGCTAGAAGGAATTTTAGCCTAGCGCCACTGCAATAGGCGCCAAGTTCATCCTCTCTTTATAAATACAGAACCTCCTCCAGCATGAAAGGGGTCCACAAACTCAGTCTAAAAACCCTACTATTCGATATACAGAGCTCGTAACCTCCAAAAACCCTAGTCTCCTTTAAGTTTTCCAAACCTTAGCCACCATATACGAACCCCTAGCCACCATACACCAAACCCTAGCCTCCTATACACTCATACACACTCTCAATGCACCTATACACTAGCCTCAAAGTCTCCATTGAAGACTTAGATTGCTACAACTACAAAGCTTTAAAGATCGAAGACACCCTTTTGAAGATTGAAGCGAAGACCGAAGCAAAGCAAGGAAAGCAAAGCGCGCAAAGCAAAGCAAAATAAAGAAGATACAAGGTAGGCTTCTTATTTACGTTTCTGCACTTCCCCCTCTCTCTTCTCCCTCTGAACCCACTTGGGTTTTCTTCTATTTTAATCCCCCATCTTCTTCCCCCCCTTTCTTTGCATGCTTGAAACAAGGGACTTCCCAATTCATGTGTAGGATTAGGCTATTGGAGGGTCACCGTGTCGGGGACTTTCTTTTAGTCTAACCAGAGACCACGTGGGTTTGGCCCCCTTGATTATGTGGTGAAGCCTTAACCTTGTATGTTCACGACCCCCAACTTGCATTGTGCATATCATGATCTTGCATTCTTCTAAAAATCATTTTCCAACTTGTTTTCAAAACTTGCATTAACATCGTTTTCAAACTTACATCAAAATCTTCTTTTTCAAAACTTGTTTTCAAAATCACAATCCTAGGGTGATTCTAACTTTTCCATGGCAAGGGTTGCTTTAAGAAAGTGTTACATTTAAAGTGGCCAATACGATCCATATTTTCAAATCTTGTTGTTTTCAAAACCACTATCCTAAAGTGGTTCTAACCTTCTTATGGTTATAGTTGTTTTAGGAAAGTGAGATATTTTATATACTTTTTAAAAACTTTCTTTTCAAATCTTTCTTTCCTAAAAATCTCTTTTTCAACATGCTTTCCACAAACTCCCTTCAAATTCCTTTCAGAAATTGTTTTCTAAAACACTCCCTCCAAAAATATATTTTTCAAAACTTCCTTTGCAAACTCCTTTCCAAAACACTCTCTTTTCAAAATTCACTTTCTAAAAATGTTCCCTAGCCCGCTTTCCTAAAAAACTCCTTCCTAAAAATTCTTTCCAAAAATTCCTCTCCAAAAACTCTCTTTTCAAAAACTCTTTCCAAAAACTCCTTTTTAAAATCTTCTTCCAAAACCACTCTTTTCAAAAACTCTCTCAAAGTTTTACTTTCCAAAAACTTTTCCTTTCCAAAATCTCCTTCTTTAGAGTCTAAGTCAAGCCCTAGAGCCAACCATTAGGAAACCCTAATTTTCCTTCCCAAAAACTTGATTTTCAATCTTGTCTTAAAACTTAGGTTTCCAAAATCTCCCCGTTTACATCAAAATCATAAATTTTCAAAAAGCCTCTTTTCTACATCAAAACTATAGTTTTTCCAAATCTAGGGTTTCGAAAACTTTCCATTCCAAATCCACGCCAAATCCAATATTTCCTTTTGAAAACCAAATCCAATCTTCTCGTTTAGGAAACTAGATACATTCCTCCATTTTTGGAAGCAAAATTAAATCATCTCTTTTTTAGAAACAAAATCCAATCATTTGTTTTAGGGAATAGGAATCTCAATCCTTCCTAGTCTAAACCTTTCCTAATTCACTCTTTCCTAATCTCATACTTTCCTAAACCTTAAGTTTTCTAAACTTAAACTCTTAAATCTTTCCTTAAACTTTAAAGCTTGCAAATCTTTCCTAATTCCATACCTTTCCAAATTTTAACTTTCCAAATCTAAGTCTTCAAATCTTTCTTAAACTCAAACCTTTCCTAATTTCAAGATTTTCTAAAACTCAAACTTTGAATCTTTCTAAAATTCTAAACTTTCCTAAACTTCGAATCTTTCTAAATCTAAAACTTTCTAAACTCAAAACTTTCTTATTTTCAAAACTTCTCTATTTCAAAACATCCCAATTTCAAAACTTTCCAATTTCAAACCTTTCCTAAAATGACACTTTCCTAATTCCAAAACTTTCCTAGTTTGAAATCTTTCCTAAAATGACGCTTTCCTAAAACGAAACTTTCCTATTTTAAAACTTTCCTAATTTGAATCTTTCCTAAATCCAATCTTTCCTAATCTTCCAAGTCTAACATTCGAGTCAAATCCTTCCTAAGTCTCAAGTCTTTCTTAAGTCTAGATTTCCTAAACCAAGCTTTCCAAAACCAATCTTTTCAAATCTTCCAATCAAAGATCAAAATTCAATCTTCTTAATTCCAAATTTCAATTTTCAATCTTCTATTCTAAGTTCAAATCAAATTCTTTTTCAAATAAAAAATCTCTTTTCTATCAGACTCTTGTCCAAACTACGACTGACCTGATTCCTCAAAAAGGATACGTAGGCAACCCTCATGGGTGCGGTCATAATCTTTTCAAATCTCCAATTTCACAACCTTTTTCAAGTTTCTATTTCCATAATTCTTTTCAAATCTCAAATTCCATAATCTATTCTAAACTTCAAATTCAAAATTTCTATTTCCAAATCTCTATTTTCAATCTCCAAAACTTTCTCTCAAAATCAAATTTATCTCTTTAAATCCCTTTTCAAATCAAATAAAGTATTTTCAAATCTGTTTTCCAACTCTCTTTTTCTTGCACCTGCATATCATGCATTATGTTAAACTTCTTTATAAAAATTATTTTCTAAAGTGGATAGGATTAGACAATTGTTAGTTGAAGACTCTCATAGGTGAATCTAGGGTGAATAGACATGTAAGTACAGCAAGGGCGGGGTAGGGTGATGGCTCAGTACACCTTCCCTACACGTAACCAACCTCCAAACCTAGATCACTGTTTTTGAAATACCAAAATGGAGTTTATTTTCAAAAAAGGGCTTAATTATTTTTCAAAGGTTGTCAAACAACCTATTTTCTTAAAAACCCTCTCTTAAGGACGTTTTCCAAAATTGTTTTCAAAACCCTAAGTGTAGTCTTCGGATTGTGCTTAGTTTTTAGGTGACCTAACTCACCTTAATCCAGTTAGGTGGCGACTCCAAATCTTTTCTAAAAGCCCTTTATTCAAACCAATTTTCAATTCAAACCTAGTCGCACTCATTTTTCTAGGAGGATGAGTTTTAACGAGAGAGTACAACAAATTTAGGTCGTACTTAGTTGGATCGCTTGTTATCATCTACACTGACCACTTTGCACTTAAGTACCTCCTAAGTAAACCCAATGTGAAACCCCGACTCATCCGGTGGATTCTCCGATTACAAGAGTTCCATATTGAGATTAGGGATAAGAAAGGGGTTGAAAATGTAGTAGCTGATCATTTGTCATGGCTCCTTACTGATGGGGAAGCCCGAGACCCCCTTCCAATTAACGAACATTTTCTAGATTAGCAACTTTTTCAAAACACTGCACAGACAAACACGATGACCCCGTGGTATGCTAACAATGCAAACTACTTAGCCACAGGTAGGATACCATCACATTGGTCTAGCATCGATAAGAAGAAGTTCTTTAGGAATGTGAGGTATTTCCCTTGGGAAGATCCTTACGTGTTCAAATACTGTCCTGATCAAATTGTTTGTCGGTATGGTCCCGACAATGAGGTAGAAAGCATAATTGAGTTCTGTCATTCATAGGCGTGTGGTGGGCATTTTTCATCTCGTAAAACCAATGCAAAGATTTTACAAAGGGGTTTCTATTGGCCCACCTTGTTCCATAATGTTCAAACCTTTTGCATGTCTTGCAATAGATGTCAACGGTTAGGAAGTCTATCTCGAAGGCACATGATGCCCCTCACTCCTATTATTATTCTAGAAGTCTTTGATTGCTGGGGTATTGATTTTATGGGTCCGTTTTCTAGTTTGTATGGCTATCTTTACATCCTAGTGGCCATAAACTATGTATCCAAATAGGTAGAAGCCATCCCGTTGCGTACCAATGACCATACTGTTGTGGTCAAGTTCCTAAAAGAGTATATTTTCTCTAGATTTGGTATGCCTCGAGTCATCATCAGTGATGGTGGCTCTCACTTCTGTAATCGGCCCGTAGGTATTTTAATGAGAAAGTATAGGGTAATTCATAAAGCTGGTACACCTTATCACCCCCAAACGTAAGGCCAAGTTGAGTTAGCGAATAGGGAGATCAAACAAGTCCTCGAGAAAACCGTTAACCCTAATCGAAAGGATTGGTCCTTGAGATTAGTGGATGCATTATGGGCATATAGGACTGCTTACAAGACCGTTCTAGGTTCATCTCCGTACAGACTTGTGTATGGGAAGGCGTGCCACCTTCTGGTTGAAATCGAACACAAGCCGTATTGGGAAATTTGTCAATTTAACATGAGTCTAGATCAGGCAGATCCTCTCCCACAATTGCAACTCAATGAACTAGAAGAGATTAAGAATGATGCTTATGAGAGTTCAAAAATCTCTAAGGCAAAGATGAAGTCAGTACATGACCAACACATTCTACACAAATCTTTTGAAGTGGGTCAAAGAGTCTTGCTATATAGTTCTCGGTTACATTTGTTTTTGGGAAAGCTTCAGAATTGTTGGTCCGGACCTTTTATGGTGCACAATGTCACATCTTATGGTGCAATTGAAATTGAGAACCCTAAAAATGGAATTGCGTTTAAGGTTAATGGGCATCGGTTGAAGCCCTACCTTGACAACTTCATGGGTAAGGTCGAATGTGTGGATCTCGAGGATCCACCCCCTCTTGATCTTTGGTCTCCCTCCAGACAGTGACTTGTAAATTTTGTATCTTTCTGTAGACTATTATCACTATTTCTACTATTTTGCTTTCATCTTTTTAGAGTTCTTTCATTCGTTTTATTTCCTTTTATTCTATTCTATTTTATTTCAATTTTCTTTTCTTTTATTGAGTCTTGTTTTTCGTTGTTTTGGGTTGTTTTGTTTTGTTTTAGGTTTTTCTTGACTAGTTTCCTTATCATTCCTTGCGCATGTATAATGGCATCTCTTGGAACCAAGTTCTCCAAAAGAGGTCATAAACGGAGTCAAACAGAAGTTGAGCGATTTGCTAATTCATAGGAGAGAGACATGTTCATGAACAATTTCCATGGTTGTGAGGTCCTCATCAAGCGTCGTATTCACTTGTCGGAATTTGCGGATGATCTTTTGCAAGCTGATTTCCTTCATAGGGGATGGATTCATATGCTTGGCAGAGAAGGGGTTGTTAATGTTGACATGGTTCAGGAGTTTTATGCTTATTTGACTCATACCTCACAGCTTGAGCTTATCTTGACCTCCACGGTGAGGGGCCGAACCATTACCATTGCCAAAGAGGACATTTCTTGTCTTCTACATATACCATCCACTTGTCATCCTGATTATCTGTCATTCCCTTGTTCTCTGCCTACTAGTGAGGAACTTCTTTTGGAACTCCAATTTACCTCTGTTCCGTGGTTGCAGTCTACCATTCCAGTGGCATATTTGAAGTGTAAATACCAGATGCTGAACTTAATAATTGCCACCACTATCATTTTTGAGAAGCGCTCTGTCATGACTGTACACCGCTCCCGTTGTGTGTGGTTGTAAATTATTGGTAAAGGGTACGCTGTTGACCTTCCGAATCTCATCTTGAAAGTCATTACGGAGTCTCGTTTATCTTATGATCCTATGCCTTTTGGTCTTTTGATCCATGAGTTCTTGAAAGTTGCCCGAGTTCCTACTTTGTCTGTTGATACTATTCAGTACTCTGGCTATCCGATTTGCAGGGTAGACATTTCCTTTGAGCGACCACCAGAAGCTGACAAATCAGCTCATTCTCTTGAGGAGTTGCGCTCCCAGATTCGGGAGTTAAAGGCGGAGATTAAGGCGTTTAAGTCTCATGATACTATTTAGTTTTGACTCTATGGTTTTCTTGAGCTCTCTAGTGTGTAGGGAACTGGTTTAGTTTTCTTTAGTAGTGGTCTTCTGTTTTATTTTCTATCATATTATGGGCGTATTACCTTTGATCTTAATACTTTACATGGATAATTTTATTATGGATTATGAGTTTGTTTTTCCCTCTATTTACGCATGTTTTAAGGCCTCAATCACTTAGCCTACCTTTAGTTGGGGCGAAAAGCTATGGGTTTTCGCTCTGTGGCAATGTTAGGGTGTTTTTTGTTTTGTTTTTTTTGCTTTGTGTTGTGTTCTGTTGGGCTGAATTCCAGGCTGACCATTCGAACGGTAGTGAATGTGTAACGACCCAAATTTTCTTCAAATAATCTATTGAATCATAATATAAAAATGTTATTTTTTCATGCAAAATAGCACATTCCCATAATATTCCATAGATCTTAATTTGAAAACTCACAAAAAAAAATTACTTTTTACTTATTTACTGTATTTTTTTTATAGGTAAAATATGGGATATTACAATCTACCCACCTTAAAATGAATTTCGTCCTCGAAATTCAAAACCTTTTACAGAAAACTATTAAGCTATCTAACTAAACTTTTGCTACGAACTCTGATAAAAATATTTTCTCCATTCTCACTATATCCCATATAAGACCTGAAGCCTAAGCTCTGATACCACTTGTAACGACCCGAATTTTCTTCAAATAATCTATTGAATCCTAATATAAAAATGTTATTTTTTCATGCAAAATAGCACATTCCCATAATAATCCATAGATCTTAATTTGAAAACCCATAAAAAAAATACTTTTTACTTATTTACTAATTTTTTTATAGGTAAAATACGGGATATTACAAAATGCGTTCGAACAGACCGTTTGAAGAGCGTTAGACGGTCGTCCGAACGGTGGCATCTTAAGTTGCGTTCAAACGGTCGTCAAACGGGTTCCCAGCTTCTATAAAAAGCGGCGTCCGAAGTTGAGTTCAAACTCAATTCAAACGTAAAACTAGTGAGAAATTGAGTGTTTTCGGAGTTTCTGAGTTAGCAAAGCCCTGCCAGAGCTCGAGCACGAGTCTGCATTCGCGCTCCATCATCTATTCTTGCCCAAGGTACTACTCTTGAGCCTTTCTCGTGCACTGTTTATATTCTTAAAGTAGTTTTACGCTTTAGTTACCTATATAGTCATGGCTGGTCAAGCTGGTTAGGGAGGTAGAGTTGGTAGAGGTAGAGGCCGGGGAGCGGCATTATCGCCTCCCCCAGCATATGATGTTGAGAGATTCATTAGTAAGGCTGCCTGAGATGCTTTTACTAAAACCTGTGGGTACTATTGGCTCACTTCCAGGGGTCGTGTGTGTTCATGCTAATCGCTGAGTTCATGGCGAACATCCATAGGGCTAGTACCACTTCAGGGCATGAGATGATTGAGTCGTGGGTCAGGGGGCATGAGGTTAGGATTACTCCGATCACATTTGCCCAGGTATATCAGCTGCCCAGAGTTGCTGAGGCGCAGTTTAGTTATCCAGTTGAGGGGGCACCAGATTTTGATGTTATATCCGATGAGGTGTGCATTTAGGGGACACATTGGGTGGGTAAACGGCAGTTGCCTGTGAGAGTACTGACACCGCGTTACCGGCCATTGTTCTTATTTTCATGTCATTCGCTTCTACCGATTACACGTCACATTGAGTTGAGTTGGGTGAGAGTAGCTCTTCTGTGGGCTCTAGGTACTCAGAGGTCGATCGATTTGTCGAGATTCATGTTTATGGCATTATACACCGAGTATACATTTCCTAGAGCACAGGGGGTCATTCCTTTTGGTTGTTTGCTCTTGTTTGTGATAGAGGAGGCTAGGGTTGGTATTGTCCCAAGATTACTCTAGGTATAGTAAGTGTCAGCTATTGATGCATCGAGTGTTAGACGTTCAGAGGGACATTTACCTCCCCCACCAGAGCAGCCACAGGAGTAGCAGGTAGAGGGAGCTCAACCTGCACAGTAGCCAGAGGAGCAGCAAGGTCAGGTACCGAGTATGCAGCTTCTGTTGGAGAGACTTGAGTAGCAGTCTCAGACTTTGGCAGCTCAGGGAGTTATTTTAGAGTAGCAGAGTCAGGCCCTTGTACAGCAGGGACTTGTGCTTAAGCGGATTGAGGCTGCCTTGGTCGAGAGAGTAGTTGTGTAAGAGTAGCATACTGATCATGTGATGATGTTGGAGGGTTGGATCCGTGCCCAGCAAACCACCCTTGATCAGATGATGGTGTTAGTTCGGCGTTTGGATCATCGAATGCAACCACCGCCAGCTAGGGATGACGGGGATGACGAGGGGTAGAGTTTAGTTACTATGATTGTTCATGTTCAGATCATTTTTTTTGTATCTAAAACTCATTTGCACATTAGTGGATACATGTTTTGTGTTATGTTGTTCATGTGCCGATATTTTGTTATCCTTGTCTATGATGCTTCAAACCTTGTTATGTTTTGTGGATTAGTCTCAGGTGTGGCAATATGTTAAGTGCTCTTCAAACTCTCGAGTTCTTCGGTACAGGTTTGAGTATCTTATGGTTAGGCTATCACGGTTTGTATCTTTAACACATTCATTTATCAGTATTTACAATGATGAGTTTTTATTTATGATGAATGTGTTAGAGAGGATTTCTAGTGAGAACCATAGTTATATTCATGCTAATGCAATTATAATATTAAGGATAGTTAAAGTCATGTTTTTGACTAATTTGAGTTATGATTGATTCACCTTCATATTTGTGATGCAATGCAAGTTTTTGGCATAAACTTGTGATAAGAGAGAGTTTACACTGTTATGCACTATTAGGGTCTGAGGTTTGATGCTTCTCTCTTGTGCATGTATGTCCTTATAATGTGGAGATTTTATACCTTGTGAGCATTAGAGCCTACTGCTTTTTTAGAGTGATTTACATTTACTCGAGGTTATTTTATTAATCTTCATTCATTGAATAGCTTTATCATACTTGACTTTGGTTTACATGTTGAGTATTGGTTGGAGTTATTAACATCTTATACACTCTTGAAGTTTTGATTTGCTGTGATTTTCGGATTATAAAAGTAGATGCCATTTCATTCCATTGAACCATTCATGTCTTTATTTCTTTCAATATTCGTATACACATTAGGTTAGAAGTTTGTCAATGCTAAATTCCAGAGTTGGTGCATTGCTTATATATTTGTGAAGTTGAAAGTGTAAGGAGTTGAAAAAGTAAAGAAAAGAAATGAAGGGGTTAAAAGGAGTTGAAAAGAAGAAAATTTTCAAATGAAAAAGAAGTGAAGGAAGCTGAAAAGTCCAAGATTATTGTAAAGTTGAGAATTGGGAAGTGCGTGTTTATTGTCCATCATGTGTAGTTCACAATACATATGTTGAGTTTCGTTAGTTCTTCTTCTGTCTCCATTCTTGGCTCTTCTTTCACATCGCCACAATATCCGAAAGCACATGGATCTTTAATTCAATTGTGTATAAGTTATCAATGTCAATTCTCTAATTGTGCTTAAACAGTAAATTTTCTTTCATGAAGCTATGCCAAATTGATACACTTACAATTTATCCGTTTTTTGATTTGGAATCGCTCTACTTGTTTGTCTTGTATATTTACTCTTAAAATGAGCTTTCCATTAAGAGACCTTGTGTGTTCATGTTCAAAGTTGAGTGCATGCATCGTGAGACTTAGATCAAAGCATAAAAGACATAATTATACAAGTTACGAGACATTAAAGTCATATGTCATTGATAGTACACTTCAATGTATTCTATTTCTTTGATATTTTATGCCTTTACCTTGCAATGACTCATGATCTAGGTGGATTGAGACTTAACTTGAATGAGGTTATTACATGTTTCATGTTCTTTGATATCGTATTGACATAGCGTGGAAAGATGTTTGTGGGTGTTCATCACTGTAAGCCCTCACGAGACACCACTCGTCCACTAAGGGTAACCTAGAGATTTAAAGGCTTGGTGCATATGCTAAATGCACTCGTGACTCCCACGAAAGTGGAGATATGTTTTTGACTAGCAAAATCTTAGTTGGGGGGTGTGATTGTACTCTAAAAGTGCAATCTACATATCTTAATTGGCTAATTATTAGTGTTATATTATGTTTTATTGTGTTATTTTAGCCTTAATCCGTCACTAACTTAGTTGTATGTTAATTTTCAGGATTCCTAGCTTAAAAGGGATAAATTGGTGCTGAAACAGCAAGGCATTCAAACGGTCCTCAAGGGCGTTCGAACAGTATACATAGGCGTTCGAACGGTACATCGAACGGTCTCACGTTAAGTTCAGGTTTGAAGTGCGTTTGAAGGATTTAGAAAGCAGGTTTTCCCGTTCGAAGTGCGTTTGACGCAGCGTTCGAATGGTCTCTGTGGCGTTCGAACAGTGGCCCAGGCGTTCAAATGGTTTTCTGATCCTACAAATACTTGGAAGCCTATATAAGTTAGGAGTGTGGGATATATTAGGGTTCGCGACTTTTTACAATTTTTAGGTAGCAGCAGCTGTAGATACAGAGGCTCTTCTAGTTTATTTCAAGCTTTTTCATAGTTATTCACAATTTGTTGTAATCAGATTCTCAGGTTTGCAATTAATACATTTTGTTTATATTTATGCAACTTGTTTTTACATTATGAATATGAGTAGCTAAACTCTTTAATCTCGGGATCAAAAGTGAAGATCAATTGAATGTTTTGGATGAATGAATGAGGTATGTTTTGGTTTTAAAGTTAAATCTTCTAGTTTTTCTCTCTTCATCTTCTTCGTTCTAGAACTTTCGAAAACCTGGACATTTGATTATGTTTGGTAACGTTTAGGCGTGAATTTTTATTCCGTATATGCGTTATACGAATCGATAGTACTCGTCCTTGATTAAAACAACCTGCTCATTCTAGGCGTTAAGGTTTTGAAGGATATGTGTTTTTACTACTAGATATTCCGAACCCGAGACTCGCGACGTAGTCGAAGGGTTTGAGTTATCGAAATATCCCCTTCAGAATTCCAAAAGGCGCAATTGATCAGAGCGGATGATCCCTTATTAATGGTTAAACCTACATAGCTTTTCAATTGATTACTCTTGAATTTGAATTAGTTTAGACCAATATACTATCTCCAAACAATCAGATTTTTTTCCTTTCCTTTTAGAAGCAAATCGTAAGGTTTTTGGGAGCACCTAAGAGAAGTGTTTTAGTGCTTATAGTTCTGTGTAATTTGTTCCCTGTGGATCGACCTCGTTCTTACGAGTTATACTACTCTGTCGTCCTACACTTGGGATATCTCGAGCATACATTTGGAGGCTGAGTCAGCGAGACGATTCATGACAGTTTGACGAGAATCTCTGCCATTGACAGTTACGGAGATTTTTGAGATTTCAGATGATTCATCATTTTTCTTTTTGGAGCCAAAAAAAAAAAAAAAAAGGGGAGTCTACATGCGGTCACCTGTACGGCTGTACGAGTGAAACTGGGAAAGCAAGTATAAACTCGACTCTAACTTTGAACTTTGAAGTCTAAGGTGGATTATTTTAGTAGTTTAGGTATTTTTTACTTATTTTTCTATTTTTAATATAAAAAAGTTAAAATGTATCCAAAAGTCCATAAAAAAAGGTAAACATTAGAATTTTTGTGCAAAAAAATAATAGAAATAAAATGTTAGCTAAATAAATTAGTAAATAACCTAATTCCAAACCACAACTAAAATGAAAACGTATCTTCACATTGTTGGAAATAAGACCAATCGTTTCTCAATATAAGCAAATTACTTTTTTTTTAACTAATTTATACATAATTACAATATTGTGAAGTTTAGAGATAATTTATGATTGCCACTGATTTGGGATACATCGGATTTAGCACTGTCCAAGTGATAATTTTTTGTTGATTTGTTTACATGTACAACCAAACATATGTCAACTTTCTGAGTTTTTTTTCCCAAAATAACACTCTTTATCAAAATAATTTCCTATCTAACACTCTCTCAAAAATAATTATCACTAAGTGCACTGTGCAATGCGCAGAAGAGTAAGAATTGTTCAAATTCACAATAAAAATATTATAAGTAGTTAATCCAAAATTCACAATAATTAAGAATACAATCCAAAATTGACAATCCTAATATGTTTTCATGGTAATACAATGTTCTAAAAAAATAAAAGAACTTATAAAAACTCTGGTGAGTTCATGTAAAAGAGTTTTGCATTGGTATAATTTTCAATTTCTTTTTCAATACTCTACATGAAAGAAAAACTTTAAACATGAATATTGTTATAGCAAACTATTAGATAATGTTATGACATAATTTGTATATAACAATAATAGCATTTAATATCATACTAATCTTATCCTAAATGTATATATATATCTTATCTATCTTACAAAACTAATCTTATCTTATATATACATATATCTAACAAAACCTATAGAGTGGGTTGAATAAATGAATAAATTCAATAGTTATCTATTCAATTACTCCTGTGACATGATGTTTTAAAAGTATTAAAGTATTT
Organism: Euryodendron excelsum; assembly: GCA_033060915.1. Classification (NCBI taxonomy): domain Eukaryota; kingdom Viridiplantae; phylum Streptophyta; class Magnoliopsida; order Ericales; family Pentaphylacaceae; genus Euryodendron; species Euryodendron excelsum. The sequence goes on along the minus strand of CM065388.1, from coordinate 13,489,770 downwards.
AAAATGCTAGGTAGGATATAATCAAAATATAAGAATGAACACAACTTTTATATATACTAGTGATTGAGCATATGTAATGCACGTAAAAGGTTTCTCTTAAATTTTTTAGATAAGAATTGGCTTCCTGTAATATTTGAAAGTATTTTTTTATGAAGTCTTCAATTACTAAAAAGGTTAAGGCATGCTCCTTTTAGATTGGGTCATCTATTGCATAATGTTGGCCCAAATATGCAACCCAATGGGGTTGAATTGGGTTTCTAAAACATATAGCAAATAATACAATTAAAAATTAAATAATCAATGAAACAATGACTTAGCAAAGTATGAACAATCCCAACAGGTGATAAAGTGCAAGGAAAGAAAACAGAGCTCAATGAACACCAAGATTTATCGAGATTCAGTCACAACGTGTAACCTACATCCTCACCTCCAAGATCACATTGAAAGCCTTCCGCTATGCAAAAACTCTTTTATACAATAGGTATTAGTTACCTAAGTGATTTTGTACAAACTTCACTCAAACTTACAAGTATTTTTGCCAAGAACACTCAACCCAAGGGGGTTGAATTGGGTTTCTAAAAAATAATAGCAAATAATACAATTAAAAATTAAATAATCAATGAAATAATGACTTAGCAAAGTATGAACAATGCAAGCAGGTGATAAAGTGCAAGGAAAGAAAACAGAGCTCAATGAACACCAAGATTTATCGAGATTCAGCCACAACGTGTAACCTACATCCTCACCTCCAAGATCACATTGAAAGCCTTCCGCTATGCAAAAACTCTTTTATACATTAGGTGTTAGTTGCGCAAATGCCCAACTCACTTTCTACAAGAGCTCTTGCCAAGCTCACAAAGACCTAAGTGATTTTGTCCAAACTTCACTCAAACTTACAAGTGTTTTTACAAAGAACACTCAAACTCACAGGTTTACAAACCCACCCAAGTGAAATAAATAAGGTTTATATAATGAGTAACTCTTTCAAAGAGTGTATAAGCAAGTGTAGGTTCAACAATAAACCCTAATAACTCAGTAAAGAGAATATAGCAGTGATGCTTAGAAATTTCAGCTTTCAATATTAGATTCAACACTTAAATCCTTGGATTATTATATAGAAATGTTGTGGGGATCTTATATTTATAGCTTTGTATTCATTCTAGCTTGTGGTGGTGGTTGGGAGTGCATTAAATGTAAAATCGCGCTGATAGAACGTTAAAAACTAGTCGTTACAGCCAATGTGTCAACCTTTTTTCTAAAAGAGTTAACCATTTTTGTTCTGTTAATAGCGTCCTCAATTCTCTGTCCAAATATGTCAACCCTTGAGAAATAGGAGTTGACCCTTTTTGGTTTTTACTATACTTCAACAAAGGCTCTGTCCAAATGTGTCAGCTTCTGAGAAGCAAAGAGTCAACCCTTTTTAAACCATCTTCAAGATTTTGCATTCTGGACCAATGTGTCGACTCTTGAGCTAGATGGGTCGAATCTTTTTATCAGAGTTCTTTTGTCCAATACCATTGTATGAATATGTCAACCCCTAGGATCCTTAAGTTGACTATTTTTGCCCAGTGACTTCAACTTTTGCAAGTCTTCTTCAAATTTGTCCAAAGTCTTCAAGCTCTTCAAAAATATCCAACTGAGGCTTCTAAGACTTGAAATGACTTCTTCAAAGTGTGTTGATTTTCAAGAACACCTTCAATCTCTTCGAGATGGAATCAATCTAATTTGATTACTTGTAATCAACTTCCATTCTTCCAAGTGATCTAAGACTTCTTCAAACTTTCAAGTATAGCTTCAAAGTCTTGTCATCCTCTTTCAACTAATTTTCCATACTTCCAAGACATCTTCAAAATCTTCAAAGAAAACTTTTATGTCTAGTGTAGATCATTTTCAAAGAGGTCTTCCTCATCTTGAGCACCTTCAATCTTCTTGAGACAAGATTATGAAAATAAATTTGTTGTAGGGTTCTTCATCAATCATCCATTATGCTAAACAACCTTTAATATGCTTGATAAGCTTTCAATGCACAAGATCTTCAATAATTTTATTGTAACAAGCTTCAAATCATAATCCTAATAAGATTAACACATAATATAATCTACACACTAAGTAGAGTTATTAGATCTTTAATACAATATTTTGTTATCATCAAAATCAAGGTATGGAGTCAACACATAATGCTTTATGATAATATTTCCCAGACCCATAGATAAAATATATATATATTTGATGGTGTGTACGGAACTGATTTTTAGGGATTTTTGGAATGCTTCAAAATTCAAATATATGATTCCTCTTCTCCACCCTTTATAATTGTTTGCTAACACGCCCATATTGTTTATAGGACTTCAGGGTTACCTATAAAAGGTGAAGCAATCACTAAGCAAAAGTGGCAACAATGGAATTACCTTTGGTGTAATGTGGGTGTTGTAGCATTCTAGCAGGTCATGGTAAACTCTGGGATGGCCATTAAATTTTGTAGTGACAAATTTAATTTGTGTGATCTTACATTAATTATATCATTTATCATATATAATGAGTACATATACCAACTTCTTGATTAACCGTGGAATGCCATAAGCTTGTTGAAAAAGAAGAAGAGCCTCCACTTCTTGATTATGATGAGTTAGAGAAAATGCTTTATGAAGAAAGTTTGACTCCCCAAAGTAAAAGGAAATGTCGACGTGCATAAGAAGGATAGTAAATAAAGTTTTCATTGTAAAAAGCTAATGTTTATAAATATTAGTGACATGGTTACTTATTGAATTTTGTTACGATCTTATAAATGATGACGAGGATGATGTGGCAGTAGATATTGTAGATGATATAGACTTTCAATCTTTTGGTGATGTGAATGTGAATGATGAATCAAATACTCGTGATGGTAGAGATGGAAATAGTAACAATAACAATAAGGATAAGGAGGATTGGGTACGTAATCTCCCACGGACTTAGGCAAGAAGAAAACAATGATTTTATGATGGGATGTTTTATTCATCTTTTAATTTAAGAATGATGTGATATCATTGACTGATTTTTAATTTGGGTATTGTCTATGCTTGGTTATATTCGTGTTTGAGACTTTGAGCTTCTGACTCTTTGAGTGTTGATGTTGGGAACAAATCCTTTTGTATTTGACTTATGGTTTATTTTCTTTAAACTTGGAGTTGGATTTCTTTGTGCCCTTTTATATAGTGAGCATGTGCCATCACTGCCATGTATTATGAATTGTTTTTAGGATAATTTTTTTGTTTTCATGATTGTTGTTCTAACTTTTTACTTTAAGCCATGATTAGCTTGCAAGGTGACTTATGCTTGGACAAAGTGTTATTCATCAAATTTGGGATGATATCTTCAAGAAATAAAAGTGAGGTATGTTTTCACTAGAATACCTTCATAATTTTAGAGTTTCAAAAATTCTATTTTTTGCTTGGAAGTGTTATATGTCTTTCTTTGATTCTTTTAACTATATAGTCTAAGTTATATTGTTAAATTGTGTTTTTATTCATTCATGATATTCTATTATTTCAAAAATTAAGGAAACCATTAGAAGAAATATTTAAAAAATACTTCACATTTTTTAGGCAATTGCTTGTAATTTTATTACCTATTTTTATATATTTCTGTATATATTTATATCATATTTATGACATCATGGTTCGATAACGGTTGAGCCGACGGTTGAACCGGTAACCGGTGATCCTGGTCCCTTTTTTTGTTCGCTTAATGGTCCGGATTTCAAAATATTAATATATGTTATCAATCCAAATGGGTAACGAATTTCAAAAGATGAAAACATAAAACAAAAACCAAAACTATAACCAAACAACTCGCCTCAAGATATCATAGGCTAAAGGGTGTCTCCGAAGAGTCCCTACGCATGTAAGCAAGCTTACCTTTCACAAACATGAACCAAATCTTGCCCCAATTCAATCTCAAGCCTTGTGATACACGGGTTGGTGTGGAGTTCACCTAGTGAAATATGTTACTTCGGAGATCACCGGTAGGATTTTAAAGATCGCATATCTCAATGCGTGTATTGTTGTATTTTAATTTCATATGTCCAGGTCTGCCATTAAAAACCTCGACTTTCATAAAAGGATAAACTCCAAAGGGTAGTGGAAGATATAGAATGGTGACTCACCTTCAGACCCTTCTCCATACGTGTCCAAAAGTGATGTTTCCACAATAAACACAACAGATGTTAGGGTTAGTTATAAGAATTTCCCACTTGTCTCAATTTCATCCTTATACTTTCAATTGTAATACATTAAACCTTGAATTTTAGAATTGGTTTCTAAGACATTAAAGCCATAATTAATTAGGAAAAATTGAAAATGAGATTCTCAAGTGATTAGGAAGATGACATTTTGATATAACTTGATAAAGAGGTACCCAAATCACTAAAATAATTACTTTTTAATATTAGAATATGATAAAATTATTTTATTAAACAGTTTTCGGGCTAAATGAAGGGTTTAGGAATTTTTTTTTTTTTTTTTGGGTGGGCTTGGAAATACGTGTAGGCCTGATTTCAGGCTGGGTCAGGCTCGGTCAGTGCTCTGTTTGATATATAGGCCTGATTTCAAGAGTATTCACATTTTTGATGATTGATATCATGCCTATTAGAAATGTTGTTTGATGCACCTCTCTGTTATTATACCAAGAATTGTGATAATTTTCCAGAATTAAATGATAATTATTATTATTTTTTTTGGTATGACAGGTACCGTGTGGCTTCATTCGCGAACTTTCACAGGGCCTGGTAAAACTAATATAATACATTAATTCTATCTGGGAAAGCTACCCACTAAAGTTTGGCATTGGATATGCTTACAATGCCGCATAAATATAGCTGAAGTAAAAACAGATGAAGATAATTAAAAAAAGAGCAAGATAAATTTAGCGAGAGCAAACTGAATAGAGGCCTAGAGGCTAGAACTAGAAGCCGAGTTCTATGAAGATTAGAGAGGTCTGGAAAATAATTTTGAATTGGAATTGATGCAGTTTGATAGGATGTTAATCTACAAAACGGTAGCAATTGACATGGACTTTCTGGGCTTTTTGTACAACTCTCCGAGGGACATTTCTCAAGCACAATGATATGGGATCTGAAGAATAATGTTTACTGTAAAATGTAATTATCTCAAGAAGATTGTGTCTTTATTTTTAAATCGTATGAAAATTATGTGATTTTCACTCAAATCACTAGAGGTGGAGTGTAATTATTTCTTAAAATGTTTAATAAAAATTAGTTTTAAGGCGTGCAAAAAGCAACACTTTTGGGACCACTGCTGCTAGCTAGTCTGCATAACAAAGACTTCAAGTCAACTGCCGTGTTGAAGAAACAGAAGTAAAAGTGAACATTGAGAGATCCCCTGTTGTAAGGAAGAGCATATCGTCCCTCATTTATTTGTCACTGCAGTGGCTGTTTCGGTTTCTTTAATTTGGGAATTTTGATTTTGAAATGGCTATGGCTGTTCCCTTCTTTCTTGCTTTCTCTCTGCTCCTGCATTTGGTGCTTTTTCACTCAGTTTTGGCTCAAACTAGTTGTGCGAAATCATTCGACTGTGGAGAGATCGGACCGATAAGCTTTCCTTTCTCCAATTTCACGGATTCTCAATGTGGGTTGTGCAAGGTAGCTTGTGAAGGAACGCTTCCACAAATCCAACTGGGAAATGAAGGACCATTGTACGAGGTAATAGAAAACAACATAACTCAGACCCATAAGATCCTGGTCAAAATCCGAGACCAAACTCGCCAAATTCATTTAGATGACAGAAGTTGCGATACGTTCAGTAATTACACTTTTCCCAACTCTCCTTCGATTTCATTTACAATCCCTGACAATCTCACCTTGTTCAAATGCGAAACAAGTTCTGAAACTTCCCTCATAGTTTATAGTTCCTATGGATTTTACAACTACTCGTCCTGCAAAGGCCAAAATTCGTTCTATAGATATCCAGATGATAGATCTTTCACTCCTGCTAACCTGAGCCTTAAATACTCAGTAATTCAGCTGCCCTTGAATACATCAAACATGGAACCTGATGCCACAGACCCGTTCGATCTATTGGCGGCTAACTTCTCTATTCAATTACATGTGTCCAAGGATTGTCAAAAGTGTCACATGACAGGAGGCCAATGTCAAAATGACAACCAAAAATTTCATTGTGCAACCAAACAAGGTATTGTCACTTCTACAATTGACCTGCGGCTATGCCTGGTCCATATGCACTGATTTCTAAGCTTTGGAGAGTGTGAAAAGTGAATTACGTTCATTTAACCTTCTATTATGCCTGAACTAATCGTCCTGGTTGACGTTTGTTGCAGGAGGAACCGACTCCGGATTGATTCCAAGCCCAGGTAAAAAAACATATGCACTTGTACCCAAAAAAAAAGAAGAAAAAACATATGCACAAGTAAACTCTGCATCCAGTTGAATATATCAAGTTTCTTCATTAGATTTTCATGTTACCTTCTGTACATGACTCTCTTTGGTTTTTTCCATTTTTAAGGTGTTTCTCCACTGCCTTCAGCCCATAAAATACGAGGTACTTTATAGTTTAGTTTGGCTTTCAATGGAAGCTTTAACAATTTATGTATTGGTAATTGTGGCATTAACACTACTATTTATGAATTATGTTCATTTAACCTTTTATTATGCCTGAACTAATTTCGTCCTGGTTGACGTTTGTTACAGGAGGAACCGACATCGGATTGATTCCAAGCCCAGGTAAAAACCATATGCACAAGTGAACTCTGCATCCAGTTGAATATATCAAGTTTCTCCATTAGATTTTTATGTTTCCTTCTGTACATGACTCTTTGGTTTTCCATTTTCAAGGTGTTGCTCCACTGCCTTCAGTCCATAAAATACGAGGTACTTCATAGTTTAGTTTGGCTTTTCATGGAAGCTTTAACAATTTATGTCTTGGTAATTGTAGCATTAGCACTACTATTTACGAATCCTAAACTTGACCATCATGATCACTTGTGTCTTCCTCACTTATATCCAGAGAAGTTATTATAATTTTTGTTGTCTGGCTCACATCTGAACTGATCTATGTTGTCCAACCTGAGGTCATTTTCGTTCTAGTGAGCAGTTAAAACTTTTTAACTTGGTAAAATCATAGATGTCATGATAATGGGTTTATGAAACTGGTCCTTACAGGATGTGTTACTTCTTGACTTGTCAAAGTTTACTGGAGAAATAGCTGAAATCATTTTCCTCTTAAGAAAGTTCTAATTATTTGGCTGTGTTGCAGGAAGCAATAGTAATTTGAAGATTAAAGTTGTAATAGGTAATTCATTTCGTTAAATTAATCCATGTGTTATTTCTCCCACATGCTTTTGAGGATGAGTTTAAATACTTCTAATTAATGTATGTATCTACACATATATGTGATAACTGAAAGTGACACCACCACTATGTACCCCTCATGGTTTCAGTCTAAATTAAAAAATAACAGATATGTTTGACGTCATTTCCTGCACCCTTTAACTTTGTCATCTTATGCACTTGATCACAGGCATTGCAGCAACTGGAATGGCGATCGTAATTACCCTATTTTGCTACTTCACTAGGAAATGCTTATCAAGTAAATTTCCAATCTTTGGGAAGTTAGTAACCGAGGATAATCAAAATTTTGAGGCCTTTCTGAAGAACTTCAGGTCCCTTGCCCCAACAAGATATAGCTATTCAAAGGTTAAGAAAATCACCAACTCTTTCAAAGACAGACTCGGACAAGGAGGCTTTGGCAGTGTGTACAAAGGAAAGTTACCAAATGGCCACCTTGTGGCAGTGAAGGTTTTGAAGGAATCAAAAGGTAATGGAGAAGAATTTGTTAATGAGGTTGCGAGTATTAGCCGGACATCTCATGTTAACATTGTCACTCTTCTGGGTTTTTGCTTTGAGGGTCACAAAAGAGCTCTCATCTATGAGTTCATGCCAAATGGATCTCTAGAGAAGTTCATATATGAGAAAAGTTCCTCCACAGAACGTCAATTAGGGTGGGAAACATTATACAAAGTTGCAGTTGGCATTGCTCGAGGATCAGAGTACTTACATCTTGGTTGCAGGACGCGAATTTTGCACTTTGATATAAAGCCTCATAACATTCTACTAGATGAAGATTTCTGCCCGAAAATCTCTGATTTTGGCCTTGCTAAATTATGTCTTAAGAAAGAAAGTATCATATCAATGTTGGGCACAAGAGGGACCGCGGGTTACATTGCTCCTGAAGTATTTTGTAGAAACTACGGAGGGGTCTCTTACAAGTCAGATGTTTATAGTTATGGAATGATGATTTTGGAAATGGTTGGAGGGAGAAAGAATGTTGATGTAGGAGTTGATCATACGAGTGAAATATATTTTCCAGATTGGATATATAGTCGTCTTGAACCAAATGAGGAAATTGGACTGCATGGTATTACAAATGAAGAGGAAAATGAAAGATCAAGGAAGATGATAATAGTTGGCTTGTGGTGCATACAAACCGATCCCTCAAACAGGCCATCAATGAGTAGGGTGGTCGAAATGTTAGAAGGAAGCCTTGAGTCCTTGCAAATACCACCCAAGCCATTCTTGTCTTCTCCTCCAAGAGCTCGGGCGGATTCTACAACTACATAGACAAAATAACCCTTGTGCTTCTCAGACTGTAATTTGATGGAGTCATTCTTGAAAAGCTGAAAGTCTAATTCCGTTTGTTGTTTTGATGTGAGCTATCTCTCTATACGCATCATAGCACATTGTAGCATTTATTATTATTATTATTATTATTATTTATTTTTCCATAAGGGTATCTGGTGTCTTAACTTCTTCTGTGTATTTGTTGAACTTGGAACTCTAAAATTAGTTTAAAAAGAAGTAATTTGTTAATATCTGGGATTATTTCCTTCGCAGAGTGAATCAGATAATGAAGGTGGGATTTGAAACGATTAGTCTCTGAGATCACTAACAAGGAGACTATATTTGACATCTAATATTCCCAAATCCATTCTTGTCATTTGTAATATTTTTAGTTTTTTTCAGTGGGGGCAAGGTTCTAATCATGTTTTTTTAGGTAACACAAGGTAATCTGCCTACTCCTTGAACCTTTATGATAGTTTTACATGAGATACGTCATGAGAGTTCATCCCATGACGTGTTTGACTATGCCTGGGTTCAATTTCTCTGTGGACTGTTTTTTGGGGTCAAGTCAACCCCGATGTTCGTCACATTGAAGACAGTTGTCTGCTTAGATAATTCAATACCTTACCCGAAGTTGGTGGACTGAGTGTGTTGTCAGTCTCCGGTAGTTTACACACCCGAAATTGGTGGACTGGGTGTGTTGTCGGCCTCTGGTAGTTTACGCCGATAGAGGTGGATCTGAAGCGCCCTACTTTAGTCTTGTTCTTCTTGTCATAAAAAAAAAAAGAAAAAGAAAAAGAGCCTGAGGATGCTAATATATAAGGATGGCAATTGAACCCGAAAAAAGTAAACCTTTAATTGGTCAATATCAATCATTCTAATTGTAGTTTATTATAGAATGACATTCTCATGCCTTATTTATATAAATAAAATAATTTCATATTGGGGAAATCTGTTGATTACCAAAAAAAATTTATGTTATTACCTTTATCATTCATTGCCGAATGTCTCATCCAAAATAAATTATTTTACACGTTTTCTATTGAAAGTTTAAATCCACTTTGTGAGATTTCTTATAAAGTAAAAAAAAAAGGGTTTCATCTATTGAGTTCCAAGCAGACATTACTTGACGAAATACAAAAATCATACAATAAACTGGTGGCAAATAGAACAATGTTCCAACAAGCTATTGATAACAGAAGATAAATTCACTCGTAATAGGCTCCATTAAATTAATTTAGTACTGATGGCATTAGAGGCATTTTGTGAGACCATGGTCCTTTAGATCAGTTATAGAAGCAATCCAATTAGAATTTCTATAACAAAACAAAAGTTCGTTATGAATTTCTTCATTGATAATACACAAGATAAAAAAACAGGGTCATGATACTATTTAGCCTAACTCTATAACAAAAAACAAATAAAAAAGGTTCATTATGAATTTCTTCATGTACAAGAAAAAAAAAAGAACAGGAAGGAGAGAGAAGGAGATGCCAATTAGAGAGAAATTTCTTTTTTTATTATTTAAGGAACATTTTCTTTTTTACAATGTAAAATAGCATAACAATTATTCATATTGATGCTGCACTGAAATCATATGAAATAATGACCACCCTACAAAATGTGAGGATGCACACGTTGTTCACTGAAATACTTACTTTTCAATTAACTTCACAACTTACTTTAGATGATATGGACTCATGAAAAAATGGGTTAAGGGGAGAGTATGAATAAAAAAACAAAACTTGATGTGGGTTTGGGATGGGGTAGGGTTTAAGTCACTTCACCCGAACTTCTTATTCTTGAGATGTAGGCTATTTCTTTTTTTAATTTTGTATCGTATTAATGTCTATATAATTTGCATTATTTTTTATTTTTAGAGATTTATTTTTATTTAAAAATTTTATAAGAGTTAAACCTGTTTCAACCCAAATTTCAATTAACTTAAATGAGACGGGAACAGAGTAAAAAAGTTCTACCCGCTACGGATTCAGAATAAAATATGGGATAAAATTTTTCTATTTGGCCAGGGTCATGATAAGATTTAGTGTAACTCCTACCGAATATGCGGTTGCCATGCCTACCAATACGTATCTCTACACGTCGGAATGCTATAGTTAGTGTAACGGGGGAAAAGAAGTTCATACATGGTCATTGTTTCTGTTTTAGGTGACATAATGGTAGACTAAAGGCCCTTTACAGGCTGTGCTGTGCTCAATGCCAAGACTCAAGCCAATGTTTTGAAAATTGAATCGTCGAGCAAACCGAAATAGTGACCAGATTAAGGGTTAATAGTTTAATATTCAGGTTAACCGTTGTTAAACCGTAACGTAATAAATATATGATTTAAAAAATATATATGATTTTTTTAACATTTCATACCATTTTTATGGGTTTTTATTAAATCAGCGGGTTTTGAAGGGTTTTTTTGTCTGGTTTAGTGGTTTAACCATTGAATCGACCAATTTTTTATCGATTTTTTGCTAAACCAGTTTTAAATGTGAATCGGACCGTTTTCTGAACAAGTTCCTGATTTTTTTTTATTTAACCAACCGGTCTAGTATGGTTTTTAAAGCACTGACTCAAGGAACTTTAGTTTAGGGTAAACAATCATTTACTCCCTTTAATTTTGTCTTAGATTTTAATGTCATTTTTGAACTTTGATTTCTTCTATTTAAATCTTCCAACTTTTAAAAGAAAGTTAATGTGGTTAAACTTTTCAAAATAAGTAAGAAAATTAAATATGAATTATACTTTGGCCTTCTAAACTATAACTTAATGTTACTTTACCCTCATTCAACTAATTATAATTACATTTGTACCGTCATAAAATTTAAAATTGGGAATTTGTTTGGTCAAAATTTTTATATTAATCTCTATAGCAAATAAAAAAAAAAAATTGTAGTTATAAAATGTTATAAATTATCTCAAAATGCCTACAAAATGGCTCAAATGATCTACAAAATTTTACTTTTGTGGACCACTACTTATTAGCACTAACAATATCAAGGAGATTTTTGTAAGTACACATTTGTTAAACATGGACAAAAAGTTTTATATTATACATGATCTGAAATGCTACAAGTGTTCAAATTTTCTTTCAATAGTATTAATACTAACTTAAATTCTCATAGTTTAGGGGTAAAATATAACAACTTTAAGTTTAGCAAGTAAAGTAAAACTAAATCATAGTTAAGATGGTCAAAGTGTAATTGATTTTTAATTTTTTAACTTGATTTGAAAATATTGAACCACATTAACTTTTTTTTTTAAAGTTAAAGAGTCAAAATAAAATAAATCAAAATTCAATGATGCTATTAAAATTTAAGACAAAATTAGAGAGACTAAATAATTATTGACCTTTAGTCTAATAGTCTAGTCTTCTGCTAGTCAATGAGGAAGTTGAGAAAAAAATCTCCTCGCACTTTGAGCCGCTAACTGCGTCCAATCAATCTTCAAAGACTATTTGTTTTTTTGGATAAATCTGAAAAAAACAAAAAACCAAACCAAATACTACTTTTAGGAAGTCTTCAGATTACAGCTATTTTTCTCTCTTAATTCCCCCCCCCCCCCCCTCCCTCCCCTCCTCTTTTTTTTTGTTTTTATATTCCATTTTTTCCCAATTGATCAGTGGCAAAGTATACAATGGGTTAACTCCGAGGGTAGTCTAATGGAGATTGGGACGAACTGTCGACTTAGATATTATAAGTTTAAAACTTGTAATCTTTTGAGGTTAGGTTGTGAGAGATTTATTTTTTATAAATCCCTTAGTCAACATGTCTTTGACCAATATGAGAAGGAGATTAGTCGAGATGCACATAACCTGTTCTAGACATATCTAATCGCATAACCAAAAATAAAAAGAAAAAAAAAGTACACAATGGGTTTGGGTCTCAGGTATTGCCTGGTGCAGGTCTTTAATTGAGTGATCATAAAGTTTTCTCCATGGGCGATGGCTAATTACTCTTTTCTTTTAATTATTCTTGTTCTATCTACATAGCGGACGAAAAGAACAAATACTAACCTAGTTGTCTAGCATTCAAACGTGGTGGTCTCAGTTTGATCGGCTTTTCTTTTTACAATATAACACCCATTGTAAATGTGGGTTGTGTTGGGTGAATTGTGATGAACTAATTTCATAGGTCCAGCTCGAGAAAGGACGCTGGTATGATGTCAAGGGCCAAGGCTATATTACTCAGGATTAGAACATTGCGTGAGAGGCCTCATCTTGCTTAATATAACATTTAGCTTAAATGCATATGTTGTAGTGCATGATAACCTTAATCAAGTAGTTTGAAAGCATCTTCTAATGGTAGCATGTCATGGGAGGATTAAAGTATTTTTAAGTATGATTAATTAACTTAATCCTTGATTAATTAATTTAATTAATCTTCATACTTAGCTTAATTAATGTTAATCATAATTAATTATCATAAGTGTGTTTGATTATGTTAATGAGATGGATTAGTGAGAGTGATGAAGTAAGAAGGTCTTAGGTGTCTTGATGTGAGCAAGTCACATAGGTGTGTATTTAAGGTGTATATTTTACCCTAATTAAGGTGTGTGCTTCATTGTTAGCATGTGTGTGTGCTTGACATGTGTGTAATAGATACAAGTTGTATCTATAGTTAGCATCAAGACAAAGGAGGAGAGAGGAAAGAGGTGCTTGTGTTGTATATTGTGTTTGGCAAGGGAGAATGTGAGAGAAATGAAGAGAAAAAGGAAAGAAAAGAATAGAGAAAGAGGAGATTGAGAAAGAAGGTTATATAGCATTTGCTTGAGGTAAGGAATGAATTTTGTGTTTGTAATTCTGCCATTAGCTTGGTTATAAATCTATTTAAAGTTTTTCTATGTTGATAATCACATGTTGGAAGATTGAGTTTAATTATGTTGTGGGAAAGTGTGAAAATGAATGGAAGAGGTGAACTATTGATGATTTTATGGCATACTTTATGAGGTGATACGCATATTCGTAAAGGTCATGCCTCCATGTAGTTGATTGTAACGAATGCTAAGAACTTAGTTTTCTTATGTTTGAATGTCTAAGTGTCAGCACTTTTTATTTGGGAGTTGACACTTTTGTCCAAAGAGTTTTTGTTTTGAAGTATGCGGGTTGAGGTGTTGACACTTTTTAGAAGGTGTTGACACATTTTTATTGCTTACCTTGTTCTGGACATTCTGTCCGTAGGGGTTGACTCATTTTTTCAATGTGTCGACACTTTTAACATTTTTACAAACTTCACTCTCTATTTCTAAGGATTCACACCTGCGATTGGAGGGGTTGACATCTTGTGACTGGAAGAGTTAACACTTGAGTCTTAGGGTTAATACCTATGTTTCAGGAGTTGACACTTTGTTACAGGGGTTAAACACTTTTTCTTTAAGTTTTTAATATGTCATTTGAAGGTGTTATCTCTCATGTTGATAAGTTGTAAGCTATGAACATGTATAGATTGTGAGCATTTATATATGATATTATTGTGTTGTATGATAGGTTTAGAGGCAGCTAAAGACACTCCAGTTCCACCTAAGGAGTGATTCAACTTTGTTTTACACATGAAATGAGTTGGGGGTTTAAGATATTCTTACTTGTATTGAATTAAATGTCTTATTGTCAATGTTAGTGTTCATGTTGGATTATGAGATGACATTACATACAACATATATTGTGTGCATATCTTGCATTGCACGGAGAAGGTTAAGTCGATATGAGACTAACTTAAAGAAAGTCAATGTGGGACATTCTTAGATAACTTGCCTTATCAATCTCGGCATTATTATAAAAAATGTGAGCATATATGGTGATATTAAACATTGCATCACAAGAGGCATTCCATTTCATGGGGCATTCCTTATTGGTGTTGGAGACAATTGAATGATTAATTATCATTGAAAGATGGATTATTTATTGGTGATTGATTATCGATCATTCATTCTTTATGAGTTTGGTTATCTAGCACGTTGATATAAAACTCATACCCACACAGGTTGTTTTGTAGAAATAGATGATGGGGTCCAGTCTACTCATAATGATGTTGAGTTGGAGAGCTTTGGAGAGCTTTACTAGTCGAGTCATAGATCTTGTATATGTTATACACTATGTTGAGAAGTCTTCTATAGTTATTTACATTTTGATCTTCTAAATATTTGTGAATTTGATTTAGTAGTTCTTCCATGTATGTAAGATGATTGCGCGATAGTTTTATCACTAATGATGTTGTTTATTTATTTTATTGTTCATATATGTGGGTTTGTTGTGAGGTGTCGTTCGCAGGTTGATAACCTATGCAATCTACTCGTCCTAAGAAGGTGTTAATGACACTTGATTAGGAGTGTGTGTGACATTGCGATTCATGATTGGTTGAAATTGCAAATGCACGAATCGTAATAAGTAATAAAGTGAATGCGTAAGAGTATCGTCCGACGAGAATTGAAAAATTACTAATAAGTACCAAAATTTATTAAATTATGATATATTTAATAATTCGAATAGGAATGAATTGTTGAACTAGAGAAGTTAAAATAACAAAATTAAATAAGCAAGTTGAGATCTAGAGAACAAGATTTTAGGGTTTTCGATTCACCATAACTAATCCTATGCAAACTTCCTAATTGGATTAAATATAATTATTTTCTATTATTGATAATCGAGTTTCTCTAATTTATTCACTAATTTTTCTCAAGCATTAACGAAATAATCCAACAAGCAAACTTTCTACATCTTTGTAAAAATTCTGAACTTGTCAAATTTCATTAAGAGCAAAGAACCCTCATAAAGATTACACAAGTCCATAGATATCTCTATCCTACAAATTACTTATGGTATCTCAAACATAAGTTGAAACAATTATCACTTCTCAGTCTCAAATTAAATCCCATATTATGTAAATGGTGATCAATCATTCACAAGTATTAAGTCTAGAATGAAATACTAAACAAATTGAAACAAATACTAGTTTAATCCAATTAAAGAAAAGATTCACATAGTTATAGTTAGGCTACATTGTAACCCTAGAAAATAGAAATTAGTTCATAATAAAACCGAATAAAAATATAATCAAAGAGTTTGACATCAAGAAATTAAAAGAGATTCGGAAGAGAGAAAAACTCAAGAACTCAAATCCCTTCTCCTTTTGACGTTCTGCTCCTCTCTATCGATCTCTCTTTTTTGATCTCTTCACGTTGGCTCCCCCTTCTATTCTTTTTCTCCCCTATTTATATCCTAAGAGTCCAAGAGTCTTGAAGAAAAAGGAAACCTATTACAAGTAGGAAAGAAATATTGTTAAATTCGCGAGTTCCATATTTTTATTAACTCGTGGCCCACTTTTGACCATGATGGAGTTCGATTCACAAAATATCTCGTGAAATAAATGTTGTAGAGCTTTAAGTCTTCTTTCTAATGCTAGAAGAATCGCCTTAATCCAATATCTGAGTTGAAAGTTATGGCCAAAATACCATAACCGCATCAAATCTTTATCTCCTTATATTTCTCCAGATTTTCTATTGTGACAAGGTGTCGACACCTCTGAACCATCTGTCGACACATGGGAATAGAGGTGATATTTTTGAGCTCATTGTCACCAGGGATCAACCCCTCTTTCACAATTTCTTCAATTTAGCGTCCAAGCTCAAATTAACACCAAGTAAAGGTTTTAATTCTCTTTAAATCATCCTCCTTTGTGTCTCCTATCGAAGTAAACACATATAATGAGTTCAAGGACTCCTCTGATATGTTTTGATCGATTCTTCTGGCTAAATCCTATGAATTTGCATAATTACCTTGATCCTTCTAATCTACAAAATATGAATAAAAACAAGTATAAATCTAATAAAAGATCCTAAAGAACGAACATGTAAGATGCTAAAGATATTAAATTGATTAGTATAAAATCAACTTATCAAATACCCCCAAACTTAACATTTTGCTAGTCCTCGAGCAAAAAAAAAAAAACATTTGATACTGATAAGTTGATACCGACTCTATTTGATTCGCAAAACATGCCTAAAAAATGTCACATATTTCACAGCACAAGGAAAACTTTAAACATTGTTAATGTCTAGAATTTCAAGTCAAGTGTTAGAATGACCTTACTCATGATTCCTTCAATGTGTGTGTGTGAATAACCTTTTACCATAACCATTCGCTACTTCAATTGGTTTAAGCAATCAAAAAAATGTCTATTTTTTTTCTTTACTCTATAAGCCTGTTTTTCATAACACTGTCCACTAATGTAGACTAACACCACACCAAAAATGATTAGGACTTTATTAAGCTTGTAACATGCGGCTGGGGGTAACGGCATGGTAATAGATACTATTATGGCTTAAAAACACCCTAAGCACATGAATCATCTTAACACCCTTGCAGAACTAATTTTCCCCTCGAAAGTAGTATCACGAAGCTTGTTTTCCACTTTCTCTTATCACACCAAATTTGTTTTCTTCTTCTTTTTGAGCTACTACACCCCAAAACTTATTTCTTTCTTTTATGAACAACTGGTGCAGTAATATTCTTTTCTTTTTTTCCACCTTTATTATTTTTTTTTTATCATACTTGAAGCTCATACTTCCTCTATACAGTACCTCATCTCAACATATTTTTTAAAAAGAACACGTGCTTATGGTGCGAGGAATAGAAATCATTAAAAAGTTAAGCTAGCATGTGGATGACAAAGAAAGGGTATAAATAGGCTCAAATGGGGACTACTATGGATAAACAAATGTCAGGTAGGCTTGAACAGCTCAAATGATCCAAAGATGGCATAAATCCTTTCCATAGCATGGTGAAGTCTAGGATTTCACCTCAAGTGTTACTCAAGCAGGTTATAGAGTTCACTAAGATCAAAGAAATTTTCTTGATTTACATAAAATGTCTCTAAGTAAGCACAATAGATATGTGCTCAAGGCTATGTGCTCAAAGTGTTCAAAAGAATCATAAACAAGAGAAAACCAACACAAGAATCAAGTATCTAGATAAAACAAAATTTATCACTTTTCAAACACCAAGTTTAGTTCAATCAAGTTGTTATCCTGGGCTTTTGGTCATCAAACCTAATCAATACCAAATGTTGTTTTTTTTTTTTCAAACAAAACAAAAACGAAGCACAAAAACACAAGTGTGACCCCCCCCCCCAAACTTAGTGTGTTCATTGTCCCCAATGTATAGCAAAGAAAGCAAATACAGTGTGACAAGATACTTCCCTGACCACTGGCGGAGACTGATCAAACTTCCTCTCCATCTCATCTTTCCCAAACAACAACCTAAACAAACAACACAATTGAGGACAAGAAGAATTAGAACACTCAACAATTTGAAGGAAATACTAAAAATAACAAAAACTAAGGTGTAGAAATGCTTGGGTTGCCTCACATGAAGCGCTTATTTATAGTAAGGGCTACCTTTTCATATTCTTCCAATTTCCTCTTATTTGACAAGATGTCCTTCATAAATTTCAAATAGCTTGGCATTTGTTCAAGGGCATCTGTAAAAGGAATGTTAATATGCAATTTTTTAAACACATCTAGAAATTTGGAAAATTACTTATCAAGCTTATTATTTTTGAGTCGTTGAGGGAATGAAACTCTTGGTGCAGGATCTTGTGGTGGAATTGGTTGATTTTTGACAATCTCCTTGATGAGCAGTGGTGTTTGAAGTTTTCTTCTTGATCTTCTTTTTCGAACTTCTCACCTCCAGTTGGAGATTCTAACTCTTTCCCACTTCTCAAAGTGATCGCCTTGCACTGCTCATTTGGATTCACTTCAGTTGTGCTAGGCAAATTACCTTGTTGTCTCCCAGTGAACATATTACTCAATTGACCAACTTTGACTTCTAAATTTCGAATCGAAGCTGCTTGACTCTGAAAATTGGTCTTAGTCTCTGTTATGAATCGGTAAGTGTTATTTGCCAATTGTGCCATTGCTTCTTTAAGTGCCGACTTCTCTTTTAGTGGGTCACTAGATGAGGACCTAGTGGGGGCTTCAATACATTCTAATTATTCCATGAAAAATTGGGATAACTCTTCCATCCGAGATTGTATGTTGCACTATATGGATTGTTCTACCAGTTGTAATTTGCAATAAAGTGTGCTTGCTCTGCTTGCGATTGAGAGAAGGGATTTCCCTTTTGACATTCTTCACTCGGATGGTTTCTATGGCAAAAATACAAACCGGTGGTGTCAAGTGAATGACATTTGCTGTTAGTTGGTTGGCCTTCAATTGTTGAGTAAGAGAGTGGACTTGAGCTATCAAGGTAGTGATAGCTTCAATCTCATGTAATCCCATTGCCTTCTTCGGTAAAATTCTCTCACTCATCCATTGATAGTTGTTCACGGCCATCTCCTCTAATAGATCAAAGGCATCATCCTGGGTTTTACCCATAAACGCTCCTACTGAAGTTGCATCTATCAGAGTTCTTGTAGAAGCCCCAAGTCTATTATAGAAGTTTTGAACTTGCATCCACTTAGGCAACCCATGGTGGGGGCATCGCTAAGCAGGTCTTTATATCACTCCCAAACCTAGTAAAATGATTGGCCCTCAATTTGAGCAAAATTTGAAATCTCATTGCGTATCTTAGCTATCTTGGCCGGTGGAAAAAATTTGGCAAGAAACTTCTGAGTTAAATCCTCCTAACTAGGGATTGAATCTGCAGGCAGTGAATTCAGTCAATTCTTTGCTCTGTCTTGAAGAGAGAACGGAAATAGCCAGAGGCGAATAACATCATCAGTAACGCCATTATGCTTAAAAGTGTCGTAAATTTCCAAAAAACTTGCGATATAGGCGTTTGGTCGTCACTCGGCAATCCATAGAACTGAATTGATGTCTGGATCATCTGTAGGATAGCTGGTTTAATCTCAAAGTTATTAGCTTCGATAGTAGGCTTCCTAATAACTGAATGAATTCCTGTGACCTGTGGTAGAGCAAAATCCCTTAGTGCCCATGTGTCCCGTCTTTGATTCTCGTTGCTTACCATAGTGTTTGAACCTTTCTAAGCTTTTCGCTTCTTCTTCCTTAGTCCCTTTGCAGTTTTTTCGATTTCGGGATCGTAAGGTAGTCACTCCAAACTCTTGCTTCGTCTCATACACTAAGCAACCACCTAAAAATCAAAGACAAAATAAATCAAATTAGACCAAACTTAACTAGTATTGATATTATCAATAATTTTATATAAATCCCCGTCAATGGCGTCAAAAACTTGTTGGTTGAAATCACAACTGCACGAATCGTAACAAGTAATAAAGTGAATGAGTAAGAGTATCGTCCCACGAGGATTGAAAAATTACTAATAAGTACCCAAATTTATTAAATTATGATCTATTTGATAATTCGAATAGAAATAAATTGTTGAATTGGAGAAGTTAAAATAGTAAAATTAAATAAGCAAGTTGAGATATAGAGAAAAAGATTCTAGGGTTTCCGATTCACCATAACTAATCCTATGCAAGCTTCCTAATTGGATTAAATATAATTATTTCCTATTGTTGATAATCGAATTTCTCTAATTTATTCACTAATCTTTCTCAAGCATTAACGAAATAATCCAACAAGCAAACTTTCTACATCTTTGTGAAAATTCTGAACTTGTCAGATTTTATTAAGAGTAAAGAACCCTCATAAAGATTACACAAGTCCATAGATATCTCTATCCTACGGATTATTTATGGTATCTCAAACATAGGCTGACACAATTATCACTTCTTAGTCTCAAATTGAGTCCCATATCATATAAATGGTGATCAATCATTCACAAGCATTAAGTCCAGAATAAAATACTCAACAAATTAAAATAAATACTAGTTTAATCCAATTAAAGAAAAGATTCACATAGTCATAGTTAGGCTACATCGTAACCCTAGAAAATAGAAATTAGTTCATAATTAAACCGAATAAAAACATAATAAAAGAGTTTGACATCAATAAATTGAAAGAGATTCGGAAGAGAGAAAAACTCAAGAACTCAGATCCCTTCTTCTTTTGACGTTTTGCTCCTCTCTATCGATCTCTTCACATCGGCTCCCCCTTCTATTCTTTTTCTCTCCTATTTGTATCCTAAGAGTCCAAGAGCCTTGAAGAAAAAGGAAACCTATTACAAGTAGGAAAGAAATATTGCTAAATTCACGGGTTCCATATTTTTGTTAACTTGTGGCCCATTTTTGACCATGATGGAGTTCGATTCACGAAATATCTCGTGAAATAAATGTTGTGGAGTTTTAAGTCTTTTTTCTAATGTTGCAAGAATCGCCTTAATCTGATAGCTAAGTTGAAAGTTATAGCCAAATACCGTAACTGCATCAAATTTTTATCTCCTGATTTTTCGCTAGATTTTCTGTTGTGACAAGGTGTCGACACCTCTGAACCATTTGTCGACACATGAGAATAGAGGTGATATTTTTGAGCTCATTGTCACCAGGGGTCAACCCCTCTTTCACAATTTCTTCAATTTAGCTTATGCTCAAATTAACACCAAGTAAAGGTCTTAACTCTCTTTAAATCATCCTCCTTTGTGTCTCCTATCAAAGAAAACACATATAATGAGTTCAAGCACATCTCCGCTATGTTTTGATTGATTCTTTCGGCTAAATCCTATGAGTTTGCATAATTACCTTGATTCTTCTAATCTGCAAAATATGAATACAAACAAGTAAAAATCTAATAAAAGATGCTAAAGAACTAACATGTAAGACGCTGAAGATATTAAATTGATCAGTATAAAATCAGCTTATCAGAGGTCTTCTAAAATCGCTTACATTAGCATAGTTGTGATGCAAGTGATTTTATTTACCAGTACATTAAAACAAGTTTAACATGGTGTTAGAACTATTCTAACATGATATCAGAGTTATTTCAACATAGTATCATATTAATTGCTCTTCAAAAGTGCAATTATAAGGCCTTAATTAGTATTTTGTTACTGTTAGTTTATAATTATATGTCTTTTTAGTTATGTTTTGATATTAATTGAGTTTATAATGCTTTATATAGGTTTTGAGCTTAAATAGAGTGATTTCGAATGCAATTTAATCATAAGTTTCAAGAGCTTGCTGTCAAGGTACAAGCTGCTGAAGCACGCAAAACTAGAACTTGGAAGCCCATATCTCGCCAACCAGAAAGGTTATTTAGGCCCATAATATATTGATTTTGTACAAGTTTTCGAGACCTACAACTTTTGTGAAGGGACCCAGCCCATCTGAGCACTCAGTGGGAGTCCTCTGTACAACTGACGACGGGATTTATAGATTAATTCACTTTTTAGTTAGAGATAGATTAGTATGTAGTAGAATAGGCTTAGGAGTTTTATGTTCTGAAGGAGGAAAAGAATTCTAGGGTTTTCTAGAGTTTTGGAAGGAGGAATCATCCAAGCTTTGGAGGCTACGAATCTTTTCATCTTTCAAGGGAGCATCTTTGATCTTTAGTTTTTATCTCTAGTTTTTCTTTATTGTTCTTATTGTGAATTACAGATTATATTTCTTTAATGTAGCATTTTATTTCTTTAACTATTATTTCCATTCTTACAATCTTTATAATGTATTTTAGTAGCTAAATCCGTTCTTGGTATAGGTTGAGAAAATAACTAGGTTCCAGGTAGAGATTCAAGATAGTTATTTATTTTACAAGATTTCAAGATCTTGGGTCAAGATTCATTTTCTTGCCCATGAATGTCTTCAAAAACAATATTCTTAATCATATCTAGCATATATGTATAGAATGATTTGTAAGCAGGGATACATATACCTAGAATTTCTGATAAGGATATTGATTATAACTGCATATATATTCCTATTATGAGCACTTTAAAAATCTACTGTTCTTGATTAAATTTCAAACATACCTTGTAAATAGGTTTATAAACTGAGACAAGTATGAATGGGACCCTGGTATGAACACTAGTAAACAATTGAATATCAACTCTAAAAGGGTAATCGAATCTTGAGTTTCTTCAATCAAAACTATCTTGGGAACCTACCTGTAGGCCTCTTACTGGATCAAACCCTGCCAAGACCTTTTTACATTATCTGAATACATTTCTAAAAATTAGTTTACTTTTATTGTCTGATAATTTAGATCAATCATCTCCAACAATTAATTTTTATTTTCATCTTGGAAGCTTTCCTGCGATTTTAATTGATTTTGAGCTTGTTGTTATTTTGTTCTGATTGTAAATCTTGTCAGATTAAGTTTATTTCTTGTGTTCCCTGTGGATCGACCTCGAACTTATATATTATTACTATATCGTAACCGCACACTGGCGGATATAAATTGCATTATTTAGGAGCGATCACATATCCATTTCAACAATTATGATTAGGGATGGCAACGTGGTAGGTTTGGATTGGGAGACTTCTATTTCATCTCTGTTCTGCCATGACCACTCCCCTCGGCCCATCCCACCACCTTTACGTTAGTAATTTTTTAAATACATCATGGGAAAAGTAAGGTCAAAATCACACAAATAAGAAAAAAAATTACAATATTCATATTCTAATATAATATGTATATATATAAAAAATAAATATACATATATAAACAAAACGAAACGGGAGGGGGCAAGGCATGAACCTGAGATGTTAGGTTGTTTTACCATTCCTAGTCATGATGATGAACAGATGCAAATGAATGGTCATGATTCTAGAGGCATGCCCATTTGAAGTGACCCCTTCCACAACGACCAGATAATTTTTAAATAAAGACTTGTTGCACGATATAGTGCACATGAACATGCTATGCACTAAACAATAAACTAATGCTGTGTTTTGAAAATTGTGTTAAAGTCTCAAACAAAGGATACTTGCTTCACAATGTTTAAGCTGATCATCTATGAAGTCTCAAGAAAATCTTAAGAATATGTAGCTTCTTTGCAATTAACTTGGAGGAATATCAAGCCAACTTCAACGACGATAAAGTATCAACCTTGAAGTGCCTTGTAGGTAGGGGTCGATCCAAAAAATTTTCTAGTGGGGACAAAACTTACGTAGAATCATACACGAAATTTTAATAGAGCCTAAACTTGTTATAAATTAATCCCTAAATTTAATGAAAACTAAACCCTAACTTATAACAAATGAAAACCCTAAATTCAAATGCAATTTAACAAAATTGTGACCCTTTTGTTAAGACCCTAAAATAAACAATATTAGCAAATTAGAACCTTAATAATTGAAAACAAGTTGCAATCACCTCATATTTTTTTTATTTTTGCCAATCAATAAGAGATAGTTGCATCAAGAGAATATTATACTAGACACTCATTCTTCTGAAAGAGTCCAACAGACAAAGTGATCACATAACTCAACAATCGCAAATAAATCACTATATTATTCACTGCTAGCGAAGTGGAACTCAAGACCTTAATAACCAAGGTACTAGAACAGCCAACTAAATGCCACTAAACCACTTGGGTATCGGCCATCTCATATGTTAAAAGCACAACTTCAAACCAATTAAAACCAATTAACCCAATCAACAATCAATTCCAAATGGTTAATAGTTACTGAGCTATTACCCATTATAATAGTTAGAGGAGATAGACAATAACAATGTTTTGTAAGTGTAAAATATGGTGGCAAAAAATTCAAAATTATAAAATTGCCACTAAGGGAGCAAAAAAAGTGGTATTACCAATACAATATCAAATATATATACACTAAAAATATTTGCCTTGTTTAAAATTTGAAACTCTAAGTAAAAAATATAAAGGTATTTTGAACTAGATTTAGGTATTTTATTAATTCTATAAATGAAATGTGGAAGGGTAAAAGTCTTTTAATATTGATGTATTAATTTAATATTAAGCTAAGATTAATGATATTGAATAGAGAGTTGAAATTGATTGCTTGGCCAAATAACGAGAGGTCAATGAGATTCAGTGGGAACAACAAAGTGCACTTACAATCTAGAGTAAAAACAACACAAATAAATAAAGCTAAAAAAAGCAATGCATTTTGACAACTTCAATAGAGACAACTGCTCCCAATTGTCCTTCTGTAGGTTCGCCTTTGCCTGCAGGTCGATCACTAGTAAAAGAAGAGATTCAAGACATTTCTTGTGGTTTTTGTAGATCGATACATTGTGATGACCCGTATTGGTGTGTTTTGAGTCCCACATCAAAAGTTTATATAAGGGATCTTAGGTATATTAGTAGAAGCCATGAACCTAAATGTCACCTTATTGGCTAGCCCTTTTAGGAAAGTTCCCTTTGTTATTGCATATAGTATCAGAGTTGACATGCACACAACCGTGTGGGCTTGGGGGCACTATAGGGCGGAGTTTGTGATTGATTGATTGTGAACCCCTCACCAGGGCATAAGGCCTTTAAGGGAGAAAGATTGTGACGATCCGCATTGGCGTGTGCAAAGTCCCACATCAAAAGTTTACATGGGGGATATTGGGTATATAAGTAGAAGCAATTAATCCAAATGTCACCTTATTGGCTAGCCTTTTTGGAGAAGTTCCCATGGCTAAATGGTCACGCCTCAAGACCCAAGTGGTTTGTGACAACGCTGCACACCCATAAGGTCATACCTTATGGGCATGCAAGGTTAGATACAACATGTACAATCTCATAACCAATCATCAAGCAAACCAAACAAACTTGAAAGAAGTGAATATCATTAATTCCAAAATATTTTTAAAAAATCTGCTTCTAATCCATAAACTTGAGGAAATGAAATGCTCATGTTTCCAAAATACTTTAAACATTGAATCAACATCACTGTCTCCAAACTAATCAATTAAAGTCTTACTAAATTATAGACATAAATGAGCAATACCTCACTCGAGCCATACTACTTTATTGAATCTAAAAAAAATACTAAATTAATGCGTCAGCTAAACTGCCTAGTCAGTAGCCTACCACCACAACGAGAAACATTAAGTGTAGGAAAATATGATTTGTATCAAACAATGTTCAATAACAATTTAAGAGAAGAGATTCATGATAATAGGCTATAAATCATCCGAACAATTTAACAAATACATTTCTCCACAATACAATATCCACAAACTCAAATTTAGTGAATATGGCTACATTAGCTTGCGACAAGAACCAAAACCACAATTCACTCTATAGTTGAATCCCAAAAGAAACTAGTTTATGTGCCAATCCTTAACCCCTATTGGCATAGGGTCCAAATGATAGTCAAACAAGAGTCTACTCTCATTGAAATAAAATGAATAGGCAATTTCTTTTATGAATAATTGTACACTTGATCCATAATTTATATGAAAAGTATAAAGGAAACAAAAACCTTTTACTCAAACAATAATTTAACGGATAACCAAAAAATATGAGCTTCCGAAGCAATTTTTGGTAATATATAAAATTACTAGAAGTGGTAGTAAGTCACTTATTTTTCACACAAGAGTCACTTTCCAAAAGCTAAACTCGATTAAAATCATACCACCTTAATATAGTTAATAGTAAACAATATTATAAATTGAAAAATAAACTTTACCATGCATATGCTATACTATATTCTAATTAATCTAGGATCCTAGCTCTTATTCTCTAATAAATGGAAAACTTCAAAGCTATTCGAAAGTGCATTCTCCATCCACGGCCCTATAGCCGAAGATGCATCTCGCCAAAAACCAACCAAACGAACATTGATACTAAATAAAATAACGCAATCTTTCACTTGCTTCCACAAAACAAAAACCACCTTGACCTATATTTCTTCTTGCTATAGAATATCAATATTTTAATGCCACATCTCTAAATCAAACATCTAGCAAACTTGTGAAAGCCATTACCATTTAACTAGAAAACGTGCACACGGACAGTCACCAAAAAACAACAAAAGGCCAATGAACCAATTAATTCAATGAGCCGATCAAAAGCCTCTATTCGGAAAACCGCATAAACCTTGAGAAACCAATGATGTAATGTCACTCTCACAATCTAAAAGTTATCTAAACAATTAACTTTAAAAAGACCTTCAACCTTTCGACAGATTTGTTTAGGATCGATCCTTCTTCTTTCTTAATGGGTTCATGCAAAAAAACATAATTAAGGAGGGTTGGGAGTTACCTTAATCCTGATTCTCCAGAGATGATAATCCGTTTAATGTGCTTCTGTTATGGATCTAACTAGGAAGAAAATACCAATTGCTTTCCAAGAAAAGTTGTATTAAGAATTCATCCAAAAAGTGCTCAATTACATGTATCTGATATCCTTTTATACCCTATTACATGAATCTCCAGTAACTACTTCTAACTAACAGCTAACAAACTGAATCCACTTGCTCGGCTTTAGCTGCACCGAACAGGGACGAGTCGAATAGGGTTGTTGCTAACTAATTAACTGCTGGTCCCAGCAGCCAATGACCTTGTTACACGTCGCCCAATTAACCAACTTGCACAACTAATCTGCCAGCTCATCCAACTAATTGACCCCCACTAAATCTACAGCCAAACACCCAACTAGCAGTTGTAGCCATCAGATTCTTGCTCATTTGAATTTCTTTCCCATTTCGTCACCATATCGTAACATTCCCTTCCTCTTCAGACAAGCCTTATCCCCAAGGCGAGAAACTAGGAAATCGAGTTTGGATGTTTGTCCACTCTTAGGTGGCATCCTGAGGAAACGCATTAGACCATTGAACTAGAACTTGCGTTCCAGAATTGCCACTGGCTTAACCTGAATCTTGCCCCATAAATTGGTGGGAGGTAATTGTGGCTGGGTGACGACGCCCTGGCCCAAGTATTTCTTCAAGCAAGAAACGTGAAAAACAGGATGAATCTTGCAATCCAAGTGCAACTGTAGCTTATAAGCCACAGGGCCAATGCATTGTAGAATTTCAAAAGGGCCAAAGTAACGTAGGGCTAGTTTCTTATCTCGTCGCATGGAGGCAGTAAGTTGCTTGTATGGCTGCAGACGAAGATAGACCAAGTCATGTAGCTTAAAGCTCCTTTCAGATCGACGACTGTCTGCAGCTCTCTTCATCCTTTTCTGGGCTGACTGAAGATGTTCCTTGAGAAGCCTTACCGTGTGGTCTCGTTCCCGTAGAGTTGTGTTTGCTGCTGCTACCTGGGACTCCTGCATAAAGAATTGGCTATGGTGGGGTAGAGGATACCCATACACAACCTCGTATGGTGTCATCTTTGCAGCTGAGTGACACGAAGTGTTGTACCACCACTCTGCAAGAGGAAGCTATCTGTTCCAGTCTTTGGGCTTATCTCCTGTAATACAACGCAGATAATTCTCCAGACATCTATTAAGAACCTCGGTCTGTCCGTCCGTTCGTGGGTGGTAAGAGGAGCTAAGTTTGAGTTCCACTCCCAGTAACCTGAAGAGTTCTTGCCAAAACTTGCTTGTAAAGATGGGGTCCCTATCAGTAACAATTGAAGTGGGCATACCATGAAGAAAATATTATCTATAAATGACTAAGCCACAACCTGGGCAGTATATGGATGAGAAAGGGGAATAAATGCCCATACTTGCTAAGTCGATCTACAATAACCATTATAGCATTTTCCCCTTGAGAAGTGAGCAACCCTTCAATGAAATCTACCGATATGTCCACCCATATTTGGGATGGAATAGGCAATGGCTGTAGCAATCCAGGAATTCTCATATGCTCACTTTTATTTTTTTGACTAACGACACATTCTGTAATAAATTTCCTGACCTCCCTCTTCAGTCCCTTCCAGAAAAAACTTCTCTTGATCCTCTTAATGGTCTTCTCTATTCCAGAATGGCCTCCTACTACTGAACTATGGAATTCTTTCATTATCTTCTCCTTTAATGGTAAAGAAGATCCTACTACTAATTTCCCTTTGTATTTCAGAATTTCCTGATGCCATTCATACCCCATGTGAGGTTTGGTCTGTGATTCCAGATCCTTAATCAGTGCCTGAACCTCTGCAACTCCTCTGCCCAGCTATCCTTCAGCTCCTATAACCAGTTCTCTTGGATTGAGTGATTGCGGCCAAGGCACTACTTCCCTCATGAGTTCTTGACAAAACATCTGCAACCTTGTTCTCAGTTCCAGCCTTGTATTTAATTTCGTAATCATACCCCAGTAGCTTTGTTATCCACTTCTGCTGAACGGGGGGGTAATTTTCTGCTCCAGCAAATATTTTAGCCTCTGATGATCTGTCTTGATGATAAAATGGCGCCCCAGCAAATAATGCCGCCATTTTTTTACTGCAATAACTATTGCCATAAGCTCATTTTCATATGTAGAAAGCCCTAAGTTCTTCTATGCCAATGCCTTGATGATATAGGCAATGGGATGGCCCTGCTGCATCAACACA
The DNA here is from genome assembly GCA_033060915.1 of Euryodendron excelsum. Lineage (NCBI taxonomy): Eukaryota > Viridiplantae > Streptophyta > Magnoliopsida > Ericales > Pentaphylacaceae > Euryodendron > Euryodendron excelsum. The sequence goes on along the minus strand of CM065388.1, from coordinate 13,460,888 downwards.
GCTCCTACCCCTATTCCCGAAGCATCACACTTGAGCTCAAAATCCAATGCATAGTTTGGCAGGGCAAGAACTGGCGTATTGACCATTGCCACTTTCAACTTCTCAAATGTTTGCTCAGCTTCCTCTCCCCATTGGAATGTATTCTTTTTTAATAGTTGAGTCAAAGGAGCACAAATCTGACCATAGCCTTTGACGAACCTCCTATAATATCCTGTGTGGCCTAAGAATCCTCTCAAAGCCTTTAGATTAGCAGGCCTAGGCCACCTCTGCATGCATTCTATCTTTGCCACGTCAGCTGCCACTCCTTTATCACTTATCATATGACCCAAATATTCCACCTCTTTTTTTCCAAAAGCACACTTAGTCTTCTTCACCAGTAGGTGGTTATCTCTGAGTATCTGTAGACCCATTTCTTAGATGTTGGAGATGATCCTACCATGACTTGCTATAGATGAGTATCTCATTGAAAAACACCAAGATGAACTTTCCCAAATGGGGTCTAAGGATCTCATTCATTAGAGCTTGAAAGGTGGAGGGTGCATTAGTAAGCCCAAAGGGCATAACCAAAAAATCATAGTGGCCTTGATGCATTCTAAATGCAGTTTTAGGAATATTTACAGCATGAACCCTGATTTGATGGTAACCTGACCTTAAATCCAACTTGGAGAAGTATTCCGAACCATGTAACTCATCCAATAGTTCATCAATTACTGGAATGGGGGACTTATCCTTAATGGTTATCTTGTTCAATGCCCTATAGTCTATACACAAGTGCTGAGTATTATCCTTCTTGTTAATAAAACAGGTGATGAATATACACTAACACTATTCTGAACTATTCTAGAGTTAAGCATTTCTTGCACAATTTTCTAAATCTCAATCTTTTGGAAATGAGGACACCTGTAAGGTCTAACATTGGTTGGCAAGATTCCTTCCTGCAACATGATTCTATCATCCTGCAGTCTGTTGGGTGGCAGCACCTGAGGTTCGGAGAACAGATCTTGGTATTCCTCCAGTAGCTGTTGCAAATTTGGGCTGGTCTCTTTTCAGTTTCATGGACTTGAATTAAGCAGAGTTGTGCCACCACGCCTAGTGTTTCCTTATTAATCATCTTTCCCATATTCTGACTTCCCACAAGTTTAACTTCTCCATTCTAACATCCCCTTAACGCATGCCTCCTTCCCTTAAGTGTAAATTCCATCTTCAGATTATGGAAATGCCACAGAATTGGTCCCAAAGTAGCCAACCATTGCACTCCTAGAATCATGTCACAACCCCCAAGTGAGAGAACTCTCATATTAGCAGTGAATTGGGTGTCTTGCATCTCCCAGATGCACTATCTGCATATGAAAGTGCTACTAACTTTATTACCATCTGCAACTGCAACTGTTAGAGGTGGGGTAGGATGAAGTTCACAGCCAGTTCTTTTGGCCATTCCTAGATCGAAAAAATTGTGAGTACTACGGAATCAATTAAGATAATAACCAATTTCTTTTTGATATTTCCTCTCACCTTCATAGTCTTGAGGGAAGTTGTCCCTGATAATGCGTATACAGAAATCTGAGGTGGTTCTTGTTCCAATTCCTCTAATTCTTCCTCCTTTATTTCGTGTGGGTGTCATTCCTCTGCTAAATCTTCATCTGGTTCTTCCCCTTCTAACAGAAATAATTGCTTTCCTTGGCATCTATGTCCCCTTACAAATTTTTTGTCACAATTGTAACAAAGACCCTTTTCCCTCCTAGCCTCCATCTCTTTCTCCGTAAGCTTTTTGATAGGCAAAGAAAGATTTCTTGGGTTGGTAGAAGTACTCGCATGCTTCAACTTGGTGAGTTCTCCAGTAGCGTCTTCCTAAGCTCCAACGCTGAAGCGTGAGTTGAGTGCCCAAATGAACTCCTCCCAAATGAGTTTGTCTTGTGTATTTTTCCACCATTGAAACCACCTAAATGCCCTATCATCAAGATGCATTGAAGCGAGTTCAACCTTCTGACCATCTTCAATTTGGTTAAATTCAAATAATCTCGAACATTTGTAAGCCCAGCCCGAGGGAACTTTGCCTGAAAATCTTGGAAAATCGATCTTGGTGTAACGTGTTTGGGGATTTCCCCAAGTGTTTGAGGTATTACCGGAGTGAGAACTCCCGCAATGATCGTTGATTGGAGGGTTAATCTTCGCGGCTAACTGGTCGTACCTTGTATTCATCGTCATCATCATTTTCACGGAGGGCTTCAGCTTGTTTTTTTGTATTATCTGTCAACGCCTGAATCTCCTTGGTTCTAGTCCCATCCACCATCTTCACAACTTCCGGTGAGCCACTGTCGGAGAACCGCCACGCTCTGATACCAAATGTTATGAGTCTAACTAGGAAGAAAATACCAATTGCTTTCCAAGAAAATTTGTATTAAGAATTCATCCAAAAAGTGTTCAATTACATGTATCTGATATCCTTTTATACCCTATTACATGAATCTCCAGCAACTACTTCTAACTAATAGCTAACAAACTGAATCCACTTGCTCTGTTTTAGCTCCACCGAACAGGGACGAGTCGAATAGGGATGTTGCTAACTAATTAACTGTTAATCCCAGCAGCCAATGACCTTGTTACATGTTGCCCAATTAACCAACTTGCACAACTAATTTGCCAGCTCATCCAACTGATTAACCCCCCCTAAATCTATGGCCAAACACCCAACTAGCCGTTGTAGCCATCAGCTTCTTGCTCATTTGAATTTCTTTCCCATTTCATCTGCATATCGTAACACCTTCTCTACCAAAGCTTCCTCTGCTCTAATGGGTTATTTATGATAGTATGAAATACGACGGTTGTTTGTTAACAATATAAAACTATGGTTTTCTCTAGGTTATTTAGGAAGCCTATATATTTGTCTTACTCAAATACCCTCCAACATATCATGTAAAATAAAATAACTATATCTTTATAATAAATAAATAAATAAATAATGGGTATTTCATACAAAATTGCAATGCCGACTCTTTTTTGCTTTTTTTTTTTTTTTTTGTGCATATAGCTAAAAGCATATATAATTTTGACCTCAAAACTTAGTTTTTATTTTCGTTTTCATTTTTGTGTCCTTAGAAACAAAAAGAATCGTGAACGTCTCGTTTTTCTTATTCTTGAAACTGAAAAAAAAAGAGATTATTGAAAATATCGTCATTTTCATATCTTTTTTTTTAACGGCAATGGTTTCAAAAATTCAGAACATATATTTTTCTTGATTTCTAAAATTGGATTATTTTTTGAAAGACTCCTTGAAAACGAAGATCTGAAAATATTACGAACCTTTTGAGTGCTTTTGGGAGCAGCTTATTTAGTTTTTTGGTTGAAATATGCACCTGGTGTTTGGTAGCAAGCGTTTTTAGCTTATAATAAGCTTTTTTCCCCCCTTTTTAGGCTTCCTACCCTAAACAGCAAAAAGTAAAAATTTTGAAGCTTTTTTTGGCTTGTTCCACTTTAGTGGAAATTTTGGAAAATAATTAAATTTGAAAATTATAAAAATAAATTAGTATACTACGATAGTTAATGTTGAAATTTTTTTTAGCCTTATAAAACATTACAAATATGCAATATAATTTACTTTGAGGGTCAATTGACTTTTTGGTATAAAAAAACAAAAAAAGCTTCAAACTAGTACCAAACACTCTAGAGAAGCGTTTTTTAAAGCTAGCTTATTCTTTATTTTTTTTCAAGTAGCTTATTTAATCAAAAAAGTTATCTCCAAATGGGCTCTTAGGACTCTATCTTTATTTATTATGCTTGAATTGAACCAACAAGTAGGCTATTTTATTTTTTTTTAGTTTGATTTTGTTCTATTAAAAGGCTCATAACAAATGATATCAAAGCTATTTTCCTAACATATTTGTGGATCAATGAAGCATGAAGGTTGTGCTTTTTTTTTTTTTCAGCTTTTTTTTTTATTGTCCTCTAATAGGATGTTTTTGAAGATCTTGAAACTCGAGACACAATTATCAGAACCATCTTATTGGTGTATATGTGTAGCAATGGAGCCTGAAGGTTGTGACCATAAAAGGTTATGAGGCACGATTGCTATGAGGTAGAACCCCTCAAAGAGGTCCCTTTCAATTTGATAGCTTTCATTTTTTTGTTGTTCGGGCAAAACTCCAATAAGATGTTCTTGAAGATCTTGAATCTTGAGGGCAAAGTTTTTTGAAGAATAAAGGAATGTTACAAACCGTTTTATTTAGGACTCTATCTTTATTATTTAAATAAAGATGATTAGGATAATATTTGTAATTATTAGAGATATGGTTGTTCTTAGGACTTATCTTGAGATCATAAATAATTGTAAATGTCGTATGGCTTGATTAATGAAAAATATCAATGGTGTGAAAAGGGCTTTTGTTGAACCAACAAGAAGTTTTTGCTCCCCTCAAAGTATGATATTCTATCACTTCATTCTATTAAAAGGTTCACAACAAACCGGTTTAGCAAACATGGTTTCAACGAAAACAGTTTTTAAAACTAGATTGTCACACGCAAATTTAACAAATTTTAAAAAACAGAAACCAAAACTGTAAACAATATAAACAGACCCCCTCAAGATATCATAGGCCAAAAGGTGTCTCGGAAGTGTCTCTATGCATGTACGCAAGTTTACCTTTTGCAAACATAAACCAAACCTTGCCCCAATTCAATCTCAAGCCGTGTGATACACGGATCGGTGTGGAGTTCACCCAGTGAATTATGTTACATCGGAGATCACTGGTAGGATTGTTCGTATATCTCATTTATTGATAACCTAGCTCACTGTAAATACTCTTGTGCTTTATGAGAAAGTCCTACCACAACCTTATTGGCACCAGTTATTCGTTAAGAGTTTTCTCTTGCACCAGGAGGGGTTTTAACAATACTAGTACCTTGCAATCACTTAAAAATAAATAAATAAATCTTACCACGGGACGAGAATTTTAATAAATGGAGATAGTTTTGATTAAAAAAAAATGTTACTACAAATGTGATAAAGAGCAGTAACCACAAATGTGACATGCTATTACCATAAATGTGATCTAGACACCACAATGTGATCATATTTTTGTGATAACTATTATTACATTAAACAGTAATTAATAATAATCCGTCCAAGTGAAAACAGTCCAAGTGGTATAGCTACTTTCAGGTACCGGTACCATTATGATACCGTAATCGTTCCTGTTTGTCATATGGAATTTTGAGGGCCAAATGTACGGCTACGGATGGATAAGACTTTTCCATGTTTTTGTGGTGTTTCTTCGACGTTTCCAACAAGCTGCAAGTTTCTCTAATGGACTTCTACGTGCATTCTTATAAGTTGGATCATTGAGAGAGGTGTTTTTGTGTAGCAAAGAAAAAGAGAGTGAGCCTTGGAAGAGTCAACAAATCAAGTCTTTCTTTCTGGAGCTGGGTCAATAATGAAGGTGAGCAGGAACTTGGAATCTTTGCCCAATCGACTAACCAATCCAATGAATAGACAGAGCCACTTGGAATCTTCTTTTGGGCTACGTCTGCTAGTCTACCTGTACGTAACAAAGTCTTCCAAGTCAACCGCCGTGTTGAGCAGAGAAGTAAAAGTGGACATTAAGAGACCCCCCTGTTTTAAGGGAGAGCATTTCAATCCCTCTTTGTTATTGCTTTTTGCCACTGTGGTGGCTGTTTTCGCTTGTTTAATTAGGGAATTTCGATTCTCGAATGGCTGTTTCCTTATATATTACTTTCTTTATTCTCTTTCATCTGGTTCTTGTTCACTCGGTTTCGGCTCAAGAAGAGAACAATATCCAATATAGCTGTCCGAAATCCTTCCACTGCAGAGGACTCGAACCGATGAGCTTTCCTCTGTCCAATTCCACGTATTCCCAATGCGGGTTGTGCACGGTAACTTGTGATGAACATGACCCCCAATCCCATCCGCGAATCCGATTGGGAATTAACGAAGGACCATGGTATGAGGTAATAGGAATCAAATCTCAGGCTGATAGCATCCAAGTCCAAATCCATGACCAAGCGCTCAAAAGTCGTTTAGATGACGGAAGTTGCGATGCGTTCAATAGTTTGAGTTTTCCTAACTCACCTTCTATTTCGTTCACAATTTCTCCCAACCTCACCTTGTTCAAATGCCACAAAAGTTTTGAATTTAGTACCCGCACCCACGATAATTTCAAGGATCTTTGCAATTACACAATGTGCCATGACCACAATTTGTACTACCAACATCCACATGATCAATATTCCACTCCTCCTGCTGATCTTCTATCTCACTGCTCTGTAATTCAGCTGCCCATGAAGTCACCAGACATGGATCATGATGTCAGTGATCCATTCAATGTATTAGCCGATACCTTCTTTCTCGAATTGCATGTGTCCGAGGATTGTCAAAAGTGTCATCAAAGAGGAGGCCAATGTCAGAATGACAGCCAAAATTTTCGTTGTCTCGCCAAAGAAGTTATTCTCACATCTAGAAATGACCTTCCGTTATGCTTCGTGTTATTTGTTTAGCAATTCAAAGTCTTCAGTGCATACGGACTGATTTCTTACCTGGGAGGTTTAACCATTGTTTGTTAAGATATAATTTTGAGTGTGAAAAGTGAAATACATTCATATAACATTTATTATACCTGATTAACATTTGTTGCAGGAGGAACTGACTTTGGATTGTTCTAATCATTTGGCTATATATCTTGCAGGAAGCAATAGTAATTTGAAGATTAAAGTTGTAATAGGTAATTGATTTTGTTAAACTAGTCCTTGTGTTATTTCTCCCACATTCTTTTGAGGATGAGTTTAAATACTTCTAATGTATGTATCTGCACATATCTGTGTGTTAACTGAAAGTGACACCAATATGTACCCCTCATGATTTCAGTCTAAATTAAAAAATAGCAGATATGTCTGACTTCATTTCTTGCGCCCTTTAACTTCATCATCTTATGCACTTGATCACAGGCATTGCAGCAACTGGAATGGCAATCACAATAACCCTATTTTGCTACTTCACCAGGAAATGCTTATCAAATAAATTTTCAATATTTGGGAAGTTAGTAACCGAGGATAATCAAAACGTTGAGACCTTTTTGAAGAACTTCGGGTCCCTTGCCCCAAAAAGACATAGCTATTCAGAGGTTAAGAAAATCACCAACTCTTTCAAAGACAGACTCGGACAAGGAGGCTTTGGCAGTGTGTATAAAGGAAAGTTACCCAATGGCCACCTAGTGGCAGTGAAGGTTTTGAAGGAATCAAAAGGTAATGGAGAAGAATTTGTTAATGAGGTTGCGAGTATTAGTAGGACATCTCATGTTAACATTGTCACTCTTCTGGGTTTTTGCTTTGAGGGTCACAAAAGAGCTCTCATCTATGAGTTCGTGCCAAATGGATCTCTAGAGAAGTTCATATATGAGAGGAGTTCCTCCACAGAACGTCAATTAGGGTGGGAAACATTATACAAAGTTGCAGTTGGCATTGCTCGAGGATTAGGGTACTTACATCTTGGTTGTAAGACAAGAATTTTGCACTTTGATATAAAGCCTCATAACATTCTTCTAGATGAAGATTTCTGCCCGAAGATCTCTGATTTTGGCCTTGCTAAACTATGTCTTAAGAAAGAGAGTATCATATCAATGTTGGGCACAAGAGGGACCGCAGGTTACATTGCTCCTGAAGTATTTTGTAGAAACTACGGAGGGGTCTCTTACAAATCAGATGTTTATAGCTACGGAATGATGATTTTGGAAATGGTTGGAGGGAGAAAGAATATTGATGTAGGAGTTGATCATACGAGTGAAATATATTTTCCACATTGGATATATAGACGTCTTGAACCGAACGAGGAAATTGGATTGCATGGTATTACAAATGAAGAGGAAAATGAAAGATCTAGGAAGATGATAATAGTTGGCTTGTGGTGCATACAATCTGATCCCTCAAGCCGGCCATCCATGAATAGGGTGGTGGAAATGTTGGAAGGAAGTCTAGAGTCCTTGCAAATACCACCCAAGCCGTTCTTGTCTTCTCCTCCAAGAGCTCCAGCAGATTCTACAGCCAAATAGACAAAATAAACTTGTGCTTCTTTGTCTGTAATTTGATATATGCAGTCATTCTTGAAAAGCTGGAAGTCTAATTCCGTCTGTTATTCTAAAGTGAGCTATTTCTATATATGCATCACAGTACATTGCAACATTTAGAATAATTTTATTATTATTATTTTTTTCTTAAGGGCATCTGGTATCTTAACTTCTGCTGTGAATTTGTTGAACTTGGAACTCCAAAAGTTTATATTAATTAGAACACATATTCAATGCATGGTTTGGTTACCAAAAGAATTCAACGCTTGCTGCTACAAGTAATTTGTAGGGTATTTTTTAGTTAAAAAAGAAGTAATTTGTTAATGTCTGGGATTATTTCCTTTGCAGAGTGAATCAAATAATGAAGGGGGGATTAGAAATGATCAGTCTCTGAGATCACTAAAAGAAGACTATATCTGACATCTAATATTTCCAAATTCATTGTTGTCATTTGTAATATTTTTAGTTTTTCCAGTGGGGGTAAGGTTCTTTTCATGTTTTTTTTAGGTAACACAAGATAATCTGCCTACTCCTTGAACCTTTTCATAATAGCCATCCTGTGATGAGTCTTGAGGATCCCTGGATTCGATTCCTGATTATATCCTAAAAGTGTAATCATAAGCCGTTAATTCACACCTTATTAGACTTAGATTGTAGTTAATTGTCTTAATTTAGTTTTATATTTGTTTAATTGTTTTTTTTTTTTTTTGTGTGCTTTGTAGGTTATAGGAGCTAATAAAGACAAATAGACACAAAGAATGATCAAAGCGGGTTCTAAACGAGCAAACCGGTGAAGAGAAGTCCAACCCGTCTTGGTATTTTAGCCATAACGTTTCACTCCAATATCCAATTGAGCTGATTTTTGAGCCATTGGAAAGAAGACTTCAAGAGCTACAACCTTTCCTCTAATGTAAATCAGCTGATCGTGCTCTAAGGTGGTCAAATAAAGCTTCAAAGTTTCAAGGTCGAAATAATGATGAATAGTATCTGTCTGAACGGTCACTGCTCATCGGACGGTTACTGTTCACCCGTCCGAACGGTGCGTTCGGACGCACTTCAGACGGCCATCAGACGCACCGTCCGAACGGTATTCAGACGGCTACTGTTCATTCAGATTGTATTTTTTGCGTCCGAAGCGGCATTTTTAGGGTTTTTTTGTGTAGTTAGGGTTAGTTTTAGCAAAGGGGCGGCAGGACAAGTTCCCAAAAGGTTAGTTTTTCCACTTTTCTTCATTTTTAGCTTAGATTTAGCTTTGTAATGGTAATGTAGGAGTAGAAATTGTAACTTTCTTTCATTGTAATGTATTTTCCTTCACTTTCTTGCACTTTCCTTCACTTTCCTTGTAACCAAACATATTTATTATTGTAAAAAAATTTAGATTTAATTCTCTTCATGCTTTCTTTACATTTCTTCATGTTTTTATGATGAATTCAAGTAGTTAGATTTATCTTGGGTGTGATTATGAAGATCCATCAAGGATCTTCAAGTATTTCAATGGGGATTCGTGAACTTCAAAGTTTTATTCCTAGATTTCGATTATTCTATTCGGTTGAGTGTTGGTTTATTTGAAAACTTAGATTCATAACTCATTTGATAATATTTATGCACAATTCAACAATTGGTATAAATCTTGCACATTTCTAGGTTTGTTTCTATGGTTATATTAATTGTTGCAATTTTATACACTGAACTAAATATGAACCCAAGGTTTTATGGTCAAAATATTGTAAATCAAGATTCCACGGTGTGATTCTTGATTTGAGTTATAACTCCTCTATTGAAATTCTTGTTGTGAATTGATGGATTGAATCAATCATATCCAAGCTTTCCCCTTCAATAGCTCTAAATTTAGTTTTAATTTGCTTTTAATTTAATTGTCTAGTTATTACTTTAATTTCCGTTGCATTGGTTTAGTAAATCAAAACCCCTCTCAAAAACCAAAAGATTTTCAGTCTTTCTATTTTTCATTTTATTTTAGATCCAATTCCCCACATAATTGCAAATCAATCCTAGGCTAGGTTAGTGTGAGTTGAGTGCTAGAACCTATATTTGGCTAAGTCCCTTGGGAGAGAACGATACCAGATTACCAGTTTATACTTCATCGCGACCCCTGTACTTTTGCGGGGTACTAACTTCATTTTGTAGTTTTTAGAGTGAGTCAAGTTTTGGCGCCGTTGCTGGGGACCAAAGGCACGAGGCAAACACTACAAGTCTTGGGATTGGAAAGCAATTGGTGGATTGGATCTCAATCAATCTACCACAACGAAGGAATCTTCGGCTTGAGACCATCGGTAACTTCGTTCTATTTTTTGTGTAAATACCATGTTAAATTTTCATTCTTTCTTTTTCTCTTTATTTTAGGTATTTTGTTTTGATTTGTATATATATTTTGTTTTTGGTTTAATAATTTGATTGGAGGATTGCTAGTGGAGAATTAGGGATTGTGTATATTGTAAATTGGTGGTACATAACTTATAGAGATTGGAGGTTTGGTTGGTTGAGATTATTTAAATTGGGGGAATTTATTATGTGGAGATTGGAGGTTTGGATGGATAGTTAGTAAACATTATTATGTATGATGTGTTGAGGCGCGGTGTGCTACACTTGTTTGTACATTGCATCCATTTTTCATTGTGCATTTCATTATGTTTGGGGGCACATTTTCAAATCATCCATCATCCAACATGACAATGAGGGAACACCTTATAGCCAATGGCCTAAGGGAGCCTCCCCGACTACCTCCCAATTTTGGGGGATATAATCATACCCCCCATGATGATAATGAGAGCATTCATGAGAATGGTGGTGTAAAAACACCTCCATGTAAATCTCTTAGAGACCACATTCGGGCTAATAGGCTTAGAGCATAAGAACTATCCAACATGTCTCTTAGGGAATGCCTTAGAGTTAATGGTCAAAGGGAGACTCGACCACCTCCCAATCTTGGAGAGTGTAATGAATTTAACTTTGGTAAGGAACATGAGGGAGCCTTTTCAAAGCATCATCAAGAATTCCTTTAAACCTACAAAAACCCCTTTAACTATTTTCGTGAAGCTTCGCGAATTTATGACCACCATGAGTATGTAGAATATCGACTTCCACCTCAAGAGAGCTTTAATGAAAATCACCATGCTTTTTACCCTAACCAAGAGCATGCCCATCCAATTGAACAAATCCATCCCATCACTAACCTTAGGATTGAGGGTATCATTGACCAAACCGTCCTTCCTTAAGACTTTGGGTCTAAGGAAGACGTTCCTATTGTAAGTGAGAAAATAAATGAAAATGAATTTAGGGATGAAGAAATTAAGAGAGAGGAGTCCGAAATTGGGAACTCCAAACAAGAGAAGTGGGGTAGTGGTGAGTCTATCCTTAATGATGACTTTGGTTTATTTAATGTTGGGAATGTGCATGACAATGAGGATGTTGATGATTTAGAGGACATTCTTACCATGTCTAGGGATCAAGTGACCCCTACTTTTACACCTCTAACACCTAGTCCTAACCTACCGGAGCCTTTGGAGCTCCATGTCTCAACCTTTGAACCAAGCATCATTCCCATGGCCGACCAAGAAGAAGGGGAGGGTCAAGCACTTCATGGTATGAGCATAATTGGTACCTTTGTACATGATCATTCTTTATTTTCTACATACCACAACCCTTTTACCCTTATGTGCTTCAAGGTTATATCATAGAATTCATCAAATAAGTGGCCACCGTATATTCTTATGCTTGTTTGAACTTTTTGAAAATCTATAAGTTCGGGGTGTGGGATAATGACAAATTCCCACTTTGTGGAATTGGGTGATTTTCTCTCTCTTATTTGTGTAGGAATAGGAGTAGTTTCGTTTCTTTGTTTTCTTAGTTTATTTTCCCATTTTAAGTTGGTGGTGCCTTTTGCACCCTATTTTTCTCTTTTTGTTTCCACCATTGAATTACATTCAATGCTTTGTTCTCATGCATTGAAGACAATGCATCATTTTAAGTTGGGGGTAGGGTAGAGGCTTTGCCTCTATTGTTTTGTTTTTATTTCTTTGTCTTGCACCCTATATAAAAAATAAAAAATAAAAAAAAATCTTTTTACTTATGAAAGTGCCTTTTGAGATTAGAAGATAGGAATTTTTATATGCTTCTTTACTCAAGATGATGTTGATTCACTCCTTATACCCAACATGTATTGGGAGTTGCTTTATTCATGCATTTGTAGAGGAGATTACATCATTATGCACAATCATGCTTTTTAACACAATTTGTTATTAGTCTTGGCACTTTCACCCTTACATTAGTGGAGATTATCACCTTGAAAGCTTTAGAGCATTTATCGCCTTTTAGGGCGTTTATATTTACTTAAAGATAGTTTCTTCACCCTCATTTGTTCAATAGCTTCATTATACTTGTATTTGGTTCATGAGTTGAGTTTTGATCTTGTTATTGACACTTCTACTCTTTGAAATCCTTCAGGATATGATTCTAGGCCTTTTTTCTCTTGATAGCCATGAGTTTCCCATGCCAAACTGTACATTCCTCTTTACCCTTGTTGATTTTTTACTTTTAGAAATGTGCATAGTGATTTCATCTCTTGTATTGCAAAGGGACGCCTATATGAGAAAAGAGTGTTTTTGCATCGCTAAAAATTTTTTTAAAGAAGAATAAATTGATTTGGAAATTCAATGCAAAAAGAGCATAGTGAAATATGAGAAGTAGTTGTTGATTGTAAAGAGGATGATAAAAGGATTGAAACAAAAAGAGAAGTAAGAGAAGAAAAAAAAGAAAAAAAAAAAAAAGAAAGAAGTAAAAAAAGAAAAAAAAATAGAATAAGAATAAGAAAAGAATGGAAGAGGAATTCAAAAGTCGAAAAATATGTTAAGAGCAGAGTGAGATTTGAAATGTTGATAAGGGAGAGTTGTAGTTGTATTTCATTCATCATTTCATGCCTTGATCACACATGATATGACCATTTTCTTCCATCTCTTTACCCTTACCTTTCACCTCTTCTACATTACCCTCTTCACCTCTACATGGCTTAGTTGATCCAAGTTGTGCTTGATTGAAGTTTTTAATAGAGTATAAGCTGTAATTTTTCAATTTCTTTGAATCAATACTTAACTTTGAACATTCTTCCATGGAGCTATGCTAATGTCGATACACTTTTATCTTTTCGGTTTTTGTAATTGATATGCTCACTTGATTTATCTTTTTACATTTACTCCATTGTTGAGCACACCATTGTGAGAACCATGTTGAACTTAATTGCGAGTGTATGTCCGGTGAGATTTGAATCTAAACGTTTAAAGGTTTAGATTTGCTTAAATGAGTTCATTTGTGTTGTTTAGCATGATTTTTCACCCACACACACATGAACCTCTCTTTTGCATGACTTGTTGTATATTAATGCAAGTGTTGAAGTTTGGAGTGGCAACAATGTTAACTTGAGTATGATTATACATTCATTCCTTATTCTTATCTTCATTGGCAATTCACAAAAGGATGTTTGTGGGTATCATCACTGTAAACCCTCACGAGACACCACTCGTCCACTAGGAGTAACTTAGGGGTTTAAAGGCTTAGTGCATAAGCTAAATGCACCCATGACTCCTACGAAAGTGGATATTATCCTTTATATTTTTTGATAGTTTTTGCTAGGGACTAGCAAAATATAAGTTGGGGGTTCTGATTACACCCTAAAAGTGTAATCATAAGCCGTTAATTCACACCTTGTTAGATTTAGATTGTAGTTAATTGTCTTAATTTAGTTTTTTATTTGTTTGATTGTGTTTTTTGTGTGCTTTGTAGGTTATAGGAGCTAATAAAGACAAATAGACGCAAAGAATAATCAAAGCGAGTTCAAAACGAGCAAACCGGTGAAGAGAATTCCAACCCATCTTGGTATTTTGGCCATAACTTTTCACTCCGACATCCGATTGAGCTCATTTTTGGCCATTGGAAAGAAGACTTCAAGAACTACAACTTTTTCTCTAATGTGCATCAGCTGAATCGTGCTCAAAGGTGGTCAAATAAAGCTTCAAAGTTTTTAGGTTGAAATAGTGATGAATAGTACCCGTCCGAACGGTCACTGTTCATTGAACGGTTACTGTTCACCCGTCCGAAAGGTGCGTTTGAATGCATTTCAGAGGGCCGTCAGATGCACCATCTGAACGGTATTCGGACGGTTACTGTTCATCCAGGTTGTATTTTTTTGCATCCAAAGCGGCATTTTTAGTGTTTTTTATAGGTTTTTTTGTGTAGTTAGGGTTAGTTTTAGTAAGGGGCCGGCGGGAGAAGCTGCCAAAAAGTTAGTTTTTCCACTTTTCTTCATTTTTAGCTTAGATTTAGCTTTGTAATGGTAATGTAGGAGTAGAAATTATAACTTTCTTTCATTGTAATGTATTTTCCTTCACTTTCCTTGTAACCAATTAGATTTATTATTGTAGTAAAATTTAGATTTAATTCTCTTTATGCTTTCTTTACATTTCTACATGCTTTTATGATGAATTCAAGTAGCTAGATTTATCTTGGCTGTGATTCTGAAGATCCACCAAGGATCTTCAAGTATTTCAATGGGGATTCATAAACTTCAAAGTTTTATTTCTAGATTTCGATTGTTCTATTCGGTTGAGTGTTGGTTTATTTGAAAACTTAGATTCATAACTCATTTGATAATATTTATCCATAATTCAACAATTGGTATAAATCTTGCACATTTCTAGGCTTGTTTCTATGGTTCTATTAATTGTTACAATTTATACACGCAACTAAATATAAACCCAAGGTTTTATGGTCAAAATATTCTAAATCAAGATTCCATGGTATGATTCTTGATTTGAGTTATAAAAATTCTCTATTGAAATTCTTGTTGTGAATTGATGGATTGAATCAATCATATCCAAGCTTTCTCCTTTAATAGCTCTAAATTTAGTTTTAATTTGCTTTTAATTTAATTGTCTAGTTATTACTTTAATTTCCATTGCATTAGTTTAGTAAATCAAAACCCCTCTCAAAAACCAAAATATTTTCGGTCTTTCTATTTTCTATTTTATTTTAGATCTAATTTCCCTCATAATTGCAAATCAATCCTAGATTAGGTTAGTGTGAGTTGAGAGCTAGAGCCTATATTTGGCTAGGTCCCTTGGGAGAGAACGATACCGGATTACCAGTTTATACTTTATCACGACTTCCGTACTCTTGCGGGGTACTAACTCCATTTTGTAGTTTTAGGAGTGAGTCAATTCCTCAGTGAAACGTTTCTTGAGGTCAAATCAACCACACTATTAGTCACACTAAAGACAACTGCTTGCTTAAATAATTAAGTGCCTTACCCGAAGTTGGTGGACTAGGTGCTGGTAGTTTGCACGTTGGGGGTAGAGCCTAAGGGTCTTTACCTTGGCTTGGTTCTCCCCGTCATAAAAAATAAAAAAGAAAAAAAAAAGAAAAACATCATGAGGATGTCGGAAGTGAATTTACATTAGCAATAGATTAACAATATTCTAACATAATATCAGAGTTATCTCAACAAAGTATTATAACTATTTCAACCGTCACGATCATTAACAAATGCAAATGAATGGTCATGATTCTAGTGACATTCTAGAAACCCTTTTCACAACGACCACGTAATTAAAAAAAACATTTTGTGGCACAATGTAGTGCACATGTACATGCTATGCACTAACCAATAAACTAATGTTGTATTTTGAAAATTGTTTGAAAATCTCCAGCAAAGGATACTTGCTTCAGAATGTTCAAACTAATCTTCTATGAAAGTCTCAAGGAAATCTTTAGGATATATAGACTTCTTTGCAATTAACTTGGAGGAATATCTAGCCAACTTTAATCACGGTAAAATATCAACATTGAACAGTCCTGTAGGTAGGGGTGGATCCAAAATTTTTGTATAATGGGGACATAACTTACATAGAATCATGCACGGAATTTTAACAAAGCCTAAACTTGTTATAACTTAATCTCTAAATTGAATGAAAACTAAACCTTAACTTTTGATTTATGAAAACGTACCCTAAATTCAAATGCAATTTAAAAAAACTGTGACCCTAATGATAAGACCCTAACATAAACAATTTTAGCAAATAAGAACCTTAATAATTGAAAACAAGTTGCAATCACCTCATATGTTTTTTTTTTGTTTGGCCAATCGATAAGAGATAATTACATCAAGAGAATATTATACTGGGCACTCATTTCTCTGAAAAAGTTTAACAAATAAACACACAAAGTAATCACAACAAACCCAACAATCACAAATAAACCATTACATAAATCACCACTAGAGGAAGTTGAACTCAATACCTCAACAATCGAGGTACTAGAACAGCGAATTGAATGCCATTGAAGCACTTGGGTATCGGCCACCTCATATGTTTAAGCACAACTTTAAAACTAATTAACCAGATCAATGACTAATCAAAAAAATAAAAATAAACGAGAAATTTCATCCTATTGTGTGACTTCTACCATGATTTTAGTATTTATAAAATGTCATACAAAAATATACAAATACTCAAATAATACTGGAAGTCACGTGCATATGACCATCATTTGAGATACTTTTCCTGAAACACGTGTGCATGATCTATGAAAATACATACATATATATATATATATATATATATAACAAATGAGACCTATTATATGACATGTTTGCATCTCATAGGTCAGACACGTGTGTTCTTTGACCTATGGGATAATTTTCCCAAAAGCATAGCACTTTTGTACATAAACAATACTAGGTTGGATTTATGCTATTAAAAATAGTTTTCAAAACCTTAAACTCTGTACAATCTACAATTGTTTTTCTAAAAAGTGGTTCTTTAAAAACCCTAACTCTCTTGAGTTGTTTTTTCAAACAATGATTTTCTACAAACAAAAAAATCAAAATCAATGTAGAATGATGTGGCAACTCTTGATTTTTATGACTTCAAGGCAAGGGCCCATGAAAGTGGCTTATATTTTCAAAAGTAGCTGTCATATTATTATAGTCAAGAATTCTATATGAATAAAATTTTACTTCAATTTTAAATCGGAATAAAGTTGAGACTTTTTCTAGAAAAACCCTGTTCAATCATGTGATAGGCCTGCCTACAAATTGATGTTGAAATGTGGATTTATGTTAAACTCAATACTGATGCTGTATAGTTTAAGGAAACCAGCTCAAAGCTCTAACATCGATAGTGTAAGATTATGCAATTTTCTAAATTTCATGACAAGTTATATTTGATGTAATTTGGGTTTTTGAGTTATCAATCACAAGTATTTGGAAGGGATTTCAAGTTTATTCATGCAAGTTCGTGCTAAGAGAGTCTTGTATGATACATATTGGTTGTTGAAGGGGATTTCGAGGGATGTTGATGGATTTCGAGGGATCTTAAAGGCAAAAACAGTATGTTGGCTGCATATCAAAACCTCGTGGGATCTTCGAGGGATGTCGTGGGATCTCGAGGGCAAAAATAGTGAGCATGCAAAGTTGACAAGACCTCGCGGGATCCTCGCAGGATGTCACAGGATGCCGAGGGTAAAAACAGTAAGCATGCCAAAATCTGGGATTGAGTTTGCAGGATCGAGTTGCTCGAAATCTGGATTCTCGAAAATCGCGCCGCTAGGGTTTTGTGCCTATTTAAAGCCCAACACATTTCCCCAAACCCTACCTAAGCCGCCACTATAAAAAAACACCTTGAGAGAAGTATCTCCTACCTTTCGTAAAGCTCAGAAACAGATATTAACAACAATCTTCTTTAAACCAATTGAAAAAATCAAGAGTTTTGAAGGAGTTCAAGGCGTGAAATCTGTTCTAAGGGGATCTGAACAGTGGTCAAGCACAGAGACGGTGAATCGTGGATACGAGCAAGGTCAAGACAATTAGTAGATCAAGGAGTTGATAGGTTTTTATTATAAATAGTCCTGTAACCGTTTGAACTATAAGTGATAGTGCAAGATCTTTGTCTGATAAAGGGAACACGTGGTTTTTCTCCCATTTAAGGGTTTCTACGGCAAAAGACTAATGTATTCCTGATTGAATGATTTGTTCTTTTTTGTGTCTTGATATATATAATATTGCTTATTACCATAACATCTTGAACCAAACGTGTAGGATTTAGTCCCTTAGACAAAAAATAGACAAAGGTTTGGTTTTTCAATTTGTATCAGAGCAAGAACTCAAAATCGTTTTTGATTTTCTAAAGAGTGAGGTCCTGATTAACTATGTTTATGCATTGGCCAAAGGAAGGTAATTCCATCTATTGACCTCCTTTGTTTGATGGGACCAACTATCCTTATTGGAAAGCCAAAATATGAGCTTTCCTTAAGTCTATAGATGAACGTGTATAGCAGGTAGTGGTTAATGGCTAGACTCCACCCACAGTTACAACTAGTGATGTGACTATCTCAAAAGCTATTGCAGCTTGGAATAAGATTGATTATGAGGACTGTTGATGGAATGGTAAAGCGATTAATGCTATCTTTAACGGGGTTACAGCTGAGGAGTTACGTAGAATCTCACACTGTGAACTCGCCAAGAGGCTTGGAACATTTTACAGATCAATCATGAGCATACTACTACTATAAAAGTTGCTAAGCTTCAACGATTGACAACTGCGTTTGAAACTTTGAGAATGGAAGACGATGAAACATTTGATCAATTTTATTTTAAACTAAGTGACATTGCCAACTTGAATTTCAACCTTGGTGAACAAATCTCCTCTTCAAAAATTGTTCTGAAAATCTTGAGGTCTTTACCTGAGAGATTTCAATCCAAGGTTACAGTCATAAAGAAAAGTAAGGATGTTGATGCCTTGAGAGTTAAGGACTTAGTGGGATCATTACAAACTTTTGAAGCAAATTTTTGTCAACCTAGAAAGAATAAAGGTATTGTCTTAAACTGCATTAAGGAAAGATCTAATAAGGTAGATGATAGTGATTCTGATATGGGTATCGAGGAGATGGGCTTGTTTGTCAAAAAGTTCAATTGTTTTTTTAATAAATGACAACAAGAACAATCTTTCTCATTAGATAAAGTTAAAGGAAAAAATGAAATTAGTAAGGAAGCCCTCTAATAAGTCTGGCCAAAAATAATGCTTCGAATATCATGACTTTGGGCATATTGCTACAGATTGCCCAAACAAAAAGAAAAATAAAGGAAGCATAGTTTTGACAGTCACATGGAGTGATTCCGAGAAGGAAGAAGAGTCGGAAAGTGATGATGAATCTGAGAACTTCATGGCATTCATAGCATCAGCTTCTGAGTTAATCGAGGCTACATCTAAAGTCCCTGAAACAGAAAAAATTGATGAATCAGATGGTATAATCGGATCTCTCAAGGAAGACAATGATGAATTAGATGATGAAGATAAAAGTGAACTGCAGCAAGCATATGATCAACTGTACAAGTAGTCGTACAAGCTTACCAATGTGAATGTCAAACTAGGTAAGAAGTTAAAAAAGGCTCTAGAAGAAGTTGATTCTTTAAAAAGGGTGAATGTCGATGCTCAAGTCAAAATCAGTCAGTTGAGGAAATATCGAACAACCCTAACTGACAAAATGAAATTTCTTAAGAAGGATGCATTTGAGAGAGATGGTTTTAAGAAGGCTCTTGAAGAAAAAATTTTGAAACTCGAAGCTGATCTCGATAAGTCTAATCTGACCTTCAAAAAGTACAAGGCAAGGGCATCCACGGTCGAGAAAGTGTGCTTGAATAAAAAACATTTGTGGGATACACGTGGTATTGGATATGAAGCTAAACCATCCAAGTCAAAGCAACACCAATACAGTAAGCCCATCAAATTTGTTCATGATGAAAGGTACAATACTCGTCAAAATCAAGGTAACTCTTCTTATTTTGTACCTATCTGTCACCATTGTGGTATAAGAGGTCACATTAGGCCACAATGTCATAAATTGTATAGATTACCTGTGGATTATGTTCAAACTTGTAACTTTCAAAACCCAGGTAGATTATATAATAGTCAGATGTCTAATAGATTCTATGTGTTGGCTGAGCAAAGGAATCTTATTAATCAGAATTTTCAAAGACAAGCTAAGCTTCAATACTATGGAAACTATATGGCAAGATCTGTAGTCAAACATACCTCAAGGAAAGGTCAAAATTCTAACTGACAGTCTCTTCCAACGAGTCCAAGTGCTAATCCTAAGACTGTATAGATGAAGAAAAATGACCTGAGATAATTTGTTGTCCACACTACCTTGAAGGCTCACAATTCTAATATGTGGTATCTAGATAGTGGCTGCTCAAGGCATATGTGTGACAATAAAACTTATGTTGACGCTGTGACTAAATGTGAAGGAGGTTTAGTAACCTTTAGAGATGGCAGCACCTCCAGAGTTGTAGAAAAAGATAATATAAAATCTCATGGGTTGCCAAACCTCAATGATGTACTGCTAGTTGAGGGCTTAAAAGCTAATCTCATAAGCATCAATCAGTACAATTTTCCAAAACTGAATGTTCTATTTTCAATAAAAAGGGTACTTGTGTTATGAAAGGTGTGCATACTCTTGACAATTGCTATGCGATCACCTCAAAGAGTGGTATTACTTGCAACTCTACTAAACTGGATGAAATTGAGCTGTGGCATCAAAGACTTAGTCATATGAACTTTAATGGTCTCTCTAGACTTTCTAGTTTTGAACTCATCCATGGAATTCCAAAACTTGAAAAAATCACAAACTGTGTTTGTAGACCGTGCCAATTGGGAAAGCAAATTAAGTCCACACATAAAAAAGTTAAGCAAATTGTAACATCTAGACCTCTGAAACTTATTCATATGGATCTTATGGGTCCTACTCAAATAAAGAGTATTGGTGGAAAGAAATATATTTTTGTGGCTGTCGATGATTTTTTTAGGTTTACATGGGTTGATTTTATTTGAGAAAAATCTGACACCTTCTTTGTTTTTAGAGCTTTATGTTTAAAAATGCAGGTAGAGAAGGGCACAAAAATCGAATGCATTGGCAGAATTCGTATAAACCATGGTAAGAAATTTGAAAATTATAAGTTTGCTAATTTTTGTGATGAGCAGGGCATAAAATATGAGTTCTCTGCTCCAAAGACACCATAATAGAATGGCGTAGTGGAGAGAAAGAATAGAGTGATCTAGAAAATGGCCCGAGTAATGCTTCATGGTAAGAAGGTTCCACATAAGTTCTAGGTTGAGGCAGTAAATGTAGCATACTACATTGCAAACAGAGTCTATATGAGAGTTGGTACAAAATAGACGCCATATGAACTATGGAAAGGTAAGAAGCCTAATGTTAAACACTTCCGAGTATTTGGGAGCAAATGCTACACCTTAAGGGATAGAGAGTATATGGGTAAATTTGACACTCGAAGCAATGAAGGTACATTTCTTGGATATTCCATTAATAGTGGAGCTTATCATGTTTACAAGTTGCGTACTCTTACTATTATGTAATTGATAAATATGGTTATTGATGATGCCTTAGTTCACACTAACATTGCACTTGATGAGGACTGTGATTCAAATAGTGCACTTTCTGAAGATTTGGAGAAGGAGAACAACGAGAAGAGGGATGCTGCTGTGGACCCATGAACAACTCCAAAGATGGACATGACAGCATCCTAGAAACATCATCTAGAGTAAAATTGAATTATCCTTTGGATCAAGTGATTGGAAATGTCACTGAACCAATGAAGACAAGGCGTCAAGTAAGGAATGAGGTAAACTACTTATGCTATACCTCTTCATTTGAACCTAAAAATGTGAAAAAATCCTTAGCTGATGAGCATTGGGTAACTCCTATGTATGAAGAGGTCAGTCAATTTGTGCGTAATGATATTTGGACCCTTGTGCCTAGACCCAATAATGTGAATGTGATAGGTACCAAATGGATATTCAAGAATAAATCTGATGAGAATAGCACTATCACTAGAAATAAGGCAAGACTTGTAGTACAAGGATACACTCAAATTGAAGGAATAGACTTTGATGAGACCTTTGCCCCTGTTGCAAGGTTGGAGTCTGTTCGCATCTTACTTGCCATTGCATGCTATCTAGGCTTTAAACTTCATCAAATGGATGTGAAGAGTGCTTTTTTAAATGGCATTCTTCAAGAAGTAGCTTATGTTGAACAACCCAAAGGGTTGGAGGACCCTAAGCATCCTGATTATGTGTACAAGCCTTAGAAAGCTTTGTATGGGCTGAAATAAGCTCCTCGAGCTTGGTATGAGAGATTGACTACTTTTTTGTTGGAGTCTGGCTTCTCTCGAGGGGGCGTTGAAAAAACTCTGTTCATAAAGAAAGAATCAAAACACATTCTCATTGCTCAAATCTGTGTGAGTGATATTGTGTTTGGTTCTACCTCTGAAAAATTTGCTCATAATTTTTCTGAACTTATGAAAACTCAATTTGAAATGGGCATGATGGGTGAACTGAATTACTTCCTAGGTTTGCAAGTTAAACAGATGGAACAAGGAATTTTTATCTCTCAGTCTAAATATGCTAGAGACCTAGTGAAGAAATTTGGCATGGAAAATACTAAGCATGCTATGACTCCCATGAGTACTAGTCTTAAGCTTAGTTAGGATGCTTTAGGCAAAGATATTGATCAAACCTTATATAGAAGCATGATTGGTAGTCTACTGTATCTAATTACTAGTAGACCTGACATTGTATTTAGTGTTGGTGTTTGTTCCGTTTCCAGGCTTGTCCCAAAGAATCACACTTGTTTGCGGTTAAAAGAATCATTAAATATGTCAATGGTACTATTAGGCATGTTATTTGGTTTACCTTGAACAGTAATGTGGATATTGTAGGATATATTGATGCGAATTGGGCAGGGTCTACTGATGATCGTAAGAGCACATTTGGTGGGTGTTTTATGTAGGTAATAACCTTATTGCATGGCATAGTAAAAAATAGAATGTCATCTTTTTGTCCATGGTTGAGGCAGAGTACATAGCTGTTGGAAGCTGTTGTGCTCAGCTCCAATTTATATCTCCTATTTAAAGCACTTTCCATGAATTGCTAGAAGTATGAGTTTGGTATAAATTGCATCTTGTGCATCTTCGATTGTGGATTAGTGATTCATGCGCCATTGATGATTTTAGCCATGCTTTTTGTTCATGTTCATTCAGTGCTCACCTTATAAGATCTTTTAGAATATGGAGTTTAACCTTTTATGATCATTTTGCAGATCTTATCATGGTTGTCTTCTCCTGTTCAGGAATGTCTAGATTGACTTTGGTTTCATGTATACTCTTTCTTTAAAAAATAATTGAGTTTGAGTTTGGTGGAAAGGGCTACCAGTGAGTGTGTGAGAAGCTACCCTTATCATGTGACAAGAGGAGATGGCTACCTATTCATATGTGTGAAACTCACCATCCTTGTTGCTATCTGCATTTCAATGTTAGAGAGATAGGGTTGGAATTTCAAGTTTGTTCAGAAGTATCTATGCTTCAAGAAAAAAATAAAAATACTTGTTATTTATTATGATTGGGATGACATAGGAGTTTGACTTCTAGTGCACCATTGTCCAAGAGGAGGCTTCTATGATGAACACTGCCTTAAGCTTGTTCTAGGGTCCATATTTTCATTGATCTATTTGACAAACCTACATCTCATTTTCATGATTGGTAGTATGGTTCTTATCATTTTGGGTGTCATGACTTACTTTCTTGCCATCCTTGATCTATCTTGATGTTATTTTACACATGCTTATGACATCTTTACCTTCATTGGTTGTATTTTGGATAGGTTGATACTTGAGGTCTTGTGCATGTCATTTTTTTTTTTTTTTTGTGTTGGAGTGTTTTTTTTTTTGTGTTCAAGTGAGTTCACGAGTTCTCACTGGTTCTCGAGCCCCCAAAATCCACTTATTAGGGTTCTTTTTAAACCTTAGCGCCAGTAGCTTTTCTATTTTTTTTTTTTGTGCGTTGATTTCTTCCCTCTTTGAACTTGTGGTGTCCGGCAATCTTGGGTGGTTGTTCCTCCTCGATCCAATGAGCTTCTCCTCTCCATCCGTGATCGTGTCGTCTGGGTCATCTTTGAGGTATTTCTTTATCTTCCTCATTCCTTCTTCCAGCATTTTTGTGTGTATTCCTCTCCCAGGGTTTCACTTTTTTTTTTTAGGTTTTCCTCTCTTGGTTGTTAATTGGGTTAATTGATCGGTGGTTTCTCCTCTGTGGGGTGTTAAATATCTATTGGGGGGTGTTTTGCCTCAATTTGTTCTGTGGATGAGTAGTTTTTGTTGTATATGCATCTAATCTTTGGGTGTTTCTTGCGTCTATTGCTTGGGTTACTTGGACTAGTCAATGTTGGACTAGTCCGTTGGTATTGGGGATTTGGGTGTGTGTTGCTGGATCTAGCATTATGATTCCTACACCAAGGAAAAGGAAGGGGCCACAAACCCCTCTTTCTTGTCGTTCCCCTAGTTCCCCTAGCAAACAACCCTCCTCTTCTTCCCCTGGTAAGTGTCTTCGCTCTAGCACACCTAGAGCCACATCTTCTCATCAAGATGGAGTGTCTTCATCCCTTGTAGTGTCTCGGTTTAGAACAACTTCTGAGCTTGAGTCTCGGTTTAATCGGTCTTTTTCCTCCCGGCGTATTTTTGTCTCTCAGGGTATTATCATCGATTAGTTTTCTGAGATGTGTATCCATGCCTAATTTTCTAAGTGGGGTTGGACGCATCTTGCTATGTGTAATGGGTTGGCCAATCAGGAGCTTGTTTGAGAATTCTATGTTAACATTCATGCTCCAGACAAGGAGGCTGGGACTTTGCAATCATATATGCGTGGGGTGTCATTAAATTTTTCTATATTTGATATTTGCACCTTTCGCCACATATCTCATCCCATTATTATTGAATTTCCATATCCTCCTACTCGGACTGGGCCTATGTTGAACTCCTTGGCCCAGCTTCTGCTATCTTCAAGTGGCAACTGACCTTTTGGTCCTTTGACTCTTCTCAAGCAAAAAGAGCTGAAGGATATGTTTTGGGTGCTTAACCATGTGGTGTGTGACCTCTTTCTCTGCACTTCACATGTGAGCAAGATTGATGAGTATTGTGCCCAACTCATGCATGCCATTGCCACAAGTCTGGCTATGGATATAGGCCAACTCATGTTTAATCTAATCCTTGAGGCATCTGTGGATAATTCCTTTCGTGCTCATCTTCCTTTCAGGATTTTGATCATCGAGTTTCTCTCACGTCATAATATTATGGCTGAGCCCCACGAGACTCGTATCCCAGTTGGGAAACCCATCTCTTTTCACACCCTCAAGATGAGTAATGCTCATCTCGGCGTTGCTCCTCCACCTTCTCAGTTACAATAGCCAATGGTGGAACTTTCTTATGATGAGGGTCATGTTGATCCTACTGCTTCATCTTCCTCCACTACTCATGTGTCCGCTCCTCCTCCTACTAGGACTTCTATTCCTACTTCTGGTTCTTCGTCCTCTACTGCTGCTGTTGTCACGCCTTGTAACCTGGCCTATACAGATTTAGAGTACATAATCGGCTAGTAACAAAGCTTCCTAAGGTTACATTACCTAAACTGGTTGATCACCTGTGCATAATCATTTAAAATTTACGTCAATAAAATTTTTTATAACTTGAAATATGATCTGTGTCATACATGGTAGAATTATGCCTAATCCAAAACATAAATATTCCATAAGATGGGTCTATCAAAGGTCACCATAGTTATAACATGATAATATTACAACATATTAGGGTCCAACCGTTATATCAGCACATAGCATAAGGCCAGTGGGCTACAATCTAAATATCCGCGTAATGGGCCTCCCTCAAGCCCTCCCAATTTGGTCACCTGAAAAGATTTTTAAAAAATGTAAACTAATGCTTAGTAAATAACAATAATGCATGAGTATAAAATACCATAGACTAACATTTATATTTAATGTACATGGCAATAGGGGTACCTTTATGCATATGTGATATGAACTTAGAAATGTATAAGTGAAATCTTAAAATCACATGAGGCGTAGGCTTTTGTATTAAAACATTTTATTATTTCTAAAATATAATGTTAAAGAAGAGAGGCATGCGTGCTGTAGCAGGAACTATTTGAGCGTGACATAACTTGTCATGAGTATAATTTATCATATCTGGTAAGCGTACAACTTAGCTCGCCACATAATATCAGACACATCAAATATTTTCATTCTTAGTAACCTAGAAAGCGTAGGTTTGAAAACGTAGGTAACATAAGTATCATATTAAAATACTATAACATTTTGAACAGAGCAAAATAGGAGTGAGACATAACATATCACGTGATTTTGTCAGACATAACATAGCTTTCATAAGCATGCCGTAACATGATATTGTAAGGACATATCATAATATCATAGAAAGGAGAGATATATCGTGATATTAGTACTTGTGGAAACATACGTAACTTGTCGTGAAGCATTTAAACAAATCATATTTCTCATTCTACAGCATAAGTGTGTTATGTCTCTATATCAGAGCTAGGTTTCGCATTAGTAACCTTAAAGGTTGTGTATAGGGCTCTCTAAGCTAAGATCATAACCATGTACAATATTGTCCGCTTTGGCGCGTTATGTCACGCATGTGCCTACCTCACGGTTTTAAACGCATTGCGACAGTAACACAATACTGTCCGTTCTGGCTCGCACCTGCTTACCTGCTTTTTAGGCTCTTGGTCTTAGCCGCACGATACATATAAGGCTCTTTAGGCCAACATTAGATTGTCCACTCGGGATCACACCTGCCTACCCTCTATCTAGGTGCTTGGTCTTAGCTGCATAGTATACATAAGGCACTTAGGGCCAACATTAGATTGTTCGCTTGGGCACGAACCCACCAACCCCCTACTTGGGCGCATCGTCTCAGCTGCACGGTACATATAAGGCTCTTTAGGCCAACATTAGATTATCCACTCTGGCTCACACCTGCCTACCCCCTTTCGAGGCGCTTGGTCTCAGCTGCATGATACACATAAGGCTCTTTAGGCCAACATTAGATAGTCTGCTCTGGCTCGCACCTGCCTACCCCCTTTTTGGGCACTTGGTCTCAATCGCACAGTACACATAAGGCTCTTAGGGCTAACATTAGATTGTCTGCTTTGGCTCGCACCTACCTACCCCATTTCTAGGCACTTGATCTTAGCTGCACGGTACAGATAAGGCTCTTTAGGCCAACATTAGATTGTTCGCTCTAGCTCGCACCTACCTTCCCCCTTTCTGGGTGCTTGGTATCAGCAAAACTGTACACATAAGGCTTTTTATACCAATATTAGATTGTCCGCTCTGGCTCACACATGCCTACCCTCTTTCTAGGTGCTTGGTCTCAGCCGCACGGTACACATAAGGCTTTTAAGGCCAATATTAGATTGTTTGCTCTGGCTCGCACCTGCCTACGCTCTTTCTGGGTGCTTGGTCTCAGCCGCACAGTACACATAAGGCTCTTTAGGCCAACATTAGATTGTCTGTTTTGGCTCGCAACTGCCTACCCCATTTCTGGGCGCTTGGCCTCTATTGCACGATACACATAAGGATTTTAGGCGAACATTAGATTGTCTGTTCTGGCTTGCACCTGCCTACCCCCTTTTTAGGAGCTTGGTCTCAGTCCTACAGTACACATAAGGTTCTTAGGGCCAATATTAGATTGTCCTCTTTGGCTCCCACCTACCTACTCCCTTTTTTGGTCACTTGGTCTTAGCCGCACAGTATACATAAGGCTCTTTAGGTTAACATTAGATTGTTTGCTTTGGCTCGCACCTGTCTACCCCCTTTCTGGTTGCTTGGTCTCAGCCGCATAGTACATATAAGGCTCTTTAGGCCAACATTAGATTGGCCACTCTGGCTCGCACCTGCCTACCCTCTTTCTGGGCGCTTGGTCTCAGCCGCATAGTACACATAAGGCTCTTTAGGCCAACATTAGATTGTCTATTTTGGCTTGCTCCTACCTACCCCCTTTCTGGGCACTTGGTCTCAATCGCACGGTACACACAACGCTCTTTAGGCCAACATTAGACTGTCCGCTCCGGCTCGAACCTACCTACCCCCTTTCTAGGCACTTTGTCTCAGCCGTACGGTACACATAAGGCTCTTTAGACCAATAGGGACGTCTCCCAACTTGGCGGTAGATTGTTTCGGGTCCCCTACTGTAAGACCATTATTGTTAGTTTAATGTTTTGCCATGAAAGACCTTACATGCCGATATTTTATTCCACGTACCCCATCTTAGGACTATCAAGCTAGATTAAAGTCTTGCCACGAGAAGACCTTATATGGAGTCGTACATTAGGAATCTTACATCTACTTTATGCTAGTCTATGGGTTGTAATTCATATCATAGGTGAGGTTTGTATGTAATTAAAAGCATGACATTTATAGTTGAATGTAATCATTGATGCATTGAAATAAATAAAAAGAAATGAATGAAACGAAATTGAACTTGAAACCATTTGGAGAGTAATAGTTCTTACTCATGGCATATCGTTACTCATTTCTCCGATAAAATGGGTGTTAAACAAGATGTTCCTTTCTTTAGGCTTGTTCAAGTCTTCTAATGGCTTCAATCTCTTTTTTCACCTCTCATTCAATCTCCCCTTCCCTATTTCTCTTCTCTTTTCTCCCTCTCTCAACCAATCGGGTGTGTGTGTGTGTGTGTGTGACAATGTGTGTGTGTGTTTTGTGTGTATAGAAGAGTATATAAGATGATACATATGGGAATAATCCCATGTGTCTCACCTATAGGCTTAAGCTACAACATAAGCTCCCATTGGTCACTCTTGACCCAAATGAGGCAATAATTAACATTAAATAATGCAAATACTAGAAATTCTCATTAATATAAATAAATAGAGGTTCGGGATATCACAGCTACCATTGCTGCTCTCTCCACCCAGTTGACATTGATTCACACTGATTTGGTGGAGCGCATTGCCCTGGTTCATGAGCGCATCGATCTCATCGTGGAGCGTTAGGAGCGTGACATTGTCTATGTCCGGGATACATTGTCTGCTCTCTCCCGGTGGCACACGAAATTTATCAATGGCGTGAATGACTTCATTTAAAGCGTTCGTCGTCAATAGCTGTGTTTCGTGGATGGTTTCTCTTATGGATATTTCTTATTCCTTTTGTTCTCTTATGGATGTTTTTAGTCTTCAGTGTGGTTGGTTGCCTCGTTTTGCTTATTAAGGCCTTAGTTTCTTTTAGCTTCTGGACAGGTTTCAGATATATATACTGGTGGTTGCTTTGCATCTTTTGTGTCCTTGGCCTAGTTAATTTCTTGGGGTTTCTTTGTCAATTTCTTTCCAAAAAGGGGGAGATATCTTTTATGCTTTAGCTATAGCTATATATATTGTTTTATGTTACTGTTTCTCTTATCTCGCTTGCACTTGATTGGGTTGGTTGCTTGCTTGCTTGTAGTATGTGCAAGGATGATTCTACGTGCTTGTGATTGGGGTATCATTGTATTTTTCATTTATTTCTCTATAATGGTTGTCCCTGGTAGCATAGGGTTTTGGTCACAAAATTGCCAAAGGGGGAGATTGTAAGATTATGTAATTGGTTAAATTTCGTGACAAGTCATGTTTGATGTAATTTGGAGTTTTGAGTTATCAGTCACAAGTATTCGGAAGGGATTTCAAGTTTATTCATGCAAGTTCGTGCTAAAAGAGTCTTGTAATATACATATTGGCTGTTAAAGGGGACTTCAAGGGATGTCGATGGAGTTCGAGGGATCTCAAGGGCAAAAATAGTGTGGTGGCCGCATATCAAGACCTTGCGGGAACTCGAGGGCAAAAACAATGAGCATGCAGAGTTGTCAAGACCTTGTAGGATCCTCGTGCGATGTCGCAAGATGTTAAGGGCAAACATAGTGAGCATGCCAAAATCTGGGATTGAGCTAGTGGGATTCTCGCGGGAACGAGATGCACTTTGCAGGGTCTTCACGAGATCTCGTAGGATCGAGCTACGCGAAATCTGGATTCTCAAGAATCACACCGCTAGGGTTTTTGCTTCTATTTAAAGCCCAACACACTTCTCCAAAGCCTATCTGAGCCGCCACTATAAAAAACAACCTAAGAGAAGTATCTCCTACCTTCCAAGAAGCTTAGAAACAGATCTTAGCAATATTCTTCTTCAACCCAATTGAAGAAATCAAGAGTCTTGAAGGAGTTCAAGACTTAAAATCCGTTCTAAAGGGATCTGAACGGTGGTCAAGCACAGAGACGGTGAATCGTGGATACGAGCAAGGTCAAGACAATCATTAGATCAAGGTGTTGATAGGTTTTGATTGTAAAAAGTCTTGTAACCGTCTAAACTACAAGTGATAATGCATGATCATGTCCGATAAAGGGAACACGTGGTTTTTCTCTCATTTAAAGGTTTTCATAGCAAAAGGCTGATATGTTCCTAATTGAATGGTTTGTTCTCTTTTGTGTCTTGGTATGTATAATATTGCTCATTGCTATGACATCTTGAACCAAACTTGTAAAGTTTAGTCCCTTGGACAAAACATAGCTCAAGGCTAGGTTTTTTAGCTAGCATAGAAGAAACAAAATGCATAAATATAATGAATATACTAAGAAATAGCAGGAAGCTGGATTTTCCAGATTCCAGATTCATAATATCTATGGTATCATGCAAATACAAACATTTTTTGAAGTGGCTTTTGAGTTACCAAGTTAGAAAGTCAACAAACACCCTCTAAGCCTAAACCTATTTACTAAAATAGTCATCCATTTTTATGGATGATCCTCTCACATCTCTATACATTGCATTACACAAGACAAGATAGCACAAGAAGTAGAGTGAAAAGAGTTACCCTTTAAAATTTTTTTAATTTTCATCATGAAAAATTCAACATATATAGAAATCACACAACCCTGTACCAAAGTAATTAAGATTTAGCTTGCATACTTTCTAATCATACATCTATTGCAGTAACCAAAATCAAATCAAGCAAACTTCAACAGCTCCAAATCCATGATAATTGCTCAGAATTCTACTATCAAATGTTGAAGTTACCAGCATGTGTATAGCTTTATACATGAATTCAAGGAGTGATGCAGTTGCGCGACAAAACCTGCCAACTTGCTACATTGAGGTTGATGAGCCCAAAGGTAGAGAAGAATCCAGGCATGGGTCTTGTGGATTTAGCCCTAGCAAGTAACTCCTTGTCATAGGCCTGACACTGATTGGGGTTCTCTCCAATTTTGACTGAAGGTGGTTGTTATTGGGTCTTTTGCATAGAAGCACTTGGGGTCCAAGTGGACTCTCTGGTCTTTGATATTTCCTTTTCTTTTTTTAGTAGTTCCCACAGCAAGCTCTCATCCTTAGCTTGATCTTCCTCCCGGCCTAAAACCTTCAGAGAAAAACAAAGAACGAAAAAGAAGCAGCAAATTATAGAGAAAATACGGCCTTGTTAATTGCTCATGAAAAGATGAACACTGAGTATTTCACACGAATTGGAGTGAATAGTCCCATACAACCCATGTTGCCTTCCGTACTAAATTAAGATAAATGAATAGAATAAGAATTTCTTGCGACTACAATGGCACGAGTTTTTCCTATAGGTACAAAATATGGCAAATTCCTCCTTAAGATCTGCTTATATAGAAGATTTTGAAATTTTTATAAAAGCACACCAAGACATGATGTCAACTTATGAAATCCTAAAAACGACATATATATGTTCCGAAACACATAGTAATCCAAATGCCATATGAAATAAAATGAAATTATCAGATATACTGTATAAAAAAGGGAAAGAAGAAAAAAATGCAGTGTTACTGCTTTCATTATCCACGAGAGTTTCTAACTTTCTTTAATCTTTGCAATCATGATTTGCAAGAAAATGTTTTTACTAAATTAGCTAAATAGAGGACATAAAAATGGTTCTGATTATGAAGATTTATGGATTGGACTATCAAATACTTGAAGGAAAGCCAGGATGCCACTTAATGTGCTAAAGATGAAGAAATGGGCGGCAATTTACAAGACAAACCTTGTGTGGCACAAAATATTCCATGGACTTCTTTTTGGCTTCTAAGAAGAATCCAAGATGCTCCTTCATTCTCCTTATTCTTTCTTCTGACTTCTTCAAATACTCTTACCTTCTTTCTTGCTTGCACCATCTCTAGCTTTCCATCTTTCAATGCCCCTCCCATCTCTTCCACTATGGCCAATAGATGCATGCACGTTCCAATTGTCATTTCAGCCCTGAGGCTCTTCACATATTCCATAATAGGATTACACATCTGTTCAACTAGTTCATGCATCATATCTTCCACACCTCCCTCTACTGAGCTAAGGGCCATGTCCACACGTTCAAATGTGGCTTGAAAGAGCTTTAGTATGATGAGAAAGGTGCCATTGTTTTGACCTGCCTGGTGAATGGCAGCTACATAAGCCACGGTTCTTTGGAGGAACTTGTGGATGGACGCCCGATGGTCAACAAAAGTCTGAAGGATGTCACTATGGCTTGAATTAACCTGATTTTCAATTTGTTTCTGTTGGTATACCAGTTCAGGTTCGGACCGATTTGGGCACCCATAGGCATGCCCTAACCCAAAGATCCACCCACTCACCCAATTTTTAGTTGGCAACTAACAAGTGAGGGTTACCTCATGCTACCCATTGATCAATGGTGGTTGGGTGCATGAGGCAATCACCATATCTAGGAATGGTAGATCCATTACATGATTCCACTAATCGGCCACTAATAAATCTTATTCGATTCCTAATATAAAAGATTAAGAAAGAAATTGAAAGTGAAGTGGCTACTACATGTGTGTGTAAGACTGGGTGTAGAGTCTTACGGGTGATTGCTAAGTGTGAGCAAGTCTCTTTCTTTTTCTCTCCCAAACACACAATCAAGATAGGCTCTTGAGTTGTGATTAGTGTAGATGCTTTTAGCTTTCCGAGAAGGTTTGATTGCATTCCACTGCAGGTAGATCTAGAGGAGAAGGTAGGTATACGTGGAGAATTTTTGGTTCAAGAATCGACTCTTTTGGGCTTGCTTTCGGACACGCTGTAAGAGGTAAACCTGATTACCACTTTCGCTTTTTTGTAGAAAGATTCTACATTGGTATCAGAGCCATTTACAGTTCTTTTGTCGATGATTGCATGTGTTTTCATACACTGCTTTTTTGAAAAGTTTCATAGTAGCTTTAATGGCTGTCTAGAGAAATGTTCTCCGTTTGGCCTGAAATTTTAGTATGTAGTAGCCCATATGTATGGTAGTATATCTGAAAAATATCATCTTAAACAGAGGATTGGTTTGAGAGAAATCTCAAACCCTAATTTTTATGGTAGCCGCTTCCTCGACTCATAATTTTTTTTACACTGTGAATCTTAGCATGAAATTTACATGGATGTGTTTGTCTCTTCAATAATTTTTCATCGATATATTATATGCATTTGTTCACTATATATATCTCTAGTTATGATGGATTGAAGTTTAGGTCAATTTGGTTTGAATCTGGTTCAAGGAAAAAGATGAACCGGACCAACCAGACCGGTCAGACCATTCACACCAACCCTAGTCATGCTATTATGGGTGTTTGATACACACCCCTAAATCAAGGAACCAAAAAGGAACGAAAAGGCCTTATCTACAATCGTCTCACCTGGACGAAGCCAACGACATCGGTCTCGCCGACAACTGCCACCGTTAAGGTGGTGCGTGGCTCACATGAGCAGGCCATGGCCATGACGGCGCTCACGTGTTGCGCGCCTTGTGTAGGCTGCTGTGCTAGTCGCTGTGTGGCGCTGCGTTGGCAGCCACACGGCTAAGCTACGCTAGCAGCCACGCTAGCCCAAAGCGTTGCCACTCGCGCTGTAGGGTGCATGGAGCACGTGGGTCCCCTTCCCGAGGTCTTGTAGGCGCAATTTTTTGTGTAAGTTTGAAAAAATATTTCCTATTTTATTATTATTTTTCCAAATTTTTTCATTGGATATAAAAATTATTTTGGAAAACTGACAAGAAAAATAAAGGAAATAAATGTTTTTTGGGCTTACTCAAGTGTGTTGGGGGGCGTGCCTAGGTTTTTGGGCCTCGAATTTTGTCCCAGGTACACTTGATCCAGGGGTTTGGGGATTGACAAGAATTTTTTGAAGATTTGTGATAATTTTCTGCACTTTAATTAACTATTTTAGTTGCTTTAAAAATTCTAAAAAATTACAAAAAATTCATAATTGAGCCATGAAACATGCTAGCATGCTGTTACACTAATTTCTATTTTATGATTATTAGAGTTGCATTTAATTCATGTTTTACGCTCTATCATGTGATAATTGTAGTTTTAATCCCATAATTTGAATTGTTTGATAGCATACAAATATTATTGCGATGATATTTATACTATATGTAAGGAATTGAAGCTTATCACATGCTTGACTATATTTGTTTAGTGGGAGGTTGGTTGGTTAAAAGCATGCTTAGAGTTTTGACTCCCCATAACCAATTTTTTATGCATTAGTTAAATTAAAATTTGATAATAATCATTATTAGCATGAGAGATGATTGGGAGCATAGCGACTTTTCGATCTCGCAACTTTTAAGAGTTGCTTATTTTTTAATTTAGATTTTTACAACAAAAACGTGTATTATGCATTATTCTTACATCCTCGTGCTTTTATCACTATTAGAGTTCATCATGACATCTAAGAATGTAGTGGCTAACATGGTTAAAGGAGAGAAGTTGAATGGCGACAACTATAACATTTGGCATCATAAAATTTAGTTTGTTCTTAATGAGCAGGGTTTATTAGCTCACATTGACCATTTGACGACTGAGCCTGAACATGGTACCACAGCTTAGCACCGTAGGGACCTGGATTTCTACGAAACTTGGCAGGCGAAAGATCAGGATACACGTTATCTTATGTTGAGCAGCATAGAGAATGATCTTTTGCTAAAGTTTGAGTCTATCCAGACTTCCTATGAGACTTGGGAGGCTTTGAAGCTGAAGTACGGGATCACTTCTCTTACTAAATTGTGCGGGTTAACGCTCAAATTTAATTCTTATCAGAAGAAGCCTAACCACTCCGTGAGGCAGCATTTGCGAGTGATGTCAACCATAATAAACGAGCTGAAGGCAGCAGGACATATTCTTACCAATGAGCAACAAGTGCAGTCTGTTACACATTCTCTACCGTAGCCATAGGAGCAAATGAAGCAGAATATGACTCACAATGATAATGTAAGGGCTTTTGAGGATATCTCCCACCATTTGGAGTTGAAAGCTGAGCACCTAGAGGCTGCTAAGTGTCGCGCTCAGATTTTTCACACTTGAGGAATACACACACAAGTGGAAAAAATACTGTACTCTCTTGTTAGAACTCACCCTTCTAGAAGAATGAGTGCGACTAGGTTTGAATGGAAAATTAATTTGAGTAAAAGGCTTTTAGAAAAGATTTGGAGTCGCCACCTAACTTGATTAAGGTGAGTTAGGTCACCTAAAAACTAAGCACAATCTGAAGACTACACTTAGGGTTTTTGAAAACGATTTTAGAAAACATCCTCAAGAGAGGGTTTTTAAGAAAATAGGTTGTGTAGCAACCTTTAGAAAACATTTAAGCCATTTTTAAAAAAATAACTCCATTTTGGTCTATGAAAACAGTGATCTAAGTTCGGAGGTTGATTACGTGTAGGGAAGACGTACTAAGCCATCATCCTACCCCACCCTTGCGGTACCTATATGTCTATTCACCCTAAATTCACCTATGAGAGTCTTCAACTAACAAATGTCCAAAATTATCCACTTTAGAAAAGAATTTTGAAAAGAAATTAAACATAATGCATGATATGCAAGTGCAAGAAAAGAGAGTTGGAAAAAATAGATTTGAAAAGAACTTAATTTGATTTGAAAAGAGATTTGAAAAATGAATTTGATTTTGAAAGAAAGTTTTAGAGATTAGACATAGAGACTTGGAAATAGAAATTTGGAATTAAAAAAATAGATTATGGAATTGAAAGTTTGAAAAAGATTGTGAAATTAGAGATTTGAAAGAAGTTGTGACCGCGCCCATGAGGGTTGCCTACGCATCCTTTTTGAGGAATTAAGTCAATCGTAGTTCGGATAAGAGTCCGATAGAAAGTAGAAGGTTAGATTTCAAAAATAGATGGAATTGGAATTTAGAATAGAAGATTGGAAATTGGAAATTGGAAATTGAAATTGTAAAGATTAGACTTTGATTTAGAAAGATAGAACTTGGAAGAAAGATTTGGACTTATTTTTGGAAAGATTAAGGTTTACGAAACCTAGACTTAAGAAAGATGAGACTGAAGAAAGACTCGAGAGTTTAAGAAAGATTGGATTTGACTTGAAAGAGTTTTAGAAAAGATTTAACTCGAATGTTGGACTTAGAAGGTTAAGGAAAGATTGAATTTAGGAAATGTTCGAATTAGGGAAGTTTCAAATTAGGAAAGTATCATTTTAGGAAAGTTTTGGATTAGGAAATGTCTCGAATTAGGAAAGTTTTGGAATTTAGAAAAGCCTCGATTTAGGAAAGTTTAGAATTATGAAAGATTTAGAATTTAGAAAGTTTAGAACTTAGAAAGTTTCAACTTAAGAAAGCTTAGAATTTAGAAAGATTTGATATAGAGAAGTTTTGAGAGTAAGAAAGTTTTGAGTTTTGAATGTTTTGAATTTAGAAAGATATGAAACTCGAAAGTTTAAAATTTAGAAAGATTCGAAGTATAGGTTCTAGAAATACTTGAAATTAGGAAATGTTTGAGTTTTGGAAAGTTTAGATTTGAAAATGTTGGAATTAAGAAAGGGTGGAATGAGGAAAGATTTAAAAGCTTAAAGTCTAAAGAAAGATTTTTACGTTCAAGTTTTGGAAACTTAAGATTTAGGAAGGCATGAGATTAGGAAGGAGTGAATTAGGAAAGGTTTGGAATAGGAAGGATTGAGATTCTTATTTCCTAAAACAAAATATTGGATTTTGTTTCTAAAAAGAGGTGTTTTGATTTTGTTTTCAAAAACGGAGGATTGTATCTAGTTTTGTAAATGGAAGATTGGATTTGGCATGGATTTGGAAAAGAAAGTTTTAGAAACCCTAGATTTTGAAGACTATAGTTTTGATGTAGAAAACAAGTTTTGCAAACTTATGATTTTGATGTAAAAAGGGAGATTTTGGAAACTTAGGTTTTAAGGTAAGATTAAAAATCATGTTTTTGGGAAGAAAAATTAGGATTTCCTAATTGTTGGCTCTAAGGTTAACTTGGACACCAAGGAATGAGATTTTGAAAAGTGAGTCTTTGGAAAGGAAAAGTTTTGGCAGGAAATCCTAGAAGGGAGTTTTTAGAAAGTAAATTTAAAAGGAGTTTTTAGAAGAAGATCTTGGAAGGAGTTTTTAGGAAAGAGATTTTAGAAAGGAAACCTTGTTAGTGTTTCTAAAGAGTGAATTTTGAAGAGGGCGTTTTGGAAAGAAGTTTAAAAAGGAGTTTTGAAAAATAGATTTTTTGAAGAGAGTTTTTAGAAAACAATTTTTAGGAAACAACTTTGGGAGAGAAATTTGAGAGAATTTTTAGGAAGTATATTGGAGAAGAGATTTCTTTTAGAAAGAGAGATTTGAAAAGAGAGTTATTAGAAAGTATATAAAATATCTCGCTTCCCTAAAGCGATTCTAACCATAAGAAGGCTAGAACCACTTTAAGAAAGTGATTTTGAAAACAACAAAGATTTAAAAATATGGACCAAATTAATCTCTCTAAATGTAACACTTTCTTAAAGCAACCCTAGTCATGGAACGGCTAAAATCACCTTAGGATTGTGGTTTTGAAAACAAGTTTGAAAGAGAAGATTTTAACATAAACTTTGAAAAAACAAGTTTGATACAAGTTTTGAAAACAAGTTTAAAAAAACCAATTTTTGGAGGAATGCAAGATCAAGATATGCACAATGCAAATTGGGGTTGTGAACATGCAACGTTAAGGCTTCACCACATAATCAAGGGGGTCGAATCGACGTGGTCTCCGGTTAGACTAAAAGAAAGCCCCTGACATGGTAGCCATCCAATAGCCTAATCCTACACACGGACCGGGAAACCCCTTGTTTCAAGCATGCAAAGAAAGGGGGGGAAGAAGATGGGAGATTAAAATAGAAGAAAACCTAAGTGGGTTCGGAGAGAGAAGAGAGAAGGGGGAGTGCTTAAACGTAAAGAGAAAGCCTACCTTGTGTCTTTTTTATTTTATTTTGCTTTGCGCGCTTTGTTTTTCTTGCTTTGCTCCGGTCTTCACTTTTGTCTTCGTCTTGATCTTCAAGAATTTCAATTTGTAGCACTTCAATTCTTTAATGGAGGGTTTGGAGGCTAGTGTATAGTTGTATAAGGGTGTATGTGAGTGTATAGGAGGCTAGGGTTTGTGTATGGAGGCTAGGGTTTGGAAAACCTAAAGAAGACTAGGGTTTAGGGAGGCTACGAGCTCTGTATATCGAATAGTAGGATTTTCAGACTGAGTTGGCGGACCCTTTTCACGCTAAAGGAGGCTCTGTACTTATAAAGAAGGGACTAACTTGGCGCTTGTTGCAGTGGCGCCAGACAAAATTTTCTCTTGGTGCCACTAGGAGTGGCGCTAGGCAATTTTTTGGCTTGGCGTCAATTCTAATGGTGGCAGCAAGTTAGGAAAGTTTGTTAAGTCGGCAAGCAATGTATCTTCAGAAGATTTGGGTGCCCATGCTAGTGACTACCATGTAATTTTTAACCTGGCTTCACTGGGAGTGACTCCAAAAAGTCCAGGAATGATTTGAAACGGTCGGGAATGACTCGGAGGGCCAAAAAAGGACAGGAACACTTAGGACAGTGTCCCAAAGTCGTAGACTTGAAAAAGGGTATCAGGGTTGTTAGAAGGGTTAACCGGGCCATTAGGGGCAAAACGATCAACCAGGCCGGAAAGCTACCGGGACAGCCTAAGAATGTCTCAGAAGAAAGCCCGAGGTTTGGAAACATTAGTTAGAATGTTCCTAAAGGCTACCGGTTTGATATCTTGAGCCGGTGTGCTCGGAAAAGGCGACCTGCCCACTAGGGGCAAAATGGTCATTTTACACTAGGATCATCGAAACTGTCTCGGAATGATCCAAAAAGATAATGAAAGGTCGAGAATACTATAAGAGGCATTCTCGAGAGGTTACCAGTTTGATACCCAGAGCTAGAGTGGTTCCTGGGGTGCTAAGATGCAAAATGGTTATCTTGATCGGAAAGTCTTGGAATTGGCCCGAAACTGACTGGAAGGCACTTAATCATGCCGTATTGTCTTTAAGACAATCTTGGAAGGCTGGATTTATCGTTCTAAGGACTTAGGTACTTTCTTGTAAAATGTGCCAGAAATTGGCCTTAGGGGCAGTTTGGTCATTTTTCACCAAAGTGGGCTAGCAAGTACCGGTGTTGACTTGGGTTTTGAGTGTTTCCGCAACTCTGACGACGGTCCCATGATGCAAGGGTTGTTGGCAATTCCCTATATCGACCTATTTGCGAGTATTTTTGCTACTCTGACGGTTGCGATTTTTGGCAGTATTTTCGCTACTCTGACGATTCGCGATTATTCCCGAGACTGCCTGATCTTGGGAAGCTGCTAAATGGACTTACTGCCTCAAGGAATCATCTTTCTCGAGTTTTTCGTGTCGAAATGGACATTTTTGCATTGGCGAGCTAGCAAGCGCAAAAAGTGGACTGTTCTACTATTTCGGGGACTTGGGGTGTCGTCCCGGTCGACGGGTTTGAAGGGACTTACCGCTCCGAAGAAACTTTCTTTGAAAAACGTGCCGGATTTGATGGACTTACCGTCTTGAGGAATTAACTTTCTTGAGAGAGGGATTAGAATTAGAATTGGACTGGAAAAGGGCACTTATCGTCTTCGGAAAGACATGTCTATTGGAATTGGACCGATCAATGCCCATAAGGGTATTTTGGTCATTTTGCCTTTATTTAGGCCCGGCGAGCCCACAAAGCGATGGATTGATTGGATTAGACTTGGAAAGTTGATTTGACTCAGAAAATGACCACATTGACTTGAATACAAGTCTAGAGGGACTGGAGACTGCTGAGTGGTAAAAAATGGAGTGCTTACAGTTGCCCCTCTTTTTCTGTCTTTGCTTGACGAAGACACAAAACAATAAAGTAAGAGTCTCATGTTGACCGTGAGGTGGTCGGAGGGACGAACTTTGAAATCCAAAGAACAGTTACCTTGAGTAGATGGTCAATGCTTAGTATTTTATCTGGTAAAATGATGCTCCCTTAGTAAATTAATGCTCCTTGCACTAGCGCTCCATCCGGTAGAACAATGCTCCTCTGAGGGAATTAACGCTTCTTGAACCAGCACTCCGTCTAACGAAACACTGCTTCTCTGAGAAAATCCAAGGTTGACATCTAATATTTCTTGAACTGACACTCTGTCTGGCAAAACGCTGCTCCTCTGGGAAAATTCAAGATTGACTTCTGATACTT
Organism: Euryodendron excelsum; assembly: GCA_033060915.1. Taxonomy (NCBI): domain Eukaryota; kingdom Viridiplantae; phylum Streptophyta; class Magnoliopsida; order Ericales; family Pentaphylacaceae; genus Euryodendron; species Euryodendron excelsum. The sequence goes on along the minus strand of CM065388.1, from coordinate 13,420,390 downwards.
CTTGAACCGGCACTTCGTCTGGTGGAACATTGCTCCTCTGGGGAAGTCCAAGATTGACTTCTAATATTTTTTGAACCGGCATTCCGTCTGGCGAAACGCTGCTCTTTTGGGAAAATCCAAGATTGACTTCTGATACTTCTTGAACCGGCACTCCATCTGGCGGAACGTTGCTCCTTTGGGGAAGTCCAAGATTGACTTTTGATATTTGTTGAACTGGCACTCTGTTTGGCAAAACGCTGCTCCTCTGGAGAAGTCCAAGATTGACTTCGAATATTTCTTTAACTGGCACTTCGTTTGGTGAAATGCTGCTCCACTGGGAAAGTCCAAGGTTGGCATTTGATATTTTTTGAACCGGCACTCCGTCTAGCAAAACGCTGCGCCTCTGGGGAAGTCCAAGGTTGATTAGGGAGGTCGAGGGTGGGCCATTGCCCCATTCTTTACTTCTTGTTGACTAGAGAAGTCTAAACTTTCTGAAGTGTATGCCAGTGTTGGAGATATTTGAGGTTACTTGATTACAGGGTGGTTTTTTTTAGCTCCATTTTATACTTTTTCTTGTTCCTTGTTTCCTATTTGAGAGAGAAAGAAAGACATAGAGTGAGTTTTTCTGTAAACATAGTCTAAGAATGCCCCGGTAAGGGGTGAATGTGTGTCATATATTTTTTTCTTTTCTTTTATATTTATTTTTATGAATGGACATAGGATTAAATGTATGATCTATTTTCTATGAATGCACAAGTTTATATAAGAATTGAATTGAATGCGTGTCCTACTTTTTAATGAATTCACAGGTTCACACAGAAGTGAAACTGAATGCATATTATACTTTTGAATAATGCATATATAGGAATAGAATTAAATTCAATGTCCCCTATTTTTTTTTTGGTGATAAATGCACAGATTTATGTAAGAATTGAATTAAATGCATGACCTACTTCCTTACAAATGAACAGGTTCATACAGGAATGCACTTGAATGCATGAATAGATATAAACTACACAGGAATCTAAATAGATGTACATATTATACATGTCATGGATGCATCAGTACTTCATGTATATAAGCTATTTACAAATAATGTCCCAAGATTGCCCCAGGGCCCATACTCTCAGGATTCTGTTTCCTTTTTCAAGATTCTACCCCATTCAATTTTGTCCCATTCTTATCGGGGTGTGATAGCATTTGCACCATTCTCTAGGGATCTTAACCTTTTGGTTTGCTATCCTATCCCTACTTTCTACAAGGTTGCTGTCTGGGGCTTTTCTGATCTCACTTGGTTTTCTTTTTCCAATTTTTAAAATGGCACTGTGGATAGAGCGACAACTCGCATGCCCTTTGCAGAGCGATAAACAGCAAAGCTCTCAATCCGAGAAGACTTCTTTTAGGACAGTAATGTAGGCTGGGTTTAAGGGTTGTAAGAAACGAAGGGATATTTAGACTCAAAGACCTTCTTTTAGTGGGTTGTTGAAACCAAAACCATCTGAGCACACCTTGGAGCATGAGATTGCCCCTTGCATTCCTTTCCAGTTCTCCTTTCTCATCCTAGTTGTCTTGGTATTGTTTAGGCTTATTTAGACTAAGCAATTTTCTTTGATCAGAGAGGACTTTAATTTGGACCGTAACGTAGACTAGGTTAAGGGGTTTATGAATGAAAATGATACGCAGGCTCAAATTTGATATTGTTTCTAGTAGAGTTTAGATCCACACCATCCTTGGTTGGTCCTCAAGCAGGGTTTCGTCCCCTAATACCCTTCTCTAGCTTCAGCAACATGTCTGGCTCATTTAGATCAAGTAATCTTTTTCCAATCGGAGAGGACTTTAATAGGGTTGTAATGTAGGCCACGGTTTTAGGTTGTTACAAGAAATGGTAAAGGCTCGAACCTAATGCTTCTACTGGGCTTCTTTGTCACCTAGGATTACCTTTGAATAACTATATATTCTTCAAGGAGTTCACGTTTCTTGTAGTTTGATCCTTGACCTTCTAACAGAGTTGTCTCTTCATTTTTTTTTCCTTGCTTTTATGTTTCTTTCTTTTCTTTTTTCTTTCTGCGAGATGAACATTTCCATAACTTCTTTCTCTCAGATCATTTCCTTAGCATTTCAATTTAATCTATTGTGGACGGTGATCCCTAGGTTGGGGTTTCTTTATAAAAAAAGGTAACATGCTCAATAGGTTTGACAAGGGTTGCTTTTAACTGTATGGGGAATGAAGTGAGTGCCTCTCTTCACTTTGAACAAGATTGTCTGATCCATAGAGCCTTCACGTTACTTCTGCTTGGTGGTTAATGACATTCTCTGCCAGGTCTTCTGCTGCTTGTCTGCCCCAATGTGGGGGCATGGTTTTGGATTAGGGTTGACAAAAAGAAAATCTTTCGCTTTCTACAAGGCACTAGTGGGTTAAGCAAAGGGGATATTTTTGTGTATGGTAGTAGAATTGAGGGCCTCTAATCATTTCAAATTGCATTACATAGTCCATAAAGCCTTTGTACAAAATTTAGACAAAATTCTTAGGGATGATGTGCTTCAACTAGTGAACCCCTATATATTCTATCGAATCAACTACTTTGTGCTTATCCCAGTGTGGGGGATGGTTATAGGTTTGGGGATATTTGAAAAGAGATCACTGATGGCTCTAATGGGCTGAGTAAAAGATAGTGTTTATTTGGGATAAATAGAACAATGGCTTCTTATCATTTTGGGGACTCGGCTGCCTATCGCTTAGCCAGGATATCACGCAAGTGTCGCTTCTTCAATGAACTCCACACCTTTCTGTTGAGACTATTTTCTTCCTATCTCTCACTCTCTCTTTGTCTCTCAAAGGTTTTAACCCCCCTCTGAATGGGTTGCCCATGCTATCTCATCATTCAAGTCGAGTCATTACTGAATGGGAAATAATCGTTAAATGTAACAATCGTCCACAAGAGTATGAGACAAAAGGAATAAACTAAAAACTACCTATTTTCATTTAAAAACATAATTACATGGCATACAGTGTTTATTTAATGAAGATATGCGAGAACTAAAAAGATGAAAAGAAAATAGGCGAATTTTATAAAAACCTTACTTTTCTAGTGGACCCCTTGGTGAGAACCCTTACTAGGGTTTTGGGACAACGCCAACCTCCTTGGTGCTTCATTCACTAGGTGTATCAACGGAGGGCAAGTTGATGACATCTAGCATGCATTTGGAAGTTAGAGGATTATGTTGCTGCAATGCACGGGTCTGACAAGACTTCGCAAATGGTGAAGTCCTCCTCTGCTTGATTTCTTCCTCTGCATGGATGGTGATTGTCATGGCATGGCGTGGAGGTAACATCTTGTAGATGGATGGTTAGTTCTTCTTGCTCCCTGATGTAGGTTCAGCCCCTTCTAACAACTCGACTCATCCTTTCATGAGTTTGAATTTGGTGGGGTAGTAGAGGGATTCCATGAATTTAGTTGTGCTCTTTGACCTAGAAAAAAAAAAAGAAAAACAGAACACAGCCAGCATGTAGAATTGGAGGTTTTATGTGATGCATGTCCTATGGAGGTCCCTTCTTTGAGGGAATCTATGTATGATGACAAGTCCATTTCGGAGGTGGGGTTTTGCCCCTATTATGCAATACAATACCTCTTCGACGTGGGCCAGTTGATGTTTCCTTATTTGGGCAATCCCACCTCCGTGGAGAGAGATTTGGGCCTCTCTCAAGATATGGTTCTATGCATGCCATGAATCCTTAGGGTTTAAGAACCCTTAGGATTTTTGGTAGGTTCGATTAACATGAGATTGGATTGCTCATTTCTCTCTACGATTGATTAGATGCATAAGAATGAAATGACTTCAGTTTCTTGGAACTCTTGTCTTGGAATGGATATGGGTGCATGAGCATAATAAAAGTGAACATGTGAGCAATATGAGAACAATAAATGAATAGTTTAGAAAAACCCCTTTCTTATCTTGCTTCTGTCTTTCGTTCTCTTGGTGCTTGGAGATGAGGAGAGGGAGGGTAGAAGACAAAAACAAAAGAGAAGTTAGTGCCTTGATTTGAAAATTTTTATGCAATGCATGTTCTAAGGATGCCCCTACTTGAGAGGGAGACTAAGCATGATGAGTTTGGCCCACTTCTTGGAGATAGGGAAATTGCCCCTATATGTAGATACCTTACTGTCAAGTGGGAAACCCATCCAGTCATATATTCATTCATCCATTCGTTTGAGGAAAATAAAGAAATACATTTTAACTTTGGGTTTACGATACAAAAGAATTGAAACACATTTTAACAGGGGTAGAGGGAACATGTTTCTTTGGGATTTCTACCTATCTAGTTTTATATAGGAAAACCTAAACTACTCTTGAGTCTTCGGATTCGCCTTCTCTGGATTGGATGCCGAGGAGGTTGCTGAGAAACCTTGTTGATCCATTGCTCCTTGTCTTCTTGGCAATCCTATCTCTGTGAGCATAGAGGGATTGGGGCCCCTCTTATGGAATGAATTGATGTGCATATCATGAGTCCTTAGGGTTACATGGGAACCCTTAGGGTTTGGGTAGGTTTAATGCAAGGGAGAGTGACCTTGGTGTCACTCTTAATGGGTTGATCATATGCATGAGAATGAAATGACTTGAGTTACTTGGAACTCTCGTCTTGACATGGAATATGAAATGCATGAAAATGGAAGCATAGAGTATAAGGAGAGAGAATACAGTTGAAGTATACATGCATGCGTGAACAATTAGATAAGCATTATAATAGTAAGAATACAGTCATTATAACAACAGGAATAAACAAGTATAGAGAAAAATAAAAGCAGTCACCCTTTCCTCCATGGTTTTGGAAAGCAGTGCGCGTGTCTTCAATCCGGCAGAAGTTCGGCTATACAGGGTGTCTATATGAGCATGAGGTTGAGGGTTGACTAATGCATCCAAAAAAGGCTCGGTCCCTGGATCTTCAAACCTAGGCCCACTCCTTGAGGTGGTGCCATGATCGGTTGGTGATCCGAGCATGGGAACCATCAAGAGGCCGTAGTTGAAGAAACTGACACAGCATCTTGCCCATAACCAATATACCGTTCTCCCTTCCTAACTAGAACGATCATATCAGGGTAAAATGCAAGTATGCAGAATGCAAGTGCACATGCAGTGTGTGTGTAATTTTTGAAAGCGGAGGAAAGAGCCCAATAACTCGCATCCATCCTGTTCATCATATTCATGCATAACAGTTAAAAATAATACTGCAAACAAAAAGCGCACCTACAAAACAAAGATGCAAGAGTCAGTATGTGGATGACAAGCTTAATACAAAATAATATGAATTGAGTTAAATGCATGGTTTTTTTTTTTTTTTTAAATACCTTTGGAAATTTGATTTTGAAAATTGAAAGTGGAAAAAATTGGACAATTTAATTGAAGACTCTACATGGGTGAAGGGTGAAGAGACATGACTATGACCTCATCCTCTAAATGTCCCCAGCGGAGTCGCCAGCTGTCGAGCCCATGTTTTTCGCACTCGAGGAATATACACACAAGCGAGAAAAATACAGTACTCTCTCGTTAGAACTCACCCTTCAAGAAGAATGACTGCAACTAGATTTGAATGGAAAATTAATTTGAATAAAGGGCTTTTAGAAAAGATTTGGAGTCGCCACCTAACTTGATTAACGTGAGTTAGGTCACCTAAAAACTAAGCACAATCCGAAGACTACACTTAGGGTTTTTGAAAATGATTTTAGAAAACATCCTCAAGAGAGGATTTTTAAGAAAATACGTTGTGTAACAACCTTTAGAAAACATTTAAGCCCTTTTTAGAAAAATAACTCCATTTTGGTCTACGAAAATAGTGATCTAAGTTCGGAGGTTGGTTACGTGTAGGGAAGACACATTATGTCATTACCCTACCCCGCCCTTGCAGTACCTACATGTCTATTCACCCTAGATACATCAATGAGAGTCTTCAACTAACAAATGTCCAAAACTATCCACTTTAGAACAGAATTTTAAAAAGAAATTAAACATGATGCATGATATGTAAGTGCAAGAAAAGAGAGTTGGAAAAAATAGATTTGGAAATAGATTTGAAAATAACTTAATTTGATTTGAAAAGAGATTTGAAAAATGGATTTGATTTTAAAAGAAAGTTTTAGAGATTAGAAATAGAGATTTAGAAATAGAAATTTAGAATTAGAAAAATAGATTATGGAATTGAAAGCTTGAAAAAGATTGTGAAATTAGAGATTTGAAAGAAGTTGTGACCGCACCCATGAGGGTTGCCTATGTATCCTTTTTAAAGAATCAGGTCAGTCGTAGTTCAGACAAGAGTCCGATGGAAAATAGAAGGTTGGATTCAAAAAAGAGATTGAATTGGAATTTAGAATAGAAGATTGGAAATTGGAAATTGGAAATTGAAATTGTAAAGATTAGACATTGATTTAGAAAGATAGAACTTGGAAGAAAGATTTGGACTTATTTTTGGAAAGATTAAGGTTTATGAAACCTAGACTTAAGAACGATGAGACTTAAGAAAGACTCGAGAGTTTAAGAAAGATTGGACTTGACTTGGAAGAGTTTTAGAAAAGATTTAACTCGAATGTTGGACTTGGAAGGTTAAGGAAAGATTGGATTTAAGAAAGGTTCGAATTCGAGAAGTTTCAAATTAGGAAAGCGTCATTTTAGGAAAGTATTGGATTAGGAAATGTCTCAAATTAGGAAAGTTTCGATTTAGGAAAGTTTAGAATTAGGAAAGATTAGAATTAGGAAAGATTTAGAATTTTGAAAGTTTAGAACTTAGAAAGTTTTAACTTAAGAAAGCTTAGAATTTAGAAATTTTTAAATTTGGAAGGATTTGAAATAGGGAAATTTTGAAAGTAAGAAAGTTTTGAGTTTAGAATGTTTTGAATTTAGAAAGATTTGAAACTAGAAAGTTTAAAATTTAGAAAGATTCGAAATTTGAGTTTTAGAAATACTTGAAATTAGGAAAGTTTTGAGTTTTGAAAAATTTAGATTTGGAAAAGTTGGAATTAGGAAAGGGTGGAATGAGGAAAGATTTAAAAGCTTCAAGTCTAAGGAAAGATTTTCACGTTCAAGTTTTGGAAACTTAAGATTTAGGAAGGCATGAGATTTGGAAGGAGTGAATTAGGAAAGATTTGGACCAGGAAAGATTGAGATTCCTATTTCATAAAACAAAATATTGGATTTTGTTTTTAAAAAGAGGTGTTTTGATTTTGTTTCCAAAAACGGTGGATTGTGTCTAGTTTCCTAAAGGGAAAATTGGATTTGGCATGAATTTGAAAAGGGATGTTTTAAAAACCCTAGATTTGGAAGACTATAGTTTTGATGTAGAAAATAGATTTTGCAAACTTATGATTTTGATGTAAAAAGGGAGATTTTGGAAACCTAGGTTTTAAGGCAAGATTGAAAATCATGTTTTTGGGAAGGAAAATTAGGGTTTCTTAATTGTTGGCTCTAAGGTTAACTTGGACACCAAGGAATGAGATTTTGAAACGTGAGTCTTTGGAAAGGAAAAGTTTTTGGAAGGAAATCCTAGAAGGGAGTTTTTAAAAAGTAAATTTGAAAGGAGTTTTTAGAAGAAGATCTTGGAAGGAGTTTTTAGGAAAGAGATTTTAGGAAGGAAACCTTGTTAGTGTTTCTAAAGAGTGAATTTTGAAGAGGGCGTTTTGGAAAGAAGTTTAAAAAGGAGTTTTGAAAAATAAATTTTTTGAAGAGAGTTTTTAGAAAACAATTTTTAGGAAACAATTTTGGGAGAGAAATTTGAGAGAATTTTTAGGAAGTATATTGGAGAAGAGATTTCTTTTAGAAAGAGAGATTTGAAAAGAGAGTTATTAGAAAGTATATAAAATATCTCGCTTCCCTAAAGCGATTCTAACCATAAGAAGGCTAGAACCACTTTAAGAAAGTGATTTTGAAACAACAAAGATTTAAAAATATGGACCAAATTAATCTCTCTAAATGTAATACTTTCTTAAAGCAACCCTAGCCATGGAACGGCTAAAATCACCTTAGGATTGTGGTTTTGAAAACAAGTTTTGAAAGAGAAGATTTTAACATAAACTTTGAAAAAACAAGTTTGATATAAGTTTTGAAAACAAGTTTAAAAAAAACAAATTTTGGAGGAATGCTAGATCAAGATATGCACAATGCAAATTGGGTTCGTGAACATACAAGGTTAAAGCTTCATCACATAATCAAGGGGGCCGAACCGATGCGGTCTTCGGTTAGACTAAAAGAAAGCCCACGACATGGTGACCCTCCAATAGCCTAATCCTTCACATGGACCGGAAAACCCCTTGTTTCAAGCATGCAAAGAAAGGGGGGGAAGAAGATGGGGGATTAAAATAGAAGAAGACCCAAGTGGGTTCGGAGAGAGAAGAGAGAAGGGGGAGTGCTTAAACGTAAAGAGAAAGCCTATCTGTGTCTTTTTTATTTTGTTTTGCTTTACGCGCTTTGTTTTCCTTGCTTTGCTTCTGTCTTCACTTCAGTCTTCGTCTTGATCTTCGAGAGCTTCAATTTACAGCATTTCAAGTCTTCAATGGAGGGTTTTGAGGCTAGTGTATGTGAGTGTATAGGAGGCTAGGGTTTGTGTATGGAGGCTAGGGTTTGGAAAACCTAAAGAAGACTAGGGTTTAGAGAGGTTACAAGCTCTGTATATCGAATAGTAGGATTTTCAGACTGAGTCGGCAGACCCTTTTCATGCTGAAGGAGGCTCTGTACTTATAGAGAAGGGATTGACCTGGCGTCTGTTGCAGTGGCGCTAGGCAAAATTTCTTCTTGGCGCCACTAGGAGTTGCGCTAGGCCATTTTTTAGCTTGCCGCCACTACTAGTGGCACTAGCAAGTTAGGAAAGTTTGTTAAGTCAGCAAGCAACGCGTCTTCAGAAGATTTGGGTGCTTGTACTAGTGACTACCATGTAATTTTTAGCATGGCTTCACTAGGAGTGACTCCGGAAAGTCTGAGAATGATTTGAAGGGGCCGGGAATGACCCGAAGGGCCGGAAAAGGACAGGAACACTTAGAACAGTGTCCTAGAGGTTGTAGATCTGAAAAAGGGTGTCAGGGTTTGTTAGAAAGGTTGACCGGGCCATTAGGGGTAAAATGGTCAACTAGGCCGGAAAGCTACCAGGACAGACTCAGAATGTCCCGGAAGAAAGCTTGGGGTTTGGAAACATTATTTAGAATGTTCCCAAAGGCTACCAGTTTGATATCCAGAGCCGGTGTGGTCGAAAAAGGCGACCAGCCTACCAGGGGCAAAACGGTCATTTTACACGGGATTCACCAGAACTAAATCGGAATGATCCGAAAAGATAATGAAAGGTCAAGAATACTATAAGAAACATTCTCGAGAGATTATCGATTTGATACCCATAGCCGGAGTGGTTCCCTGGGCGCTCGGACGCCTAGGACCAAAATGGTCATCTTGACCGGAAAGTCTCGGAATTGGCCCAAAACTGACTGGAAGGCACCAAATCATGCCGGATTGCCCTTAAGACAATCTTGGAAGGGTGGACTTATCGTTCTGAGGACTTAGGTACTTTCTCAAGAAACGTGCTAGAAAATGGCCCTAAGGGCAGTTTGGTTATTTTTCACCAAAGTGGGCTAGCAGGCACCGGTGTTGACCTGGGTTTTGGGTGTTTCTGCCACTCTGACGGCGGTCCCGTGATACAGGGGTTTGTTGGCAATTCCCTATATCGACTTGTTTACGAGTATTTTCGCTATTCTAACGATTGCGATGTTTGCGAGTATTTCCGTTACTCTGACGGTTCGCGATTATTCCTGAGACTGCCTGATCTTGGGAAGCTGCTAGATGGACTTACTACCTCGAGGAATCAACTTTCTCGAGTTTGCTGTGTCGAAACAGACATTTCTGCATTGGCGGGCTAGCAGGCGCCAAAGGTGGACTGTTCTACCATCTCGGGGACTTGGGGTCTCGTCCCGGTCGACGGGTTTGAAGGGACTTACCGCTCCAAAGAAACTTTCTTCAGAAAATATGTCGGATTGGATGGACTTACCATCTCGAGGAACCAACTTTCTCGAGAGAGGGATCAGAATTGGAATTGGACTGGAAAAGGGGACTTACTGTCTTTTGAAAGGCGTGCCAGTTGGAATTGGACCAATCAATGCCCCCAAGGGCATTTTGGTCATTTTGCCTCTATTTGGGACCAGCAGGCGTGCAAAGCGATGGATTGATGGGATTAGACTTGGAAAGTTGATTTGACTCAGAATATGTCCACATTTACTTGAATACAAGTCTGGAGGGACTGGAGACTGCCGAGCAGTCAAAAATGGGGTGCTTACACTAAGGCTGATGGTGGTACTGCTTATGTTGCTGAGACTAACTCATGCTGGACCTCTAGGTTCAAGTGCAAGAGAGGCACTGTGCTACTAATGATGGTAAGAAACGTTTTGATGCTGGGGCCAGTGGGACTAAGTCATCCAAACATAGAAAGAGAGGCAAGAAAGGTGGTAAGAAAGATAAGGCCAAGATGAAGTGCTATAACTGTCAGCAGCTGGGACACTTCGCTCGTGAGTGTACCGAGTCGAAGAAGGCACCCCTTATTTATGTTTCTTGCATTCATTGTTTTGTGTCAGGTCAAGTTTTGATATGTCATTCTCCTCAATTGTGGGTTATAGACTCAGGAGCAACCGACCATATATCAGGAGCAGATTTGGATACGTGGAATATCGTCACGTACCAGTCGATAGCAGACAAGTATACATGGAGAACGAGTCCAGTGTTGATGTCAATGGGATTGGCACCTATTGGTTAGATTTGAAGGGTGGTCGCACTCTTGACCTTCATAACTTAATTTATACATCGGGGATATCGCGAAAACTGCTTTCAGTTACTAGTTTGCCTAGCCTTGGTTATCGTTTTTGTTTTGAGACTCAGTTTGTACGCATTTATCGTGGGTCTGTACACTATGGTTCTAGATATTTGATGGATGGTTCTATTTTTCTGGATGTTCATATTTTCAGTATGGGTGATGCTTTAGAATCTACAGTTTTATTTAATTCTTCTGTGCATAATTCTTCTATTGATTCTATAAGATGGCATTCTAGACTAGGATATATTGGACAAGACAGAATGGCTAGGCTAGCTAGAGTGGGTCTTTTGGATTCACTCGCTAGGGTTGACTTGTCAATTTATGAGAGTTACTTTCAAGGAAAGACAACCAAAAAACCTTTTAGTAAGGCTCAAAGGCCATCTTTTCCATTACAACTTATTTACTCAGATATTTGTGCTCCCATAAATGTGAGTGCAAGACATGATGCACCTTATTTGATCACATTTATATGTGACTACACATGTTTTGGTCATGTCTATCTGCTCTCACGTAGGTAAGAAGCATTAGATTGTTTTAGACGCTATCTTCTTGAGGTAGAACATCAGTTAGACAAGAGTATTAAGGCTCTAAGGACTGATCGTGGCCGTAAGTATCTATCTGAGCTGTTTTGAGTGCTCTGTGAGGATAAGGGTATACTTAGACAGCTAACTATTCCAGGTACTCACAACAAAATGGTGTAGCAGAGAGACGAAACCGTACTTTGTTAGACATGGTTAGGTCAACGATGGCACAGGCTAATCTACCAATATCTAATTGAGGGGATGCCTTGTTGATTGTCGTCTATATTCTTAATTGTGTGTCTTCTAAATTTGTCCCATCTACCCCTTATAAGCTACGAACGGGCAAGAGGCTTGACCAAAGTCATTTGAGACCATGGGGTTCAACAGCCTATGTACACAATGCTTCTCATAAGTATAGAAAGTTAGGCTCTAGAGGAAAGAAATGTATCTTTATATATTATTCCAAGCACTCAAAGGGATATGTGTTCATTGAAGAGCAATCGGATGGCAGTGTGACTGAGACAGAGTCACGGGATGTTGATTTTCTAGAAGATGTTTTCCCTAGTAGGGGGAGTTGTCTAAAGACGTAAATCTCTATGAGATGAAAGATATTCAGGAAAGCACACAATGTGGATTAATTGAGACTGAGGGAGAGATTCCTTAACCTCCTAGGGATAATAGGAGTGATACACCAACTGATGTGTTAGTTGATGAGTTTTACCAGGACACTCCATTGCGTTGGAGCATTGTCGCGCCCAGAGTTTTCGCACTCGAGGAATACACATACAAGTGGAAAAAATACTGTACTCTCGCATTAGAACCCACCCTCCTAGAAGAATGAGTGTGATTAAGTTTGAATTGAATATAGATTTGAATAAAGGGCTTTTGGAAAAAGTTTCGAGTCACCACTTAACTTGATTAAGGTGAGTTAGGTCACTTAAAAACTAAGCATAATTCGAAGACTACACTTAGAGTTTTTTAAAACGGTTTTAAAAATATTACCTCAAGAGAGGGTTTTTAGGAAAACAGGTTGTTCAACAACCTTTAGAAAACATTTAAGCTCTTTTTGAAAATAAACTCCATTTTGGTTTTTGAAAACAATGATCCTAGGTTCGGAGGTTGGTTACGTGTAGGGAAGACGCACTAAGCCATCACACTACCCCGCCCTTGCAGTACCTACATGTCTATTTACTCTAGATTCACCTATGAGTGTCTTTAACTAACAAAAGTTCAATCCTATCCACTTTAGGAAAAAAAATGATTAAAAAGACATGATGCATGATATGCAAATGCAATAAAAGAAAATTAGAAATAGATTTGAAAAGAAATTGATTTGATTTAAAAGAGATTTGAAAAGATAGAATTAAAATTGGAAAGTCTTAGAAATTGGAAAGGAAATAAAAGCTTGGAAATTTGAAATAGATCATGGAATTGGAAGTTGAAAAAAATTTGGAATTAGAAATCTGAAAAAGGTTGTGGAATTAGAGATTTGAAAAAGGTTGTGACCGCACCCATGAGGGTTGCCTACGTATCCTTTTGAGGAATCAGGTCAGTCGTAGTTCAGACCAGAGTCCGATAGAAAATAGAAAGTATGATTGGAAGAAAGAGATTTCAATTAAAAGATTTGAAAAGTTGTGATTTTGTAAAGCTTGGTTTTAGAAAATCTAGACTTAGGAAAGAAAGGTTTTAGGAAGGACTTGAGATTCAAAAAGGTTCGACTCAAATGTTGGACTTGGAAGATTAGGAAAGTTGAAATTAGGAAAGGTTCAAATTAGGAAAGGTCCGATTTAGAAAAGTTCAAAATAGGAAAGTGTCATTTTTGGAAAGTTTCGTTTTAGGAAAGTCTTAATTTAGGAAAGTGTTGGATTAAGAAAGTTTTGAAATAGGAAAAATTTTGTTTCAAGAAAGTTTTGAAATTGAAAAGTTTTGAAAGTTGGATAGTTTTAGAGTTTAGAAAGTTTTAGATTTAGAAAGGTTTAAAGTTTAGGGAAGTTTAGAATTTTAGAAGGATTCAAAGTTTGAGTTATAAAAATTCTTGAAATGAGGAAAGGTTTGAGTTTAAGAAAGGTTTGAAAACTTAGATTTGGAAAGTTAAGATTTGGAAAGGAATGGAATTAAGAAAGGTTTGAAAGCTTAAAGTTAATGGAAAGATTCAAAAGTTTAAGTTTAGGAAACTTAAGGTTTAGGAAAGTACTAGATTAGGAAGGAGTTGAATTAGGAAAGATTTGGATTTGGAAGGATTGAGATTCCTATTTCCTAAAACAAGGGATGGGATTTTGTTTCTAAAAAGTGATGTTTTGATTTTGTTTCCAAAAATGGAGGATTGGATCTAGTTTCCTAAAGGGGAGATTGGGTTTGGTTTCCTAAAGAGAAGATTGGATTTGACACGGATTTGGAAAGATGGAGTTCTGGAAAGTCTAGTTTTGGGAAGACTATAGTTTTGATGCAAAAAATAGGTTTTGAAAATATATATAGTTTTGATTTAGAAAACAAGAGGTTTTGGAAACCTAGGTTTTGAGGCCAAAGTAAGGGATTGGAAATCATGTTTTTGGGAAGGAAAATTAAGGTTTCCTAAACGTGGGTTCTAGGATTTAACTTAGACTTTAACGAAAGAGTTTTTTGAAATTGAGTTTTTAGAAAGGGAGATTTTTTGAAGGAAATCCTAGAGAGGAGTTTGTATACAGTGAATTTTCAAAAGAGAGAGTTTTTTGAAAGAAATGCTAGAGAGGAGTTTCTAGAAAGTGAATTTTGAGGAGAGTGTTTTGGAAAGAAGTTTTGAAAAATAAATTTTTGGAGGAAGTTTTTAGAAAACAATTTTAGAAAGGAATTTGAAGGAGATTGGAGAGAGTTTTTGGAAAGTATGTTGAAAAAGAGATTTTTATAAGGAGGGATTTGAAAAGAGAGTTTTTAGAACGTATATATAAAATACCTCACTTTCCTAAAGTGATTCTAACCATAAGAAGGTTAGAACCACTTTAAGATAGTGGTTTTGAAAATAACAATATTTTGAAAATATGGACCATACTGGTCATTTTAAATGTAACACTTTCCTAAAGCAATCCTAACCATGGAAAGGCTAGAATCACCATAGGATTATAATTTTGAAAACAAGTTTTGAAAAAGAAGGTTTTGATGCAAGTTTGAAAACAATGTTAATGCAAGTTTGGAAAACAAGTTTGAAAACGAATTTTGGAGGAATGCAAGATAATGATTTGCACAATGCAAATTGAGGTCGTGAACATGCAAGGTTAAGGCTTCACCACATAATCAAGGGGGTCAAACCCACGTGGTCTCCGGTTAGACTAAAACAAAGCCACCGACACGGTGACTCTCCAATAGCCTAATCCTACACATGGACCGGGAAGTCCCTTGTTTCAAGCATGCAAAGAAAGGGGAAGAAAAAGATGGGGGATTTAAATAGAAGAAAACCCAAGTGAGTTAGGAGAGAGAAGAGAGGGGGAAGATGCGTAAACGTAAATAAGAAGCCTACCTTGTGTCTTCTTTATTTTGCTTAGCTTTATGTGTTTTGCCTTGCTTGTCTTGCTTCGGTCTTCACTTCAGTCTTCAAGAGTTTATCTTCAATCTTCGAAGCTTTGTAGTTGCAGCAATCCAAGTCTTCAATGGAGGCTTTGGAGGCTAGTGTATGAGCATGAGTGTGTATGAGTGTATATAAGTGTATAGGAGGCTAGGGTTTAGAGAACCTAAGGAGACTAGGGTTTAGAGAGGCTACGAGCTCTGTATATCTAATAATAGGGTTTTTAGACTGAGTTTGCGGACCTCTTTCACGCTGGAGGACGCTTTGTATTTATAACAAGGGAATGACCTAGCACCTGTTGTAGTGGCGCTAGGCAAAAAATGCTTCTAGCGCCACTACAAGCGGCGCCAGGCCAAATATTGACTTAGCACCATTACTAGTGGCGCTAGCCAGTTAGGAAAGTTTTAAGGTTGGCAAGCAATGTATCTTGAGAAGATTTAGGCGCCTCTACTAGTAACTACCATGCAATTTTTAGCCTGGTTTTACTAGGAGTGACTTTGGAAGGTCTGGGAAGCATTTAAGGGACCGGGAATGGCTCGAAAGGCCGGAAAGGCCAGGAACCCTTAGAATAGGGTCCCGGATGTAATGGACCTGAAAAATGATGTTAGGGTTTGTTAGAGGGATCGGCCGAGCCATTAGGGGCAAAACGGTCAATCGTGCCGGAAAGCTGTCGGGACGGACTCAGAATGTCCCGGAAGAAGCCTCGAGATTTGGAAACATTATTTAGAATGTTCCTAAAGTTTACTGGTTTGATAACCAGAGCCGGTGTGGTCGGAAAAGGTGATAGGCCCACTAGGGGCAAAACAACCATTTTGCACCGGGTTTGCCGGAATTGACTCAGAATGATCCGAAAAGATAAAGGAATGATGAGAATACTATAAAAAGCTTTCTCAAAAGGTTACCGGTTTGATACCCAGAGCTAGTGTGGTCCCCGAGGCATTCGGATGTCTAGGGGCAAAATGGTCATCTTAACCTGAGAGCCTCGGAATTGGCCTGAAACTGACTAGAAGGCACCTAATCATGCCGGATCATCTCTACGATGATCTTGGAAGGGGTGGACTTACCATTCTAAGGACTTAGGTGTGTTCTCAAGAAACATGCCTGAAAATGGCCCTAGGGGCAGTTTGGTTATTTTTCACCGAAATGGACTAGCAGGCACTGGTGTTGACCTAGGTTTTGAGTGTTTCCGTCACTCTAACAACGGTCTCGTGGTACAGGGGGTTGTTGGAAATTCCCTATATCGTCCTGTTTGTGAGTATTTTCGCTACTCTGACGGTTACGATGTTTATGAGTACTTTCGCTACTCTGACGGTTCGCAATCATTCCCGAGACTGCCTGATCTCGGGAAGCTGCTAAAGGGACTTAGCGCCTGAGAAGTAAACTTTCTCAGAAGGCGTGCCGAAACAGATATTTCTGCATTGGCGGGCTAGCAGGCACCAAAGGTTGACCGTTCTACCATCTTAGGGACTTGGGGTCTCGTCCCGGTCGATGGGTTTGAAGGGACTTACCATTTTGTAAAGACTTTCTTCGGAAAATGTGCCAGATTGGATAGATTTACCTTCTCAGGGAATCAGCTTTCTCGAGAGAAGGATCAAAATTGGAATTGAAAAAGGAATTGGAAAGGGGTTTTATCGTCTTCGGAAAGATGTGCTTGTTGAAATTGGAAAGGGGACTTACCATCTTCGAAAAGACGTGCTTATTGGAATATGGAAAGGGGACTTACCGTCTTCAGAAAGACGTGCCTGTTGGATTTGGAAAGGGGACTTACCGTCTTCAAAAAGACGCGCCTGATTTTGGAATTGGACAGAACACTGCCCCTCAGGGCATTTCCGTGATTTTGCCTCTATTTGGGCTTGTTGGGCTTGCGAAGCAATGGATAGACGGGATTAGACTTGGAAAGTTGATTTGACTCAGAATATGTCCACACTGACTTGAATACAAGTCTGAACGGACTGTTGTTGCGCCCAGATTTTTTACACTCGAGGAATACACACATTTGCGGGAAAAACACTGTACTCTCTTGTTAAAACTCACCCTCATGAAGAATGAGTGCGACTAGGTTTGAATTGAAAATAGACTTGAATAAAAGGCTTTTGGAAAAGTTTGGAGTCGCCACCTAACTTGATTAGGGTGAGTTAGGTCACCTAAAAACTAAGTATAATCCGAAGACTACACTTAGGGTTTTATTAAACAATTTTGAAAATACTTCCTTAAGAGAATGTTTTTAAGAAAACGGGTTGTTTGGTAACCTTTGAAAAACATTTAGCCATTTTTTTGAAAATAACTCCGTTTTGGTCTATGAAAACAATTATTCTAGGTTCGGAGGTTGGTTACGTGTAGGGAGTAAACACTAAGCCATCACCTTACCCCACCCTTTCGGTACCTACAATTCTATTTACCCTAAATTCACCTATGAGAGTCTTCAACTAACAAATGTTCAATCTTATCCACTTTGAAAAAGAATGTTTAAAAAGAAATGATGCTTGATATGCAAATGCAAGAAAAGAGAATTGAAAAATAGATTTGGAAAGAAATTGATTTGATTTGAAAAGAAAGAGATAGAAGTTTGAATTTGGAAAGAAGGTTTTGGAAATTGAAAATAGAGATTGGGAAATAGAAACTTGGAATTGGAAGTTTGAAAATAGATTGGAGATTTGAGATTTGAAAAAGGTGGTGGAAATAGAAACTTGAAAAATGTTGTGGATTTTGAGATTTGAAAAATGTGGTGACCGCACCCATGAGGGTTGCCTACGTATCCTTTTGGAGGAATCAAGTCAGTCATAGTTCGGACAAGAGTCCAATAGAAAATAGAAGGTATGATTGGAAAAAGAAATTGAACTAGAATTTGGATTGAAAGATTGAGAGATTGAACTTTGATTAAAAGATTTGAAAAGATTGGTTTTAGGAAATCTAAACTTAAGAAAGAGAGGATTTAGAAAGGACTTGAGATTAAGAAAGATTCGACTTGACTTGGAAGAGATTTTAGAAAAGATTTGACTTAAACGTTGGACTTGGAAAGATTAGAAAAGACTAGATTTAGGAAAGGTTCAAATTAGGGAAGTTTCAAATTAGGAAAGTGTCATTTTAGGAAAGTTTTGGAATTAGAAAAGTTTCAACTTAGGAAAGATTTCGATTTAGAAAAGATGTCAATTTAGGAAAATTTCAACTTAGGAAAGTTTTAGGTTTAGGAATGTTTTCACATTAGGAAAGTTTTGATTTAGGAAAGTTTTGAAATTGGAAAGTTTCATTTTAAGAAAGGTTTAGAATTTGGAAAGTTTCAACTTAAGAAAATTTTGAATTTGGAAAGCTTAGAATTTTGTAAAGATTTTAAATTAGGAAAGATTTGAATTTAGAAAGCTTTAGGATTTATAAAGTTTTAGATTGGAAAGATTTGAAATTTTAGAAAGTTTAGAACTTAGAAAGTTTTAGAGTTTGAAAGCTTCAAATTTAGGAAGTTTAGGATTTAAAAAGTTTTTTAGAGTTTGAGTTTGAGAAAACCTTGAGATTAGGAAATGTTTGAGTTTAGGAAAGATTTGAAAACTTAGATTTAGAAAGTTAAGATTTGGAAAGATGTAGAATTAGGAAAGGGTTGGATTAAGAAAAATGTGGAAATTGAATTTTAGAATTTAGGAAAGATTTTTATGTTCAAGTTTTGAAAACTTAAGATTAGGAAAGTAGAAGATTAGGAAAGAGTTGAATTGGGAAAGATTTAGATTAGGAAGGGTTAAGATTCCTATTTCCTAAAACAAGAGATTGGATTCTGTTTCTAAAAGAGAAGGTTTTATTTTGTTTCAAAAAACGGAGGATAGGATCTAGTTTCCGAAACGGGAAGATTGGATTTGGTTTTCTAAAGGGAAGATTTGATTTGGCATGGATTTGGAAGGGGAAGTTTTAGAAACCCTAGATTTGGAAGTGTATAGTTTTGACATAGAAAATAGGTTTTGAAAATATGTATAGTTTTGATGTAGAAAATAAGAGGTTTTGGAAACCTAGGTTTTAAGGCAAGTTTGAAAACCAAGTTTTTGGAAAGGAAAATTAGGGTTTCCTAATTATTGGCTCTAAGGCTTGACTTGGGCTCTAAGGAAAGAGTTTTTTGGAAAGTGCGTTTTTGAAAACGAGTTTTGGAAGGAAATCCTAGAGAGAAGTTTCTAGAGGGAAGGTTTTGGAAAGAGAGTTCTTAGAAAGATTTTTGGAAGGAGATTGTTGGAGAGAGAGTTTTTAGGAAAGAGATTTAGAGGGGCGTTTTTAGAAAGTGAATTTTGAGGAGAGTATTTTAGAAAGGAGTTTAAAAAGGGAGTTTTGAAAAATAAATTTTTGGAGGGAGTTTTTAGAAAAACCATTTTGAAAAGAGGAGTTTTTAGAAAGTATATTGAAAAATGGATTTTAGAAAGAGAGACTTTTGAAAGGAGAATTTTTTTTTTTGGAAGATATAAAACATCTCACTTTTCTAAAGCAATTCTAACCATAAGAGGGTTAGAATCACTTTAAGAAAGTGGTTTTAAAAACAACAAGGAGTTGAAAATATAGACCATATCGGTCCCTTTAAAGGTAACACTTTCCTAAAGCAACCCTAGCCATGAAAAGGCTAGAATCACCCTAGGGTTGTGATTTTGAACACAAGTTTTGAAAAATAAGATTTTGATACAATTTTGAAAACAAGTTTGAAAATGACTTTTGGAAGAATGCAAGAATCATGATATGCACAATGCAAATTTGGGGTCGTGAACATACAAGGTTAAGGCTTCACCACATAATCAAGGGGGCCGAACCCACGTGGTCTGTGGTTAGACTAAAAGAAAGCCCCCGACACTGTGACCCTCCAACAATCTAATCCTAAACATGGACCGGGAGTCCCCTTGTCTCAAGTATGCAAAGAAAAGGGAGGAAAGAGATGGGAGATTAAAATAGAGAAAACCCAAGTGGGTTAGGAGAGAGAAGAGAGAGGGGAAGGTGCAGAAACTTAAAGAGAAAGCCTACCTTGTCTTATTTATTTTGCTTAGCTTTGCGCTCTTTGCTTGGCTTGTCTTGTTTAAATTTTTGAGAGCTTTGTCTTGGTCTTCGAGAGCTTCGAGTTGCAGCAATCCAAGTCTTCAATGGAGGGTTGGAGGCTAGTGTATAAGTGTATGGGAGTGTGTATGAGTGTATAGAAGGCTAGGGTTTAGCTAGGGTTTAGCTAGGGTTTGGAAAACCTAAAGAAGCTAGGGTTTTGGGAGTGTACGAACTCTGTATATCGAGAATTAGGGTTTTTAGATTGAGTTTGCGAACCTCTTTCACGATGGAAGAGGCTCTGTATTTATAGAGATGGGATAGACCTGGCGCCTGTTGTAGTGGCGCTAAGGCAAAATTCCTCTTGATGCCACTAGGAGTGGCACCAGGCCATTTCTTGGCTTGGCGCCACCACTACTAGTGGCGCCAGCCAATTAGGAAAGTTTTAAGGTTAGTAAGCAACGTATCTTTGGAATATTTGGGCACCTGTACTAGTGACTACCATTCAATTTTTAGCCTGGCTTCATTATGAATGACTCCAAAAAGTTCGTGAATGATTTGAAGAGGTCGGGAATGACCCAGAGAGCTAGAAAAGGGTAAGAACATTTAGAGTAGCGTTCCATAGGTATTTGACTTGAAAAATGAGGATAGGATGTTTCGGAAGGATTGACCGGCCCGTTAGGGGCAAAACGGTCAATCAAGCCGGAAAGTTGCCGGGACGAACCCGGAATGTCCCGGAACAAGACTCGAGATTTGGAAACATTATTTAGAATGTTCCCAAAGGTTACCGGTTTGATAACCAGAGCCGGTGTGGTTGGAAAAGGCAACCGGCCTTCTAGGGGCCAAAAAGTCATTTTACACCGAGTTTGCCGAAACTGACTCGAAATGATCCGGAAAGATAAAGAAAGGTTGAGAACACTATAAGAAGCATTCTCGGGTGGCTACCGGTTTGATACTTATAGCCGGTATGGTCCCCGGGACGTTTGAATGTCTAGGGGCAAAATTGTCATCTTGATCGGAAAGTCTCAGAATTGGCCTGAAACTGACTATAAGGCACCTAATCATGCCGGATTGCCCTTAAGACAATCTTGGAAGGTTGGGCTTACCGTTCTGAGGATTCAAATGTGTTCTCGAGAAATGTGCCGAAAAATGGCCCTAAGGGCAATTTGGTCATTTTTCACCGATGTGGGCTAGCATGTACGGGTGTTGACCTGGGTTTTGAGTGTTTTCGCCACTCTGACGGCGGTCGCATGATACATGGGTTTGTTGGCAATTCCCTATATCGACCTATTTGTGAGTATTTTCGCTACTCTAACGGTTGCGATGTTTGCGAGTATTTCCGCTACTCTGACGGTTCGCGATCATTCCCGAGACTGCCTGATATCGGGAAGCTGCTAAAGGGACTTAGCACCTGAGAATCAACTTTCTCAAAAGGCGTGGTGAAACGGACATTTCTGCATTGGCGGGCTAATAGGCACCAAAGGTGGACCGTTCTACCATCTAGGGGACTTTGGGTCTCGTCCCGGTCGACAAGTTTAAAGGAACTTATCGTTTCTAAGAGATTTTTTTCAAAAAACGTGTCGGACTGTCTTAAGGAATCAACTGTCTTGAGAGAGGGATTGGAATTAGAATTGGAATTAAAAATGGGACTTACTATCTTCGGAAAGACGCGGCTGTTGGAATTAGAAAGGGGACTTACCGTCTTTGGAAAGACGTGCCTAATTTGGAATTGGAAAGGGGACTTACCGTCTTCAGAAAGACGTGCATGTTGGAATTAGAAAGGGGACTTACCGTCTTCAGAAAGACGTGCCTAGTGAGACTAGAACAAATGATGCCCACAAGGGCATTTTGGTCATTGTCTCTATTTGGGTCCGGTGGGGCCTGCGAAGTGATGAATTGACGGGATTAGACTTAGAAAGTTGATTTGAATCGAAATATGCCCACATTGACTTGAACATAAGTCTGGATGGAGTGGAGACCATCGAGCGGTCAAAAACGGGGTGCTTACAATTGTAGACTGCCGAGCGGTCAAAAATGGGGTGCTTATACCTGCCCCTTTTTTTCTATCTTTGCTTGTCGAAGATATAAAACGATAAAGTAAGAGTCCCATGTTGACCGTGAGGCCGTCGGAAGGACGGACTTTTGAAATTTTTCGAGAACGGGGGTTCGAAAATGGATATTGGGCCCAAAAGGCCTTTGAAAACTAGTTTTGGCGGGAAAAAGGCCAAAGCAGCCCAGAATTTGAAAACTAGCGCCACTCCTAGTGGCGCCTTTGGAAAGTTTAGCTTGGCGCCTCTGCTAGTGGTGCCAGGCTTGGGATTAAAACCAAAAAAATTTTGGTTCGAAAACTTGTGGCATTTGAAGAGTTTTTCAAAAAGTTGAGAGTGTTTGTGGGGAAACTGACTTGAATCTTGAAGGAAAACTTCTTGGAGACCACGGGTGATTGCCAGAAAGAGACCACGTCGCCGGAAAAGTCACCGATAGAGAAGATTTCGCCGGAGAACTACAAAAAGTGAGTTTTCAAATTTCTGTTGATTTTGATGTGTAGAATTTCGTTTGAACCATGTAAATAGTAGAAATTGATGTTTTGATATGTTATGAACATTATGGTGATGTTATTTTTACATTTTGGTACTTGTTTGATTGAATTTGAGTGATTTTACGTGATTATGTGAAGAGGGTTTTCTGCAGAAATTGAGAGTTTGTTCCTACAGGCTCGGGCATTAGATTTTCTGGCTAAATTTTTATGTCATGTGCCTTAGAAAAATGTGTTGAACAATCGTGTGAAGTTTTGTGATTTTTTGAAAACTTGGTGAATTTTTTATTTTTGAAAAATAGAAAAATACTTAGAAAATTAGGAAAATTGAAAATCTTAAGAAATTGATGGAATTTTTAGAGTTTAAAATTTGGAAAAAGTAGGGAATTTTTTAGAAAACATTTGAAATGACTCTGAGGAATTTTAGCACATTTTTGAATACCATTGATTTATTGAAAAAATAAAACAGGTGTTTTGAAAATTTTGAAAAATTAAAAAGTGTGTGGGGGTGCTGATGTTATGTGATTGTGACGTTGTGAAGTGCACGGTCTGTGTTTTGTGTTGATATGATGGGTGTTGTAGGGATCATTTTTAAACAAAATTCCGCCGAAATTTTTAGAAATTCAGGGAAAGAGTTGGAAAAGGTTTAGAAATAAGATCTTTTTGAAGGAAAAAGAAAGAAAACCCTTGAGATTTGACTTGAAGTTGGAAAATCAAAATGTGTAGGAATTTCGTTTTGACTTATCATTTGAAATCTTTTTATTATTTTTTATTGTTTGTTGTTTATTTTATTTTACTTTATTATGTTATTATTTATCTGTATGTACCGTATATTAACACATCTTACCTTGGCTTACCTTTTCAAGATGGCAGATGTAGGTGATGATGGTTCTGAGAGGAGATGTCGCTTGGGGAAGGCGGCTCGGACAGATTCCACCGGTGGTTCCAGTTGATCCAGAGGTAGCCGACGATCTACCGAACAAGCCTCTTCCAGTCATAGTGGATAGGGGAGTAGACCACCTGTCGACCCCTTTCCCCCAGTTGAGCAGGCCTTTGTAGAGGAGATTGGTGCTGAGGAGGAGGTACCGGGCCTTAGGGATCAGGTGACTGGTTATGGGAGAGCTTCCTCTAGACATAGGCAGACGGATACTGACTTGAGAGACCTGGAGGTACCAGACGTCCCACCGCTCAGGGACCTTGCTTATCACCCCAGCGTATATTCCAGACAGCATTTGCCCCCTCCTCGGGTACACACAGCTTTTAGAGGGGTTGTTCATCAGGTCTTCATGACCATGCAGCGGGTTGCTCCATCATATCGTGCCTTCTTGGCTGAGATCAGATTTGGAGCCTTCATGGGATTACAAGCTAACTGCCTGAACCGGCATTTGGTACTGGCACTAGTTGAGCGATGGTTTGGAGAGACCGAGACCTTCTATTTTATCGGCTTCGAGTTAGGTCCCACTCCCTTGGATTGGGCGATCATCACAAGGCTTTCCTTCGTTGGCTAGTGGATCACTCTACAATTAGTCAGTAGAGACGAGGCATGCATTCTGCTGGACTTGCCTCCTCTTGAGTGTTCAGCCTTCCCAATCTCTTGGCTCAATCAAGATGACCGTACCTTTGCTGTTGAGCCATCGCCTGCTAGGCGGGACATTATGAGACGACGACTTGTTTTGTACATAATCTTTAGCTACTTCTGGAACAACAACAAGTCGCTTGTGCCTTTTCATTTGGTGAGCATAGTTGCTGATCTTGGGGCTCTATCGGAGCTAGATTGGGGGTCATTCTCCTTTGGCTGCTTCCTTCGATTGATGTGAGTCCGGACTTCTTCCTGTTGGGGCAACATAACTAGTTTCTGGCCCTTTCTTGTCTGGTGGAGCTATGAGTACCTGCCTATTCGTCACCCTACAGTTGTCGATGACGACCTTTATCCACGTGCTTTGAGGTGGGCCCATGACCGGGTGGCCCAGCGATAAGAGATTACTGACTTTCTGACGCTACGGGTGAACCTGGAGTTGATTGAGGTGAGAGATGTGACTTGGCGGCCCTTTATTGGATCAGTTCATTATGAGACTGTACGATACTTGGTCCCGTTGTCCTTGTCGAGGGTTGCTTTTTCTCAGTGATGATACTTGGGAGTCCTATCTAGGAGAGTGACACTGGCAGGAATTTTATGAGGAGTTCCGATCAACAGGAGCTCCGCTGGATTATATGTTTGGAGCCTTGGTGGCGGGAGTGCCTATCCCCTATTAGGAGTGGCAACTGGGTGCTGAGTTCTTGCTTCCTCCAGACATCGACTATGTTGTACACTTCGGGGCTCATTCTGTTGTTGCCTTCACCCAGTTTAAGGTAGTAGTCGGCGGGTACGCTGTGGGCCAGGAGGTGGTTGACTTGTGGCGCCAAGCCAGAGGATATGTGCCACAAGTTGAGTTTACGGCTGTGAGGGATTAGAGGGATCGATACCAGATGGAGCGAGATCAATATCAGGCAGAGGTGGCTTCCTTGACGGCTCGGATAGCTCAGATGGGAGGTAGTGGGGTATGTCGTCTTTTCTCCCCTTCTTTTTGCTCTACTATTGCTTAGTTCTTATTTCATGTGGCTGATTTCGGTTCTATCTTCTCTGCAGGATGTTGGTGCGTTGAGTAGCTATTTGCCTCCTACGATGCTGGGTTTTGGGGATTTCGATCCAGATGACATTAACTTTGACCTTTGATAGATGCCCCTTGTGGAGACTCTGATCTTCCTTTGCCCCTATTCCTGAGATGTATTTATGTAAGACAGTTTTATTTTGATGGATATT
This sequence comes from Euryodendron excelsum, assembly GCA_033060915.1. Lineage (NCBI taxonomy): Eukaryota > Viridiplantae > Streptophyta > Magnoliopsida > Ericales > Pentaphylacaceae > Euryodendron > Euryodendron excelsum. The sequence goes on along the minus strand of CM065388.1, from coordinate 13,395,205 downwards.
TTTTATATTTAGATGCACGGATGGACAGATACATTTATGTTCTTTTTAACTAGGCATATAATCAGATACATGTGATGGATGATGATGTTATTTATCTATTACATGAGTTGATATTGGTGACTTCTGTTTTTATATGAAGTTATGTCTAAGCTCATGCGATTTTTTTTTATATTTTATATTATATATGCACATATTAGAAATACATTAACTAATAGAATGACAAGGGGTGCTATCGAACTCGATATTTTTAGAATGTTAACTCCTTTCTTTTCGGGGGTCTAGCCTCTCATCTGGCTCAACCTTACCTTGATTGGATAATAACACTTCGTACCTTTTTCAACCTTTTGATCGCCTCCGACTCTCTGTCTCGGGGTTAGTGTATATGATTGTTGGGCTGAAACTCTTAACTCTCACAGTTTTAGCAACAGTTTTCCCGACCTTCAGCAGAGCGATAAGCGGCCAATCCTTTCAATCCGAGGAGACTTTGTTTAGGATCATAATGTAGGCTAGGTTATGGGGTTTTTGAAACGATAGGATATGTAGGCTCAAATTCAATGTTGTTTTCAACAGGGTTTAGATCCGTACCATCCTTGACTTTTTTTTTTCAGTAGGGCTAGCATCCCTCCTTAGCTTCGGCAACTTATCTAGCTCATTTAGATCAAGCAATCTTTTTTCAATCAGAGTGGACTTTAGTAGGGTTGTAATGTAGGCCATGGTTTTTGGATTTTAATAAGAAAGGATAAAGGCTTAAACCTATTATTTTCTACTTGGTGGCTTTGTAACCTAGGATCACCTTTAAAATACACTTCTCAGGGTGAAAATGACTCTTTTCTTTCCCCCTTTCTATATGCTTATTGAGATAAATATGACTCTCTTCTCTTTCGATCTTCTTATTATGCTTTTGAAGATGACTCAATCATGGTCTTTTTTAGGCCTTTCTTTAGAGATTTTTTTTTTTTTTGGGTGGCCTTTTGCCCCTTTGCAACTCTTTTATTTCATTTTGACCTTTTTATCTTTTTCCCTTCTATGGAACGAGTAATTCTACCATCACTTTTTTCTTTAGACCTTTTCCTTAGCAGTTCAATCTAACCCAATGTGGGCGGTGATCCCTAGGTTGGGGTTTTCTCGAAAAAGATAAATAGCTCAACGGGTTTGACAAGGGGTTGCTTCCGACTGTTTGGGAAATAAAATGAGGGTCTCTCTTCACTTTGAACTAGATTTCTTGATCTATAGAGCTTTTGATACTAACTTGGTACAGTAGGGGTGGATACCATTCCTAGAGTTCTCAACTATTGTCTGCCCTAGTGTGGGAAGGACAATTGTGGATCAGGGTTGGCAAAGAAAATTTTCACTTGTTCCAAGGCTCTAAGGGTCAAACACAGGGAATATAAACACTTGTTCTTTGACATAGGGAAATGAAAGGTGGCTCCTCTTTATTTTGATAATCTGGCCACACATCGCTTAGCTTCAGTGTCTTGCAAATGTTGCTTTTAGGTAGTATCCCTACTCATCCAAGAACTCTCTTTTTTTAGAAGGCTGATCGTTGAGAGAGTGGTTAACTCATGTTATCATCCCTTCAAGTCAAACTGACCCCTAAGATGAACCATGCCCCTTGTGTAAAAAGTAGCCATCATTCCCAAGAGAAGATAAGACAACAGTGATGGAATAAAAGACTATTATTTGATTATTATTATCATTTCTTATAGAAAGCATGGAGTTCTTAAGTAAAAACGAAATGTAAACATCAATTTAAAGACAGGAAGTAAAAGGGATAGAAAGAAAGTGGGTGAAAACACCCTTCTCTTGTACGCTTTTGAAGAGATTCCTGTTTCAGTAAGGCCTCGGGACAATGCCCACATCTTCAATACTCCATTCGTGATTCAGGTCTTTGGCCAGGGCAAAACAGGCAAAGGCTTCTGCTAGAGCTTCGAACATGTCGGCAGTGATGGTGCAGTCAGTAGCTTCATTGATCTCTTTCTCGTTCTTTATAACAAGCCCTTCTATAAATAGGATGGCTAGTTCACCTCCTTCTAACTTGAACGGCTTTGTCTGTTCTCTTGGCTCTTCTAGCCTCCAGCCCATGTCTTCATAGTTGTACTCAGTTGCGGGCCAAGGGTTTTCCAACAAGTGACTTTCAGCTGCTGCATACTTTGGGTGTAGAAACTCATCACCCCATCCATTAGCAGTTATGCTTTCGATATGCTCTTCCTTCGGGAACAATGGCTCTTCAATGGGCCAGTTAAAAGCGTCAGGCACCTCATCAGGGTTATAGAGATAAATCGGGCACAATGGGAGATCCTCCTCCCAGTCATCTTCTTCATTGGTCTCCCAATCGTCCTCATAACCTTCGGCCTCGAGCTCATCGAACTCTACCTCGCCTTCCATTTCTACTAATATCATGTTGACGGTGTGATCCGGCAAAGGGTTAGTGGTCACATTAGGGGTCGGAGTAGGTTTTATCGGCTACAGATTAATGGTCTTATTGTCGATCAAGTCTTGGATTTTGTGCCCGAGAGCAAAGCAGCTTTTGGTGTCATGCCCTTGGCCACCCGAATGGTATTCACATGTAAGGGTGGCATTAAAGGTTGGGGGTAGAAGGCTTGGCAATGGGCGAGCAGGTATGGGCTTTAGGATATTGTTCTTTAGCAAGTTATAGTAGGCCTCAGTCTGAGTGCAGGCTAAGGTGTTGAAGGTACGGATGCATCAAGCAGGTCTATTAAAGTTGGGTCGTGCCCGAGCGGGGCCATAGTTAGAGGTTGGAACAGGCATTGTTAAGGTGGGTAAGGGCAGGACGGGGTGTGATTGTAGTGGTGGACAGTATTGGGGTGGTTGGCCAGGTAAGATGGCAAACACTTCACTTTCCTTCCCGACTGTTCCCTTTGTAATAGCCACTCTCTTGGCTATGTTGGCGGTACTTTCTCCAGTCTTGGCATAGGGGTCCATAATCCTCCCTGTCTTGAGGCCATTTTCTATTATCTCTCCCTGTATGATAAGCTCGAAGAAGCTTTTTCCTACATTTGTGCAGAGCTTCTCATAGTATATACCTTGAAAAGTGTGCACAAACAGTTATACGTACTCCTCTTCCAATGGGGGATTGACTTGTGTGGCAGCTTCTCTCCATCTCAAGGTATACTTCTTAAAGCTTTCCTTTTCACCCTTGCTCATAGTCATCAGGGATCATTGGTCAGAGGTGAGATCAATATTGTGACAATATTGGGCTTTAAATGCATTGACCAGCTTGATCCAGGTTGTGATCTTCCTTAGGTCCAGACGAGCAAACCATTGTAGAGCAGACCCCATGAGGCTGTGTTGGAATAGCTGCATGAGGAGTTTCGAATCGTTGCCGTGACCACTTAGCGCTCCAGCATAGAGACAAAGATGAGCGACAGGGTTACCAGTGTCGTCATACTTCTGGAAGTCAGGCATTTTGAACCTAGCGGGTCTCGGGTGGTCAGGAAAGAAACATAACTCGTCATAGGCAATGACCCCGTAAGTGTCGTGGCCATGGAGACTTCGCAGTGAATCCTCTAGCCCTTGGATTTTCAAACTGAGAGGGTCTAGGGGGGCCTTCTTTACAATAGGTGAAAGTAATATGGTCTCGTCCTCTTCAATGCTGATCCCTTTGGCATCTTCCTTATTCCTCTCCGTATTGTCAGACTGAAGCACGATCTTTGGATTAGCGGGTTTGGGGTCCTTTGACGAAGTCATGGATGATGATGGGACTGTAGCAGTATCCTTCATAGCCATAGTTTGAATGAGTTTGAGCATCTTATCCATCTTGGTCCTCATTTCGTTGACCTCTTCCCGAGAGACTTGAGATGATTCTTCAGGGTTAGCAGCCATCAGTAATGCTCTTTGCCGGGTGATAATAGGATCCCTAGGTGGATGTTGCCCCTTCTTGGGAAAAATATTGACTCAGTGCAGGGTGACCTCTGTAAATAAAAAGGAAGAAAGAAAAAGACAAAAACACAAATCGCAAGTCAGTTTCTGGTTTTTAGAGAGCTTTATGCAATGCATATCCTAGGGTGCTCCTCTTTTAGGAGGGAAGATAAGCATGATGTATTGGCTTTCTTTTGGAGATAGGGGATTGCCCCTGTATGTAGATGCCTTACCGTCAGCTGGGAACTTTTCCTTCGTTCATGCATTTATTCACTTACTCATTTGCGGAAAATAAAGAAATACATTTAACTTCGGGTTTAATATACATTTTAATAGGGGGAGAGGGAACATGTTCCTTTGGGGGTTCTACCTATCTAGTTTTACAAAGGAAACCCTAAACTACTCTTGAGTCTTTGGATTCGCCTTCGTTGGATTTGATGTCGAGGAGGTCGCTGAGAGACCTTGTTGACTGATTGTCCCTTGTCTTCTTGATAATCCTATCTCCGTGAGCATAGAGGGATTGGGGCCCCTCTTATGGAATGAATTGATGTGCATATCATGAGTCTTTAGGGTTACATGGGAACCCTTAGGGTTTGGGTAAGTTTAATGCAAAGGAGAATGACCTTGGTGTCACTCTCAATGGGTTGATCACATGCATGAGAATGAAATGACTTGAGTTACTTGGAACTCTCGTCTTGACATGGACTATGAAACACATGAAATGGAAGCATAGAGTATAAGGAGAGAGAATACAATTGAAGTATACATGCATGTGTGAGCAGTTAGACAATCATTATAACAGTAAGAATACAGTCATTATAACAACATGAATAAACAAGTATAGAGGAAAATAAAAGCAGTCGCCCTTTCCCCCATGGTTTTGGAAAACGGTGCGCGTGTCTTAAATCCGACAGGGGTTCGGCTATGCATGGTGTCTATATAAGCATGAGGTTAAGGGTTGATTAATGCGTCCTAAAAAGGCTCGATCCCTGCATCTTCAAACCTAGCCCCACTCCCCGAGGTGGTGCCATGATCGATTGGTGATCCGAGCGGGGGAACCATTAAGAGGCCGTAGGCAAAGAAATTGACACAACATCTTGCCCACAACCAATATACCGTTCCCCCTTTCTAACTAGAAGGGTCATATCAAGGTAAAATGCAAGTATGCAGAATACAAGTGCACGTGCAGTGTGTGTGTGATTTTTTAAAGCGAAGGAAAGAGCCCAACAACTCCCATCCATCCTGTTCATCACATTCATGCATACAGTTAAAAAAACAATGTTGTAAACAAAAGTGTACCTACAAAACGAAGATGCAAGAGTTAGTATGTGAATGGCCAACTTAATACAAGATAATATGAATAAATGCATGTTTTTTTTTAAAACAATTTTGAAAATTTGGTTTTGAAAATTTAAACTGAATAGGATTGAACAAGTTAACTGAAGACTCTACATAAGTGAAGGGTAAAGAGACATGACTACGGCCTGATCCTCTAAGTGTCCCCAGTGGAGTCGCCAGTTGTCGCGCCCAGATTTTTCGCACTCGAGGAATACACACACAAGCGAAAAAAATACTGTACTCTATCGTTAGAACTCACCCTCCTAGAAGAATAAGTGTGACTATGTTTGAATTGAAATAGATTTGAATAAAGGGCTTTTGGAAAAAGTTTGGAATCGCCACCTAACTTGATTAAGGTGAGTTAGGTCACCTAAAAACTAAGCATAATCCGAAGACTACACTTAGGGTTTTTGAAAACGGTTTTAAAAATATTACCTCAAGAGAGGGTTTTTAGGAAAACAGGTTGTTTAGCAACCTTTAGAAAATATTTACTTTTTGAAAATAAACTCCATTTTGGTCTTTGAAAACAGCGATCCTAGATTCGGAGGTTGGTTACATGTAGGGAAGACGCAATAAGCCATCACCCTACCTTGCTCTTACGGTACCTACATGTCTATTTACCCTAGATTCACTTATGAAAGTCTTCAACTAACAAAAGTTCAATCCTATCCACTTTAGAAAAAAAATGTTTAAAACAGACATGATGCATGATATGCAAGTGCAAGAAAAGAAAATTAGAAATAGATTTGAAAAGAAATTGATTTAATTTAAAAGAGATTTGAAAAGATAGAATTAAAATTGGAAAGTCTTAGAAATTGGAAAGGAAATAGAAGCTTGGAAGTTTGCAATAGATTATGGAATTGGAAGTTGAAAAAAAGTTTGGAATTAGAAATTTGAAAAAGGTTGTGGAATTAGAGATTTGAAAAAGGTTGTGACCGCACCCATGAAGGTTGCCTACGTATCCTTTTTGAGGAATCAGGTCAGTCGTAGTTCAGACCAGAGTCCGATAGAAAATAGAAGGTATGATTGGAAGAAAGAGATTTTGATTAGAAGATTTGAAAAGATTTGATTTTGGAAAGCTTGGTTTTAGAAAACCTAGACTTAGGAAAGAAAGGTTTTAGGAAGGACTTGAGATTTAGAAAGGTTTAACTCAAATGTTGGACTAGGAAGATTAGGAAAGTTGAAATTAGGAAAGATTCGAATTAGGAAAACGTCCGATTTAGGAAAGTTTAAAATAGGAAAGTGTCATTTTTGGAAAGTTTCGTTTTAGGAAAGTCTTAATTTAGGAAAGTGTTGGATTAAGAAAGTTTTGAAATAAAAAATATTTCATTTTAAGAAAGTTTTGAAATTGAAAAGTTTTGAATTTAGAATGTTTTGAAATAAGGAAGTTTTGAAAGTTGGAAAGTTTTAGAGTTTAGAAAGTTTTAGATTTAAAAAGGTTTGAAATTTAGGGAAGTTTAGAATTTTAGAAGGATTCAAAGTTTGAGTTATAGAAATTCTTGAAATTAGGAAATGTTTGAGTTTAATAAAGGTTTGAAAACTTAGATTTGAAAAGTTAAGATTTGGAAAGGGATGGAATTAAGAAAGGTTTGAAAGCTTAAAGTTAATGGAAAAATTCAAAAGTTTAAGTTTAGGAAACTTAAGGTTCAGGAAAGTACTGGATTAGGAAGGAGTTAAATTAGGAAAGATTTAGGTTTGGAAGGATTGAGATTCCTATTTCCTAAAACAAGGGATGGGATTTTGTTTCTAAAAAGAGATATTTTGATTTTGTTTCCAAAAACAGAGGATTGGATCTAGTTTCCTAAAGGGGAGATTGGGTTTGGTTTCCTTAAGGAAAGATTGGATTTGACATGAATTTGGAAAGATGGAGTTTTGAAAATTCTAGTTTTGTGAAGACTATTGTTTTAATGTAGAAAATAGGTTTTTGAAATATATATAGTTTTAATGTAGAAAACAAGAGGTTTTGGAAACCTAGGTTTTGAGGCCAAACTAAGGGATTGGAAATCATATTTTTGGAAAGGAAAATTAGGGTTTTCTAAACGTGGGTTCTAGGATTTAACTTAGGCTCTAAGGAAAGAGTTTTTGGAAAGTGAGTTTTTAGAAAGGGAGATTTTTTGAAGGAAATCCTAGAGAGGAGTTTCTAGAAAGTGAATTTTGAAAAGAGAGTTTTTGGAAAGAAATCCTAGAGAGGAGTTTCTAGAAAGTGAATTTTGAGGAGAATGGTTTGGAAAGAAGTTTTGAAAAATAGATTTTTAGAGAAAGTTTTTAGAAAACAATTTTAGAAAGGAATTTAAAGAAGGAGATTGGAGAGAATTTTTGGAAAGTATGTTGAAAAAGAGGTTTTTAGAAGGAGGGATTTGAAAAGAGAGTTTTTAGAAAGTATATATAAAATATCTCACTTTCCTAAAGTGATTCTAACCATAAGAAGGTTAGAACCACTTTAAAATAGTGGTTTTGAAAATAACAATGTTTTGAAAATATGGACCGTATTGATCACTTTAAATGTAACACTTTCCTAAAGCAACCCTATCCATGAAAAGGCTAGAATCACCTTAGGATTATGATTTTGAAAACAAGTTTTGAAAAAGAAGGTTTTGATTCAAGTTTGGAAATAATGTTAATGCAAGTTTTGAAAACAAGTTTGAAAACGAATTTTGGAGTAATGCAAGATAATGATATGCACAATGCAAGTTGGGGTCGTGAACATACAAGGTTAAGAATTCACCACATAATTAAGGGGGCCAAACCCACGTGGTCTCTGGTTAGACTAAAACAAAGCCCCCGACACGCTGACTCTCCAATAGTCTAATCCTACACATGGACCGGGAAGTCCCTTGTTTCAAGCATGCAAAGAAAGGGGGGGAAGAAGATGGGGGATTAAAATAGAAGAAAACCCAAGTGGGTTAGGAGAGAGAAGAGAGGGGGAAGATGCATAAACGTAAATAAGAAGCTTACCTTGTGTCTTCTTTATTTTGCTTAGCTTTACGCGCTTTGCCTTGCTTATCTTGCTTCAGTCTTCACTTCAGTCTTCAAGAGTTTTTCTTCAATCTTCGAAGCTTTGTAGTTGCAGCAATCTAAGTCTTCAATGGAGGCTTTGGAGGCTAGTGTATAAGTATAGGAGAGTGTATATGAGTGTATAGGAGGCTAGGGTTTGTGTATGGAGGCTAGGGTTTAGGGAGGCTACGAGCTTTGTATATCTAATAATAGAGTTTTTAGACTGAATTTGCGGACCTCTTTCATGCTAGAGGAGGCTCTGTATTTATAACAAGGGAATGACTTGGCACCTGTTGCAGTGGCGCCAGGCCAAAAATGCTTCTGGCGCCACTACTAGTGGTGCCAGCCAGTTAGGAAAGTTTTAAGGTCGGCAAGCAATGTATCTTGAGAAGATTTAAGCGTCTGTACTAGTGACTACCATGCAATTTTTAGTCTGTCTTCACTAGGAGTGACTTTGGAAGGTCCGGGAAGCATTTAAGGGACCAAGAATGGCCCGAAAGGCCGAAAAAGGCTAGGAACCCTTAGAATAGGGTCTCGGAGGTAATGGACTTGAAAAATGATGTCAGGGTTTGTTAAAGGGATTGACCGAGCCATTAGGGGTAAAACGGTCAATCGGGCCAAGAAGCTGCCAGGACAGATTCAGAATGTCCCAGAAGAACCCTTGAGATTTGGAAACATTATTTAGAATGTTCCCAAAGGTTACCGGTTTGATACCGAGAGCCTGTGTGGTCAGAAAATGCGATAGGCCCACTAGGGGCAAAATAGTCATTTTGTACTGGGTTTGCCGAAATTGACTCGGAATGATCCGAAAAGATAAAGAAAGGTCAAGAATACTATAAAAAGCATTATCTGGAGGTTACCGGTTTGATACCCAGAGCTGGTGTGGTCAGAAAAGGCGATAGGCCTACCAGGGACAAAACAGTCATTTTGCACTGGGTTTGCCGAAATTGACTCGGAATGATCCGGAAAGATAAAGGAAGGTCGAAAATACTATAAAAAGCATTTTCGAGAGGTTAACGGTTTTGTACCCAAAGCTAGTATGGTCCTCGGGGCGTTCGGATACCTAGGGGCAAAATGGTCATCTTCACCGGAAAGCCTCGGAATTGGCTTGAAACTGACTAGAAGGCACCTAATCATGCTGGATCATCTCTAAGATGGTCTTGGAAGGGGTGGACTTATCATTCTGAGGACTTAGGTGTGTTCTCGAGAAACGTGCAAAAAAATAGCCCTAGGGGCAGTTTGGTCATTTTTCACCGAAATGGACTAGCAGGCACTGGTTTGACCTGGGTTTTAAGTGTTTTCATCACTCTGACGATGGTCCCATGGTATAGAGGGTTGTTGGCAATTCCCTATATCAACCTGTTTGTGAGTATTTTCGTTACTCTGACGGTTGCAATGTTTACAAGTACTTCCGCTACTTTGACAGTTCGTGATCATTCCTGAGACTGCCTGATCTCAGGAAGCTGCTAAAGGGACTTAGTGCCTGAGAAGTAAACTTTCTCGGAAGGCGTACTGAAACGAACATTTCTGCATTGGCGGGCTAGCAGGCGCCAAAGATGGACTGTTCTACCATCTCAGGGACGTGGGGTCTCGTCCCAGTCGATAGGTTTGAAGGGAATTACCATTCCGAAGAGACTTTCTTCAAAAAACATGCTGGATTGGATAGACTTACCATCTCGAGGAATCAGCTTTCTCGAGAGAGGGATCGGAATTGGAATTGGAAAAGGAATTGAAAAGGGGTCTTACCCTCTTCAAAAAGATGTGCTTGTTGGAATTGGAAAGGGGACTTACCATCTTCGAAAAGATGTGCCTATTGGAATATGAAAAGGAAACTTACCGTCTTCGGAAAGACGTGCCTGTTGGATTTGGAAAGGGGACTTACCGTCTTCGGAAAGACGCGCCTGATTTGAAATTGGAAAGGGGACTTACCGTCTTCGGAAAGACGAGCCTGATTTTGGAATTGGATCAAACAATGCCCCTAAGGGCATTTTGGTCGTTTTGCCTCTATTTAGGCCTGGTGGGCCCGCAAAGCAATGGATGGACGGGATTAGACTTGAAAAGTCAATTTTACTCAGAATATGTCCACATTAACTTGAATACAAGTCTGGACGGACTGTAGACTGCCGAACGGTTAAAAATGGGGTGCTTACAAGCACAGGTGGGACCGTTCCTAGTCCTCATTATGAGATTGAGAGGGAAGCTTTCATGATAGCTTCACATGATGATGCTGAGCCTAGGAAAGTTAAAAAGGTTCTCTCATCACTTGTTAATGAGAAATTGATTGTTGCTATGGACGAGAAGATGGATTCTATAAGAGTTAATCAGGTCTGAGACTTTCTTGAACTCTCGCCTGAACTAAGGCCATTGGGAATAAGTGAATTCTCAAAGTCAAACGTAAAGCGAATGGTTCTATTGAGAGATACAAGGCACGTTTGGTCATAAAAGGATACACTCAGCAAGAGGGTATTGACTACGAGAAGACTTTCTCCACGATAGTTAGATTTGCTTCTATTCGCCTTATCCTAGCCATTGTAGCTCATTTGGATTTGGAACAGTAGCAGATGGATGTTAAGAGTACATTCCTCAATGGTGAGCTGGATGAGAAAATCTACATGAATGAGCCTGAGGGCTATGTAGTTACTGGCTAGGAGCGTAAAGTTTGTAAGCTCTGTAGATCTATCTATGGCCTGAAGTAATCATCTAGGCAGTGGTACTTAAGATTTTATTGAGCCATTACTTCTAATGGGTTCACGATGATTGAGGAAGACCATTGTGTGTACGTTAAATGGTCCAATGGCAGTTTCATTATATTGTCACTTTATGTGTATGATATCTTATTGACTAGTAATGATATGGAGTTGGTTGTTTCCACTAGAGGGTGGTTATCACCCACTTTCGAGATGAAAGACATGAGTGAAGCGAGTTTTGTATTAGGAGTAAAGATCCTAAGAGATTGCTCCAAGAGATTTCTTGGTCTTTCTTAAGATACTTACATTAAAAAGGTCCTTGGGTGATTTAGAATGCAAGACTGCAAACCCATTGATACTCTTGTCGCAAAAGGCGAGAGCCTAAGCCTTAATATGGAACCTAAAACTCCAAAAGAAAAAGAACAAATGTCCCAAGTACCATATTCCAGTGTTGTAGGGAGTTTGATGTACGCTGTGATGTGTACTCACCTTGATATTAGTTATATTGTTAGGTTAGTGAGTCATTACCAATCAAACCTAGGACCTGCTCATTGGAAAACAGTCAAGAGGATACTGAGGTATCTGAAGGGACTACAGATTCCATACTATGTTATCAACATTTGGATATGCGTAGAATCGGCTACATTAATGCTGATTGGGGTGGCGACCTTGATGAGTGGAAGTCTACATCAAGATATGCCTTATTGCTTAGTGGTGGAGCCATTTCATGGAGCAGCAAGAAGCAGTCTTGCATTGCCTTGTCCACTATGGAGGCAGAGTTTGTGGTGTGCTCATTTGCCATAGAGGAGGCTATTTGGTTAAAAAGGTTCCTTGGTCATTTGGATGTTGTCAATTCCCTATGGAGACTCTGACTTTTCATTGTGATAGCATGGCAGCACTAGCCTATGCTAAGGATTCTAAATACCACGGTAGGACGAAGCACATTGATATGAGATATCAATTTATTAGAGACATGGTAGCACAGAGGGAGGTGATCTGACTCACATCTCTACGAGTCGCATATTAGCAGACCCTATGACAGAGCCCATTGGAAGAGAGGTTTTTGTCACTCATGTTATAGTACTTGGACTGTATAAGTGGTGATAATGTGTAGTTTGTTATCAGGTGATCATTTTGTACCTTTTGAATGTTTGGATATTTTATGTCAAGATGCACAATTCAGTTAAGTAACTATTGTATAGTTCTGTTTATTGTATAACACACATATGAGATTGAAAGTATGTCAGCAAGTTGATAGGATCTCTCACACGAGCTATCACTTTTGGCGCTTTTGAGGGCGAGCAAGGTTGAGACGCTGTAGGCTATTGTGTCGCCCTATTGTTAGATAGGATGAGATATAATTGTTGAAGATCGATGGTGGTTATTTTCTTGTATCCACGATAACCTATTTAAAAGCCAGATGCTAGTTTTACATTTTGTTGCCTTATTAAAGAGCGAGCAAACGAGAAACACAAGTTAGGCGCTTGTTTAGCGACTAGACTAAGATCTCTACAGTGTTGATAGTCTGACATAAGTTCCTCAAGAGAACTATCCATTGTAACATGTATTCATACTATATGTGCAAAGCAACCAAACTTAAGGAGGTGAATGAGTCCCCAGTTTCTTCACCGTGTGAGCCCTTACCAATCAATAGTGATTATATGTTACTGTACCTTCATTATGACTTTTGACTATGCCATGAGGTAAAAGGGTTAATCCAGTTACTTTGGTAGGAAACCTTATGGTCATGATTGATTCGGCCTTCTGGACATCGTTGGGAAAGCAGTTAATCCTGATCTGAGTGGCATGAGGTCAAAGGAAAGATTATCATATACATTAGGCATTTATTTATAGCGCGCAACTTACATTCACTTTTCAGTATTGTGATGTAAGTATAAGTATAAGCAGTTAGGTATGCTTCTAGAGGGGATAAAGATACCTACACTGATGTATTTTGATGGATTCAAGGTACTTGAAACACTTGTTTCTCATTTTCAGATGTGGTTGATGTGTCTATGCTGGCTTTTATAAATTTTGGTGTAAAGCTCCCAAAACTTTAGTGCACTCAACGGTTTCACGACTCATTTGTTGTGTGATCTTACATAGGAGTGTTTGGCTAATTGAGATATAGATGTTGTTCTGATACATACCCATGTGTGAGTGGGAGATGTTGGTAGATCTATTTGGGTTCGGACTGGTTTAGGCTCCCATGAGCATGCCCTAACCCAAAGATCCACCGACTCACCCACTTGTTAGTTGGCAACTAACAAATGGGGCTTGCCTCATACTACCCACCTATCAATGGTGGTTGGGTGCATGAGACAACCACCATATCCAAGAATGATAGATCCATTCCATGATTCCACTAATTAGCCATTAATAAATCTTATTCGATTCCGAATGTGGAATATTAAGAAAGAAATTAAAAGTGAAGTGGTTGTTGCATGTGTGTGCAAGAGTAAGTGTAGAGTCTTATGAGTGATTGCTAAGTGCGAGCAAGTCTCTCTTTCTTTCTCTCCCAAACACACAATCAAGATAGGCTCTTGAGTTATGATTAGTGTAGATGCTTTTGGCTTTCCGAAAATGTTTGATTGTTGTTAAGAAAATTGGCTCATTTTGTGCCATGTAAATTGAGAGCTAAAATCTCTTTATGTCTTAGTTGAGTCTTGAGTGTATTAATCACATTGTAATGACCTTAGATGTTAGGATTTTGCCTCCATAAAGACTCAAGGAAAGAATCAACAAAAAGTGGTTGAATTTTGAGAAGATGGGAATTTGCCTCTAGCAGATCAATTCTCTTCTAGCTAATTTTTAGCCATGATATGATCATTAGCGGAAAAATTGTAGATCTTCAAGTCTTCTTTCTAGAGAATTTTGAATCTCATAAATCCGACATCTAGGTAAAACGTTACGGCCAAAATACTAAAGACTATCAGTGTAGCTAGTGTAGCCTGCTCTTAGGCGGACTCCACCACACTAGAGTGGGGTCTGAAGTTCAAAAATTATTTCTTTTAGTGAAGCCCACTCTCAGGTGGACTTCACCCTGCTAGAGCAGGGTTTGAAGCTCGAAAAATGGTCTTTCCAGAGCAGCCCGCTCTCAAGCAGACCCGTACCTTGCTCTAGCGCGGTATACCTTCCAAGACAACTCTGACAAACCCATAAACTTATCCATGCACTTGTGCACATGTGAGAGCATGGAAAAAGAGAATGTATTGAAGTTCAAAAAGGAATTTTGTCTTCTCCATGTAGCAAAAGGAAAAATGTGGGGAGCAAGGGCTGGTATCTTTGCTGCAAAGATGATACATTACAACATGGGAAGGTATGGGCTAAAGAATTTTTGAATCTCAAGAGCTTGAAATATATCTTTCATATATACACAAGTGGTGAGCATGAACTAGTGTGGCGGTAGTGATCCTTTTGCCCAAAAATCGAGTGAGCCACTCTCCTCCTATCCAACCACTCTCTTACCATCCTAAAGGTGTTGCTAAACTCAGAAAAGAGAGTGTTTGAGTCCTCTATTTTGTTAGACTTGCCAAATGTTCGATCAAAGGTCTAAGATCACTCTCCTTCATTTCCTCCATCTAATTTAAGAGAGACTATGGTGGCTTGATGGAGTTCAAGCCATTGGTGATTCATGGAGGATTCGATGAGGTTCCAAGTGCTCGTGAACATGTTCATGAATTCGAAAGAGTACAAGGTGTAGATGCAAGCCAAGTGTTGAGGATTCAACAAGTGTAGCGGTTTTAAGACACTCTTGTATCTTGTTCATACTATAGTTCTTGGTTGAAGCTGGGCTAGACCCCATGGTTTTTTTCGGGAAGGATTTTCACACCAAAATTCTCTTATGTCTCCTTGTTGCTTGCTTTGAATGTTTGTTGATGTTTATTATTCATGTATTGCTAGAATGTATGATCATGGCATAAATTGAGTGAGACCTATTCATCTTCTCCCCCCCCCCCCTCTCTAGGTCCAACATTGTTGTTTAGTCCATCTTAAGGTATAAATCCATATTACCTAGAACACTTGTGGGTTTTTCAATTCCATTCTACCGCGGGTAGATCTAGAGGAGAAGGCAGGTACACGTGAAGAATTTTCGGTTCAATAATTAACTCTTTTGGGCTTACTTTCGGACACGCTGCAAGAGGTAAAACCAATTACCGCTTCCGCTTTATTTGTAGATAGATTCTACAATTTAAGAAGGAGAATAAGTTGTGTCAGCTGCAGTCTTTGTTTCTGTACGAGTTCTTTGCCTGCCACGGTTGCCTTGGATGCATAGCTGTCTTCCTGTTGCAGGAGTGCAGATGACTATATAAACACAAGATCAATCAAATGGAACATTCAAAAAGTTGTTCCAAAAATGATGCATTGGATTAATATTTCCAGATATAGCACTGATAATATGTGACATAGCAGCTGCGATGCCAAAATTCAATTTTTTTTTTTTGCTAACTAAACATGAATTGTAGTTGAGATTTGTGGTCGGGCCAAACTTCTCAAGGTCAGACCAAGTTTGGCTGCTGGGTTAGACCACAAAAGCAAAGAACAGTTATCAACAATAAGGATTATAGAGGGATCATATGTTATTGGTTCTAGTCAATGAAGAGCCAACCTAAAAACAGATCTAGTTTCTGTTTATTTTGCTGCTACACAGAAGACCACCATAACAACATAACTTTGTAATAGAAATTCAAACTCACACATTGACATCCACACTTTGTTCTGTAGAAGTGATACATTCTTGAGGCCAGAACTGTTACCTGAACTGTTGCCTAGGCACTACTAAGCATACTTTAGGTAGTATTAAGCAATTATACACTACCTCTCCAAGTACCAAATTATAACTGCCTCCCAAGTTCATAGACTACTCAAATTGACCCTGTACTCTTATAGAATTCATGCTTAGGCGTGGAAGCTAGAATGCTAGATGCCTCTCTTCCAAGTGAACCAATAGCCTAGTAGTTGAATCCATAGGTAATGTATTACCAAACCTTCAAAAACTTCTACAACCAAAAATAATACATGCACGAATGTGAGACGCTTGGAGCCTTTCAATTCGAAAAAGCTTCAAATTGTTTAATTTGCAGTTTAATTGGTCACATCTAAAGTGGATTGGATTGAATTAGGGAAAAACAAGGCTAACGAAGCAGAGAATTAATTGATAAGCAGCTAATCCAATCTCAAAATATTCCCAAATCAAGCATGAACTTGAGCTTATCAACTAAGTACAACAAATGCAAAGACGTATATATGTAGTAAGATGTATATATGTTCATGAATTCCATGAACCTTGTCTCCTCCGTTGGTAGCGGAGGGTGATTTCACCTGCCTTCCTGATAGAGAGCACATACGCGTATATACAAACTATAGGGAGGTAAAGTTCAAAAATTAGTTAAGAAAGCAAATCAGACTTCAAGATAACGGTGCTGAACCTTCCCTCCTCAGCCATTTCACCGGTCTTCAAACCGACGAGCCTCATCAATGGCATCGCTAGAGACGCCAACACTTCTTCGGCCTACAAAAGCAATAGATCCAGCAAAACTTTACACTCCTACCCAAACAATTCATCAAACTCAAACGAACAATTTCAACATTCGTACGCCAAATACGCAATCGAGTCTCTAGCAAGAACACTCTGACAATTAAAAATTTTTGAATCAGAAGAAGAGAAATTCAAGTTATTTTGGAGGTTAATTTACTTCTAACAAGCTGATTTGGATCTGAGATTTGAGGTGATGGAATGGGACTTTCATCTGTTGGTGGTGAGAGACCAGTCTTGACAGTTTGAAGTGAAACTCCGCCATTGACGGTGATGGAGATTTCTGAGATTTCAGACGATTCACCAATTTTTTTTTGGTGCAAAAAAAAAAAAAAAAAATCAAATGGAGTCTGCGTGCGATCACTTGTACGGCTGTATGAGTGAAGCTGAGAAAGTATAAACTCGATTCTGCCTTTGAAGTCTAAGGTGGATTATTTTAGTAGTTTAGGTATTTTTTACTTAGTTTTTTTACTTTTAATAAAAAAAAGTTAAAATCTACCGCAAAAGTCCATAGAAAAAAGCTAAAAATTAGAATTTTTGTCCAAAAAAATGATAAAAATAAAATCTCAACATTAACTTGACTATCACCTGTGTCTTCCTCAGTTATATCCAGAGAAATTATATGTTCTTTTTTTTTTTTTTGAACAAGAAAAGAATCCATTAAAAAGATAATATATACAGAAGAGGCATCACTGTGATGGGGAACCCAAGACAGAATCAGTCCTAACAAAGGAGAAGAATAGAGAATAGGAGAGGGGTGTAGGGGAAGAAGAGGTTATCTAGAAACCAACTGGAGATTCTTAGCAGAGATAGCACAGCTAAGACATATTTTGTGAATGAATTCCAAGACACTAAAATCAGAGCTGGCAGTTTTTGCCTTTACCCAGAATGTGAGATGGAGTTTGATTGAATGCACAGTTTCCTGCCAATCGAATTTAGAGTCATTGAAGGTGATTCCATTTCTTGGCAACCAGATGTTCCTGATTGTAGCAAGAAATAGAGCCCTCCAAATTGTCTTCTCCAATCCTAGAAGTTTTTTGTCATACCACCATACAGCTAGCTCTGATAGATTAAAGGGAGGAACCCATTGTATTCCCCACCAGTTGAGAATGAAGGACCATATGAGCCGGGCAATCTTGCATCTGAGCAACAGGTGATCAGAACTTTTTGCTTCCTCGTTGCAAAGTGCACAATTTAAACTTGAATCAGGGGGCAGAATGTTCTTGTGGTACAATAGCTCTTTGGTACAGATTTTCCTTTACAGGGCAAGCCATCCAAACACCTGCACGCTCATATCTAAATTGATCTATATTGTCCAACCTCAAGTCATTTCTGTACTAGTAAGAAGTTAAAACTTCTTGACTTGGTAAAATCATAGATGGCATGATGATGGGTTTAGGACACTAGTCCTCATAGGAAGTTTTATTTCTTGACTTGTCAAAATTTACTGGAGAAATAGCTGAAATCATTTTCCTCTTAACAAAGTTCTAATTCTTTGGTTGTGTTGCATGAAGCAATAGTAATTTGAAGATTAAAGTTGTAATAGGTAATTCATTTCGTTAAACTAATCCATGTGTTATTTCTCCCACATTCTTTTGAGGATGAGTTTAAATACTTCTAATTAATATATGTATCTACACATATGTGTGACAACTGAAAGTGACACCACTATGTACCCCTCATGGTTTTATCTAAATTAAAAAATAACAGATGTCTGACGTCATTTCCTGTTCCCTTTAACTTTGTCATCTTATGCACTTGATCATAGTCATTGCAACAACTGAAATGGCAATCACAATTATCCTATTTTGCTACTTCACTAGGCAATGCTTATCTAGTAAATTTCCAAAGTGGTGTGTACGGAACTGTTCTTGAGGGATTTTTGGAATGCTTCAAAATTCAAATAGATGATTCCTTTTCTCCTTCCTTTATAATTGTTTGCTAACATGCCCATACTGCTTACAGGACTTCGGGGTTTTCTGTAAAAGGTGGAGCAATCACTAAGCCAAAGTGACAACAATGGAATTACCTATTGTGTAATGTGGATGTTGTAACATTCGTAGTAGGTCATGGTAAACTAACTCCGGGATGGCAATGAAATTTTGTAGTGACAAATTCAGTTCGTGTGATCTTACATCAATTATATTATTTATCATAAATGAAAGGCTATTTTCACCCAAAAAAAAAAGGCACCCGAGAAGAAGCAGGAGATTAGAAATCATTAAGGGACACACGATATAAGCACACATGAAATACATGCAGAAGCTGAAGGTCCCAATAAGCCCAATAGTTAAAGCATTTGTAGATATAAAAAGAAGTAGAAACAAATAAAATGTAGATGCAACAACTTTATCCAAGGCCAGCACAAAACTCACTCCAACCTCTCCTTTTCTGTACAAAAGATATTTCACAATGCTCCATGCTGTTTAAGCTCCAAGAAGAACTCCACAAAGGATTGACTTAGAGTGAGAACCACTTTCAAAGATGTATATCCATAGAATATAGGGACAACCTTTCTTTAGTTCATTTCATGACCAATTGAAGGAAGCCACACCATTATGTGCACAAGTGCTTCCAATACTTCTCCATAAAGTGTGTTCTATAAATTACTATGTTCTATCTCTTTTCTTTTGACAAAATAAACTCCTTTTTATACCACAATGAGGTGAGCTAAGGTAGGCCACTGGATGAGCCAAAGAAGAGTTAATCCCATGTTACTTACCACAGAGACTTTGTTACCAGCTCGTAGAGTTAACTAGTTGTGAGAACACCCTACTCATTGAAACACTTGAAAGATCATCAGCACTTGACACTTCAAACTTGACAGTTGAAACATTAGTATTAACATGATTAAAATTGTTGACTTGTCGAAAGAGCTGGCCTGTTATATTAGTATTGGTTTCTTCATGATCATTTTGTAAAATTGCCATCTAAAATTGAAGGGCACACTCCAGATTCCACAAGACCTCCCATGGAGGGCCTATCAATACCAAATTTAGCAAAGGATTTCTCTATCCTCCAAAATTCCTAAGAGAATTATGTTTTATTTTTTCCACAAATTGAGACTTTTAATTTGCTCCAATTACCCCCTCTTTTGCCACTTCATTGCCCATTCAACTAAATTCACCATCTCTCTTGGAATGAATTACACCAATCAGTTACATGACAAACAATAACATAAAGTTTAATATGCCAAGAGGAAGAGTAGTCACATAAAGCATCTAGCAGAATTACAAGAGAGGATTACAAAAGGCAATCCATTTAATATGACAAACATGTAGCGCTGACATGGAATAATCCAATGCTTTAATATGATAACCACATAGCATTAAAAGGATATATGGCTTGGGAAAATGCCATAGCTCGAAAGTGCGAATTAATTTTAATATCATAGATTTGGCACAACCCCACCCTCCCTTCCAATTATGAGAAATAAGAAACAGTAAATTGATACGCATTGTTTCATTTTTTCTGAAGTCCACGTGACAAAAGATTAGCAAACAAGAAGAGAAAGACAGTGATAATTGCACTTGCCTCAAATTCTACATTGCTAACTCTTTGTAAGCAAGGTCGTCCATTATTTGTTCCATGCAAATTCCAAATTAGAACATCAGTGTGAGACCTTACCTTGCTTAACATCACGTTTAGCTTAATTGCATATAACGTAGTGCATGATTTCCTTAATCAAGGAGCTTGATTAGCATGTTTTAATGAGAGCATATCATATGAGGATTGATTTATTTTAAGCATGATTAATTCGCTTACTTAATTTCTATACTTATCTTAATGTTAGTGATGATTAATTATTATAATCATGCTTAATGATGCTAATCATGTGGATTAGTGGTGTGTAAAAAAGCAAGGAGGTGCTAGGTGGGAGATTAACCTCAAGCCACCTGGGTGTCTGCTTCATTATATGTGAGGTGTGTGTTTCATTGCTAGCATGTGTGTGTGTTTGGCATGTGAAAGATTAGATACAAGTTGTATCTATTGTGGCTTCAACTTAAGGGAGGAGAAAGGTGTTTGTGTAGTAATTGTGTTTGGCAAAAGAGAAAGTGGGAGAAAAAGAGGAAAAAAAAAAAGAGAGAGAAAGGAAGAAAAGAAGGAGGGATTTAAGGTAAAAGTTGTGCATCCATTGTTTGAGGTGAGAAATCTCAAGTTTATGCTTGTTTGCATGTATTTCTATTGATTGTTGCATGTAGAAGATCTATAGAAGACCTGTCATGTCTTAGAATTGAGAATTGAAGTCCAAGAGGTTAGAATTCAAGTGGGAAACCTAGGATTCTTCATGTTTTACATTTGTTCTTGTTTAAGACTTTAAAACTTCATTCTAGATTTTAGAGGGCTTAGAATTGTGTTGCGGTAGCAAGGGAGGAGCTTAAAATCATGTTTAAATATCAATTTCGAGCCAAAGGGAGAAGCGTGCTTAGGATTTATACTAAAAGACATGCTTTGTGTATTTATTAATAAATTAGTTATTCCATTTTAATAAGAATCTATGTGAGCAATATTTGCATTGCATTATTTATTTAATGATTATGCATGTGTGTCTCTTATTCTATATAGTAGATGATTTAGTGTGTATAGTACAACTTACACACAGAAGATTAGATTATCAATTTTTATGGAATATAAGCTTATCGTTCACAGTCTTAGATGGAACTGGACACACCATCAGTAAGACTCTAACACAAGGTTTTAATAGGTCTATCTTGATTATGGGG
This sequence comes from Euryodendron excelsum, assembly GCA_033060915.1. Classification (NCBI taxonomy): domain Eukaryota; kingdom Viridiplantae; phylum Streptophyta; class Magnoliopsida; order Ericales; family Pentaphylacaceae; genus Euryodendron; species Euryodendron excelsum. The sequence continues at coordinate 13,374,047 of CM065388.1, read as the reverse complement.
AACGACATAGTTCCAACTCCTAGTATTGTTACACCTCCAGATGTGCTTCACAACCAGAGCCACTCCGCAAGAATACGGAGGTCGTGTATGTAGTATAAACCGGAGGATTCGGTGTCGTTCTCTCCCAAGGAAATTCTGCAAATATAGCAACAAAGCTCAACTAGCCCGGGCACTTATCTTGATGGATTGCAAATGAAAATTCTTTTCTTTTCCTAACATAAAAGAGAACGAAAATATGTTGGTTTTGAGATGATGATGGTTCAATGCTTAATGCAATAACTTAATAACTAATGAAGGCAATAAAATCTAGTTTTATGTAATTAGAAAAAAGCTTGGACATGGTTGTTTCGATCCACCAATTCACAACAAGGATTTCTAATGAGAGGTTTATAACTCAAATCAAGAATCACACATTGGATTCTTGATTCGGAAAATGTCGACTATAAAAATGTGGGTTTTTGTTTGATTGAGCATAAAGAGGACATCTATGATTGGCACCCTAGAATCAAACCTTAGACATGTGCAGTACCTATACCAAACATTGATTTGTGCATAAATATTGCCAAAGGTTTACGAATCTAAGTTTTTCTAATTAATCTCATGCTAAATCAAATGGAACCATGGAATTTTAAGGATATGACTTTAAAATTCATACAACTCATTTTCAACCCTTTGAAGATCTTTGGTGGATCTTCACAACCACGTCCAAGGGATATTTAGCTACTAAAATCCATGTCAAAGAGCATAAATGAAAACAAATCTACCATTAAACTATGTAGAGCTAGTGTTTGGTTACTAAGAAAGTGAGAGAAAATAAGAAAAAGTGGCTAGAAAGAGTAGAGAAATATTCACTTCATATCTATCAAGCATTCATTTACAATGATCCAAAAGCAATAAATGACAACATTACAAAGCATTAAAGTAAATATAACTAAAAACCTTACAAAAAAACAAAAGATCCCCCTTTGAAGCTCCTCCTACCGTCCAGCTATACAGAAAAATTGATTTCTGATCTGTTTTGTTCGACTGCTGTGATGTAGGGCAAAACTGCGCTAACCGTCCGAATAGCGTCTTAAGTACGTTTGAAACGCGTCCGGATGCACCATCCGGACGATGGCATAACTGTTCGGACGGTTATTTCACTGTTCGAACGGTCTTTAGACGAGGAATTTCGGCTCTGTATATCTTCGAACGGAAAAAGACGACTCTGTGATAGCTTAGAACGGGAAAAATGGACTCTGGAATAGCTTTGAACGAAAAATAACGACTATGGAACTCCGATCTCCGTCGTAGCATCCGAATGGTGATTCGCCCATCCGAACGGGCCGTCCGAACGGTTGTAGCATCCGAACGGTAATTTATCTGTCCGAACGCACCGTCCGAATGGTCCGAACCGTCCGAACGGTCCGTCCGGACGGACTTCTTCTCTTTAGGCCACTTTCCACCATTTTGTCACCAAAAGCCTACAATACACATAAAAACACACTTTAAATCAATTTATTGCTAAGAACCTATTCTAATTCCCATATAGAGGCTAACAAACACTTAATTAGGAGATAAAGATTACACTTTTAGAGTGGAATCAACACCCCCCAAGTTAGCTTTTGCTAGTCCCTAGCAAAAATGTATTATAGAAAGGAGATACATAAAGACGATAAAAGAAACAAAATGTGCACAACTCACTCAAGATATCAATGGACATATTTCAAACCTCAAACACATGTAGGAGTTTATGCAAAAATTCATACACTAGAGAAGTTTGTGCGCGTGTGCTTGATAAGTCAATGCTACGCAACATATAAGGAACTCAATTATGTACTTCCGAACCGTAAAGTTTTGATTCAATCCTCGCCGGGTATACACTCGGAATGAAAGACCCACATGGTTCACATAATGATATGTTCAACAATGGAGTAAATGTACAAGGCAAAACAAGTGAACATATCCAAAACAAAGAACTGGACAACATGTATGTGTATCGCCTTTGGCATAACTTTATGAAAGAATGTTCATAGATGCGCAATGATTCAAAGAATTGATAAGATAAAACTTTTACTCTAATGAAAATTATAATGAGGCATCTTTGGATCGATAAGTCATTTGGAAGGTAAAGAGGCAAAGTAGGAATGATGAAAGGTAAGTACAAAACACATCACGTGATAATGAGATGATGAAAAGATATCATGTCCAACTCCTCCTTTGTTGAGTACCCAAAGATTCGAACAATAAACATTTTCAATTTTTACAACTTCTTCTCTTTGACTTCGTTGCCATTTTGCATGATTCTCATAACTTCTTCTTCTTCTCTCTTTTTTTTTTAATCATATACCCACTTATTTTTCTTTACTCTTACTCTTCTTCTTCTTCTCTTTTTCTATTTGATTGATTTTTTTTTTAGAGAAATAAAACCTCCTTTCCCCAACATAGTACAAAATAGGGTTATGAAGTACAACAATTTTCAAAGATATCTTTCGAGGAAGAAGTTGGTGATAAATGAAATGATAAATGGGTTATGTGGTGAAATAGAAAGGATAATAGCTATCAACAAGGATATGGGCTTACAATTACATAAAGATGCCAAATTATAATATTCCATAGAGTAAAAGTGTTAATGTCAAGATCAGAACTCATCTTATGAACCAAATGCAAGCATAAAAAAGTTATTCAAGAGAAATGAGGGTGAAAGATCAATCCTTGAGTAAATGTAGACTCTCAAAAAGATGGTAAACGCTCTAAAGCTCACAATGTGATAATCTCCACTAAGTATGGACGAAAATGCAAAGTAGAGTAACAAAACTATGTTGCGAAGCATAACTCATGTGAAAAGTGTATAACTTTCTACCAATGCATGAATCAAGCACTTTCCATGGAGTCAAAAGTAAGACAACAAGTCCATCTCAATCTAGGTTGGGTCTTAATGTCAAAAACAGTGTTATAGTGCATAAAAAATGAGGAGTTAACGCATCTATCGCAAAAGTTAGCAAAGCATATATAACAAGAGATGTAATTAAATGCGTGAGAGAAATGAAGACTGATACCGATACCATACAATACCAAAATCCCTATCAAAATGGTACAGGCAAGTAACATAAACCAACATCTGAGAACACCTATAGCTAACCAATCCAAAAACACAAGATAGATAACAAGGAGATACAAAAATAAATGATGTATGGTTAAGAAAGCTCAAACATAATCCACTATATCAAAACAATATACACTATGTCAAAACAATATACAAAACATGATGCAATGATATGCTATGTGTGTACAAAAGACATCACAATCTTAGTCTATCAATCATCTCCATCATCATCTGGAGGCGGTGCAACAGCAGACCTAAGGGCCCGGACCTCAACAAATAGCTCCTCTATGATCCTGGTCTGGCCTCGGGTCTGACCCTGAAATGAGGTAATTTGCTCAGACTGGGCACGGATCTGGCCCTCAAGTGTAGCAAAATGAGCTGCGTAGGCAGCCTCCAGCCCAGCAATGTTGGCAAACTGTTGTGCTAATCCCGCAGCTAACATATCTAACGTCTGACGCATCTGCTCAAGCATCTGCAATACCGGATCGGGCATCAGCGGTGGCTGAAAGTGCTGCTGCTGCCGATGCTGATGAATATCTGGGTCATACTGGTCTGGGTCAGCAAGTCCCAGCTGTTGCTGCTGCTGCTATGGCTATGGCTGGAACTGCTCCTGCTACTGTTGCAGCCTGCGAGATCTTAATCCCAGCTGGATGGTGGATCTACCGATGGCCTCCCTCGACAGCAGGGGCCTCGAATGCAGTCTCGATCACCTGTGTCAAAAGAACGGCGAAAGGGATGGATCCCTGAGCACGCAGGTGCAAGACCTCCTCCCCTAGGGCTCTAAACTGAAATAACGGGAGATCTATGGTCCTACCCGCCCCAATAGCCCACAAAAGACTAGCCCTACCCCTTTTAACCTCAGAATGCCTAGCAATGGGGTAAACGGACTGACAATAAAAAATGTACAAAAGGGCGTAGATTGGAAGCAATGAGCTAACCGCCAACTGCCGATGCATACCCCAGTCAGTGCTTGGGAGGAAAATCTCGTTGAAAATGACACTGAAGTCATCTGGGGCTCCCCTAGATGGGAAACCATACTGAGGGTCTGCCACCCTAGGCAGTCTATACAACTCTGCAAAAGTGCCTGGGGTGATCCCAATGTCGTGCCCCCTAACCCAGGACGTAATCTACTCGTGTCCTGGAGTAATACAACAGGCTATCACATTCGCCATAAACTCGGCGAGCAAGATAAATATGGGCTCCCCCTTGAAGGTAGTGAGAGGGACCCAACCCCAGGCCTCAAAGGCCTAGACCCACAAAAATCCGGGGTCCCTAAACTGATCTAGGTCTATCTGACACTCAAGAACTATACCCCTCTTAATCCAAGTCTGGGAGAATGCCTCGAAGGCATCCTCCAACACAAAACGAGCGACATCATAGGCTGGGGCTGGCTCAGCCTCAGTTGCGCCACCCGGAAGGGCACCTGGGGCCCCTCTGCCTGCCATAAATATCTAAACACCCTATAAAGTCTCCTAGGTAAAGAATAAAATATGCGAGGAAAGATACAGGAATACCTAGGGAAGCATGAAACAAAGGGTGGAGGAGTCAAGGGCGCGTGCTAGGGCTCCGGCAGGGCTCTGCTGTCATCCAAAAGCTCTCAAAACTCTCAAAAACTCCCCGTATAGCGTCTGTAGTGAGTCTAAACTCAATACGAACGCTGCCTATTTATAGGGGAGGCTAAGCGTTCGACGCGCGTCTAGATACTGTTCGGACGCACCGTCCGAACAGCGAATAACCGTCCGAACGGTTAAAAAAAAGTTCGAACGGTCAAAAATCTGTCCAAACGGTACGATCAACGCGCGTTTGGATACCGTCCGAATGGGAAATAACTACACAACGGGCCGTTCGAATTCACCGTCCGAACGGTAAAGTATGCGTTCAGACGCACCGTCCGAACGGACAAACGCGTTTGGACGCACCATCCGAACGGTAAATCTTAAAAAATTCGGTTAAACACAGGAAAACCCAGAAAACTCAAGAGACTATACAAAAACTAACTTAAACATCAAAAACTGCAATAGAACAAAAGAAAATAAACCAAACTATACAAATTTACACAAAAAACGAGCTCAAAACAAGCTCACCCCACCCCCCACTTAAGAGGTGGCATTGTCCTTAAAGCAACAATAACACGAAAGAGACCGAGACAAGAACAACGAAAGGGTGGGGAGAATCTTAGGGGACACTCATCAAGGCAAGAGGGGTGGATCAATGAGATCCACACACTCTATTTTGCCTTGGAAGGGTGGTTCGAAATAAGGCTTTAACCGTTGCCCATTCACTTTAAATGTCAACCCATTTGTAAGATTTTGCACCTCAATGGCTCCGTGGGGAAAAACTTCCTTCACAAGGTATGGCCCGGCCTACTTACTCCGCAATTTACCCGAAAATAGATGCAAGCTTGAATCATACAATACCACTTTTTGACCAACTTTGAAAGTTTTTCGAATGATATGTTGGTCATGAAAGTGTTTCATCCGGGCCTTAGCAATTTTTGCATTTTCAAAGGCATCATTACGGAGTTCATCTAACTCATTGAGTTGGAGTTTGCGGTGGGTACCCGCAACATCAATATCCTCATTACATTAACGAATCGCCCAATATGCTTTATGCTCAATTTCGACGGGAAGATGACAAGCCTTCCCATACACAAGTCTATAGGGTGATGCGCCAAGAAAGGTTTTATAACCCGTGCAGTATGCCCACAACCCATCGGTCAATCTAAGAGACCAATCTTTCCTATTTGGATTAATGGTTTTCTCAAGAATCCGCTTGATTTCCCGATTGGCCAACTCTACTTGCCCTTGCATTTGAGGATGGTATGGTAATCCAACCTTATGGATCACTACATACTTACGCATTAAAGACGCAAAGGGCTTGTTACAAAAATGCGAACCGCCGTCACTTATCACGGCTCGAGGCATGCCATACCTACAAAATATGTTTTCTTTCAAAAATCTCAAGACCACTTGGTGGTCATTGCTTCGGGTGGCAATTGCTTCCACCCACTTGGAGACATAATCGACCACAACAAGAATGAAAAGGTACCCACACGAGTTAGGAAATGGTCCCATGAAATCAATCCCCCAACAATCAAATATTTCCAAAATAGTGATGGGGTGAAAAGGCATCATGTGCCTCTTAGAAAGTGTTCCTAACCGTTGGCACTATCACAAGCAAGACAAAAGGTATGTACATCCTTGAACATGGTGGGCCAATAAAGCCCATATTGAAAAATTTTGGCCATGGTTTTCTTGGAGGAGAAGTGTCCTCCACAAGCATGAGAGTGACAAAACTCTATTACTTGTTGAAATTCATGGTTTGGGACACACCAGTGAATGATTTGGTTCGGACAATACTTAAACAAGTGAGGATCATCCCACGAAAAATAGCATACATTCCGGAAGAATTTACACTTGTCAATGGATAACCATGTGAAAGAAACCTCACCGATGACAAGGTAGTTCGCAATGTCTGCAAATCAAGCGGTTAAAACTTGCTCAACGGCACTCACATGCATGAGATGCTCATCCGGGAAGTGCTCCTTGATAGGGGTTGGGTCCATGGCTTGCCCATTTAAGGAAAGCTGAGACAAGTGGTCCGCAACCACATTTTAAACCCCTTTTTTTATCACGCATTTCAATATGGAATTCTTGGAGCAAAAGTATCCATCGAATGAGGTGCGGTTTTGCATCGGGTTTTGTGAGGAGATACTTTAGGGCCGCATGATCCATGTAGATTATAACCAATGACCCAATCAAGTAAGACCTAAATTTGTCTAGTGCAAAAACCATCGTAAGGAGTTTCTTCTCTGTCGTGGTATAGTTGATTTAAGCTTCATTGAGCGTTCTAGAAGCATAATAAATGACATATGGCTTCTTATCAACTCTTTGTCCTAGGACAGCCCCCACAGCATAGTCGCTAGCATCACGCATTAGCTCAAATGGAAGAGACCAATTGGGTGCTCGAATGATTGGGGCCGAGGTCAAAAGTCCCTTCAACTTGTCAAAAGCTTGTTGACAAGAAGATGTCCACTCAAAAGGAACATCTTGGGACAAGAGATGACACATGGGCCGAGAGATTGCACTAAAGCCCTCAATGAAACGCCGATAGAAACCGGCATACCTAAGAAATGATCTAACCTCCTTCACACACATAGGGGCCGGCAATTTTTGAATGAGTTCAATTTTTGCTTTATTTACTTTAAGCCCTTCGACCGACACAATATGACCCAAAACTATACCACTAGTAACCATAAAATGACATTTCTCCCAATTGAGCACAAGGTTACTCTCCTCACATCTCATCAAAACTTTCTCTAGATTACCAAGACAACCTTCATAAGTATCCCTATAGACGGAAATATCATCCATGAAGACTTCAACAATTTGTTCAACCATGTCGCTAAATATGCTCATCATGCACCTTTGAAATGTTGTCGGTGCATTACATAGCCCGAAGGGCATACGTTTATAAGGATATGTGCCAAAGGGACAAGTGAATGTTGTCTTGGCTTGATCTTCAAGGGCTACATCAATTTGATTATACCCCGAATATCCATCTAAGAAACAGTAGAAAGCCTTACCGGACACCCTTTCTAGGACTTGATCAAGGAAGGATAAAGGGAAATGGTCCTTTCGGGTCACATTATTGAGGCAGTGATAATCAATGCACATTCGCCACCCGATTTGCACACGGGTTGGCTCTAACTCATTGTTGTGATTTCTTATCACCGTGACACCCAATTTCTTAGGCACCATTTGGGTCGGACTCACTCATTTCGAATCGGAGATGGGGTAAATGATACCCGCATCTAGCAATTTTAAAACCTCACCTTTAACCACTTCCCTCATATTTGGATTCAATCGCCTTTGCATTTGGCGGACGTATTTAGCCTTCTCCTCTAAGAAAATGTGGTGAGTGCACACGAGAGGACTAATCCCATGAAGGTTGGCGATAGTCCATCCTAGGGCTTTTCTATGTTTCCTAAGCAATGTTATCAACCCTTCCTCTTGGCTCCCAGACAAGCTAGAGGAAATCACAACCGAGTACGACTCCCCATCCCCTAAAAATGCATACTTTAAATTGGAAGGCAAAGGCTTTCTCTCGGGAATGGGAGGCTTTCTCCGAAGGAATTGGTTTCTCGGCACTAGGGTGGAGGGGTTCAAAAGAAGGGGTCCATTGACCCACATGTAAACACTCCTCTCTCTCACCCTTTAAAAGAGAAAATTCACTCAACGCTATGCCCTCACTATCAAGTGAAGTATGCGGTTCACCTCTCACTAATGCTCTCTCCAAGGGGTCCTCAAAAATCTCCCACTCAAAGTGATCTTGAACTATGCTCTCTATGATGTCTACCTCCCGGATATCCTCACATTCCCCCTTTTGTTTGGCAACCAAAAAGATGTTAAGCTCGAAGGTGGTGTTGCCAAAAGACAATTTCACTAACCCATTCCTACAATGAATGATGGCATTGGAAGTAGCTGGGAAATGGCGTCCCAAAATCACAGGAATTTGGTTGTGAGCTATACAACTCTCAACAGGTTGGGTGTCTAGGACAATGAAATCGACCGGGAAGCAAAAGTTATCAACTTGGATGAGAACATCCTCGATGATACCTCTTGGAACCTTTATAGAACGATCCGTCAATTGCAAGGTAACCCGAGTAGGGCTCAACTCTCCTAGGCCAAGTTCCTTATACACTGAAAAGGGTAAAAGGTTGACACTAAACCCTAAGTCTAACAAGACATGATCGATCTTGGTATTCCCAATGGTACAAGAAATGGTAGGACATTTGAGGTCCTTGAATTTCGGCACAATTTTGTATTGCAAAATCGCACTTTGATTTTCGTTCATCATGGCGGTTTCCTTGACATGCAACCTTCGCTTAAAAGTGCATAAGTCCTTTAAGAACTTAGCATAAGAAGGTATTTGCTTGATTGCGTCAAGGATAGGGATGTTGACCTTTACTTGTTTGAACACTTTATAAATTTCCGCATTTAGAAGTTCATTTTTTGGTTTGGTCAACCTTTGCGAGAAGGGAGCATGTTTTACTATGTCCCTTCTCTTATCCCTCTCACTTTCACTCAAAATCTCAATGGGGTTGGCTAAGTATTCCTCCCCTTCTCTCGGCTCTTTTTCCTCTTTCTCTTTTTCTTCTTGGCCAACACTCTTCCTAGAAGTCTCATCTCGAGGTGGGATAGTTTTGTCAATGGTCTTGCCACTTCTAAGGGTGGTTATGGCTTGCAATTGGTCATGACTCGGACTAGGGTCACTCTTATCCTCCGTTATATGCACTTGCCTAACCGCCGGGTTAGGTTGAGGTTGAGCCGGGAATCTTCCCGGGATATTTTGGGTTAAAGCTTTTGTCAATGTAGACATTTATTTTTGGATGTCCTCAAGTAACCTAAAGTGTTGGTCGAGCAACTTCTCTTGTTTATCAACCCTTGAACTAACCCCCCTCATGTCGTTGGCAAGTTGGTAAACATTGTCCTCTATGGGCTTCCTATGGAGGGGTTGATATGGCCTTGGTTGATTTTGAAATTGGGTCACGGGTGTTTGTTGGTAAGGTGGATATGGATGTTGTGGTTGAAGTGCTTGTGGAGGTGGATGTTGTGGTTGGAGTGCTTGTGGGGGTGGAGGAGGCGTTTGGTATAATTGAGAGTTTTGATACCCTCCTTGGTAGTTGTGGGAGTTCGAAGTCCCTTCATTGTTCCTCCACCCAAAGTTGGGATGATTTCTCTATCCCGGGTTGTATGTGTTTGAATAGGGGTTGCCCCCTCCTCTAGAATATTGGCCAATTGCGTTAACTTGGCCATGCAAAGCCTCCTTCACTCCCAGAATGATTGGGCATGAAGAGGTGGTATGATCCGAGGTTTCACACACAAGACAACATACTTCTCTCATCTCTTCACTCTCTACCGATTGAACTTTTTTCACTTCAAGAGCCTCTAATTTTCTTGCCAAGGTAGCCACCCTAGCATTGACATCATCAACTTCCTTAAGTTGATATCTTCTCACCCCTTGTTAGATTGAGTGACCCTCGAGATTTTGGGTCCCGGTAAGTGCCCAATCTTTACCCTTATTTGCCAAGTTATCAAAATAATTGTATGCCTCATGGGGTTGCTTATCAAAAAACGTCCCCGCACACATAGACTCGACAAATTGCTTGAGTTGGGGTGTCAAAAAAGAATAAAATGTGTTGATGACATGCCAATCGGCAAAACCGTGATGGGGGCAAGAATTTAAGAGGTCTTTGAACCTCTCCCAACATTGAAAGAAAGTTTCCCCCAACAAAGAAGAAAACTGAGAAATTTGCCTTCGTATGGCCTCAGTTCGATTTTCGGGAAAAAATTTGCTCAAAAATTTCCCTTGGAGAGTAGCCCCAAGAGTGGATGGACATGGGTCGCAAGGAATTAAACCAAAGCTTAGCTTTATCCGTCAAACAAAATGGGAAGAGTTTTAACAAAAATACTTCCCTTGGACATGAGTTGTTCATTGCAATTGAACAAACATCCTCAAATTCCTTAAGAAAAATGTAGGGTTGTTCCGAATCCATCCCGTGGAATTAAGGCAACATTTGCATCATTCCCGACCTAATATTTAGAGTGTTATGATGGGGCGGGAAAACAATGCACGATGTTGGTGCTTGCCTTGGTGGGTTTAGGTAGTCCCGAAGAGTTCGTATAGGGGGGCCGCCACGTCGCCATGATGGCTCCCTCTCTCAAACTCCTCATGACCTTTCGGGTTGAGTTGGACATTTGGATGCAAGGGTTGAATATTAGGTAAGCCGGGTTCATTGGGATTTGCCATTGGAATGAAACCTAGGTCGACCACTAATGGTAAGCTAGGTGTTGGTGAAGATATACTTGTGCTCTCAATATTCTCAATCCTCACAAGGCAATGATGTTCGTCCCTCATGAAATATGACATGCAAGAATGAATGCACACATAAGGTTGGACCGTTTAGGTCGTTCAACACATCATACACAATTCCTAGGCCGGACAACGGTTTTTTTCAATTCTAGGCCAGATAACGGCTTTTTCTTAATTCAATCTCGTACCTCCAATCTCTACATACAATAAGCGTACCACCAATTTGAAACTTGAACACACTAGCCTAGCTCCACTAAATACTCTCGAAGAGGGAAAATTTCCTAACAAAAATGCAATGCAATTATACTATATCAAACAAAAGAAACTAAAGAAAAGGAAAAATAAATAAATAATCCTAAAAATAAAACACCTTAAGAGAAATGAGAGTGTACCGGGGCCCGTAGCCCGTAGATGCTTCCCTCGGGGGTGGTGATAAAATCCACCCTTTTTGTGTGTGTGTGTGTGTGTGTGTTTTTTTTTTGCTTGCTCTTCTTTTTTTTTTTTCAATTTTCTTCCCCAATCCTTAACTTTCGTCCAGTGTAGCTTTTGCCTATGAATTCCCCGGCAACGACGCCAAAACTTGTTACGCCTCCAGATGTGCTTCACAACCGAAGTCACTCTGCAAGAATACGGAGGTCGTGCATGTAGTATAAACTGGAGGATCCGGTGTCGTTCTCTCCCAAGAAAATTCTGCAAATATAGCAACAATGCTCAAGTAGCACGGGTACTTATCTTGATGGATTGCAAATGAAAATTCTTTTCTTTTCCTAACATAAAAGAGACCGAAAATATGTTGGTTTTGAGATGATGACAGTTCAATGCTTAATGCAATAACTTAATAACTAATGAAGGCAATAAAATCTAATTTTATGTAATTAGGAAAAAGCTTGGACATGGTTGTTTCGATCCACCAATTCACAATAAAGATTTCTAATGAGAGGTTTATAACTCAAATCAAGAATCGCACCTTGGATTCTTGATTCGGAAAATGTCGACTATAAAAATGTGGGTTTTTGTTTGATTGAGCATAAAGAGGAAATTTATGATTGACACCCTAGAATCAAACCTTAGACATGTGCAATACCTATACCAAACATTGATTTGTGCATAAATATTGACAAGGGGTTACGAATCTAAAATTTTCTAATGAATCTCATGCTAAATCAAATGGAACTATGGAATTTTAAGGATATGACTTTAAAGTTCATACAACTCATTTTCAACCCTTTGAAGATCTTTGGTGGATCTTTACAACCACATCCAAGGGATATTTAGCTACTAAAATCCATGTCAAAGAGCATAAATGAAGACAAATCTATCATTAAACTATGTAGAGCTAGTGTTTGGTTACTAAGAAAGTGAGAGAAAATAAGAGAAAGTGGCTAGAAAGAATGGAGAAATATTCACTTCATATATATCAAGCATTCATTTACAATGATCCAAAAGCAATAAATGACAACATTACAAAGCATTAAAGTAAATATAACTAAAAACCTTACAAAATAACAAAAGATCCCTCTTTGAAGCTCCTCCTACCGTCCAGCTATACAGAAAAATTGATATCTGATCTGTTTTGTTCAACTGCTGTGATGTAGGGCAAAACTGCGCTAATCGTCCGAATAGCGTCTTAAGAATGTCTGAAAAGCATCCGAACGGTGGTATAACCGTTCGGACGGTCTTCAGACGAGGAATTTCGGCTCTGTATTTCTTCGAACGGAAAACGACGACTCTGTTATAGCTTAGAACGGGAAAAATGGACTCTGGAACGGCTTTGAACAGAAAATATTGACTCTGGAACTCAGATCTCCGTCGTAGCGTCCGAATGGTGATTCGCCCATCCGAACGTGCCGTCCGAACGGTTGTAGCGTCCAAACGGTAATTTATCCGTCCGAACGGTCCGTCCGGACGGACTTCTTCTCTTTAGGCCACTTTCCATCATTTTGTCACCAAAAGCCTACAATACACATAAAAGCACACTTTAAATCAATTTATTGCTAAGAGCCTATTCTAATTCCCATATAGAGGCTAACAAACACTTAATTACGGGATAAAGATTACACTTTTAGAGTGGAATCATGCATTAGTACACTTTGTGTGTATTGAACATGACCGTTTTGAGGTAATTATTTTTATACTAGCTATATAAAATAATTAATATCCCATGATTATTATGAGTATTTGTGCTCTTAACCCTAATATAATAAATAGACATGTGCATGTATTATTTATTGTTTTGATTCATATAAGAATGAGATTCTTTGTGAGTCAATAAACTCAATGAGTTGAACAATAACATTACGTATAAGGTGGATATTAATTATTAATGGAATCCACTTTCCGGTATAAGGATTGATGATACCCCATTGAAGAAGCTTATAAGTTTTGATTATGTCAAATCCTGCAGGTGAATTATGAATTTGATATACCAAATAAGTTAAGTGGAATCTCTTAAAGAATTAAATAAGTCTATTAAATTTAATTGTCAGAAGATCTTGATTTTTATTTCATATTGTTCTCAAATTTTATATGCATCCTAATAATTTTAATATTTTACTTGGAGAGTTTATTTAGCCATGTGATGTCAAATTATTATATTGATATAAATCAATGAAGGTGAAAAATTAGTGAGAGACATTAATGATTTAAATCAATGATGGTGGAGTAGGTGGAAGACATTAATGATGGTGAAAATTGGTGGGAGACGTCAATGATGTGAATTAATGATAGTGGTAATTGTTTTCTCTTTTGTGTTTAAATTCAAGAGAAGAGACTCATTAAGAGAGATAGAGAGAACCGGTTAGAGAGAGAGAGAGAGAGAGAGAGCCACAACAACCAATTGGAAAAGAAGAAGAAGCATTCAGGCTATCATCGTAGGTATGGAATTTTGTTTTGAGTATTGTAGTTTGCATATGGAGCATCAAATTGATTAGTATATTTTTGGTTAGTTGGGTTATATCTCGGGTTGTGATGGGAAAATATCAAGAATTTGATCAAGTGATTATTGAGGCTTTTGGTTTATTATTGAACGAATTGACTACACAAGTGGATGTATATATAGTTATAGAGATATATTTATGTGTAATATTTTATATATAGAGATACATGTGCAGACTTGAGGATGTTGTGTAAGTGTGATTGTCTGTGTTTTGGTCTTGATAAATGAAATAGAATCTGTGTATAAAAGAGAATGTCGAACCAGTGAATTTATTGGAGCGTGACTATAAGGGCGGTGGTTGGCCATTGTGCGATTGGAGTTAGAGAAGAAGGGGGAAAAGAAATACTAAATAAATAAATAAATAAACGTGGACCAATTTGATGTGTTGCTGTGAAATGGAGTAATATTCAAGTGTCGTCAAGTCTAAGGTATTTGGTACACGTAGTGTATTGGGCTAATCAAGTAGATTTTAAAAATTAAAAAAAAAAACAAGTTGCACAACCTGATGGTGCAACGGAGGTAAGGTGAAAACTGGATTGGGGTTATTTAATTTGGTGTGTTCATTTCTATAGTGCTACGGTGCATCCTAGTGACTTTGACCAATCGGGTGGAGTTTTAATTATTAGACAGTCATACCCTAAGTTTTTCGATCAGTAGATTTCAAATTTAATGTTAGATTTAATTAATTTCAATAGTAGAATATTCATTAATATTAGGTCTTTTATTTTTGTAATTCAAGTTGCACTCGTTAGTTTTGAGTGGTAATTTTGAGTCCACATTCTTTGGATATCAGGTGAGTGATTTGCCTTGCTAGTATGAGGTTTGCAAATTTAATCCCGTGCATATAAGATTTGTAATAAATGATTTTAATTATCACAAGTATTTATTTTACCAAAAAATAATGCTTTATTTTGATATGAGAAAAGTTGTTACCATTTGAAAATGAGCATGAGAAGATAAATGCAATATTTAATTACTCGATAAAGAAGATTATTTATTGAGAAGATTTTCAGGGATACAATTTATTTTATTGGGAAAGTTATTTCATGCATGTTTTTTTTTTTTTTAAAGCAAAATATCATTAAGAAAATGAAGGGAAGTACAACAAACGGAGGTGATCTCAGGAGCTCAATATTAAGAAAGAGCAACCAAAAGAACACATAGCCATAAAGAGAGAGCCAAAATGAAACAAACACATAGCAGGATGAGAATTCACCAATGATACAAACAACTAGCAGCAACCAGAGCTGAGATCATCCTTTTGAGTTCAATACATAGAAAAATAAACAATGGAATACTATGTTGTGACAGGGTATCACATAAAGCTATTTCTTACACCTTCAATGCACAAAATGAAGTCATTCACAGAGAATGAAGAGGCAGCACCTTCAGCTTTAATCCATAAGGCAATGTTCATTTTGATTTCAAAAACAACTTTCGTCCAATCTAGCTTCATGTTGTTGAAAATAGAGTTGTTCCTCATTTTCTAGATAAACCAAATAATTGCCAGAAATAAAGCTTGTCAGATTCTCTTCTTCAAATTTTTGAACTTAAAACTAAACCACCAATTAGCTAACTAATCCAAACTAGGACTACAAACCCATTGCACACCCCACCAATTTAGAATTGAGGACCAAATAAGCCAAGAGATGCCGTAAGTAACCAGAAGGTGATTAGAGTTTTCAGGCATAGAGTTGCATAGCCCACATTTCAAATCTGAATCCTTACAAAGAACTTTTCTCTTTAAGAGAAACATTTTGGTTTTGATCTTATCCAATAAAGCCATCCAACAAAAAATTTTCACTCTAAGGGAAACTTTAAGAATCTAGATGAAGGTGAACTTTGGAACCACTAGATTCATCAATTTTTCGTAAGAACCAGTAAACGATTTGGTTGAGAAGGAGCCATTCTTGAGAATTTTTCGCAACAAAATTCATGTATACTTTAAAATTATTTTATTAAATAGTGCAAACTTTATGATATTGTGCTTGAAACTATTACTGAGAAGTCTAGGGGATACGCCCTTTCTTTGAGGTGACTCTGGCAACTAAGGGTAAACCTAGTTTTCAACGGTTGTTAGAGAACCTCAACTGGATTGGCTTAGGAAAAAGACCCAGGCGCCACCCTGAGGTAACTCTACGTGTGATGTGGATCCACTAGGCTTAAGTCTCGAGATAAGATTTGGCATTGAGATATTAAGATTTGAGATACAAATTATTCTTGGTTTTCCTGAGCTATTGCACTTGTCATATTTACTAGCAATATTTATATTTAAGAGAATATATTTTGCTTTAGCATTGAGTTATAAGTTGTTCAAAGATGATTTTGCTTCACTATTAAAATTGTAAGATTTATTTGTTTTACTTTAAGAAAAGCATGCAAAATGTATGAATGTGCATTGAAAAAGTTTTTAAAGAAGTTCTTTTAGCTCATTATTTACTATATGACAAATTGTATTTTCAATTATCAAGTGTATTAATGCAAGACTTATCATTCATGATCTGTGCACTGACACTCATTTAAAACATTTCAGTTGAGTGAGATGATCGCTAAAGATGAACTTGGAACCAGAAACCTTTGAGTGGAGACCTCCATAAGATTTTCTTATTATCTTCCGCCAAGAGACAATCTTGTCTTAATTATGAGACTTGGATATTTATAGTAACTTAATTTCTGGTGGTTTTTAGAGATGTTATTGTCTTTGATTTTATTGTTCACTTTTTGGATGATCGAACATCCTGATTGATTTGATTTGATTGAGTAAGAGAAATTGTCACTAGCATAGTATTTTATTTGTTATTATTACTTGAGCAGGTATTAGGCTTTCGTGAGCCATGGGCTAAGGCTTTGTGGCTCTTGGCCGGTCCCATCCCTAAGTGGAGTGTAACATAAGAGTGAGATTCTTTGTGGGTCAATAAACTCAGTGAGTTGAACAATAACATTACGTATAAGGTGAATATTAATTATTGATGGAATCCGTGCCTCAGTGTAGGGATTGATGATACCTCATTGAGGAAGCTTATAAGTTTTGATTATGTCAAACCTTGAAGGTGAATTATGAATTTGATATATCAAATAAGTTAAGTGGAATGTCTCAAGGAATTAGATAAATCTATTAAATTTAATTGTCAGTAATTTAATTTAATATACAAGTATATGTAATCTTAACATGGGGAGACAAATAAGCATTTAATAATATGGAGCTCAAAATATAATTCCTAGTATGATAAAAAGTGTAATTATAATTCATTAGTGGTATAAATTATAATTTACTAGTTCACTCCCAAATGTGCTTCACAACTGGAACTACCCCGCAAGAATACGAGGGTCGCGACGTAGTAAAAACCGAAAAATCCGGTGTTGTTCTCTCCCAAGGGAATTCTGCAAATATAGCAAATAACGCTCAACTAGCATAGAAACTTATCATTATGGATTGCAAATGAGAATTATTTTCTTTTTCTAACATAAAAGAGACCGAAAACTTGTTGGTTTTAAGATGTAGTTGCTCTATGGTTAATGCAAGTACTTAACAATTAATGAAGGCGATAAAGTATAATTGTTATGTAATTATAGAAAAGGGCTTGGACGTGGTTGATTAAATCTACCAATTCACAACAACGGTTTTAAATGAGAGTTTTATAACTCAAATCAAGAATCGCACTTTGGATTCTTGATTCAGAAGATTTTAACCATAAATGCTTGGGTTCATGTTTGATTGAGTATATAGATGAAATCTATGACTAGCACCCTAGAATCAAACCTTAGAAATGTGCAATACCTATACCAAATATTGAGTTGTGCATAAATATTACCAAGAGGGGTTATGAATCTAAGTTTTCCAATGAATCTCACACTCAATCAAATAGAACCATAGAAGTCTAGAGTTATAGCTTTAAAATTCATACATCTCATTTCCAGCCCTTGAAGATCCTTGGTGGATCTTCACAATCACATCCAAGAGATGTTTAGCTACTAGAATCCACAATAAAGAGCATAAATGAAGGTAAATCTAGCATTAAACTAAGTGAAACTAGTGTTTGGTTGCTAAGAAAGTGAGAGAAAATGACAAGAAAGTGAGAGAAAATATCCACTTCATTTATAAACATTCATTTACAACAATCCAAGAGAAATAAATGACAAGATGACAAAGCTTTTATGTAAACCTAACTAAAACCTTACAAAATCTCCCAAAAGTCCATATTAAAAGCTTCTTCCTACTGTCCAGATCTGCAAATTCCTAAACATCCCCTTTGTCCCCCGCACACACAGCTTTTATATTCTGCAGAAAATCATACTGTGTACAGACTGATCGATCGGTGGAGAATTGCGATCGAACGGTTGATCGATCGTCTATGGTGATCGAACCCCCGATTGAACAGAAAAACGACCTCTCTGAAGTTTGCTTTTGTGTTGTCTGTTGAAGGCGTTCCAACGTCGCCGATCGAACGGCCGATCAATCGAAAAAATGACCTCTCTAAAGTTTGCTACAAAAGGTCAAATAGAGACATTTTCGACGTCACCGATCGAACGGGGTGTGTCGCGATCGATCGACCAATCAACAGTTCCAAGGACTGTTCGATTGGCCGATCAATTGATATGTTGGCTCGATCGAACGGTCTTCCTAATTTTTGCCCGTTTGCCTCATCTTAAGCTCTGATTCCTGTAAAAAGTGCACAAAAGGGGTTTAATGCATTTCAAGAGTTAAAATACTAAATTAACACTTAAATTTAACTAATCAACTACCAATTTAAGCTTAGAGATTACTATTTCCAAGAGTAATCATTTACATAAATAGGAATTAATCCTAGTTGTATCACAAAGGAATTAATCCTAGTTGGATTAGGAAACCTTAGTTATACTAATCTTATGGTCCTTGATGTAGCCTCTATATATACGCACTCTAAGAGTAGTTAGGATTAGACTTACTCATAATTGAGAGATACACGTTTTTGTGAGGAAGAGAAACCCTAGCAGCTGTGAGCCCACTTTCTCTAGAGTAAGGCGTGTACAAGGGATACAGTAGAAGTTTGAAGGTTGAGTTCGAACAATTGATTCGTGCTTATTGCTGTTGTTTATTATTTAGGATCAAACCAAAGAGATCTCGAAAGTATAATTTCAATCACGTAGATTAGGCTATGCTAATCAGATCAGAATTTTTTGGCGTTATGCGTATGCACTATAAACAAGTTATGAGAAATTCTGCAATCCTCAGCAATGAGGTGCACTAGCACACCTGGAGGGCGCCTAGTGGTGCACTCCCCTGGCCAAAAGGCGCTAGGGCACAGTCCCTTGTCTGGTTTTATCTGGTTTGACCTCTGTTTTGCATTTTATCTTTTTGTGTTATATTAGGAAGATTCTAACACTTCTTATTGAGTTTCTAATGTGTAATTGATGTATCATTTCTTATATTTGTGCATCATAAGTTGATGTTGGACATTCTAGATAACAAGTCATCGATATATTGAGTTAATGTTATCAAAACAGTGCGCTCATGTGTTGTGATATCAAACATTGCATTACATGAGAATCTTCTTATTGATGATGGTGGATTATCTATTGGTGGTTGATTCAATGTTTATCTTACATTCATTCTTTACGAGTTTGATTATCTTAGTAAGCACGTTGTCATATAGCTCACCTGTACATGTTATTTTGCAAGAAAGGAGTTGATGTCCAATCCACTATTGTTGATGTCGGTGTCGAGTTGATGAGCTATGGAGAGCTCTTTTTGTTGAATCCTAAATCTTGTATATGTTCTATATTGAATGAGAGTCTTTTGGCGTTTGTTTACATTACGGTCATGTAAATATTTGTGGGTTTACAATAGTAGCCTTCTTTATGTATGTATGGTGATTGTTGAATGGTTTTATATATAATGATGTTGTTTAATCCTTATAAGATTATTATTTTTGGGATTGTTGTGAGGTATCGTTTACAGGTTGGTGACCTATGTGATCACACCCACTCTAAGAATGTGTTAATGACGCCTGATTAGGAGTGGATGTGATAGATCGGTATTAGAGCTGAGGTTTAAGGCCAAGGTTAAGACTAAGGCTATGTTATTGAGTTGATGTCTAGAGTTGCAGTAGATTGTAGGGTGTTGTTTGTGTCAGTTTAAGTTGATTGGAGTATGTGGGTTATATAAATTGTGTACTAACCCTGAGTTGATACAGAAAGAATGACACAAAGAAATCCACCAAGGGGAGTGGAAGAAGCGTCATCAGCTCTAGCTAGGGGGCAAGGACACCAAGAACAGGGGTTCCGAATCCACCAGATGTAACCTACAATGTGGCTAATATGTTGGCACAATATATAGAATACTAATCAACGAGACCAACGTCGAGAGGTAGTACTTTGCATGAACAGTTCATGAAGCTCAATCCATCGGAGTTTACTGGGACAACAGAACCATTGGTAGCTGAAGAGTGGCTGAAGAAGTTGGAAACAATTTTTGAGGTTATGGCTGTGACTGACGAACAGAAATTGCAATTGGCTGTATTTATGCTAAGAGGGGAAGCCCAAAATTGGGGGGAAGCTACCAGGCGAATATTAGATTCTCAAGCAGCTGTGGTGCCTATTACTTAGAGGCAATTTGAAGAAGCATTTAATGAACAATACTTTTCTCTTATCTATAGATATTAGAAGCAATAGGAGTCTAGTCAATTGTCTCTAGTAAAATACATAACATTGCGTACTATTCTCCAATGGATAGGTAGTGACTTTCGAAAGAGTCACCTGTGCAAACGTTCCTTAAGGAGAGTTATCCGAAACATTATTAATTATTAACGGACTTTTCAAATGGATGGGTAGGATCTATCATTTCATTTTCTTTGTAGGGTCATTTGCGAAACAAAAAACATAAGAAACACATCAGGGGCTTCTACCTTTTAAAATAATGGAGATATATATAATATCAATCCAAATGGGTAACGAATTTCAAAAGATGAAAATAAAAAATCAAAATCAAAACTGTAACCAAACAGACTCCCCTCAAGATATCATATCAAGATATCATAGGTTAAAGGGTGTCTCCGAAGAGTCCCTACGCATTTAAGCAAGCTTACCTTTTCACAAACATAAACCAAATCTTGCCCCAATTCAATCTCAAGCCTTGTGATACACGGGTCAGTGTGGAGTTCACCCAGTGAAATATGTGACTTCGAAGATTACCAGTAGGATTTTAAAGATCATATATCTCAATGCATCTATTGTTTTATTTTAACTCCATATGTCCAAGTCTGCCATTAAAAACCCCGACTTTGATAAAAGGGTAAACTCTGAAGGCTAGTGGAAGATATAGAATGGTGACTGATATCAATTCTAATACTAACCATTCTTGAAAGATGCCTCACTTCAACCCTTCTCCATACATGTCCAAAAGTGATGATTCCACAATAAACACAACAGATGTTAGGGTTAGTTACAAGAATTTCCCACTTGTCTCAATTTCTTCCATATACTTTCAATTGTAATACATTAGACCTTGAATTTTTGAATTGGTTTCTAAGACATTAAAGCCATAATTAATTAGGGAAAATTGCAAATGAGATTCTCAAGTGATTAGGAAGATGACACTTGGGTACAATTTGATAAAGAGGTACCCAAATCACTAAAATAATTACTTTTTAATGTTAGAATATGATAAAATTATTTTTATTAAACAATTTTCGGGCTATATGAAGGGTATAGGAATTTTGATTTTGTTTCTTTGGGTGGGCTTGGAAATACGTGTACGCCTGATTTTAGGTTGGGTTAGGGTCAGGTCAGTGCTTTGTTTGATATATAGGCCTGATTTCAAGACTATTTACATATTTGATGATTGATATCATTCCTATTAGAAATTTTGTTTGATGCACCTTTCTGTTATTATACCAAGAATGTGATAATTTTCCAGAATTAAATGATAATTATTTTTTCTTGTGATGACAGGTACCGTGTGGCTTCATTCGCAAACTTTCACAGGGCCATGTAAAACTAATATAATACATTAATTCTATCTGGGAAAGCTACCCACTAAGTTTAGCATTGGATATGCTTACAATGCCATATAAATATAGATGAAGTAAAAACAGATGAAGATAATTAAAAAAGAGCAAGATAAATTTAGCAAGAGCAAACTAAAAGGAGGCCTAGAGGCTAGAACTAGAAGCCGAGTTCACTGAAGATTAGAGAGGTCTGGAAAATAATTTTGAATTGGAATTGATGTAGTTTGATAGGATATGTTTCTACAAAATGGTAGCAATTGACATGGAGTTTCTGGGCTTTTTGTACAACTCTCCGAGGGACGTTTCTCAAGCACAATGATATGAGATCTGAAGAATAATGTTTACTGTAAAATGTAATTATCTCAAGAAGATTGTTTGTTCATTTTGAAACCGTGTATGAAAGTTATGTAACTTTTGCTCAAATCACTAGGGTAAAGTGTAATTACTCCTTAAAAATGCCTATAAAAGTTAGCTTTAAAGCATGCAAAAACCAACACTTTTGGGACTACTGCTGCTAGGCTGTATAACAAAGTCTTCAAGTCAACTGCCGTGTTGAAGAAACAGAAGTGAAAGTGAACATTGAGAGATCCCCTGTTTTAAGGAAGAGCATTTCGTTCCTCATTTATTTGTCACTGCAGTGGCAGTTTCGGTTTCTTTAATTTGGGAATTTTGATTTTGAAATGGCTATGGCTGTTCCCTTCTTTCCTGCTTTCTCTCTGCTCTCGCATTTGGTGCTTTTTCACTCAGTTTTGGCTCAAACTACTTGTCCTAAATCATTCGACTGTGGAGAGATCGGACCGATAAGCTTTCCTTTCTCCAATTTCACGCATTCTCAATGTGGGTTGTGCAAGGTAGCTTGTGAAGGACCGCTTCCACAAATCCAACTGGGAAATGAAGGACCATGGTACGAGGTAATAGAAAACAACATAACTCAGACCGATAAGATCCTGGTCCAAATCCGAGACCAAACTCTCCAAAGTCTTTTAGATCACAGAAGTTGCGATACGTTCAGTAATTACACTTTTCCCAACTCTCCTTCGATTTCATTTACAATCCCTGACAATCTCACCTTGTTCAAATGCAATACAAAGTTCTGAAACTTCCCTCATTGATTATAGTTCCTATGGCTTTTACAACTACTCGTCCTGCAGAGGCCAAAATTTGTTCTATGGATATCCAGATGATAGATCTTTCACTCCTGCTAATCTGAGCCTTAAATGCTCAGTAATTCAGCTGCCCTTGAATACATCAAACATGGAACCTGATGCCACAGACCCGTTCGATCTATTGGCTGCTAACTTCTCTATTCAATTACACGTGTCCAAGGATTGTCAACAGTGTCACATGACAGGAGGCCAATGTCAAAATGACAACCAAAAATTTCATTGTGCAACCAAACAAGGTATTGTCACTTCTACAATTGACCTGCGGCTATGCCTGGTCCATATGCACTGATTTCTTAGCTTTGGAGAGTGTGAAAAGTGAATTACGTTCGTTAAACCTTCTATTATGCCCGAACTAATTTTGTCCTGGTTGACGTTTGTTGCAGGAGGAACCGACTCCGGATTGATTCCAAGCCCAGGTAAAAAAACATATGCACTTATACCCCCAAAAAAAAAAAAACAAAAAAGAAATCATGCTCAAGTAAACTGTTCATCCAGTTGAATATATCAAGTTTCTTCATTAGATTTTCATGTTACCTTCTGTCCATGACTCTCTTTGGTTTTCCATTTTTAAGGCGTTTCTCCACTGCCTTCAGCCCATGAAATACGAGGTACTTTATAGTTTAGTTTGGCTTTCAATGGAAGCTTTAACAATTTATGTATTGGTAATTGTAGCATTAACACTACTATTTATGAATTATGTTCAGTTAACATTTTATTATGCCTGAACTAATTTCGTCCTGGTTGACGTTTGTTGCAGGAGGAACCGACATCGGATTGATTCCAAGCCCAGGTAAAAAACATATGCACAAGCAAACTCTGCATCCAGTTGAATATATCAAGTTTTTCCATTAGATATTTATGTTACCTTCTGTACATGACTCCTTGGTTTTCCATTTTTACGGAGTTGCTCCACTGCCTTCAGTCCATAAAATACGAGGTACTTCATATTTTAGTTTGGCTTTTAATGGAAGCTTTAACAATTTATGTATTGGTAATTGTAGCATTAGCACTACTATTTAGGAATCCTAAACTTGATTATCATGATCACTTGTGTCTTCCTCAGTTATATCCAGAGAAGTTATTATAATTTCTTGTTGTCTGGCTCATATCTGAACTGATCTATGTTGTCCAACCTGAAGTCATTTCCGTTCTAGCGAGCAGTTACAACTTTTTAACTTGGTAAAATCATAGATGTCATGATAATGGGTTTAGGACACTGGTCCTTACAGGATGTGTTACTTCTTGACTTGTCAAAGTTTACTGGAGAAATAGCTGAAATCATTTTCCTCTTAAGAAAGTTCTAATTATTTGGCTGTGTTGCAGGAAACAATAGTAATTTGAAGATTAAAGTTGTAATAGGTAATTCATTTCGTTAAATTAATCCATGTGTTATTTCTCCACATTCTTTTGAGGATGAGTTTAAATACTTCTAATTAATGTATGCATCTACACATGTGTGATAACTGAAAGTGACACCACCACTATGTACCCATCATGGTTTCAGTCTAAATTAAAAAATAACAGATATGTTTGACGTCATTTTCTGCACCCTTTAACATTGTCATCTTATGCACTTGATCACAGGCATTGCAGCAACTGGAATGGCGATCGTAATTACCCTATTTTGCTACTTCACTAGGAAATGCTTATCAAGTAAATTTCCAATCTTTGGGAAGTTAGTAACCGAGGATAATAAAAATTTTGAGGGCTTTCTGAAGAACCTCGGGTCCCTTGCCCCAACAAGATATAGCTATTCAGAGGTTAAAAAGATCACCAACTCCTTCAAAGACAGACTCGGACAAGGAGGCTTTGGCAGTGTGTACAAAGGAAAGTTACCCAATGGCCACCTTGTGGCAGTGAAGGTTTTGAAGGAATCATGTTTTTTTAGGTAACACAAGGTAATCTGCCTACTCCTTGAACCTTTATGATAGTTTTACATGAGATACGTCATGAGAGTTCATCCCATGACGTGTCTGAGTATACCTGGGTTCAATTCCTCAGTGGAGTGTTTTTTTGGGGTCAAGTCAACCCCGCTGTTTGTCACATTGAAGACAGTTGTCTGCTTAGATAATTCAATACCTTACCCAAAGTTGGTGGACTGAGTGTTGTGTCAGCCTCCGGTAGTTTACACACCCGAAGTTGGTGGACTGGGTGTGTTGTTAGCCTCTGATAGTTTACGCGATAGAGGTGGATCTGAAGCGCCCTACCTTAGTCTGGTTCTTCTTGTCATAAAAAAAAAGAAAAAGAAAAAGAAAAAGAGCCCGAGGATGCTACTATATAAGGATGGCAATCGGACCCAAAAAAGTAAACCTTTAATTGGTCAATATCAATCATTCTAATTGTAGTTTATTATGGAGTGAAATTCTCATGCCTTATTTATATACATAAAATAATTTCATATTGGGGAAACCTGTTGATTACCAAAAAAAATTTATGTTAATAGCTTTTATCATTCATTGCCCAATGTCTTATCCAAAATAAATTATTTTACACATTTTCTATTGAAAGTTTAAATCCACTTTGTGAGATTTCTTATAAAGTAGTTTCATCTATTGAGTTCCAAGCAGACATTGCTTGACGAAATACAAGAATCAAACAATAAACTGGAGGCAAATAGAACAATGTTCCAACATGCTATTGATAACAGAAGCTAAATTCACTCGTAATAGGCTCCATTAAATTAATTTAGTATTGATGGCATTACAGGCATTTTGTGAGACCATGGTCCTTTAGATCAGTTATAGAAGCAATCCAATTAGAATTTCTATAACAAAACAAAAGTTCATTATGAATTTCTTCATTGATATTATACAAGAAAAAAAAGAAGAAAAAGAACAGGGTCATGATACGATTTAGCCTAACTCTATAATAAAAACAAATAAAAAAAGGTTCATTATGAATTTCTTCATATACAAGAAAGAAAGAAAAAAAGAATAGGAAGGAGAGAGAAGGAGATGCCAATTAGAGAGAAATTTCTTTTTTTATTATTTAAGGAACATTTTATTTTTTACAATGTAAAATAGCATAACAATTATTCATATTGATGCTACACTGAAATCATATGAAATAATGCACCACCTTACAAAATATGTGGATGCACACGTTGTTCAATGAAATACTTACTTTTCAATTAACTTCACAACTTACTTTAGATGATCTGGACTCATGAAAAAATGGGTTAGGGGGAGAGTATGAATAAGAAAGCAAAACTCGATGTGGGTTTGGAATGGGGTAGGGTTTAAGTCACTCCACCCCGAACTACTTATTCTTGAGATGTAGGCTATTTCTTTTTTTAATTTTATATTGTATTAACGTCTATATAATTTGTATTATTTTTTATTTTTAGAGATTTATTTTTATTTAAAAATTTTACAAGGGTTAAACCCATTTCAACCCAAATTTCAATTAATTTAAGTGAGATGGAAGCAGAGTGAAAAACTTCTACCCATTATGGATTTCGAATAAAATATGGGATAGATTTTTTCTATTTGGCCAGGGTCATGATAAGATTTAGTTTAACTCCCACCAAATATGCGGTTGCCATGCCTATCAATATGTATCTCTACACGTCGGAATGCTATAGTCAGTGTAACGGGGAAAAGAAGTCCATAGATGGTCATTGTTTCTGTTTTAGGTGACATAATGGTAGACTAAAGGCCCTTTACAGGCTGTGCTGTGCTCAATGGCAAGACTCAAGCCAATGTTTCGAAAATTGGATCGTTGAGCAAACCGGAATAGTGACCGGATTAAAGGTTAATAGTTCAATAGTCGCGTTAACCGTTATTAAACCGTAACGTAATAAATATATTTAAATATATGATTTTAAAAAAAAAAATATTTTTTTGACATTTCATACCATTTTTATGGGTTTTTATTGAATCGGCGGGTTTTGAAGGGTTTTTTTGTCTGGTTTAGCGGTTTAACCACTAGATCGACCAATTTTTTGTCGGTTTTTTGTTAAACCAGTTTTAAATGTGAATTGGACCGTTTTCTAAACAGGTTCCCGATTTTTTTGATTGAACCAACCGGTCTGGTCTAGTTTTTAAAGCACTAACTCAAGGAATTTTAGTTTAGGGTAAACAATCATTTACTCCCTTCAACTTTGCCTTATATTTTAATGTCATTTCTGAACTTTAATTTCTTCTATTTAAACCTTCCAACTTTTAAAAGAAAGTTAATGTGATCAAACTTTTCAAAATAAGTAAGAAAATTAAATATGAATTATACTTTGGCCTTCTAAACTATAACTTAATATTACTTTACCCTCACTCAACTAATTATAATTACACTTGTACCATCATAAAATTTAAAATTGGGGATTTGTTTGGTCAAAATTTTTATATTAATCTCTATAACAAATAGAAAAAAATAATTTTGTGGCCATGAAATGTTATAAATTATCTCAAAATGCCTAAAAAATGGCTCAAATGATCTACAAAATTTTACTTTTGTGGACCACTACTTATTAACACTAACAATATCAAGGAGATTTTTGTAAGTACACTTTTGTTAAACATGGACAAAAAGTTTTATATTATATATGATCTGAATGCTACAAGTGTTTAATTTTCTTTCAATAGTATTAATACTAACTTAAATTCTCATAGTTTAGGGGTAAAATATAACAATTTTAAGTTTAGCAAGTAAAGTAAAACTAAATCATAGTTAAGATGGTCAAAGTGTAATTAATTTTTAATTTTTTAACTTAATTTGAAAATATTGAACCAAATAAAATTTTTTTTAAAAAGTTAAAGGGCCAAAATAAAATAAATCAAAATTTAATGATGATAATAAAATTTAAGATAAAATTAGAGAGACTAAATGATTATTTACCTATAGTCTAATAGTCTAGTCTTCTGCTATTCAATGAGGAAGTTGAGAAAGAAATCTCCTCGCACTTTGAGCCGCTAACTACGTCCAATCAATCTTCAAAGACTATTTTTTTTTTTTTGATAAATCGAAAAAAAACAAAAAACAAAACCAAAGACTACTTTTAGGAAGTTTTCAGATCATAGTTGTCAAAATGAGAAGCGGAAGCGAGAGACGTTAGGGGAAACGGAAGCGGGAAGCGTGACCAAAAAATATAAGGGAAAACGGGAAGCGGGAAATGATTGGAAAACTTTGTAGAAAACTTTTTCGTAACTGAAATGAGACTTTTAAGAAACTTAGTGTAGACTTTTGAGAAACTTAGTAGAAACCTTGGGAAAACTTAGTAGAGACATTTGGGAAACTTAATGGAAACCCATGCAAATAATTTCATAGATACTTAGTTAGAACTTAAGGAAAAAAATGTATAAAAATTAACATTTTACGTTTTCGAAGCGTTTCCCAAGAGTTTCTCAAACGTTTTCCAAGAGTTTCTGTTAAGTATCCAAAGAGTTTTCTACAAGTTTCTCAAACGTTTCCAAGAAGTTTCCGAAACGTTTCCCCCGCATTTTTGAAACATTTCCCCAAATTTTTTAAACAAGTTTCGTCCCTATCCTGGAAACGGGTTTCCGGGAAAACGCATTTCCACCCCCAAAATGGGTTTCCGGGCAACTATGCTTCAGATTACAGCTATTTTTCTCTCTTAATCCCCTTTTTTTTTTTCTTTTTATATTCCATTTTTTCCCAATTGATCAGTGTCATAGTATACAATGGGTTAACCCCGAGTGTAGTTTAATGGAGATTGTGACGAACTTTACACTTGGATATTATAAGTTAAACCTTGGTAATCTTTTAAGGTTAGGTCGTGAGAGATTTATTTTTTGTAAATCCCTTAGTCAACATGTCTTTGACCAATATAAGGAAGAGAGTAGTCAAGATGCACGTAACCTGTTCTGGACATTTCTAACCGCATAACCAAAAATAAAAAGAAAAAAAAAGTATACAATGGGTTTGGGTCTCTGGTATTGCCTGGTGCAGGTCTTTAATTGAGTGATCATAAAGTTTTCTCCATGGGCGATGACTAATTACTCTTTTCTTTTAATTATTCTTGTTCTGTCTACATAGCGGACGAAAAGAACAAATACTAACCTAGTTGTCTAGCATTCAAACATGGTGGTCTCAGTCTGATCAGCTTTTCTTTTTACAATATAACACCCATTGTAAATGTGGGTTGTGTTCGGTGAATTGTGATGAACTAGTTTCATAGCTAGGTCCAGCTCCAGAAAGGACGCTGGTAAGATGTCAAGGGCCAAGGCTATATAACTCAGGATTAGAACATTGCGTAAGATGCCTCATCTTGCTTAATATAACATTTAGTTTAAATGCATATGTTGTGGTGCATGATAACCTTAATCAAGTAGTTTGAATAGCATCTTCTAATGGTAGCATGTCATGGGAGGATTAATGTATTTTTAAGTATGATTAATTAACTTAATCCTTGATTAATTAATTTAATAAATCTCCATACTTAGCTTAATGTTAATCATGATTAATTATCATAAGTGTGTTTGATTATGTAAATGAGATGGATTAGTGAGAGTGGTGAAGTAAGGAGGTCTTAGGTGTCTTGATTTGAGCAAGTCACATAGGTGTGTATTTAAGGTGTATGTTTTACCCTAATTAAGGCATGTACTTTATTGCTAGTATGTGTGTATGCTTGACATGTGTGTAATAGATACAAGTTGTATCTATAGGTAGCATCAAGACAAAGGAGGAGAGAGGAAATAGGTGCTTGTGTTGTATATTGTGTTTGGCAAGGGAGAATGTGAGAGAAATAAAGAGAAAAAGGAAAGAAAAGAATAGAGAAAGAGGAGATTGAGAAAGAAGGTTATATAGCATTTGCTTGAGGTAAGGAATGGATTTTGTGTTTGTATTTCTTCCATTAGCTTGGTTAGAAATCTGTTTAAAGTTTTTCTATGTTAATAATCACATGTTGGAAGATTGAGTTTAATTATGTTGTGGGAAAGTGTGAAAATGAATGGAAGAGGTGAACTATTGATGATGTTATGGCATACTTTATGAGGTGATGTGCATATTCGTAAAGGTCATGCCTCCATGTAGTTGATTGTAATGAATACTAAGAACTTAGTTTTCTTATGTTTGAATGTCTAAGTGTCGGCACTTTTTATTTGGGAGTTGACACTTTTGTCCAAAGAGTTTTTGTTTTGAAGTACGTGGGTTGAGATGTTGACACTTTTCAGAAGGTGTTGACACATTTTTATTGCTTACCTTGTTCTGGGCATTCTGTCCGTAAGGGTTTACTCATTTTTTCAAGGTGTCGACACTTTTAACATTTTTACAAACTTCACTCTCTATTTCTAAGGATTCACACCTGTGATTAAAGGGGTTGACACCTTGTAATTGGAAGAGTTGACACCTGAGTCTCAGGGGTTAATACCTATGTTTCAGGGTTGATACTTTGTTACAGGGGTTAACACTTTTTCTTTAAGTTTTTAATGTCATTTGAAGGTGTTATCTCTCATGTTGATAAGTTGTAAGCTATGAACATGTATAGATTGTGAGCATTTATATATGATATTATTGTGTTGTATGATAGGTTCAGAGGCAGCTAAAGACACTCCAATTCCACCTAAGGAGTGATTTAACTTTGCTTTACACATGAAACGAGTTGGGGGTTTAAAATATTCTTACTTATATTGAATTGAATGTCTTATTATCAATGTTAATGTTGATGTTGGATTATAAGATGACATTACATACAACATACATTGTGTGCATATCTTGCATTGCACAAAGAAGGTTAAGTTGATGTGAGACATTCTTAGATAACTCTGCCTTATCAATCTCGGCATTATTATCAAAATGGTGAGCATATATGGTGATATTAAACATTGCATCACAAGAGGCATTCCATTTCATGGGGCATTCCTTATTGGTGTTGAAGACCATTGAATGATTAATTATCATTGAAAGATGGATTATTTATTGGTGATTGATTATCTATCATTCATTCATTATGAGTTTGATTATCTAGCACGTTGATATAAAACTCATACCCACATAGGTTGTTTTGTAGAAATAGATGATGGGGTCTAATCCACTCATAATGATGTTGAGTTGGAGAGCTTTGGAGAGCTCTACTAGTCAAGTCATAGATCTTGTACATGTTATACACTCTGTTGAGAAGTCTTCTATAGTTATTTACATTTTAATCTTCTAAATATTTGTGAATTTGATTTAGTAGTTCTTCCATGTATGTAAGATGATTGTGGGATAGTTTTATCACTAATGATGTTGTTTATTTATTATATTGTTCATATCTATGGGTTTGTTGTGAGGTGTCGTTTGCAGGTTGATAACCTATGCGATCCACTCGTCCTAAGAACGCGTTAACGACACTTGATTAGGAGCGGGTGTGACATTGCGATTCATGAGAGGTTGTTGGTTGAAATCGCAAGTGCACGAATCGTAACAAGTAATAAAGTGAATGAGTAAGAGTATCGTCCCACGAGGATTGAAAAATTTCTAATAAGCACCAAAATTTATTAAATTATGATCTATTTGATAATTCAAATAGGAATGAATTGTTGAACTAGAGAAGTTAAAATAAAAAAATTAAATAAGCATGTTGAGATCTAGAGAACAAGATTCAAGGGTTTCCGATTCACCATAACTAATCCTACGCAAACTTCCTAATTGGATTAAATATAATTATTTCCTATTGTTGATCATCGAGTTTCTCTAATTTATTCACTAATCTTTCTCAAGCATTAACGAAATAATCTAACAAGCAAACTTTCTACATCTCTGTAAAAATTCTAAACTTGTCAGATTTCATTAAGAACAAAGAACCCTCATAAAGATTACACAAGTCCATAGATATCTCTATCCTGCGGATTACTTATGGTATCTCAAATATAAGCTGAAACAATTATCATTTCTCAGTCTCAAATTGAATCTCATATTATGTAAATGGTGATCAATCATTCACAAGCATTAAGTCCAAAATGAAATACTCAACAAATTGAAACAAATACTAGTTAATCCAATTAAAGAAAAGATTCACAGAGTCATAGTTAGGCTACATCGTAGCCCTAGAAAATAGAAATTAGTTCATAATAAAACCGAATAAAAACATAATCAAAGAGTTTGACATCAAGAAATTGAAAGAGATTCGGAAGAGAGAAAAACTCAAGAACTCAGATCCCTTCTCCTTTTGACGTTTTGCTCCTCTCTATCGATCTCTCTTTTTTGATCTCTTCACGTCGGCTCCCCCTTTTATTCTTTTTCTCCTCTATTTATATCCTAAGAGTCCAAGAGTCTTGAAGAAAAAGGAAACCTATTACAAGTAGGAAAGAAATATTGCTAAATTCGCAGGTTTCATATTTTTGTTAACTTGTGGCCCACTTTTGACCATGATAGAGTTTGATTCACGAAATATCATGTGAAATAAATGTTGTAGAGCTTTAAGTCTTCTTTCTAACGCCATAAGAATCGTCTTAATCAAATATCTGAGTTGAAAGTTATGGCCAAAATACTATAACTGCATCAAATCTTTATCTCCAAATTTTTCTCCAGATTTTCTGTTGTGACAAGGTGTCGACACCTCTGAACCATGTGTCGACACATGAGAACAGAGGTGATATTTTTGAGCTTATTGTCACCAAGGATCGACCCCTCTTTTACAATTTCTTCAATTTAGCTTTCAAGCTCAAATTAACACCAAGTAAAAGTCTTAACTCTCTTTAAATCATCCTCCTTTGTGTCTCCTATCGAAGTAAACAAATATAATGAGTTCAAGCACTCCTCCGTGATGTTTTCATCAATTCTTCCGGCTAAATCCTATGAATTTGCACAATTACCTTTATCCTTCTAATCTGCAAAATATGAATAAAAACAAGTATAAATCTAATAAAAGATCCTAAAGAACTAACATGTAAGATGCTAATGATATTAAATTGATTAGTATAAAATCAACTTATCTAATACCCCCAAACTTAACATTTTGCTAGTCCTCGAGCAAAAGAAAAAAAAAACATTTGATACTGACAAGTTGATACTGACTCTATTTGATTTGCAAAACATGCCTAAAAAATGTTACATATTTCACAGCACAAGGAAAACTTTAAACATTGTTAATGTCTAGAATTTCAAATCAAGTGTTAGAATGACCTTACTCATGATTCCTTCAATGTGTGTGTGTGAATAACCTTTTATCCATAACCATTCGTTACTTCGATTGGTTTAAGCAATCAGAAAAATCGCTTTTTTTTTTCTTTACTTCATAAACATGTTTTTCATAACACTCTCCACTAATGTAAACTAATACCACACCATAGATCATTAGGACTTTATTAAGCTTGTAACATGCGGTTAGGGTAACGGCATGGTAATAGATACTATTATGGCTTAAAAACACCCTAAGCACATGAATCATCCTAACACCTTTGCAGAGCTAATTTTCCCCTCCAAAATAGTATCACGAAGCTTGTTTTCCACTTTGTCTTATCACACCAAATTTTTTTTCTTCATCTTTTTGTGCTACTACACCCCAAAACTTATTTCTTTCTTTTATGAACAACTGGTGCAATAATATTCTTTTCTTCTTTTCCACCTTTTTTCTTTTTTTTCATCATACTTGAAGCTCATCCTTCCTCTATACAGTACCTCATCTCAACATATTTCTTAAAAAGAATACATGCTTATGGTGAGAGGAATAGAAATCATTAAAAAGTTAAGCTAGCATGTGGATGACAAAAGAAAGGTATAAATAGGCTCAAATGGGGACTACTATGGATAAACAAATGTCAAGTAGGCTTGAACGGCTTAAACGATCCAAAGATGACCTAAATCCTTTCCATAGCATGGTGAAGTCTAGGATTTCGCCTCAAGTGTTACTCAAACAGGTTATAGAGTTCACAGAGATCAAAGAAATTTTCTTGATTTCCATAAATTGTCTCTAAGTAAGCACAACGGATATGCACTCAAGGCTATGTGCTCAAAGTGTTCAAAAGAATCATAAAAAAGAGAAAACCAACACAAGAATCAAGCATCCAGATAAAAACAAAATTTATCACTTTCCAAACACCAAGTTTAGTTCAATCAAGTTGTTATCCTGGGCTTTTGGTCATCAAACCTAATCAATACTGAAATGTTGTTTTTTTTTTTTCAAACAAAACAAAAATGAAGCAGAAGAACACAGGTGTGACCCCCCCAAACTTAGTGTGTTCATTGTTCCCAATGTGCAGCAAAGAAAGCAAATACAGGGTGACAAGAAACTTCCCTGACCACTGGCAGAGACTGATCAAACTTCCTCTCCATCTCGTCTTTCCCAAACAACAACCTAAACACACAACACAATTAAGGACAAGAAGAATTAGAACACTCAACAATTTGAAGGAAATACTAAAAATAACAAAAACTAAGGTATAGAAATGCTTGGGTTGCCTCCCAAGAAGCGCTTATTTATAGTCAGTAGCTTGACTGTTGCTCTTCTACTAGGCCGAATCAAGGAGAATGGTGGTCTTCTTTCTGTCAAATCCCCCATTCAAATAAGGCCTCAAACATTGTCCATTCACTTTGAATGTCCCCTTCTCATCATGAGTTACTTCTACTGATCCATGAGGAAAAACTTTAACAACTGTGAATGGGCCAGATCATCGTGATTTGAGCTTTCCTGGAAAGAGGTGAAGCCTTATATTGTAAAGTAGAACTTGTTATCGGGGTAGAAACTCTTTCCTTGAGATGTACTTATCGTGTCAAGCCTTGGTCCGCTCATTGTAAATTCTTGCATTCTCATAAGCCTTATTGTGAAACTCATCCATCTCATTAATTTGCAAAAAACGCTTTTCACTTGCTGCTTGGAGATCCATGCTTAGGCGTTTCATCGCCCAATAAGCTTTATGCTCGAGCTCTACAGGAATTGATTGTAGAATTAGAACACTCAACAATTTGAAGGGAATACTAAAATAACAAAAACAAAGGTTTAGAAATGCTTGGGTTGCCTCCCTAGAAGCGCTTATTTATAGTCAGTAGCTTGATTGTTGCTCTTTTGCTAGGCCGAATCAAGGAGAATGGTGGTCTTCTTTCTGTCAAATCCCCCATTCAGATAAGTCTTCAAACGTTGTCCATTCACTTTGAATGTCCCCTTCTCATCATGAGTTACTTCTACTGATCCATGAGGAAAAACTATAACAACTGTGAATGGGCTTGACCATCGTGATTTGAGCTTTCCTGGAAAGAGGTGAAGCCGTGTATTGTAAAGTAGAACTTGTTGTCCGGGTAGAAACTCCTTCCTTAAGATGTACTTATCGTGTCAAGCCTTGGTCCTCTCCTTGTAAATTCTTGCATTCTCATAAGCTTCATTGCGAAACTCATCCATCTCAATGATTTGCAAAAAACACTTGTCATTTTTCGCTTGGAGATCCATGCTTAGGCGTTTCATTGCCCAATAAGCTTTACCGGATCCAACCCTGCCAAGACCTTTTTATATTATTTGAATATATCCCTAAAATTAGTTTAATTTTATTACCTAATAATTTAGATCAATCATCTCCAACATTTGTTTTTTATTTTCTTTTTGGAATCTTTCCTATAATTTTAATTGATTCTGAGCTCGTTATCCTTTTGTTCTGATTGTAGACCTTGCCAAATTAAGTTTATTCTTGTATTTCTTGTGGATCAACCTCAGACTTACCGAGATATTATTACTGCATCGCAATCGCACACTGACAGATAAAAATTGTACTAGTCAGGAGTGATCATTAACTGTTTTCTCTAAAATTTGCTTCACCTCCCTATTTGACACCTCTGCTTGTCCATTTGTCTGAGGATGATAAGCCAATGTCGTCCAGTGTCTAACGTCATATTTTAATAATAGAGCTACAAATTGCTTGTTGCAAAAGTGAGTCCCTTCATTGCTAATAATGGCCTTGGGAGTCCCAAATCTAGTAAAAATATTCTTTCAGAGAAAATTAAGCACCACTTTTCCATCATCAGTAGGAGTTACAATTGCCTCTACCCACTTGGACACATAATCCACTGCTACAAGAATGTACTTGTTGTTATAGGACGAAGGAAAGGGTCCCATAAAATCCATACCCCAAACATCAAACAACTCCACCTCTAGAATATTCTGCAAAGGCATTTCATTTCATCTGGATATGTTCCCAAAACGTTGACATCGATCATAAGCTACAACAAAAGCATGAGCATCCTTGAACAAGGTTGGCCAATAGAATTTAAATTAAAGAACTTTAGCCGCGATCACATTCTAGTGTATGGCAATGCATCAAAATGTCTACCATCTCCTCTTCCGGAACACATTGCCTAATGATTTGGTAGGTGTCACGCCCAGATTTTTTGCACTCGAGGAATATACACACAAGCCGGAAAAATATTGTACTCTCTCGTTAGAACTCACCCTCCTAAAAGAATGAGTACGACTAGATTTGAATGAAAAATTGATTTGAATAAAGGGCTTTTGAAAAATTTTTGGAGTCGCCACCTAACTTGATTAAGATGAGTTAGGTCACCTAAAAACTAAGCACAATCTGAAGACTACACTTAGGATTTTTGGAAAACAATCTTGGAAAATATCCTCAAAAGAGAGGTTTTAAGAAAATAGATTATTTGGCAACCTTTGAAAAATATTTAAGCCCTTTTTTGAAAATAACTCCATTTTGGTCTATGAAAACAATGATCCTAGGTTTGGAGGTTGGTTACATGTAGGGAAGACGCACTAAGCTATCACCCTACCCTGCCTTTGTAGTACTTACATGTCTATTCACCCTGAATTCACCTATGAGAGTCTTTAACTAACATATGTCCAATCCTATCCACTTTAGAAAAGAAATTTTAGAAAAGAAGTAGACATGATGCATGATATGTAAGTGCAGGAATAAGATTTGATTTGGAAATAAATTTAAAAAGACTCAATTTGATTTTAGAAAAGAGATTTGGAAAGATAGATTTGACTTTGGAAAGTTTTAGAAATTGGAAGTAGAGATTTAAAATAGATTTTTAGAATTGGAAGTTTGGAAATAGATTATGGAATTGGAAATTTTTAAAAAAGTTATGGAATTGGAGATTTGAAAAAGGTTCTGACCGCACCCATGAGGGTTGCCTACGAATCCCTTTTAAGGAATCAGGTCAGTTGTAGTTCGAAATCGGGGTCTGATAGAAAATAGAAGATTTGACATGAAAAAGAGTTGGAGTTGGAATTCGAATTGGAAGATTTAGAAATTGAACTTTGATTGGAAGATTTGAAAAGATTGGTTTTAGAAAGCTTGGTTTAGGAAACCTAGATTTAGGAAAGACGGAACTTAGGAAAGACTTGAGATTAAGAAATATTTGACTCAACTTGGAAATGTTTTAGAAAAGATTTGACTCAAATGTTGGGCTTGTAAGATTAGGGAAAGATTGGATTTAGGAAATGTTCGTTTTAGGAAAGTTTCGTTTTAGGAAAGTTTTGAATTAGAAAAGTTTTTGAAATAGGAAAGGTTTTGAAATTGGAAATATGAAGTTTAAGATAGGTTTTGGAATTTAAATGTTTTGAAATAGGAAAGTTTTGAAATTGGAAAATCTTCTTTTTAAGAAAGAGTTGATTTTTGGAGCGAGCTTGAATTAGGAAAGATTTGAATTAGGGAAGTTATGAATTAGGAAAGTTTGAACTTAAGAAAATTTTGAATTTTGAAAGTTTAGAGTTTAGAAAGCTTTAACTTAAGAAAGTTTTGAATCTAGAAAGTTTAAGATTTGGAAAGATTTGAAATTTGAGTTTTAGAATTTAGAAAATGTTTGAAAGTCTGAGTTTTAGAAAACACTTGAAGTTAGGAAAGGTTTAAGTTTGAGAAAGATTTAGATTTGGAAAGTTGAGATTTAGAAAAGTATGGAATTAGGAAAGGTTGGAATTAGGAAATATTTGGAAGCTTAAAGTTTAAGAAAAGATGTTTACGTTCAAGTTTTGGAAACTTAAGATTTAGGAAAGTACGAGATTAGAAAGGATTAGAATTAAGAAAGATTTGGATTGAGAAGGATGGAGATTCCTATTTCCTAAAACAAAAGGATTGCATTTTGTTTCTAAAAAAGAGATGATTTGATTTTGTTTCCAAAAATAGAGGATTGTATCTAGTTTCCTAAATGGGAAGATTGGATTTAGTTTCCTAAAGGAGAATTGGATTTGACATAGAATTGGAAGGATGAAGTTTTGGAAATCCTAGATTTGGAAGACTATAGTTTTGACGTAGAAAATGAGAGGTTTGAGAAACATAGGTTTTGAGGCCAAAATAAGGAATTGGAAGTCATGTTTTTGGAAAAAGAATTAGGATTTCCTACTTGTTGGCTCTAGGGCATAACTTGTGCTCCAACGAAAGAGATTTTTGGAAAGGGAATTTTTGGAAACGAAGATTTTTGGAAGGAAATTTAAAAAGGAGTTTTTTGGAAAGTGAATTTTGAAAAGAAGAGTTTTTGGAAAGGGGATTTTGAAAAGAGATTTTAAAAAGGAGTTTTTGGAAAGAGAGTTTTGGAAAAAGATTTTTGGAGAAAGTTGTTAGGAAGGAAATTTTTAGAAAAAGAGTTTTTAGAAAAGAGATTTTTGAAAGCAATTTTTAGAAAGCAATTTTGGAGAGGAAATTGAATAAAGTTTTTAAAAAATATATTGGAGAAGAGATTTTTAGAAAGATAGATTTTTGAAAAAGAAAATTTTGAAAGTCTGTGAAAATATCTTACTTTCCTAAAACGATTCTAACCATAACGGGGCTAGAACCACTTTAAGATAGTGGTTTTGAAAACAACAATGATTTGAAAATATGGACCATACTGGCCACTTTAAATGTAACACTTTTCTAAAGCAATCCTAACCATGAAAAGGCTAGAATCACCTTAGGATTGTGATTTAGAAAACAAGTTTTGAAAAAGAAGATTTTGATGCAAGTTTGAAAAATAATTTGAATGCAAGTTTCGAAAACAAGTTTAAAAACGATTTTTGGAGGAATGCAAGATTATGATATGCACAATGCAAGTTGGGGTTGTGAACATACAAGGTTAAGGCTTCATCACATAATCAATGGGGCCGAATCCATGTGGTCTCCGATTAGACTAAGAGAAAGCCCCCGACACGGTGACCTCTAATAGCCTAATCCTACACATGGACTGGGAAGTCCCTTGTTTTAAGTATGCAAAGAAGGGGGGGAAGAAGATAGGAGATTAAAATAGAAGAAAACCCAAGTGGGTTAGGAGGGAGAAGAGAGAGGGGGGAAGTGCGGAAATGTAAAAAAGAAAGCCCACCTTATGTCTTTTTTATTTTGCTTTGCTTTGCGCACTTTGATTTTCTTGCTTTTCTTCGGTCCTCGCTTCAGTCTTTGTCTTGATCTTCGAGAGCTTGTCTTGATCTTCGAGAGCTTCAGTTTGCAGCACTTCAAGTCTTCAATGGAGGGTTTTGAGGTTAGTGTATAAGTGTATAAGGGTGTATATGAGTGTATAGGAGGCTAGGGTTTGATGTATGGTAGCTACGGTTTGGTGTATGATGGCTAGGGTTTGGAAAACCCAAAGTGAACTAGGGTTTAGGGAGGCTCCGAGTTCTATATATCGAAGAGTAGGGTTTTCAAACTAAGTTGGAAGACCCTTTTCAAGCTGGAGGAAGCCCGGTATTTATAAAAGACAGAACAACCTGACGCCTGTTGTAGTGGCGCTTGGGCAAATAACACATTGGCGCCATTACGAGTGCGCCAAGCCATATTTTGGCTTGGCGTCACTAATAGTGGCACCAGCGACTTAGGAAAGTTTTTAAGTCGGCAAGCAACGTATCTGCAGAAGATTTGAGCGCCTATACTAGTGACTACCATGTAATTTTTAGCTTGACTTCACTAGGAATGACTACAGAGTGTCCGAGAATGAATTGAAGGGGTCGGGAATAACCCGGAGAGCCGAAAAAGGACAAGAATCTTTAGAATAATGTTTCAGAGGTAATAGACTTGGAAAATGATATCAGGGTTTGTTATAAGGGTTGACTAGGCCATTAAGGGCAAAACGGTCAATCGGACCGAAAAGCTACCAGGACGGACTTAGAATGTCCCGGAAGAATACTCGAGATTTGGAAACATTATTTAAAACGTTCTCAAAGGTTACTGGTGATACCCAGAGCCGATGTGGTTAGAAAAGGTGACCGACCTGTTAGGGGCAAAACGGTCATTTTGCACTGGGTTCACTGGCACTGATTCGGAATGATCCGGAAAGAGAATGGGTGGTCGGGAATGCTTTAAAAAGCATTCCGGGAGGTTACCGGTTTTGATACCCAGTGCCGGTGTGGTGATTATACCCTAAAAGTGTAATCATAGGCTCTTAATTAGCACTTTGTTAGACTTATATTCTAATTAATTGTCTTATTTTAGTTAGATATTTATTTGAGTATGTTTTTTATGTGTTTTGTAGGTTATACAAGCTAATAAAGGCAAAAAGAAAGCAAGAATAATCAAAGCGAGTTCAAGGCGAATAATTTATTCATGAAAATTCAGACCTGTCTCAGTATTTGGGCCATATCTTTTTACTCCGATATCCGATTGAGCTGATTTTTATGCCATTGGAAAGAAGACTTCAAAGTTTTATTCATAGATTTGTATAGTTCTATTTGGATGAGTGTTGGATTTGTTCGAAAACTTAGATTCATAAACCATTTGGTAATATTTATGCACAATTCAACAATTGGTATAAATCTTACACATTTATAAGATTTGCTTCTAGGGTTCTACTAATTGGTTTAATCCCCACACTCAACTAAATATGAACTCAAGGTTTTATGGTCAAAATATTCCGAATCAAGAATCCACGGTGTGATTCTTGATTTGAGTTATAAAAATCTTCTATTGAAATTCTTGTTGTGAATTGGTGGATTGAATCAATCATATCCAAACTTTCCATT
The DNA here is from genome assembly GCA_033060915.1 of Euryodendron excelsum. Lineage (NCBI taxonomy): Eukaryota > Viridiplantae > Streptophyta > Magnoliopsida > Ericales > Pentaphylacaceae > Euryodendron > Euryodendron excelsum. The sequence goes on along the minus strand of CM065388.1, from coordinate 13,333,201 downwards.
TTAATTGCTTTAAATTTAGTTTTAATTTGCTTTTAATTTCATTGTCTAGTTATTGCTTTAATTTTCATTGCACTAGTTTAGTAAATCAAAACCCCATAAAAAACCTAAAGATTTTCGGTCCTTTTATTTTTCCTTTTATTTTAGATCTAATTCCCCACATAATTGCAAATTAATCCTAAGTTAAGTTAGTGTGAGTTGAGTGCTAGAGCTTATATTTGGCTAGGTCCATTGGGAGAGAACGATAACGGATTACCGGTTTATACTTCATCGCGACCCCTGCACTTTTGCGGGGTACTAACTCCATTTTGTTGTTTTCGGAGCAAGTCATGTGGTTCCCGGGGCATTCGGATGCCTAGTGGCAAAATGGTCATCTTGACAGAAAAGTCTCAGAATTGGCCCGAAACTAATTGGAAGGCACCCAATCATGCCGGATCGTCTCTGGGATAATCTTGGAAGGGTGGACTTACTATTCTAAGGACTTAAGTACTTTCTCAGGAAACGTGCCGGAAGATGGCCCTAGGGGCAGTTTGGTCATTTTTCACCAGAGTGGGCTAGCAGGCACTGGTGTCGACCTGGGTTTTAAGTGTTTCCGCCACTTTGACAGTGGTCCCGTGATACAGGGTTTTGTTGGCAATTCCCTATATCGAACTATTTAAGAGTATTTTCGCTACTCTAACAGTTGCAATTTTTGCGAGTATTTTCGCTATTCTGACGGTTCGCGATCATTCCCAAGGCTGCTTGATCTCGGGAAGCTGATAGGTGGACTTAGCGCTTGAGGAATCAACTTTCTTGGAAGGCGTGCCAAAACGAAGATTTCTATATTGGCGGGCTAGCAGGCACCAATGGTGGACCATTCTACCATCTCGGAGACTTGGGGTCTCGTCTTGGTCGACGGGTTTGAAGGGACTTACTGCTCCGAAGAAACTTTCTTCGAAAAACATGCCAGACAGGATCGATTTACCGTCTTGAGGAATCAACTTTCTCGAGAGAGGGATTGGAATTGGAATTGGAATTGGAAATAGAAAAGGGACTTATAGTCTTCAGAAAGACATGCCTACTGGAATTGGACCGAACAACACCCACAAGGGCATTTTGGTCATTTTGCCTCTATTTGGGCCTGGCTGGCCCACGAAGCGATGGATTGACTGGATCAGGACTAAAGTATTAAAATATGTCCATATTGACTTAAATTCAAGTCTAGACGGCCTAGAGATTGCCAAGCAGGCAAAAATGGGATGCTTACAGTTAACACAATGCTTGTAGAGTTCTAGCTCTTCCCAATAGTAGTGCTTGACTTTTGAGAAAAATCTCTTCTTTTGTTGGTAAGAAAAATCGGGAGGAATTATTTTTCCTGCAAGAAAATTGACATAATCTGCACACTAAGGAAGAGACTTGTTAGAAGAAATAGCAAAAAGTTGCTCATTCGGGAAATTATCATCTATGGGCAATGGTTGGGACTCAAATTGCTCTTTTAACTCCAGTTGTGAGAGATGATCTGCCACAAAATTTCCAGTTCCCTTCTTATCTTTAATCTCAAAATCAAACTCTTGCAGTAAGAGAACCCAACGGATGAGTCTTGGCTTGGCTTCCTTATTGACAATATGGTATTTAATTGCAGAATGATCGATATAGACTATTACCTTCTTCCCAATGAGATATGGCTGAAACTTGTCAAAAGCGAAGGCTATAGTAAGTAGCTCCTTCTCAGTTGTGGTGTAGTTGAGTTGGATTTCATTAAGGGTCCGGCTAGCATAATAAATTGTGTGAAACTTCTTGTTCTTTCACTGTCCTAATACCACGCCAACCGCATAGTCGCTGGCATCACACATCAATTCAAACTGTAGATCCCAATCTAGTGCTACAATAATTGTGTAAGCACCCCATTTTTGACCGCTCGGCAGTCTACACTCTGCCCAGACTTGTTTTCAAGTCATTGTGGGCATATTCCTGTCGAAACTAACTCTCTAGGTCCAAATCCAGTTTGTCCATCGCCTCGCGGGCCCACCAGGCCCAAATAGAGGCAAAATGACCAAAATGCCCTTAAGGGCATTGTCCTTTCCTTTCCAAACCCTTCTCTCGAGACAGTTTATTCCTCGAGACGGTTCCACTCCAGGCGCGGCTCCTCAGAGACGATAAGGCCCCTTTCCAAATCCCACTCTCAAGACAATTTATTCCTCGAGACGGTTCCAATCTAGGCACGTCTCCTCAGAGACGATAAGACCCTTTTCCAAATCCCACTCTCGAGACAGTTTATTCCTCGAGACGGTTCCAATCCAAGCACGTCTCCTCGGAGACGTAAGACCCCTTTCCAAATCCCACTCTCGAGACAGTTTATTCCTCGAGACGGTTCCAATCCAGGCAAGTCTTTTCAAAGACGATAAGACCCCTTTCCAATCCCTCTCTCGAGACAATTTATTTCTCGAGACGGTCCGAGTAGCGAAACTACTCACAACACCGTTAGAGTAGCGGAAATACTCACAAATAGGTCGATATAGGGAATTGCCAACAAACCCCTGTGTCACGACGACCACCGTCAGAGTGGCGGAAACACTCAAAACCCAGGTTAACACTACTGTCTGTTAGCCCACTTCGTTGAAAAATCACCAAACTGCCCTTTGGACCTTTTCCGAGACTTTCCAATCAAGATGACCATTTTGCCCCTAGGCATCCGAATGCCCCAGGAACCATACCGGCTCTAGGTATCAAACCGGTAACCTTCTGAGATTGCTTTTTGTAGTATCTTCAACCTTCCTTTACCTTTCCGGATCATTCTGAGTCAGTTCCGGCCAACCCGGTACAAAATGACCGTTTTGCCCCTAGTGGGCTGGTCTCCTTTTTTGACCACACCGGCTTTGGGAATCAAACCGGTAACCTCCTGAGACTACTTTTTATATTTTTCTCAACCCCCCTTTACCTTTCTGGATCATTCCGAGTTAGTTCCGGCAAACCCGGTGCGAAATGACCGTTTTACCCCTAGTGGGCCGGTCTCCTTTTCTGACCACGCCGGCTCTGGGAATCAAACCGGAAACCTCTGGGAGCATTCTGAATAGTGTTTCTAGATCCCAAGTCTTCTTTCGGAATAGTCCGAGTCTGTCCCGGCAGTTTCCTGGTCCAATTGACTGTTTCATCCCTAAAGGCCCGGTCAACCTTTCCGACACATCCTATCCTCACTTTTCAAGTCAAGTACCTTTGGGACACTATTTTAAGTGTTCCTGCTCTTTTCCAGCCTTCCGGGCCATTCCCGGCTTCTTCAAATCCTTCCCGGACTTTTCAAAGTCACTCTTAGTGAAGCCAGGCTAAAGATTGCATGGTAGTCACTAGTATAGGCGCCCAAATCTAGTCAAAGATACGTTGCTTGCCGACTTACAAAGTTTCCTAACTGGCTGGCGCCACTAGCAGTGGCACCAAGCCAAGAATTGGCCTAGCGCCACTCCTAGTGGCGCCAAGAGCAATTTTGCCTTAGCGCCACTACAACAGGCGCCAGGTTTATCCAGCCTCTATTAATACAGAGCCTCCTCCAACATGAAAAGGATCCGCAAACTCAACCTAAAAATCATATAATTCGATATACAGAGCTCGAGCACCTCCAAAACCCTAGCTTCTTTAGGTTTTTCAAACCCTAGCCACCATACACTAAACCCTAGCCTCCTATACACTCAAACACACCCCCATACACTCATACACTAACCTTCAACCCTCCCTTGAAGACTTGAAGAGTTGCAATCTGAATTTTGAAGCTTGAAGACAACTCTTGAAGATTGAAGACAAAGATTAAGACCGAAGACCGAAGAAAGCAAGGCGCACAAAAAAAACAAGATACAAGGTAGGTTCTCTATTTAAATTTCCGTACTCCCCCTTTCTCTTCTCTCTATAATCCACTTGGGTTTTTTCTATTTTAATCCCCCATCTCTTTCCCCCCCCCCCCTTTCTTTGCATGCTTGAAACAAGGGGATTCCCGGTCCATGTGTAGGATTGGACTATTGGAAAGTCACCGTGTTAGGGGCTTTCTTCTAGTCTAACCAAAGACCACATGGGTTCGGCCCCCTTGATTATGTGGTGAAGCCTTAGCCTTGTATGTTCACGACCCCAAAATTGCATTGTGCATATCATGATCTTGCATCTTCCAAAATTCGTTTTCAAACTCGTTTTCAAAATCATTTTCAAACTTGTTTTCAAAATTGCATCAAAATTTCTTTTTCAAAAACTTGTTTTCAAAACCACAATTCTAGGATGATTCTATCCTTTTCATGGCTAGGGTTGCTTTAGGAAAGTGTTACATTAAAAATGACTTTTGTGGTCTATATTTTCAAATTTTATTGTTTTCCAAAACCACTTTCTTAAAGTGGTTCTAGTCTTCTTATGGCTAGAATCGCTTTAGGAAAGTAAGATGTTTTTATACCTTCTGAAAACTCTTTTTCCAAATCCCTCCTCTTAAAAATCTCTTTTCCAACGTGCTTTCCAAAAAGTTCCTCTTTTCAAAGTTGTTTTCTAAAGACTCTTTCCAAAAGATCTATTTTTCAAAACCTCCCTTTTTCAACTCCTTTCCAAAAGCCCCTTCCTCCTAAAAATTCACTTTCTAAAAACATTCCCTAAATTCACTTTTCTAAAAACTCTCTCCAACAATCTCCTTTCCAAAAATCTTTCTAAAAGACTCTCTTTCCAAAATCTCCCTTCTAGAAACTCCCCTCTAGGATTTTTCTTCCAAAAACTTGTTTCCAAAAACACACTTTCCAAAAACTTCTTCTCTTTAAAACCTCTTTCCAAAAACTCTCTCTTCGAATTCACTTTTCAAAAACTTCTCCCAAGGATTTTCTTTCTAAAACCTTCGTTTTCAAAAACGCACTTTCTAAAGACTCTTTCCTTAGAGCCCAAACCAAGCCTTAGAACTCACAATTAGGAAACCCTAATTTTCTTTCCAAAAACATGATCTTCAAACTTTGCCCTAAACCTAGGTTTTCAAAACCTCTTGTTTTCTATATCAAAACTATACATATTTTCGAAACCTATTTTCTACGTCAAAACTATAGCCTTCCAAATCTAGGGTTTCTAGAATCTCATTTTCCAAATCCTTGCCAAATCAAATCTTCCCTTTAAGAAACCAAATCCAATCTATCCGTTTCGGAAACTAGATCCCGTCCTCCGTTTTTTGAAACAAAATCAAACCTTCTCTTTTAGAAGCAAAATCCAACCCTTTCCTAAATCCAAATCTTTCCTAGTGCAAATCTTTCCTAATCTTCCATTTTCCTAAATCTTAAGTTTCCAAAACTTGAACATAAAATCTTTCCTTAAATTTTAAAATTCCAAATCTTTTCTAGATCAACCCTTTCCTAATTCTACCCCTTTCCAAAATCTTTTTCAAAATCCAAGTTTTCAAATCTTTCCTAAACTCAACCTTTCCTAATCTCAAGATTTTCTAAAACTCTAAAACTTTCTAAATCCTAAACTTTCTAAATTTCAAATCTTTCCAAATTCAAAGCTTTCCAAGTTTAAAACTTTCTTAAGTTAAATCTTTCTAAACATCCAACCTTTCTAAATTCTTAACTTTCCAAAACTTCAACATCTTTCCAAATCTAAGACTTTTCTAAACTCAAAACTTTCTTAATTCAAACATCTCCTAAATTGAAAACTTTCCTTTTTCAAACCTTTCCCAAAACGAAACATTCCCATTTTCAAAACTTCCCTATTTCAAAAGATTCCAAATTCAAAACTTTCCTTAGTTGAAACTTTCTTAATTGAAAACTTTCCTAATTCAAAAACTTTTCCAATTCGAAATCTTTCCTAAAATGGCACTTTCCTAATTCGAACTTTTCCTAATTCAAAACTTTCCTAATTTGAAAACTTTTCAAAAATGAAACTTTCCTAATTCGAAACTTTCTTAAATCGGACCTTACCTAATTCGAACATCTCCTAAAATATAATCTTTCCAAATCTTCCAAGCCAAGTCAAATCTTTCCTAAGTTTCTTCTCTTTCCTAAGTCTAGGTTTTCTTAAACCTTCTCTTTTCCAAAACAAGTCCAAATCTATCTTTTCAAATCAATCACGGGTGTGGTCTCCACATCTCCACCCTCATGGGTGTGGTCTCCACATCTTTCAAATCTCAAATTCCAATATATTTTCAAAATTCCAATTTCAAAATTTCTATTTTCAAGTTTTCAAACTTTCCAATTTCAAATTCCATCTCTTCAAATCTATTTTCAAATCAAATTCTTTTCAAATTTATTTCCAAATCTATTTTTCAATTCTCTTAACTTGCACTTGCATATCATACATCATGTTTTTCTAAACATTGCTTTTCTAAAGTGAATAGGATTGAACATTGGTTAATTACAGACTCTCATAGGTGAATCTAGGGTAGATTGACATGTAGGTACCGAAAGGGCGGGGTAGGGTGATGGCTTAGTGCGTCTTCTCTACACGTAACCAACCTCCGAATCTTGATCACTGATTTCAAAGACCAAAAAAAGTTATTTTTCTAAAAAGGGCTAAATATTTTCCAAAGGTTGCCAAACAACCTATTTTCTTAAAAACCCTCTCTTGAGGAGATCTTTTCAAAATCGTTTTTCAAAAACCCTAAGTGTAGTATTCGGATTATTCTTAACTTTTAGGTAACCTAACTCACCTTAATCAAGTTAGGTGGCGACTCTGAATCTTTTTCAAAAGCCCTTTGTTCAAATCAATTTTCAATTCAAACCTAGTCGTACTCATTCTTCTAGGAGGGTGAGTTCTAACGAGAGAGTACAGCATTTTTCCCGCTTGTGTGAGTATTCCTCGAGTACAAAAAATCTGGGCGCGACAAATTGGAGCTGACACAAGCTTCTCTTTAAGTAACAAAAATGGTTTCTCACACTCTTCATCAAAGACAAATTGAGTTTCCTTTACAAGCAAGCTACAAAGGGGTTTGGAGATCTTGGAGAAGTCATTGATGAATCTTCTATAAAATCCTGCATGTCCAAGAAAACTCCTAACTCCCTTTATTGTTGTTGGTGGTGGAAGCTTCATTGTTGTCTCAATCTTGGCTTTATTTACTTCAATCCCGTTAGAAGAGATCCAAGGACCCAAGACAATTCCCTCTTCTACCATAAAGTGGCATTTCTCCCAATTTAGCACAAGGTTAGATTCTTCGCATCTCACCAAAACTAATGCCAAATTCCCAAGGCAGTCATCAAAAGAAGATCCGAATACGGAAAAATCATCCATGAAAATTTCAATAATCCGCTCCACCATATCTTAAAAGATTGCCATCATACACCATTGGAAGTGGCTGGTGCATTACAAAGCCCAAAGGGCATTCGCTGAAAAGCAAAAGTACCGTATGGGCATGTGAAGGTGGTCTTCTCTTGGTCCTCTAATGCTATGGCTATTTGATTATACCCCGAATAGCCATCTAGGAAGCAATAGTGCTCATGCCCAGCTAGCCTATCAAACATTTGATCAATGAATGGCAAGGGAAAGTGGTCCTTCCAAGTGGCCTTGTTCAATTTTCAGTAATCCATGCAAATTCTCCACCCGGTGACGATTCTTGTAAGGATCAACTCATTGTTAGCATTCTCCACTACCTTTATTCCTCCTTTCTTTGGCACTACTTGAACAGGACTAACCCACGAGCTATCAGAAATTGGGTAAGTCACTCCAGCATTTAACCACTTTAAGATCTCTTTACGTACCATTTCCTTCATTGTTGGATTGAGTCTTCTTTGATGCTTTACCATCGGCTTGCATTCTTCTTCCAACAAAATTTGGTGCCTACAAATAGAAGGGCTAATTCCCTTAATATCCGCAAGTGTCCACCCAATAGCTGCCTTATGTTTTTTGAGCACTCTATACAATTTTTCTTCTTCTTCAATGGAAAGCTTAGATGAAATAATTACTGGCAAAGTAGAAGATTCACCAAAATAAGCATACCGAAGGTGTTCCGATAAAGGCTTGAGCTCCAATACAAGTGGCTTCTCAATGGATGGAAGGGGCCTTGAGGGTCCTTGTCCCAACTCTTCAAAATATTTCCTATTGTTAGGACCAAATGAATCCATCCACAAGGCATACTCTAGCACTTCAAGATCCTCTACTATAGTCCGATTTGGACTAACCAAACAAGCTTCCAATGGATCCTTTGGTTGATGAAGTACTTCAGTGACAAAGAGTCAATAGCTTGAATGCGAAAACAACTCTCACCTGTATCTAGATACTTGATGGCATTAAAAACATTAAAGGTTACCTTCTCCTCTTGTACCCTCAATCGCAATTCTCCCTTTTGGACATCAATAAGAGCTCAGCCAATGGCTAAAAATGGTCTACCCAAAATGACGGGAATTTCCCTATCCTCCTCTATGTCAAGAATGATGAAGTCAGTTGGAAAAATAAACTTGTCCACTTTGACAAGCACATCTTTAATAATTCCCCGTGGGTGTTTTATTGAGCGGTTCGCTAATTGCAATGAAACCGCAATAGGTCTTGCCTCACCTAATCCAAGCTTCCTGAAAATCAACAAAGGCATTAGATTAATACTTGCACCCAAGTCACACAAAGCTCTTTCAAACACAAAATTTCCAATTGAATATGGGATAGTGAAGCTCCCTAGATCCTTAAGCTTTGGAGGCAATTTCTTTTATAGAATTGCACTGCACTCTTCAGTAAAGGCTACCTTTTCATATTCATCCAATTTCATCTTATTTGACAAGATGTCCTTCATAAATTTCAAATAGCTTGGCATTTGTCCAAGGGCATTTGTAAAAGGAATGTTAATATGCAATTTTTTAAACACATCTAGAAATTTGAAAATTTGCTTATCAAGTTTATTCTTTTTGAGTTGTTGAGGGAATGGAACTCTTGGTGCCAGATCCTATGGTGGAATTGGTTGATTTTTGACAATCTCCTCGATGAGCGATGGTGTTTGAAGTTTTTCTTCTTGATCTTCTTTTTCAAACTTCTCACCTCCAGTTGGAGTTTGTAACTCTTTCCCGCTTCTCAAAGTGATCCCCTTGCACTGCTCATTTGGATTCAATTTAGTTGTGCTAGGAAAATTACCTTGTTGTCTCCCAGTGAGCATATTAGCCAATTGACCAACTTGGACTCCTAAATTCCGAATTGAAGCTGCTTGACTCTGAAAATTGGTCTTAGTCTCTATTATGAATCGGTAGGTGTTATTTGCCAATTGTGCCATTGGTTCTTTAAGTGCCAACTTCTCTTTCGGTGGGTTACTAGATGATGGACTTGGTGGGGGCTTCAAAACATTCTAGTTATTCCATGAAAAATTGGGATGAGTTCTCCATCCGAGATTGTATGTTGCATTGTATGGATTGTTCTGCCGGTTGTAAGTTGCAATAAAGTGTGCTTGCTCTACTTGGGATTGAGAGAAGGGATTTCCCTCTTGACATTCTTCACTCGGATGGTTTCCATGGCAAAAATCACAAACCGATGGTGTCAAGTGAATGGCATTTGCTATTCGTTGGTTGGCCTTTAATTGTTGAGTAAGTGAGTGGACTTGAGGTATCAAGGTAGTGATAGCTTCAATCTCATGTAATCCCACTGCCTTATTCGGTAAAATTCTCTCACTCAGCCATTGATAGTTGTTCATGGCCATCTCCTCTAATAGATCATAGGCATCATCCTGGGTTTTACCCATAAATGCTCCTCCTGAAGCTGCATCTATCAGAGTTCTTATAGAAGCCCCAAGTCCATTATAGAAGTTTTAAACTTGCATCCACTTCGGCAATCCATGGTGGGGGCATCGCCTAAATAGGTCTTTATATCACTCCCAAGCTTCATAAAGTAATTCGCCCTCAATTTGAGCAAAATTTGAAATCTCATTGCGCATCTTAGCTGTCTTGGCCAGTGGGAAAAATTAAGCAAGAAACTTCTGAGCTAAATCCTCCCAACTAGTGATTGAATCTGCGGGCAGTGAATTTATCCAATTCTTTGCTCCGTCTCGAAGAGAGAACGGAAATAGCCGGAGGTGAATAGCATCATCAGTAACACCATTGTGCTTGAAAGTGTTGCAAATTTCCAAAAAACTTGTGATATAGACATTTGGGTCATCACTTGACAATCCATGGAACTGAATTGATGTCTAGATCATCTGTAGGATAGTTGGCTTAATCTCAAAGTTGTTGGCTTCGATAGTCGGCTTCCTGATAACTGAATGGATTCCAGTGACCTGTGGTAGAGCAAAATCCCTTAGTGCCCGTGTGTCCCGTCTTGGATTCTCATTGCCCGCAATTGTGTTTGAACCTTTCTAAGCTTCTTGCTTCTTCTTCCTTAGTCCCTTTGCAGTTCTTTCGATTTCGGGATCGTAAGGTAGTCGTTCCAAACTCTTGCTTCGTCTCATACACTAAGCAACCACCTAAAAATCAAAGACAAAACAAATCAAATTAGACCAAATTTAACTAGTATTGATATTATCAATAATTTTATCTAAATCCCCAGCAATGGCACCAAAAACTTGTTAGTTGAAATCACAAGTGCACGAATCGTAATAAGTAATAAAGTGAATGAGTACGAGTATTGTCCCACGAGGATTGAAAAATTACTAATAAGTATCAAAATTTATTAAATTATGATCTATTTGATAATTCGAATAGGAATAAATTGTTGAACTAGAGAAGTTAAAATAACAAAATTAAATAAGCAAGTTGAGATCTAGAGAACAAGATTCTAGAGTTTCCGATACACCATAACTAATCCTATGCAAACTTCCTAATTGGATTAAATATAATTATTTCTTATTGTTGATAATCTAGTTTCTCTAATTTATTCACTAATCTTTCTCGAGCATTAATAAAATAATCCAACAAGCAAATTTTCTACATCTCTGTGAAAATTTTAAACTTGTCAAATTTCATTAAGAGGAAAGAACCCTCATAAAAATTACACAAGTCCATAGATATCTCTATCCAACGGATTACTTATAGTATCTCAAACATAAGTTGAGACAATTATCACTTCTCTGTCTCAAATTGAATCTCATATCATGTAAATGGTGATCAATCATTCACAAGCATTCAGTCTAGAATGAAATACTTAAGAAATTGAAACAAATACTAGTTTAATCCAATTAAGGAAAAGATTCACATAGTCATAGTTAAGCTACATCGTAGCCCTAGAAAATAGAAATTAGTTCATAATAAAACTGAATAAAAATATAATCAAAAAGTTTGACATCAAGAAATTGAAAGAGACTTGAAGGAGAGAAAAACTCAAGAACTCATGTCCCTTCTCCTTTTGACGTTCTGCTCCTCTCTATTGATATCTTCATGTCGGCTCCCCCTTCTATTACTTTTCTCTCCTATTTGTATCCTAAGAGTCCAAGAGTCTTGAAGAAAAAGGAAACCTATTACAAGTAGGAAAGAAATATTGCTAAATTCGCAGGTTCCATATTTTTGTTAACTTGTGGCCCACTTTTGACCATGATGGAGTTCAATTCACGAAATATCTTGTAAATAAATGTTGTAGAGTTTTATGTCTTCTTTCTAATTTCATAAGAATCGCCTTGATTTGATATCTAAGTTGAAAGTTATGGCCAAAATACCGTAACTGTGTCAAATCTTTATCTCTTAATTTTTCTCCAGATTTGCTACCGTGACAAGGTCTTGACACCTCCGAACCATGTGTCAACACATGAGAACGGAGGTGATATTTTTTAGCTCATTGTCGCCAGGGGTCAACCCTTCTTTCACAATTTCTTCAATTTAGCTTCCAAGCTCAAATTATCACCAAGTAAAGGTCTTAGCTCTCTTTAAATCATACTCCTTTGTGTTTCCTATCGAAGTTGTAAGGACCCCATTTTTGCCCGCTGGACAATCTCCGGCCCGACCGGGTTCTGTTTTCCAGGATTGCAACACATGCAGGTTCATGATGAGCCTTTCAATCTCCAATCCAATCGACTAGTCACTTCTCAAACCGATAAGGGCCTACTGGAGTCATAAGCACCATCATTCCAGGCAGCTTTCCAGACCGGGCAATCTCGGATACCAACGCTATCCAGGTAGCTTCCCGTGATTGGGCGATCTCGAGGACCAACACCTCATCAAGTTCCAGACGGTTCACTTCTGACGCTTGCTAGCCCGCCAATGTAGAATGTCCATCATTCGATAGTTCTCCGAGACCAGGTGTTCTTAGAGACCAACACCACCCCTACAAGTAGCTTTCTAGGACTAGGCGTTCTCAAGAACTAACACCACCCTACAGGTAGCTCTCTACGACCAAGTGTTCTTAGGGACAAACACCACACAGGTAGTTTTCCGAGACCGGGTGGTCTCAGGAACCAACACCCAGGTCAACACCGGCGCCTGCTAGCCTGACTCGGTGAAAAACGACCAGACCTACCCCTTGGACCTCTAGGCACGTTTTGAGAAAGTTCAAAATCCCTCAAAATGGTAAGTCCACCCTTCCAAAGTGTTACTGCACTGTTAGGCGTACTCCGCACGCCATCCGGTCCGATTCCAATCCCGTTCCAGCTAACTCTGGTCAAAATGACTGTTTGGCCCCTAAACGCCCCAATGCTGCACAAACTCCACCGAACGGTAAAAGAATCCTCCGAGAGCATCCTTGAATGACCCGGTACGCTTAACGTAACACTCTAAACCATTCCTGACCATTCTCAACCGAACCAGGGTAAAATGACCGTTTTGCCCCTAACAACCCAAACGCGCCCCGAAATTACACCGGCCCTAGGATTTTGAACAGAAGGTCTTGTCACAAACTCCTATTTAACCTAAGGAAGACCTTATGACGCTAAACACCCATGACTCGATAAAAGTTTCCTAGAGCGTCTCGCAGACGCTCCGCCAAAATTGCCTTTTCTCCCGATTCCCTTGTTATAACGAACTGTCAAACGACTTGAGAAATGCATAAACTAGGGAATTCCCGAAACCTCGTCCGTAGATCTTTCCATCGATACAACTCGATCAGATAGATTGCTTGCCAAAGCACTTCATCGTAAGGCACGAAAACTGCGACTTCCAACAACCCCTAGAGCATCTTGCAGACGCTCCACCAAGGTTGACTTTTCCCCTTAATTCCCAGATTGTAACGCACAGTCAAACGACTTCAGAAATGCGTAAATTAAGGAGTTCCTGAAAGTACTTCCAGAGTACTTTCCATGGATACGGGCCGATCAAAGAGATCGCTTCTCGAAGACCTTAATCATACGACACGAAAACAGCTACTTTCGAACACTCACGAAGCGTATCACAGACGTTCTGCAGAAATGCCATTTTAAGCACATTTCTCGAGATGATATCCCACACTTCCAAACACCATTTAAACCTTTCAAAAACATGAAAGTTCATCGAAAACCCTAGGAGAACACCTCGATTGTAACCGATTCCCCCGAAACCTTCCTGGTTGGCTTAATTATAGGGACAAAGTTTAAACGAACCCTCCTGGTGATGGAGCGTATGCTATATGCTGCTAAATTTTTATCAGATCGATAAAATTTTGATCAACCGTCAAGAATTGACCAGTACACTGAGTGTCATGTGGCGTGGTGGCAATGGAACAGTACTGGCACATGTGCTACATGCGCTAGGGCCAATTTTGGCCAGGCACATGTAGCACATACACCAGCCTCCTCCCAGGTTACCTATAAATACTAGACCCCCGCTTGCATATTTAGGCATGGAAAATTAATGTGAAGCTCTGCTGAAACTGCTCCAGAACCTCGAATCGTCATACACATTCCACTCCTCCAATACTTAGGCTAGATTCCACCTCCCTCAAGCCCATACACTTCACCTACATAGCCTTATACACCATTAAAAACTCCCTTCCAGCCCTTCAAGCCTTCTTAAAGTCATTCATGTTCCAATTGAGGCCTCCATAGAAGATTACAAGTGTGTTGAAGGAAAAATGTGGTATCTCTTTTACATTTTTGTCTTCCCCCACTCTTCTCTTCTCCCTCCTAACCTACTTAGGCTATTCTCTATTTTAATCCCTATATTTAATCCCCCCTTTCTTGCATGCTTAAGCCAAAAGGGCTCTTAGTCCATGCCTCGAGGAAAGCAAGTAAGAACCATCGTGTAGAGGGATCTCTCACTAGCCTACTTTAAGATGGTATGGCCTAAGAGCCCCTTGTTTATGTGGTGTAGCCTAAAGCCTTGTATGTATTCATGACCTCTTGCATTTTGCTATTTTGGATCATGTATTGTGTGCTTGGCTTCATTCTTGTGTATATGATCAAGTTCTACAAAGTGTGCATTATTCTTATTTTCATGTCAATGTCAAGTTCAATACCCCTCTCAAAATGATTCCAAGAGTTGGCTCCTTGAAGTTTAGGAGGATACCTTAGAAAATCATGCCTTAGATAATTCCCTACTAACCCCCTAACTCTCATTTTGGCATTATGGAATTTTCACTTGCATAAGAATTGTTTTCTAGCTCTCTAATTTCTAAGGTTTCCACTTTTTTAAGTTTAATGGTTGGAATGGCCACATGGAACTCTCTCTTGAGTGGTCTCGCTTTTATTTGGCCATAGGAACCCTCTCTTGATGGAATAGCTTCCTTTAAAAATGGTTCTCAAAATCCTTCTCCAAAAATGGTTTTTAAAAAATTTATTCTCTCCATCTTTGTATTAAAAAGGTTGTCATCATCATGTTATTTTTGGCCCCCCTTACACTCTTGTCAAAATAATGGTTATAATGGTCATGAGGAAAAGTTCTTTGGAATGGTCTCCAAGTACCAACCATGTAAATCATATCCTTGACTAAAACCAAATTTTCAAGGAAATGATCTTCAAAAGAATTGTCTACCAAAAGCCTTTGCATAACATGATTTGTTCTCCAAAACTCTTTTCCAAAATGCATTAAGCCACATTCCAAAACTATCTTCCAATTCAACCCTAAGTTAACTTGACCGTAGTTATCCAAACCTAGTTTAACTTGACCCTAGTTATCCAACCCTAGGTTAACTTGACCCTAATTGACCAACCCTACGTTAACCTAACCCAAGTTAGTTAATCCTAGGTCACCTTAACCCTAGGTTAACCTAACCCAAGTTACTTAAACCTAGGTCACCTTAACCCTAGTTAGTTAACCATAGATCACATTAACCCTAGGTTAACCTAACCCAAGTTAGTGAACCTTAGGTCACCCCTAACCATAGGTCAACCCTACCTAGGTTACTACACTTCAAGGTTCCAACTCATGGACCCCCATTAAATGACCTTTCCATTTGAAACTATTCCCATGACACATTTCTTTAAAGCCTCCGACTCTTTTGAGATTTCAAAAACTCCTATGTCCCATCTTTAAAGTATTTCTAATAACATTTTCAAAAACTCACAAGCCTAAGGTGTCCCTACCCCTTTTATGGTTAGGGATTCCCAAGAAACGTGATACATCAAGACCAACCTCCTCGGTTGCCCATATTACAATTCCAAAGTCCTAGGAGTTTTCAAAAACTTTTCAATATTCCAAAATCATACCTCCAAGGTTTTCAAAACAAAACTTCAAAACATTTTCAAAACTCCCTTAAGTTATTCCCAAAAGCACTTCCAAAATTTCCTTGAGCTATTCTGAAAACATTTCAAAACATTTCAAAATCCCATTTTAAGAGTTTCAAAGTTCTATTTTAAAACATTCTAACATTTGATTTCGAATCAAAACTCTCAAGTTCTCTTTTTCCAAAGACCCCAAAGTGTCTTCAAAATTTTTCAAAGACCTCAAAGTGTCTTCAAACTTTTCCAATGACTTCAAAGTGTCTTCAAAACATTTCAAAAGCCCTTACGTGCCTATTTTCCATCGGACTCTTGCCCGAACTACGGATGACTTGATTCTCGCCAAATGAGATACGTAGGCAACCTAAAATGGTGCGGTCATAACTTCCATTTCAACTCCAATGCCCTTTTCAAAAAATTTCAATCAATTCAAAGCTTTCATCTCAAGCTCCTTTAAAACTCCGATGTTTCAAATTTCTTCCAAAACTTGCATCATGCATCATTCATTCGAAAAGTGATGACTAAACCTGTTTTCAAAACTTTAAAGTCGATGTTAAGTGGACAATGGTAACCGGTTATTCTAATGACTGAACAAAGAGTGATTAGACATGTAGGTACCGAAAGGGCGGGGTAGGGCGATGATCTTAAGATACCTTCCCAACACGTAACCAACCCCCAAACCATAGATTTCTATTTTTAAAAGACCAACATGGAGTTATTTTCAAAAAGGGCTTAAATCTTTCCAAAGGTTGCCAAACAACCTATTTCTTTAAAAACCCTCTCTAGAGGGAATTTTCCAAACCTTTTTCAAAAAACCCTAAGTTTAGTCTTCGGATTAATACTTAGTTTTAGGTGGCCTAACTCACCTTAACCAAGTTAGGTGGCGACTCATGTTTTTCTAAGAATCCCTTACTCAAACCAATTTCAAGATCAAACCCAGTCGCACTTGTCTTTCTAGGTGGATGAGTTCTAATGACAGAGTTCCGTGCTTTTTGGGTCTCCAAGCCGAAAGGACCTTGGACCCCCCAAAAAACCGGAGCACGACAGCTGACAACTCCACTGGGGACTACTTAGAGGGTTAGGCCATTAACATGTCTCTTCACCCTTCACTCACTCAGAATCTTCGGTTACCTTGTCCAGTTTTGTCCACTCTTCAAATTTTTCCAAGTTTCCAAAACAAACCTTATTTTTCGAAACTATTTTCAAATAAGTATCATTACTTACATTCATTGTTTGCATTTATGTTCTTACATTAACCATCCATTTTACCTTGCATTGAGTTTTCTAAAAAATTACTAACTCTTTGCATTTTTCTTTTGTAGGTGGACCTTTGTTCACATTTTATTTTATGTCTTATTTATTGCCATGTATGCGATGAATGTATAGGATGTGATGTGTGTTGTTGGGTCCTTTCCTCCATTTTCAAAAATTCCACACACACTTGGTGCGCTTACTTGCATTTGCATATTGCATACATTACCCGGTTACTATACTTCTAGATAGAAGGGGGAACAGTATATTGACTTTGGGCGGATGTTGTGCCAGTTTCTTAGCCTACGGTCTCTTGATAGTTCCCAGCTCGAACCACCAACCAAAGATGGAGTTCACCTTTTCAAGGGTGGACGCTGGAGGTTTGAAGGTTTGGGAACCGAGCTTTTTAGGCAGCATTAGTAAACCCCTAACCTCATGCTCATGTAGCACCTTATGCATAACCGAACCTCTGTCAGATTTAGGACACACGCATCAATTTCAAAACCAAGGAAAAAAGAGCAACCGCTTTATTTTCTTTTATATATTTCTGATTAATTCATGCTGTTATGTTACTTAATTCTTGCCATTTTTGCGTATATGCATTATAACTGCTCATGCATTGGAATTCATTTCAAGACAAGAGTTCCTAAAGTAACTCAAGTCACCGCATCTTCATACATTTAATCAACCTTCAGAGAAAGTCCCAAAGACCTTCTCGCTCAAATCAAGCCAACCCAAAACTCTTAAGGGTACCAAGAGTCCCTAAGGATTCATGGCATGCATTCAAAGTCATCACATAAAGAGGGGCCCTAATCCCTCTTCGCTCATGGAGATAGGGCTGCCAAGAAGACGAAGAGGCAATTCAACTTAAGGTCTCCTACCAACTTCCGTTCAAGAAGGCGAATCCGAAGACTCAAGAGTAGTTTAGGATCTCGTGATGTAAATATAGAATAGGCAGAAGTCCCAACAAAAATGTTCCCCCTCCCCTTTCCGATGTACCTTCAAAAAGTTCTATGTACCAAAGAGAATTCATCTTGATAGAATTGTTCTTGTTGTCAAATGAATGAATGTATGAATGAAGGAATGAACAGGTTCGCACAGGTATAGTGTTGCATGCAGGGACAACCCCCTATCTCCAAACATGAGCCAAAGCATCACGTTTAGTTCCCCTCAAAAGGCAGGGGCACCCTTAGGTCATACATTGCATAAAACCTTTCCAAGCCCTGGAACCTAACGCGTAATCCTTTTGTTTTGTTTTATTTATTTATTTTTTGCTCCTCCCTCTCATCTTATCAAAAGACTAGCAATAGTTTTTGGTGAGACTGCTTACAGTTTTAGGTCACCATTACTCCAAAAAGAGGAAAGAAAGGAACACGAGCGTCCCCTGTACTCCGAACCCCAGTCCTTACCCAACAACGAGCAGCGCAAATGTCAAGAGAAGGCAATGTTCTCGATGAACAAAGACATGCAAAAAATGCCGCGCGGATCGTCGCCATAAAACGAGGGAAACAGCCAATGCAAGAAGCCATAGATCCCGTGGAGAAAATGGCCATCCCGCCAACTGATCGAGCCATCAATCCCGGGCAGATAGAGGGAAAATTGTGCAACATTTCCACAACGCTAAAGGCTGTGGCCGACAAGTTGCTAAAAATAGTTCAGGATAATAGGAAAGAATGGAACCCTGATGGAACTTGGCCGGCTCAAGAACAGCCATCCAAGGTCCTTCAAGAAAGCCTCATCTGTAAGGGGATTGCTCTCCCAATCGAAGTTCAGGGGGGGGGGGGGGGGGGGGGGGGGGGGGGGTGGGGGGGGGTGGGGGGGGGGGGGGGGGGGGGGGGGGGGGGGGGGGGGGGGGGGGGGGGGGTTGGGGGGGGGGGGGGGGGGGGGGGGGGGGGGGGGGTGGGGGGGGGGGGGGGGGGGGGGGGGGGGGGGGGGGGGGGGGGGGGGGGGGGGGGGGGGGAACGACCAACCTTACCGAAACCGCCACGCTAGAACCCTTTCTAATCGTCCAACCTATGCAGACTAGCTTAATTCTAACCACTGAAGCCTCACCTCACCCCCCGTATTTTTTTTATCATTCTCATCCCCTACTAAGAGCCAGAAGTCCCAGAACCCATGGTTGCAATGGCCAGGTTCATCCCCCACATAGACCCTCGACGAGCCATGAGGCCCCTGCCTCCCATTTATACTCCCAGACCTCTAAGCATCCCTCTATCACTAGTCACCTTACCCATCCTCCCCAAGATGGAAAAACCAGAACTCGTTTTCCTCTCAATACTAAAAAAAATAACCCTACCTCTGTTATCACAATCACTAGTCACTGACTTGCATAAGATGCCCTGAAATTACCCCCCAACTCCTACCCAAACCACAGAAGAGTCCATTACAGAAATCGGGGGAATGACTAGGTCAGACCGATGCTATACTTTGGAGGAGATAGAGAGAAGAAGAAAAGGAAAAGATAAGGAGGGAGAATGTTCTAATCCCCTAACAGAACACGAAATCTCTGAGGTTTCCAAAGCCTTAAAGAAGAATGACTATGATGTGATGGAGCAACTTAAGAAAACCCCTTCCCACATCTCCATGTTAGGCCTGCTCCTCACCTTTGAAACTCATCACAACGCCCTGCTCAAGGTTCTTAAGGAAGCCCACGTGCCAGACAGTTTTACCCTTGAAAATTTGCAAAACATGGTGGGACTTATCATGGCGCCCAATGTCATCACCTTTACCAACGATGAGATCCCCACAAACGAGACGGGACATACACAGGCCTTACATGTAACCGTCAAGACCAAAGGGATGATCGTATCAAGGGTACTAGTAGATAATGGATCAGCTCTGAATGTTTGCCCGTACTCAACCTTGGAGAGACTTGGGATGGAGCAATCTCACTTGAATCACAGCAGCATTGTCATACGGGCCTTTGACGGGTCCAGGAGAGAAACAATGGGGGAAGTTGAGATACCTGTCGAGACAGGGCCTGTTACTTTCGCCATCAAGTTCCAAGTTCTACAAATACCTTTAGCCTATAACATGTTGCTAGGACAGCCTTGGATTCATTCAGCAGGGGTAGTGCCATCGAGTCTCCATTAAAAGGTCAAATTCATAATCAAGGCCAAGCTGATTTCCATCTACGCTGAAAAGGAGTTCGCCTTTTACAAGACGGGTGTCATTCCTTACACTGAATTGGCTACCCCATCCTGCTTCCAGTCCCTGGAGTATGTCACCGCGATACGTGAGGGAGACAAGGTAGAGCCAAGGTATTTAGACAATGCACATATGATCGCTCGCTATTTCCAGAAGAATGGATATCAGACAGGTAAAGGATTGGGGAAAGAATTGCAAGGGATCCCCAAAATTCCTAACATTCTGTCCCAGAAACATACCTTCGGCCTGGGGTACAAGCCAACAAGGAAAGAAATCAAGGAGTAAGCCCAGAAGAGAAAACGGCAAAGGATCACACAAGGAAAGGGAGAAGAGGAAGAGATAACATTCCAACTCGAAGAGCTTTGCTTGACAGAAGATGAAAAAAGCCTCAAGAGGGAAAAGAAGGAGGCTGGTAACCGAGCCAGTCAATTTTAAGAAGCCTTGATGATCGATGTACCTTCACTCTCAGACATAGAAATGCCAGAACATAGCACAATCAGGCTCGCTCATCTAGGAGAGAATCTTGATAACTGGGACAGTGAGGACCTCCTTCGGGCACGCGAGTTTCAGTACAAGCTTACCGAGGCACTCAATGCGTTTTTCTCTCTCTAAAACTTTGTCATCTGTTTATCTTTCTATCGTTGTTTCCATTTGCAATCAAAAGTTGTAGTAGAAAACATCCATATATGAAAAAGGAAAGGGTTACTTCCCTGTTTTCAATGATTCTCCTTGTTGTTTTAATTAGGAACCCGCACATCCATCGTCTTGGCCAATTAATCGAAAGAATGCCTGTTCTAACTACTCACGATTTCGAAATTGAATTCGATTACCAACTCTTGGGAATTGAACTTGACGTCAACAACACTGATGAGGTCCCTAAGGAGATTTTAGAGCAATTGGACAAACATGACAACCGTAAGACTCCCAATATTGAGAAGATGGAAACGGTTAATTTGGGAAGCAAGGAATCCCCAAAAAAGGTCAAGATAGGGACGGGGTTAGAACATTGGCAACGCCAAGAAATGCTGGAGCTACTAACCACCTATGTTGATGTCTTTGCACAGTCTTGTCAAGACATGCCAGGATTGGATGAATCTATTGTCGAGCACCGGTTGCCCCTGAATCCATTGATCAAGCCTATAAAGTAAAAGCTCCAAAGGCTTAAGCCTGAGTGGGGCCTGAAAGTCAAGAAGGAGTTGGTCATGCAGTTGCATGTTGGGTTCTTACAAGTGGTCGAATATTCCCAATGGTTGGCCAACATTATCCCTGTTCCCAAAAAGGATGGGAAGGTGCGAATGTGTATCGATTTTCGAGATCTCAACAAAGCCAGTCCAAAGGATGATTTTCCCTTGCCTTATATAGATATTCTGGTAGACAACACAGCAGGCCATGAGATGTTCTCTTTCATGGATGGATTTTCAGGATACAACCAGATCAAAATAGCCAAAGAGGATTGGGAAAAAACAACTTTCATCACCCCATGGGGAGTATACTGTTACAAGGTAATGCCCTTCAGACTAAAGAATGATGGGACAACCTACCAAAAAGCCATGGTTACTCTCTTTCATGACATGGTGCACAGAGAAGTGGAAATCTACATAGACGACATGATAATCAAGTCAAGAGCCCAAGAAGACCACCTGATCAATTTGCAGAGAGTGTTTGGCCAGCTCCGCAAGTATTAGCTCAAGCTTAACCCTGCTAAGTGCACTTTCGGCATCTCGTCGGGAAAATTGTTGGAATTCATTATCAACAAGAGGGGGATAGAATTAGATCCTACCAAGATTAAGTCAATTACTGAAACGCCGCCACCAAAGGGAGAAACCGAAATCAAATCCTTTTTGGGTAAATTGAATTTCATTAACAGATTCATTTCTTAGATGACCCACCTCTGCGAACCAATTTTCAAATTGCTCAAAAAGGATGCCCCTAAGGAATAGAACGAAATTGCTAGCAAGTTTTTGAAAAGATCAAGGAGTACCTCCTGAAGCCCCAGATCCTGGTACCACCAACCCCAGGGAAACCACTCTTAATGTATCTGACAGTTCTTGAAACTTCCATGGGATGCGTTTTGGGCCAGCACAATGAAACTGGGAGACGGGAGCAAGCCATCTATTATCTCAGCAAAAAGTTCCTACCCTATGAAATCAAATACACTATGCTGGAAAAAACTTATTGTGCCTTGGCATGGGCGTCTCATCGGCTCAGACATTACATGCTGAACCACACCACTTTCCTCATATCTTAGATAGATCCAATCAAGTACTTGTTCGAAAAGCCCACTCTTTCCAGCAGGGTGGCCAGATGGCATATGATTCTGGCTAAATTCGACATAGTCTTCACAACTCACAAAGCAATTAAGGGGCAAGTCATAGCAAATTACCTGGCAAAAAGCCCTATCGAGTAATATCAACCTATGGATCCTCGCTTCCCTGATAAAGATATCTTATACACCGAGTTTGAGACTAAACAGCAGGAAGATCCGGGGTGGAAGATGTATTTCGACGGAGCTTCAAACAAAAAGGGAGCTGGAATTAGGGCAATTATAGTGTCCGAGAAGGGTAATCATTACCCCATTATATCTAAACTGAAATTTAACCCCTGCACCAACAATATTGCTGAGTACGAAGCTTGTATTCTGGGATTGAGATTGGCAATAGAGATGAAGATTGAAGAATTGATAGTCTTCAGAGATTCCGATTTGGTGATTCAGCAAACCAAAGAGGTGTATCAAACCAGGGATGATAAACTGTCCCTTTATCACCAGCAAATCAAGGATCTCTATCAAAGGTTTCGAGAGATAGATTTCCACCATATTCCCCGAACCGAAAACAGTTTTGCCGATGCCTTGACTACCTTGGCTGCAGTTATCAAAGTGGATGATGGTGCTAAAATCCCTGCCCTCCAAATCTTTGTTCGAGACACCCCGTCTCACTGCCTTAACACCTCTACCGAGCCAGATGGGCGTCCTTAGCTCTATGACATCATGAGATACATGCAAACAGGAGAATTCCCCGCTCAGGCTATACAAAACGATAAGAAAATGATCCAAAGGATGGCAGCTCAATATTTTCTAGTTGGAAATGAGCTCTTCAAAATATCCCCCCTCGGGCCCCTAAAGTGCATTGATGCAGCAAAAGCGAGGGAGATCATGAGGGAGCCCCACATGAATGGCCACACCCTCACCAAATAGATCCTCAGGACGGGATACTATTGGACCACCATGGAAACGAATTGTGTTCGGTATATCCTCTATTGTCATAAATGTTAGATACACGGGGATATGATCAAAGCCCCACCTGTCGAGCTCTAACCAATGACAGCCCCATGACCTTTTTCTATGTGGGGAATAGATATGACCAGCCCGATCTCTCCAAAAGCTTCAAACGGACACCGGTTCATCTTGGTTGCTATCGATTACTTCACAAGGTGGATCAAAGCCGCATCATATGCATATGTCACCAAAAAGGTGGTGAATAAATTCATCAAGAACAACATCATCTGCCGGTATGGAGTTACGGAATCACTAATCACCGATAATGCCACCAACCAGAATAATGGCCTGATGACCTAATTATGTCAAAGTTTCAAAATCGTCCACCAAAATTTAGTGAGCTACTGGCCACAAATGAACAGGACAGTAGAAGCCGCCAACAAAAAACATCAAAAGGATCTTCCGAAAGATGATTGACCATTACAAAGATTGGCACGAAAAGCTCCCTTTCGCACTCATGGCCTTCCGAACTACAATGAGAGTCTCTACCGACGCAACCCTTATGAGTTGGTCTACGGCAATGAAGTTGTACTCCTTGTTGAGATCGAAGTTCCTTCCATGAGGGTACTAATGGAGACTCAGCTAGAAGAGGCAGAATGGATCAAAGAACGGTACATGCAACTGTGCCTGCTAGTTGAAAAACGGTTGGCTACTGTTTACCACGCGCAGTACTACAAAAGAAGATTAACCAAGGCATTTCATAAGAAAATGAGACCCCAGAATTTCCAAGTCGGGGATTTGGTACTGAAAAATATCATCTCCAACCAAGAAGAAGCTCAGGGAAAGTTCGCTCCACACTACGAGGGACCTTTAGTAGTCAAGAAAGTCCTGACAGGAGGAGCACTTATTTTAGCAGAGATGGACGGGCAAGACTTTCCCGACCCACTAAATTCAAATGCAGTCAAATGTTACTTTGTATAAACCAGACGCTCTTATTTCCTTTTGAGTAGCAAGGAAGTCCACTACAATGAAGAGAGACATGTGAACTTTTGTTAAAAACAATATATGTGTTCCTTTCCTAAATCATCAAAATTCTTGCGAAAAGGACTCGTGGGGATTAGACAGGTTAAATTGATATGACAAGAGGCCATCAATTCATTTTTCCCATACACCATGCCCTTTGCTATAACCCATTTTGGGCCGATCACATTCCTTTAACAAACCCGACCTACCACCCACAATGGGTGAAAGCAAATTTGGATAGCAAAATGAGAAAAACAGAACATAAGAGGGGAGAATGCCTTCGCGTATGTTGAAAAAGGAGGAAATAATACAGTACTTAAAAAAAAAAATGGTGCCCTAGAACTCAAAGGGCTATGCAAATAGCAGAACTGGGACAAAAAACCAAAAGAAACAAGGAACCCTGTATGGGTAAATATTTGTGAATAAAAGAGAAAATCCCAAAGAAGAATGGTAAGAGAGTGATCACCGATCCATAAAAAACTCGAAAGAAGTACAGCACTTTGGACCTTCCATACCCCTTCTTTCAAAGCCCCATAACCTAGCCTCATTACAACCTAATTTGAAAAGTCCTCTCTGATAAATGAAAACTATCTAATCCAAATTAAGTCCAACGCGAGAAAAAGGATGATTTTCAAATAGGGACGAATATCCGAAGTACTTGAGTTTTCACCCTTGACAAGCAGGTCCTCCCTTAGTTACAGGAGAACTCCCTGTCATTTCAAAAAAAAAAAAAAAGCATGACCCTTAGGGCGCAGTGAAAACTCGAAAGAGCGCTGCGAGTAAAAAGATAAAGGCATGACAAGATACAAACCTGTCAGTCCGACGACAACCCGCAAGGGCACCGAGACGCAAAAATGACAAAGTTAGGATCAGTGAAAACCTACAAAGGTGCCGATGGCAAAAAGGGCCTAAAAAAAAAATTCACCCTTCACAAGCTTATCTTAACCATCAAGTAGATTGTTCACAGATCATGGTAGGGAAAGGTAGGGAGAAACCGTGGTCATTAGAAAAGGCATTCTCCTGAAACCAATAGGCCAAGAAGAAGGAACAATACGGGCTCTTGTCAAGGACACCCTAAGGAAAATCCCATTCCGAGGAAGTAGTTCTTACCCCAAAATAGATATAATTTTTGTTATAATATATGATTAAACTAACAAACTGATGCAAGAGTGAGTAGATGATGACATGCCCCACAGGAAAGGTAGAATCCATTACAACAAAGTCATGGTAATCAAGTTAACATAAGCATGTTTACAAATGCAGGGGATCCTGGAAAAAGGCCAAAATTGCTATGCAAAAGGAGGAACAAGACAAAGTGGAAGAATCGCATCAAGTTCGAGGGACCACGATATAGCGATCAACGTCCCCATCTGATGAGTCCTCATCCGAGCCCCTAGTAGCAAGGCTTACAGGACCAGAGCCAACGAGTGAAAGGCCAGCCCCACTAAATGATGGCATCACCAATCCCCTTCCAAAAGGGCCGGCACTGGTAGAGGCCCCGAGAGAAGGAGTCGGCAACTGGCCCAATCTATGACATTGACACCGATCAAGAAGGTGATCCCTCTCCTGTGAAAGGGTGTGTACCATATCCCTCAACTGGACTGTGAACTCATCCCGCAAGTCGGCCTCAACTAAAGAAAGGGTGTCTCGGGACCCCCGAGGGCGCCTGAGTCCCCAGGAAACATCAACCAAAGGGCAGTCTCTCACCCTGGAAGCCACCTCCAGCTGCCTCTCCAAATCACTCACCCGCCCCCTGCTAGCCTCTAACTGAGTCTCCAACTCGCTCACGCGGGCACGATAAAGTCTCCTTTGGCGCCTCGCCCTAATGGTAGCAATAGCCAAAAGATCCGCATACCCTACCGGAGGCAAGGGCGACTCTGGGAGAGGATTCTTGATAGCAGCGCCCCCCAGAACATACTCCTAAAACCATCTAGCGTAATCAATAGTGGCTTTCGAGATGAAAGAAAACAGACCATCCGAGCTGTCATATGCCCCAAAGTCTACCACAACCCTGTCAATTCAGTCATTACACCCCTCAACACCTCATCGCCAAAATAAGCTAGATACCCTACATATACCCGCATACCACTGAACCAAATCGGATCTCCTCGTCTGAAGGAATGCCGCCCATGCCGTATAGGAATCAGGGCAGTCAACACCGTCAATGATCTCCTGCTGAGACCTCACCAAAGCGTAGATGGGATCAACCTCTGGATACCATATGTGACAGGTAATGGGATGAATGAACAACTGCTCGAGAGCCCAAAGCTGAAAAAGGGGCCGAGACCCCCTAAAGAAAGTGTCCTCCCCATTCTGAAACTGGGAAAAGCTAACATATGTCTCACCCATAGCTAGCGGGGCATAAGAATACTCCTAACGGATTGACAACAACAAGGAATAAAGCCTGCCATCCACCCAACCATCTCCTCGAGGAAACACTAGAAGACTCAATAAAATCAGGGCAAGTGCGTTCATCCGAGCGATGGGCCACTTCGTAAAAGTATGCCAAACACCAGGATAAGCAGTCTAACTAGTGCAAAACTCAAAGTGATCCAACAAAAAGCCCACCTCCATCGCCTGAAAAGTAGGATGAGAGGTTGAATCTAGAGCCTAGCGCCTAAGTCCTAACTGATCAGAAATGACGGACATAAAGCCCCGGGAAAAGTCTGCGCCTGCAATACCCTCCTGAGCACTCCTCAAGCCTAGCAAATGCCTATACTCGTGAAGGGTCAACGTCATCTTGAAATCACTAAAGCAGAATACACATAGCTCCAGGCACCAGAAGGCGGTTGTGGCCTCAACCAAGCCTAGTACCAGTCTCACAGAAAGGAGCGATCCCAAATATCGAAAAGCCCTGCAAAAGATCTGTCGCTCCTCCTCGGTATAGCTGTCATACCGAGTGCGAAGTCGAGACATGACCACAATATCCTCCTCAACTCTCACTCCTAAGGTATCAGAATCAGTCCTGCTACCACCCCAGGTCGAGCCGCTCCGACTACTGTTGCCCTCATCGGGCTTGATCCACTGTGATTTCCCGTGGCGCCTCCTGTTATAACCATTGCCTCTTGCCTCCGACATCCTGAAAGAATGACAATAAGTAAGTAGGGATTAGTCACAGTACATGTATGCAAAGTGCAAAGATAAATGTGTCAGTATAAAAAATAAAAAATAAAAAAGAACAAACAAAAAAAAAAAGAAGAAAAAAAAAAGAAGAAAAAGGAAAAAAGAAAAAAGCCCCAAGGTCCCATCTATCCCTATTTCAAAATTTTCAACGATTTTTCAAGATTTTCCCTAAAAAAAAAAGGTTTTATTTCAAAATTTCAAACCAGTTTCCCGGGCTTTCTCCTTTAAAAACCCTGTTTCTAAACATCTTCTAACGGTTTTCTAAACTTTTTTCTCAAAAAGGTTCATTTCAAAATTTCAAACCGGTTTCCCTGGCTTTCTCCTTCAAAAGCCCTGTTTCTAAACATTTTCTAATGGTTTTCGGAGCTTTTCCCTCAAAAAGTCTCATTTCTAAATCTCCAACCGATTTCCCGAGCTTTCTTCCTCAAAAGCCCTGTTTCAAAATGTTGTCTAACGGTTTTACAAACTTTTTTCTCAAAAAATTTCAATTCACAATTTCAAACCGATCCCCCGGGTTTTCTCCTCGAAAGCCCTGTCTCCAAATTTTCTCTAACGGTTTTTTGAACTTTATCCTCAAAAAGTTTCATCTCAAAATTTTCAACAGTTTCTCGGGCTTTCTTCTTCAAAAGCCCCGTTCCAAAGGGTTTCTAAAATCGATTTTTCGAAGTTTTCTCCTTCAAAAGCCCCTACCTCTAAAGATTTTCTAAAGTTTTGGTTTCTCCGGGATCTCCCCTTCAAAAGCCCCATTCCCAAAAATTTGCTTTTCTAAAATTTTTAAAGTTAAATATTTAAATTTTTCAAAAATTTTGGCAAAGTTCCGCCCTAAAAAGTCACTATCCTGAAATTCAATAAGTCACAATCACAGTCTGAAACACCTCAAACCTTCAACCAAAACAACCTTACCCTCCAAAACATGCGTCCCGTCCTCAAAAACAACTTCCAAAGCCAGTTTTTTTATCTTTTCAAATTTTCTGGTTTCATCTATATTTTAAAAAATGCCACAAAAAATTCCTAGAACATTCGAAATGTCACCCCAATTTTTTAAAAATGTTTTATGAATTTTCAACTATCAACAAGATCCATTTCCTAATTTTTATCAATTTCACATATTTTTCATAATTTCCAAAAATTCAAAAAATTCAAAATTTTTCAAAAAATTACGAAACTTTATACGATTGTTCTACACATTTTTCTAAGGCTTCCGTTGTAAAAATCACACATAAACACGCAATACCCAAGCTTGTAGAGGTAGTTTTTCGAATCCTGTAGAAAACCCACTTTCACAAACATACAAAATCATCCAAAACTTACTCAAATCTTCACCAAATCACAAAAACAATCCAATCATTGTGTTCTAAATATCCTAAAACATAGGATTACACTGATCATTTGCAAGAAACGAAAACATATGCATCAAAATTGAAGAATTTCTAAAAAACCAACCTTTAAGTTCTCCAACAAAAACCAAGCTTTCCGGCGAGAATTCGGCAACAATAACGGTTTTTGGCAAGTAGCCGATATCACCTAACATTCCTTTAGTGATTCCCGATCGAAACCCTTCAAAAATCCTTTAGAGAGAATTTCAAATCGAACTTAAAACTCGAAAACGGAATGCTGGAAAATGCGAAACTGTTTTGTTATTAAAGCCCATGGCCTAGCGCGTGTAGCAGACGCGCCAGAAGGAATTTCCAACCGGCCAGGGTTAAAAGGGACCATGTGCAAGTAGCACATGTGCCCGACCGTTCAGCTTCCCGCCAAAATAAGTTTTCAAACCTTTGAAAGTTTGAATTTGTTTCCGAGGCTCTTTCAAAAGCCAAAAATAAAGCTTTCAACATGAATTTTTAAGAATCAAATGTTCCAAACCAAGCCGTGTCAAACCAGCAACTCAGACCCCAATCAAATTTTCAAAGAAACAAAGCTTTTCGAATTTCAAAATCTTCCAAACCGGTGACCCACAGAGGGTCCTAAAACATTTCAAACTTATCGACATGCCATCCCTCCGATCGCCTCGCGACCAAAAAAGGATTCTTACTTTGTTATTTTTCTACCTTCGACAAGCAAAGACAGAAAAAGATGGGCAATTGTAAGCACCCCATTTTAGTCCGCTCGGCAATCTCCAGCCCGACTGGGCTCAGTTTTCCAGCATCGCAACACATGCAGGTTCAAGATGAGCCTTTCAATCTCTAATCAAGTCAACTGCTCACTTCTCAAGTCGACAAGGGCCTGCTGGAGTCAAAAGCACCATCATTCCAGACAGCTTTTCGAACCAGGCAGTCTCGGAAACCAATGCCATCCAGGTAGCTTCCTAAGATCGGGCGATCCTGGGGACCAATACTTCATCAAGTTCCAGACGGTACACTTCTAGTGCCTGCTAGCCCGCTGATTACACCCTAAAAATGTAATCATAAGCCCTTAATTTGTACTTTGTTAGACTTATATTGTAATTAATTATATTATTTTAGTTAGATATTTGTTTGAGTATATTTTGTATATGTTTTGTAGGTTATATAAGCTAATAAAGGCAAAAAGAAAGCAAGAATAATCAAAGCAGGTTCAAGGCGAATAATTTGTTCATGAAAATTCAAACCTGTCTCGGTATTCTGGCATAACTTTTTTCTCCAATGTTTGATTGAGCTGATTTTTGCGTCATTGGAAAGAAGACTTCAAGCTCTACAACTTTGCGTCTAATGTGCATCGGCTGAATCGAGCTCTAGGGTGGTCAAATAACACTTCAAAGTTTCTACAATCAAACAGTCATGAATAGTATCCGTCTGAACGGACTTCAAACGGGCGTCGAACGCACCGTCCAGATGGTATTCGGACGGTTACTGTTCATCCAGATTATGTTTTTTGCGTCCGAAGCGGCATTTTTAGGGTTTTTTGTAAAGTTTTTGAGTAGTTAGGGTTAGTTTTAGCAAGAGGGCGGTGGGAGAGCTCCTCCAAGGTTGGTTTTTCATGTTTTTGTTCATTTTTAGCTTAGATTTATGTTTGTAATGTTAATGTAAGAGTAGAAATTGTAACTTTCTTTCATTGTAATGTATTTTCTCTCATTTTCTTTCCATTTTCTCTCACTTTCTTAGCAACCAAACACTAGTTCTACGTAGTTTAATGTTAGATTTATCTTCATTTATGCTCTTTGTCATGGATTTTAGTGGCTAAATATCACTTGGATGTGGTTGTGAAGATCCACCAAGGATCTTTAAGGGTTAAATGAGATGTATGAACTTTAAAGCTATATCCTTAGAATTCTATGGTTCCATTTGATTTAGTATGAGATTCATTGGAAAACTTAGATTCATAACCCCTCTTGGCAATATTTATGCACAAATGAATATTTGGTATAGGTATTGCACATGTCTAAGGTTTGATTCTAGGGTGCTAGTCATAGATTTCATCTTTATACTCAATCAAACATAAACCCAAGTATTTATAGTCAAAATCTTCCGGATCAAATATCTAAGGTGCGATTCTTGATTTGAGTTATAAAACACTCATTTGAAACCCTTGTTGTGAATTGGTGGATTAAATCAATCATACCCAAGCTTTCCATTTTAATTGCTTTAAATTTAATTTCAATTTTCTTTACTTTAATTGCCTAGTTAATTACTTTAATTTCTATTGCACTAGTTTAGTAATTCAAAACCTCCATCAAAAGCCAAAAGATTTTCAGTCTTTTATTTTTCATTTTATTTTAGATCCAATTCCCTACATAATTGCAAATCAATCTTAGGTTAGGTTAGTGTGAGTTGAATGCTAAAACCTATATTTGGCTAGGTCCTTTGGGAGAGAACGATACCGGACAACCAGTCTATACTTCATCGCAGCCCCCGTACTCTTGCGGGGTACTAACTCCATTTTGTAGTTTTCGAAGCAAGTCACCCGACAATGTAGAATGTCCGTCATTCGGTAGTTCTCCGAGACTAGACGTTCTCAGAGATCAACACCACCCCTATAGGTAGCTTTCTAGGACCAGGCGTTCTCAAGAACCAACACCACCCTACAGGTAACTCTCTAAGACCAAGCATTCTTAGGGACCAACACCACACAGGTAGTTTTCCGAGATCGGGTGGTCTCGGGAACCAACACCTAGGTCAACACCGGCGTCTGCTAGTCTGACTCGGTGAAAAACGACCAGACCTGCCCCTTGGGCCCCCGGCACGTTTTGAGAAAGTTAAAAATTCCTCAAAATGGCAAGTCCACCCTTCCAAAGTGTTACTGAACTGTTAGGCGTACTCCGCACGCCATCCGGTCCAATTCCGGTCCTATCCCGGCTAACTCCGGTCAAAATGACCGTTTTGCCCCAAAACGCCTCAACGTTGCACAAACTCCATCGAACGATAAAAGAATTTTCCGAGACTATTCTTGAACGACCCAGCACGCTTAACACAACACTCCAAACCATTTCTGACCATTCTCAACCAAACTAGGGCAAAATGACCATTTTGCCCCTAACAGCCCAAACGCGCCTTGAAACCACACCGGTCCTAGGATTTTGAATAAAGAGTCTTGTCACACACCCCTATTTAACCTAAGGAAGACCTTACGACACTAAACACCCACGACTCGATAAAAGTTTCCTGGAGTGTCTCGCAGATGCTCCGCCTGGTTATAACGCACCGTCAAGCGACTTGAGAAATGCTTAAACTAGGGAATTCCCAGAACCTCGTTCGTAGGTCTTTCTATCGACACGGCTCGATTGGATAGATCGCTTCCCGAAGCCCTTCATCGTACGGCACGAAAACTGCGACTTCCTGCAACCCCTGGAGCGTCTCGCAGATGCTCCACCAAGGTTGACTTTTCCCCCTAATTCCCTGATTGCAATGCACCGTCAAACGACTTCAGAAATGCGTAAATTAAAGAGTTCCTAAAAGTACTTCCAGAGTGCTTTCCATCAGTACAGGCCGATCGAAGAGATCGCTTCCCGAAGGCATTGATCATATGACATGAAAACAACTACTTTCGAACACCCACGGAGCGTATCACAGACGCTCTGTAAAAATGCTATTTTAAGCACATTTCCCAAGATGATATCCCACACTTCCAAACACCATTCAAACTTTTCAAAAACACGAAAGTTCACCGAAAATCCTAGGAGAACACCTCGAGTGCAACCGATTCCGTCGAAACCTTCCCGGTTAGCTCAATTATCGAGACAAAGTTTAAACGAACCCTCGCGGTGATGGAGTGTATACTACAAGCACCCAGATTTTTATCAGATCGACCAAATTTTGATCAACCGTCGAGATTTAACTAGTACACTAAGCGCCACATGGCGTGGTGGCAATGGAACAGTACTGGCACATGTGCTGCATGCGCCAGGGCCAATTTTGGCCAGGTACATGTAGCACATGCGCCAGCCTCCTCCCAGGTTGCTTTTAATACCAGACCCCCCCTTGCATATTCAGACACGAAAAATTGATGCGAAGCTCTACTGAAACTGCTCTAAAACCTTGAATCTTCATAAATATTCCACTCCTCCAACACTTAGGCTAGATTCCACCTCCCTCAAGCCCATACACTTCACCTACATAGCCTTATACACCATTAAACACTCCCTTCCCGCCCTTCAAGCCTTCTTGAAGTCATTCAAGTTCCAATCAAGGCTTCCATAGAAGATTACAAGTGTGTTGAAGACAAAAGGTGGTATCTCTTTTACAGTTTTGTCTTCCCCCACTCTTCTCTTCTCCCTCTTAGCTTACTTAGGCTATTCTCTATTTTAATCCCCATCTTCAACCCCTATTTCTTGCATGCTTGAGCCAAGAGGGCTCTTAGTCCATGTCTAGAAGAAAGCAAGTAAGAGCCACTGTATAGAGGGATCTCTCACTAGCCTACTTTAAGATGGTATGGCCTAGGAGCCCCTTGTTTATGTGGTTTAGCATAAAGCATTGTATGTATTCATGATCTCTTGCATTTTGCTATTTTGGATCATGTATTGTGTGCTTGGCTTCATTCTTGTGTCTATGATCAAGTTCTACAAAGTGTGCATTATTCTTATTTCCATGTCAATGTCAAGTTCAATACCCCTCTCAAAATGATTCCAAGAGTTGGCTCCTTGAAGTTTAGGAGGATACCATAGAAAATCATGCCTTAGATAATTCCCTACTAACCCCCTAACTCTCATTTTGGCATCTTGGCATTTTCACTTGCATAAGAATTGTTTTCTAGCTCTCTAATTTCCAAGGTTTCCATTCTTTTAAGTCTAGTGGTTGGAATAGCCCTATAGAACTCTCTCTTGAGTGGTCTCCCTTTTATTTGGCTATAGGAACCCTCTCTTGATAGAATGGCTTCCTTTAAAAATGGTTCTCAAAATCCTTCTCCAAAACTGGTTTTTAAAAAATTCATTCTCTCTATCTTTGCATTAAAAATGGTGTTTCAAAAGGTTATCATCATCATGTTGATTTTTGGACCCCCTTACACTCTTGTCAAGATAATAGTTATAATGTTCATGAGGAAACCTTCTTTAGAATAGTCTCCAAGTACCAACCATATAAATCATATCCTTGACTAAAACCAAATTTTCATGGAAATGATCTTCAAAAGAATTGTCTACCAAAAGCCTTTGCATAACATGATTTGTTCTCCAAAACTCTTTTCCAAAATGCATTAAACCACATTCCAAAACCATCTTTCAATTCAACCCTAGATTAACTTGACCCTAGTTATCCAAACCAAGGTTAACTTGACCCTAGTTATCCAACTCTAAGTTAACTTGACCCTAGTGACCCAACCCTAGGTTAACTTTACCCTAGTTATCCAACCCTAGGTTAACTTGACCCTAGTTGACCAACCCTAGGTTAACCTAACCCAAGTTACTTAACCCTAGGTCACTTTAACCCTAGTTAGTTAACCATAGGTCATCTTAACCCTAGGTTAACCCAACCCAAGTTAGTGAACCTTAGGTCAACCCAACCTAGGTTAGTACACTTTAAAGTTCCAACTCATGGACCCCCTTTAAATGACCTTTCCATTTGAAACTATTCCCATGACACATTTCTCTAAAGCCTCCTACTCTCTTGAGATTTCAAAAACTCCTATGTTCCATCTTCAAAGTATTTCCAAAAACATTTTCAAAAACTCACAAGCCTAAAGTGTCTCTACCCCTTTTATGGTTAGGGATTCCCAAGGAACGTGATACATCAAGAACAACCTCCTAAGTTGCCCATATTACAATTCCAAAGTCTTAGGTGTTTTCAAAAATTATTTTCGAAAACTTTTCAATATTCCAAAATCATAGCTCTAAGATTTTCAAAACAAGACTTCAAAACATTTTCAAAACTCCCTTGAGTTATTCCCAAAAGCACTTTCAAAATTTCCTTGAGTTATTTCGAAAACATTTCAAAACATTTCAAAATCCCATTTCAAGAGTTTCAAAGTTCTATTTCAAAACATTCTGACATTTGATTCCAAATCAAAACTCTCAAGTTTTCTTTTTCCAAAGACCTCAAAGTGTCTTCAAACTTTTCCAAAGATCTCAAAGAGTCTTCAAACTTTTCGAAAGACTTCAAAGTGTCTTCAAAACATTTCAAAGGCCCTCACGTGCCTATTTTCCATCGGGCATTTGCCGGAACTAAGGATAACCTGATTCTCGCCAAATGAGATACGTAGGCAACCTAAAATGGTGCAGTCATGACTTCCATTTCAACTCTAATCCCCTTTTCAAAAAATTTCAATCAATTCAAAGCTTTCATCTCAAGCTCCTTCAAAACTCCCATGTTTCAAATTTCTCCCAAAATTTGCATCATGCATCATTCATCCAAAAAGTGATGACTAAACCCATTTTCAAAACTTTAAAGTGGATATTAAGTGGACAATGGTAACCGGTTATTCTAGTGAGTGAACAAAAGGTGATTAGACATGTAGGTACCGAAAGGGCGGGGTAGGGCGATGATCTTAGGATATCTTCCCTACACGTAACCAACCCCGGACCATAGATTTCTGTTTTCAAAAGACCAACATGGAGTTATTTTCAAAAAGGGGTTAAATCTTTCCAAAGGTTGCCAAACAACCTATTTTCTTAAAAACCCTCTCTAGAGGGAATTTTCCAAACTTTTTTCAAAAAACCCTAAGTTTAGTCTTCGGATTAATACTTAGTATTAATACTTAGTTTTAGGTGGTCTAACTCACCTTAACTAAGTTAGGTGGTGACTCCTATTTTTCTAAGAAGCCCTTACTCAAACCAATTTCAAGATCAAATCCAGTAGCACTTGTTTTTCTAGGTGGATGAGTTCTAATGATAGAGTTCCATGCTTTTTGGGTCTCCGAGCCGAAAGGACCTTGGATCCCCCCCCCCCCCCAAAAAAAAAAAATTAGGGCGCGACAGAAGTAAACACATAATGAGTTCAAGCACTCCTCTGCTATGTTTTAATCAATTCTTTTGGCTAAATCCTATGAATTTGCATAATTACCTAGATTCTTCTAATTTGTAAAATTTGAATAAAAACAAGTTAAAATCTAATAAAAGATCCTAAAGAGCTAACATGGAAGATGCTAAAGATATTAAATTGATCAGTATAAAATCAACTTATTAGAGGTCTTCTAAAATCGCTTACATTAGCATAGTTGTGATGCAAGTGATTTTATTTACCAGTAAATTAAAACTAGTTTAACATGGTATTAGAACTATTCTAACATGATATCATAGTTATTTCAACATAGTATCATATCCATTTCAACAATCATAATTAGGGATGACAACGGGACGGGTTCGGGTCGAGAGACTTTTATCCCATTTTTGTTCCGCCATGACCACTCCCCTCGCCCCATCCCACCGCCTTTACATTAGTAATTTTTTAAATACATCATGGGCAAAGTAAAGGTCGAAATCACACAAAAAAGAAAAAAAATTACAATATTCATATTCTAATATAATATGTATATATATAAAATAAATAAATATACATATATAAACAGAACGAAACGGGATGGGGCAAGGCATGAACCCGATATGTCAAGTTGTTTTACCATTCCTAGTCATGATGATGAACAGATGCAAATGAATGGTCAAGATTCTAGGGGCATGTCCATTTGAAGTGACCCCTTCCACAACGGCCAGATAATTTTTAAAAAAAGACTTATTGCACGGTATAGTGCACATGAACATGCTATGCACTAACCAATAAACTAATGTTGTAGTTTGAAAATTGTTTTAGAGTCTCGAACAAAGGATACTTGCTTCGCAATGTTCAAGCTGATCATCTATGAAGTCTCAAGAAAATCTTAAGGATATGTGGCTTCTTTGCAATTAACTTGGAGGAATATCAAGCCAACTTCAACGATGATAAAGTATCAACCTTGAACTGCCTTGTAGGTAGGGGTCGATCCAAAAAATTTTCTAGTGGGGATAAAACTTACATAGAATCATACACGAAATTTTAACAGAGCCTAAACTTGTTATAAATTAATCCCTATATTTAATGAAAACTAAACCCTAACTTATAACAAATGAAAACCCTAAATTCAAATGCAATTTAACAAAATTGTGCCCCTTTTGTTAAGACCCTAACATAAACAATATTAGCAAATCAGAACCTTAATAATTGAAAACAAGTTGAAATCACCTCATATGTTTTTTTATTTTTGCCAATCACTAAGAGATAGTTGCATCAAGAGAATATTATACTAGACACTCATTCTTCTGAAAGAGTCCAACAAACAAAGTGATCACATAGCTTAACAATCACAAATAAATCACTACATTATTCACCGCTAGGGAAGTGGAACTCAAGACCTTAATAACCAAGGTACTAGAACAGCCACTAAATGCCACTAAACCACTTGAGTATCGGCCATCTCATATGTTAAAAGCACAACTTAAAACCAATTAGCCCAATCAATAATCAATTCCAAATGGTTAATAGTTACTGAGCTATTACCCATTATAGTAGTTAGAGGAGATAGACAATAACAATGTTTTGTAAGTATAAAATATGGTGGTAAAAAAATTCAAAATTATAAAATTGCCACTAAGCGAGCAAATAAAGTGGTATTACCAATTCAATATCAAATATATATACACTAAAAATATTTGTCCTGTTTAAAATTTGAAACTCTAAGTTAAAAATATGGAGGTATTTTGAACTAAATTTAGGTATTTTATTAATAATATAAATGAAATTTGGAAGGGTAAAAGTCTTTTAATATTGATGTATTAATTTAATATAAAAATACAGAGCTAAGATTAGAGATATTGAATAGAGAGTTGAAATTGATTGCTTGGCCAAATAACGAGAGGTCAATGAGATTCAATGGGAACAACAAAGTGCACTTACAATGTAGAGTAAAAACAATAAAAATAAATAAAGTTAAGAAAACAATGCATTTTGACAACTTCAATAAAGACAACTGCTCCCACTTGTCCTTCTGTAGGTTCGCCTTTGCCTACAGGTCCATCACTAGTAAAAGAAGAGATTCAAGACATTTCTTGTGGTTTTTGTGAATCGATACATTGTGATGACCCGCATTGGCGTGTATTGAGTCCCACATTGAAAGTTTATATAAGGGATCATGGGTATATAAGTAGAAGCCATGAACCTAAATGTTACCTTATTGGCTAGCCCTTTTGGGAAATTTCCCTTTGTTATTGCATATAGTATCAGAGCTGACCCATGCACACAACCGTGTGGGCTTGGGGACACTGCAGCGCGGAGTTTGTGATTGATTGATTTTGAACCTCTCACGAGAGCACGAGGCCTTCAAGGGGAAAAGATTGTGACGATCCGCATTGGCGTGTGCTAAGTCCCACATCGAAAGTTTACATGGGAGATATTGGGTATATAAGTAGAAGCAATAAACTCAAATGTCACCTTATTGGGTAGCCTTTTTGGAGAAGTTCCCGTGGCTAAATTGTCACGCCTTAAGACCCAAGCGATCTGTGACAACGCTGCACACCCCCATAAGGTCATACCTTATGGGCATGCAAGGTTAGATATAACATGTACAATCTCATAACCAATCATCAAGCAAACCAAACAAACTTGAAAGAAGTGAATATCATTGATTCCAAAATATTTAAGAAAATCTCCATCTAATTCATAAACTCGAGCAAATGAAATGTTCATGTTTCCAAAATACTTTAACCATTGAAATAACATCACTGTCTCCAAACTAATCAATTAAAGTCTTACTAAATTATAGATATAAACGAGCAAGTCTCAAGATAAAATCCAAATGGAAAAGTACGAAGTCCCTTCCAAGACCTCACTCGAGCCATACTACTTCATTGAATCTAAAAAAAATACTAAATTAATGCGTCAGCTAAACAGCCTAGTAAGTAGCCTACTACCACAACTAGATACATTAAGTGTAGGAAAATATGATTTGTATCAAACAATGTTCAATAACAATTTAAGAGAAGAGGTTCATGATAATAGGCTATAAATCATCCGAACAATTTAACAAATACATTTCTCCACAGTACAATATCTACAAACTCAAGTTTAGTGAATATGGCCACATCAGCTTGCAACAAGACCCAAAACCACAATTCACTCTATGGTTGAATCCCAAAACAAATTAGTTTTTGTGCCATCCTTAACCCCTATTAGGGTAGGGTCCAAATCATAGTCAAACAAGAGTCTAATCTCATTGAAATAAAATGAATAGACAATTTCTTTTATGAACAATTTCACACTTGATCCATAATTTATATGAAAAGTATAAAGGAAACAAAAACCTTTTACTCAAACAATAATTTAACGGATAACCCAAAAATATGAGCTTCCGAAGCAATTTTTGGTAAATTATAAAATTACTAGAAGTGGTAGTAAGTCACTTAATTCTCACACAAGAGTCACTTTCCAAAAGCTAAACTCGATTAAAATTGTACCACCTTAATACAGTTAATAGTAAACAATATTATAAATTGAAAAATAAACTTTACCATGCATATGCTATACTATATTCTAATTAATCTAGGATCCTAGCTCTTATTCTCTAATAAATAGGAAACTTCAAAACTATTCGAAAGTGCATTCTCCATCCACGGCCCTATAGCCGAAGATGCATCTCGTAAAAAACCAACCAAACGAACATTGATACTAAATAAAATAATGCAATCTTTCACTTGCTTCCACAAAACAAAAACCACCTTGACCTATATTTCTTCTTCCTATAGAATATCAATATTTCAATGCCACATCTCCAAATCAAACATCTAGCAAACTTGTGAAAGCCATTACCATTTAACTAGAAAACGTGCACACGGACAGTCACCAAAAAACAAAAAAAGGCCAATGAACCAATTAATTCAATGAGCCGATCAAAAGCCTCTATTCGGAAAACTGCATAAACCTTAGGAAACCAATGATGTAATGTCACTCTCACAATCTAAAAGTTATCTAAATAATTAACTTTAAAAAGACCTTCAACCTTTCGACAGATTTGTTTAGGATCCTTCTTCTTTCTTTATGGGTTCATGCAAAAGAACATAATTAAGGAGGGTTGGGAGTTACCTTGATCCTGATTCTCTAGAGATGATAATCCGTCTAATGTGCTTCTGTTATGGATCTAACTAGGAAGAAAATACCAACTGCTTTCCAAGAAAAGTTGTATTAAGAATTCATCCAAAAAGTGTTCAATTACATTTATCTGATTTACATGAATCTCCAGTAACTACTTCTAACTAACAGCTAACAAACTGAATCCACTTGCTCTGCTTTAGCTCCACCGAACAGGGACGAGTCGAATAGGGTTGTTGCTACCTAATTAACAGCTGATCCCAGCAGCCAATGACCTTGTTACACGTTGCCCAACTAATCTGCCAGCTCATCCAACTAATTAACCCCCACTAAATCTATTGCCAAACACCCTACTAGCAGTTGTAGCCATCAGATTCTTGCTCATTTGAATTTCTTTCCCATTTCATCACCATATCGTAATAT
This sequence comes from Euryodendron excelsum, assembly GCA_033060915.1. NCBI lineage: Eukaryota > Viridiplantae > Streptophyta > Magnoliopsida > Ericales > Pentaphylacaceae > Euryodendron > Euryodendron excelsum. Next base: position 13,293,138 of record CM065388.1, on the reverse strand, counting down.
TCCCTTCCTCTTCAGACAAGCCTTATCCTCAAGGCGAGAAACTAGGAAATCGAGTTTGGATGTCTGTCCACTCCTCTTTGGTGGCATCCTCAGGAAACGCATTAGACCATTGAACTAGAACTTGCGCAACTGGTTGACTGCGTCGATTGACTAAACGGTGTTCCAGAATTGCCACTGGCTTAACCTGAATCTTGCCCTATAAATTGGTGGGAGGTAAATGTGGCTGGGTGACAATGCCCTGGCCCAAGTGTTTCTTCAAGCAAGAAACGTGAAAAACATGATGAATCTTGCAATCCAAGTGCAACTGCAGCTTATAAGCCACAGGGCCAATGCATTGTAGCATTTCAAAAGGTCCAAAGTAACGTAGGGCTAGTTTATTATCTCGTCGCATGGAGGCAGTAAGTTGCTTGTATGGCAGCAGACGAAGATAGACCAAGTCATGTATCTCAAAGCTCCTTTCAGATCGACGACTGTCTGTAGCTCTCTTCATCCTTTTCTGGGTTGACTAAAGATGTTCCTTGAGAAGCCTTACCGTGTCGTCTTGTTCTCGTAGAGTTGTGTTTGCTGCTGCTACCTGGGACTTCTGCATAAAGAATTGGCTATGGTGGGGTGGAGGATACCCATATACAACCTCATATGGTGTCATCTTTGTAGCTGAGTGATACGAAGTGTTGTACCACCACTCTGCAAGAGGAAGCCATCTATTCCAGTCTTTGGGCTTATGTCCTGTAATGCAACTCAGATAATTCTCCCGACATCAATTAAGAACCTCAGTTTGTCCATCTGTTTGTGGGTGGTAAGAGGAGCTAAGTTTGAGATCCACTCCCTGTAACCTGAAGAGTTTTTGCCAAAACTTGCTTGTAAAGATAGGTTCCCTATCAGTAACGATTGAGGTGGGCATACCATGAAGAAAATATTATCTATAAATGACTAAGCCACAACCTGGGCAGTATATGGATGAGAAAGGGGAATAAAATGCCCATACTTGCTAAGTCGATCTACAATAACCATTATAGCATTTTCCCCTTGAGAAGTAGGCAACCCTTCAACGAAATCTACCGATATGTCCACCCATATTTGGGATGGAATAGGCAGTGGCTATAGCAATCCAGGAATTCTCACATTCTCACTTTCATTTTTTTGACAAACTACACATTCTGTAATAAATTTCCTAACCTCCCTCTTCAGTTCCTTCCAGAAAAAACTTCTCCTGATCCTCTTAATGGTCTTCTCTATTCCAAAATGGCCTCCTACTGCTGAACTGTGGAATTCTTTCATTATCTTCTCCTTTAATTGTAAAGAGGATTCTACTACCAATTTCCCTTTATATTTCAGAATTTCCTGATGCCATTCATACCCCACGTGAGGTTTGGTCTGTGATTCCAGATCCTTAATCAGTGCCTGAACCTCTACATCTCCTCTGCCCAGCTATCCTTCAACTCCTGTAACCAGTTCTCTTGGATTGAGTGATTGCAGCCAAGGCACTACTTCCCTCATGAGTTCTTGACAAAGCATCTTCAACCTTGTTCTCAGTTCCAGCCTTGTATTTAATTTCGTAATCATACCCCAGTAGCTTTGTTATCCACTTCTGCTGAAGGGGGTGGTAATTTTCTGCTCTAGCAAATACTTTAGGTTCTGATGATCTGTCTTGATGATAAAATGGCGCCCCAGCAAATAATGCCGTCATTTGTTTACTGCAATAACTATTGCCATAAGCTCATTTTCATATGTAGAAAGCCCTAAGTTCTTCTGTGCCAATGCCTTGCTGATATATGGAATGGGATGGCCCTGCTGCATCAACACAGCTCCTACCCCTATTCCCGAAGTATCACACTTAAGCTCAAAATCCAATGCATAGTTTGGCAGGGCTAGAACTGGCGTATTAGCCATTGCCACTTTCCACTTCTCAAATATTTGCTCAGCTTCCTTTCCCCACTAGAATGCATTCTTTTTTAATAGTTGAGTCAAAGGAGCACAAATCTGACCATAGCCTTTGATGAACCTCCTATAATATCCTGTGAGGCCCAAGAATCCTCTTAAAGCCTTTAGATTAGCTGGCCTAGACCACCTCTGCATGCATTCTATCTTTGCCATGTCAGCTGCCGCTCCTTTATCACTTATCATATGACCCAAATATTCCACCTCTTTTTTTCCAAAAGCACACTTAGTCTTCTTCACCAGTAAGTGGTTATCTATTAGTATCTGTAGAGCCATTCTTAGATGTTAGAGATGATCCTACCATGACTTACTATAGATGAGTATCTCATCGAAAAACACCAAGATGAACTTTCTCAAATGGGGTCTAAAGATCTCATTCATTAGAGCTTGAAAGGTGGAGGGTGCATTAGTAAGCCCAAAGGGCATAACCAAAAAATCATAGTGGCCTTGATGTCTTCTAAATGCAGTTTTAGGAATATTTACAGCATGAACCCCGATTTGATGGTAACCTGACCTTAAATCCAACTTGGAAAAGTATTCTGAACCATATAACTCATCCAATAGTTCATCAATTACTGGAATGGGGAACTTATCGTTAATGGTTATCTTGTTCAATGCCCTATAGTCTATACACAAGCACCGGGTATTATCCTTCTTGTTAATAAAACAGGTGATGAATATACACTAACACTATTCTGAACTATTCCAGAGTAAAGCATTTCTTGCACAATTTTCTCAATCTCATTCTTTTGGAAGTGAGGATACCTGTAAGGTCTAACTTTGGTTCACAAGCTTCCTTCCTGCAACATGATTCTGTCATCCTGCAGTCTGTTGGGTGGCAGCCCCTGAGGTTCAGAGAACAGATCTTGGTATTCCTCCAGTAGCTGTTGCAAATCTAGGCTGGTCTCCATTTCAGTTTCATGGTATTCCTCTAATTCTTCCTCCTTTATTTCGTGTGGGTGTCCTTCCTCTGCTAAATCTTCATCTGGTTCTTCCCCTTCTAACAGAAATAATTGCTTTCTTTGGCACCTATGTCCCCTTACAAATTTTTTGTCACAATTGTAACAAAGACCCCCATCTCTTTCTCCGTAAGCTTTTTGATAGGCAAAGAAAGATTTCTTGGGTTGGTAGAAGTACTCGCTGTGTTAACATAGTTGTTCTTGTTGTTGTAAGACAATGAAGATCTCGGTTACATCCTAGTTCGTCTGGTTATAGCCTCGATACTTTCCTCCTAGAGTCTGGCTAGACTGATTGCTTGAACAATGCTATTAGGTTTAAACATTTGAACCCCGGCTTTAATTTCCTCCCTTAATCCACTATTGAAATAGCTTACAAAAAATCCCTCCGATAACCCTTTTGTTCTGTTGGCTAGTTCTTCAAACTTCTCCTGATAAGCCTAAACGGTAGTCACATGCTTCAATTTGGTGAGTTCTCCAGTAGCGTCTTCATAAGCTCCAACGCTGAAGCGTGAGTTGAGTGCCCAAATGAACTCCTCCCAAATGAGTTTGTCTTGTGTATTTTTCCACCATTGAAACCACCTCAATGCCCTATCATCAAGATGCATTGAAGCGAGTTCAACCTTCTGAATATCTTCAATTTGGTTAAATTCAAATAATCTCGAACATTTGTAAGCCCAGCACGAGGGAACTTTGCCTGAAAATCTTGGAAAATCGATCTTGGTGTAACGTGTTTGGGGATTTCCCCAAGTGTTTGAGGTATTACCGGAGTGAGAACTCCCGCAATGATCGTTGATTGGAGGGTTAATCTTCGCGGCTAACTGGTCGTACCTTGTATTCGTCATCATCATCATCATTTTCTTGAGTTCTTGTATAGCTTCGGTCTGCTCGCAACGTAATTCTCTGAGGGCTTCAGCTTGTTTTTCTGTATTGTCTTTCAACGCCTGAATCTCCTTGGTTCTAGTCCCATCCGCCATCTTCACAACTTCCGGTGAGCCACTGTCGGAGAACCGCCGCGCTCTGATACCAAATGTTATGAATCTAACTAGGAAGAAAATACCAATTGCTTTCCAAGAAAATTTGTATTAAGAATTCATCCAAAAAGTGCTCAATTACATGAATCTATACCCTTTTATACCCTATTACATGAATCTCCAGCAACTACTTCTAACTAACAGCTAACAAACTGAATCCACTTGCTCTGCTCTGTTGCTAACCAATTAACTGTTGATCCCAGCAGCCAATGACCTTGTTACATGTCGCCCAATTAACCAACTTGCACAACTAAGCTGCCAGCTCATCCAACTGATTAAACCCCACTAAATCTATTGCCAAACACCCAACTAGCCGTTGTAGCCATGAGATTCTTGCTCATTTGAATTTCTTTCCCATTTCATCTGCATATCGTAACACCTTCTCTACCAAAGCTTCCTCTGCTCTAATGCGTTATTTACGATAGTATGAAATATGACGGTTGTCCCGTTAACAATATGTAGCTAGGGTTTTCTCTAGATAATTTAGGAAAGCCTATATATTTGTCTTACTGAAATACCCTTCAAGATATCATGTAAAATAAAATAACTATATCTCTATAATAAAAATAAATAAATAAATATGGGTATTCCATACAAAATTGCAATGCCGACTCTTTTTTGTTTTTTTTTTTTTGTGCGTATGGCTAAAAGTATTTATAATTTTGACCTCAAAACTTAGTTTTTATTTTCGTTTTCGTTGTTGTGTCCTTAGAAACAAAAAAAATCGCAAACGTCTCGGTTTTCTTATTCTTTAAACTGAAAAAAAAGGATGATTGAAAATATTGTCATTTTCATATATTTTTTTTTTAACGGAAATGGTTTTGAAAATTCAGAACCTATATTTTCCTTGCTTTCTAAAATTGGGATATTTTTTGAAAGACTCCTCAAAAACAAGATTTGAAATATTACGAACCTTTTAAGTGCTTTCGGGAACAGCTTATTTAGCTTTTTGCTTAAAATAAACACCTGGTGTTTGGTAGCAAGCTTTTTTAGCTTATAATAAGCTTTTTTTTTCTTTTTTAGGCTAATAAGCCTAAAAAGCAAAAAGTAAAAATTTTGAAGCTTTTTTTTTTTTTTGCTTATTCCACTTTACTGGAAATTTTGAAAATTATAAAAATAAATTAGTATACTACAATAGTTAATGATGAATTTTTTTTAACCTCATAGAACATTACAAATATGCAATATAATTTACTTTGAGGGTCAACTGACTTTTTTGTATAAAAAAAAAAAAAAAAGGCTTTAAACTAGTACCAAACACTCTAGAGAAGCTTTTTTTTAAGCCAACTTATTTTTTATTTTTTAATTTTCAAACAACTTATTTAATCAAAAAAATTATTTTCAAACGGGCTCTTAGGACTCTATCTTTATTTATTATGCTCGAATTGAACCAACAGGAGAGTTTTGCTTCCATCGAAGTAGGCCATTTTATTTTTGTTTAGTTTGATTTTGTTCTATTAAAAGGTTCATAACAAATGGTATCAAAGCCACTTTCCTAACATATTTGTGGATCAATGAAGCATGAAGGTTGTGATTTTTTTTTCAGCTTTTATTTTTATTGTCCTCTAATATGATGTTTTTGAATATCTTTAAACTCGAGAAAAAGTTATCAGAATCATCTTCTTGGTGTATATGTGTAGTAATGTAGCCTGAAGGTTGTGACCATGAAAGGTTACGAGGCACGATTGCTATGAGGTAGAACCCCTCAAAGAGGTCCCTTTCAATTTGATAGCTTTCATTTTTTTGTTGTTTCGGGCAAAACTCCAATAATGTGTTCTTGAAGATCTTCAATCTTGAGGGCAAAGTTTTTTGAAGAATGAAGGAATATTACAAACCTTTTTATTTAGGACTCTATCTTTATTATTTAAATAAAGATGATTAGGATAATATTTGTAGTTATTAGAGATATAATTGTTTTTAGGAGTTATCTTGAGATCATAAATAATTGTAAATGTTGTATGGCTTGATTAATGAAAAATATCAATGGTGTGAAAAGGGCTTTTGTTGAACCAACAAGAAGGTTTTGCTCCCCTCGAAGTATGATATTCTATCATTTCATTCTATTAAAAGGTTCACAACAAACCGGTTTACCAAACATGGATTCAACGAAAACAGTTTTCAAAACTAGTTTGTTGCACGCAATTTTAATGAATTTTAGAAAACAAAAACCAAAACTGTAAACTATATAAACAGACCCCCTCAAGATATCATAGGCCAAATGGTGTCTCAGAAGTGTCTCTATGCATGTACGCAAGTTTACCTTTTGCAAACATAAACCAAACCTTGCCCCAATTCAATCTCAAGCCGTGTGATACACGGATCGGTGTGGAGTTCACCCAGTGAATTACGTTACATCGGAGATCACTGGTAGGATTGTTCGTATATCTCATTTATTGATAACCTAGCTCACTGTAAATACTCTTGTGCTTTATGAGAAAGTCCAACCACAACCTTATTGGCACCACTTATTCGTTAAGATTTTTCTCTTGCACCAGGAGGGGTTTTAACAATACTAGTACCTTGCAATCACTTAAAAATAAATAAATCTTACCACGGGACGAGAATTTTAAAAAATCGAGATAGTTTTGATTAAAATAAAAAATGTTACTACAAATGTGATAAAAAGCAGTAACCACAAATGTGACATGCTATTACCATAAATGTGATTTAGATACCACAATGTGATCATATTTTGTGATAACTATTATTACATTAAACAGTAATTAATAATAATCAGTCCAAGTGAAAACAGTCCAAGTGGTATAACTACTTTCAGGTACCGGTACCATTATGATACCGTAATCGTTCCTGTTTGTCATATGGAAATTTGAGCGCCAAATGTACGGCTACGGGTGGATAAGACTTTTCCATGTTTTTGTGGTGTTTCTTCGACGTTTCCAACAAGCTGCAAGTTTCTCTAATGGACTTCTACGTGCATTCTTATAAGTTGGATCATTGAGAGAGAGGTTTTTGTGTAGCAAAGAAAAAGAGAGTGAGCCTTGGAAGAGTCAACAAATCAAGTCTTTCTTTCTGGAGCTGGGTCAATAATGAAGGTGAGCAGGAACCTCAACCACTGGAGTCTTTGCCCAATCGACTAACCAATCCAATGAATAGACAGAGCCACTTGGAATCTTCTTTTGGGCTACTTCTGCAAGTCTACCTGTACATAACAAAGTCTTCCAAGTCAACCGCCGTGTTGAGCAGAGAAGTAAAAGTGGACATTAAGAGACCCCCCTGTTTTAAGGGAGAGCATTTCAATCCCTCTTTGTTATTGCTTTTTGCCACTGTGGTGGCTGTTTTGGCTTGTTTAATTAGGGAATTTCGATTCTCCAATGGCTGTTTCCTTATATATTACTTTCTTTATTCTCTTTCATCTGGTTCGTCTTCACTCGGTTTTGGCTCAAGAAGAGAACAACAGCCAATATAGCTGTCCGAAATCCTTCCACTGCAGAGGACTCGAACCGATGAGCTTTCCTCTGTCCAATTCCACGTATTCCCAATGCGGGTTGTGCATGGTAAATTGTGATGAATATGAGCCCCATCGGCGAATCCAATTGGGAATTAACGAAGGACCATGGTACGAGGTAATAGAAATCGCATCTCAGGCTGAAAGCATCCAAGTCCAAATCCATGACCAAGCGCTCAAAAGTCGTATAAATGAAAGAAGTTGCCATGCGTTCAATAATTTGAGTTTTCCTAACTCTCCTTCTATTTCGTTCACAATTTCTCCCAACCTCACCTTGTTCAAATGCCACAAAAGTTTTAAATTTAGTACACACACCCACGATAATTTCAAGGATCTTTACAATTACACAATCTGCGATGAACACAATTTGTACTACAAATATCCAGATCATCAACATTCCATTCCTCCTCCTGATTTTCTATCTCACGGCTCAGTAATTCAGCTGCCCGTGAATTTACCAGAGCACATGAATCATAATGCCAGTGATCCATTCAATGTATTAGCCGATACCTTCTTTCTCGAATTGCACGTGTCTGAGGATTGTCGAAAGTGTCATCAAAGAGGAGGCCAATGTCAGAATGACAGCCAAAAATTTCATTGTCTCGCCAAAGAAGGTATTCTCGCATCTACAAATGACCTTCCGCTATGCCTCGTGTAATTTGTTTAGCAATGACTGATTTCATAACTGGGAGAGTTCAACCGTTTTTTGTTAAGATTTAATTTAGAGTGTGAAAAGCGAAATACGTTCTTATAACCGTTTATTACGTCTGAACTAATTTCGCCCTGATTAACATTTGTTGCAGGAGGAACCAACTTTGGATTGATTCTAGGCACAGGTAAAAACTCCTTTTAGGCTTTCCATTTTTGAGGTTTTCATTCTTCAATCAATCAACGAGTTCTGTTTTTCCCCTGCTTTTTTTGTTGTTGTAATTTAATATGACTGAATCTAACTTGATTATCATCTGAATCTTCTTCAGTTATACCTGGAGGCTTTATCCTCATGATTTGTTTGCTCATATTTATCATGCACCGTCGCAAAAAATGGAAATATGTCTCTTCATACTTCCTTTCGAAGAACTCTTCTTCTGATCCTTCCTCGAAAGCTGATGTCCAAGGCAGCATTGTCTTCTTTGGGGTCCCTGTCTTCTCCTACAGTGAACTTGAAGAAGCAACCAACAACTTTGATTCTTGTAAAGAACTCGGAGATGGAGGTTTCGGCACTGTATACTATGGTAACAACAACACCATATTTATAGTAGCAATTCTAAATCTATACAATTGACTTAAACTTGGCACAATCTTTGATCTTTTCCCAACCAGGCAAACTCCAGGATGGGCGAGAAGTTGCAGTCAAACGCCTATACGAGCACAACTACAAGCGGGTGACTCAGTTCATGAATGAAGTTGAAATCCTCACCCGGTTGCGCCACTGCAATCTTGTCTCGCTTTACGGTTGCACCTCACGACGCAGCCGTGAACTCCTCCTTGTTTACGAGTACATTTCCAATGGCACTGTTGCCGATCATCTCCATGGTGATAAAGCGAAGGATGGCTCACTCGCATGGCCTATCCGCATGAACATTGCTATAGAAACGGCCGGTGCATTGGCTTACCTCCATGCTTCTGATATCATCCACCGCGATGTGAAGACTAACAACATTCTCCTTGACAACAATTTTGGTGTCAAAGTTGCAGATTTTGGGATTTCAAGACTCTTCCCCACTGATGTCAGTCATGTCTCAACTGCTCCACAAGGGACTCCTGGCTATGTTGATCCAGAGTATCACCAATGTTACCAAGTTACCGATAAGAGTGATGTCTATACCTTTGGGGTTGTGCTCATTGAGCTCGTATCCTCACTGCCTGCCGTTGACATTCTTAGGCACAGGCATGAGATTAATTTGGCTAACTTAGCGATAAACAAGATCCAAAATGGAGCAATCAATGAGTTAATTGATCCTTCTCTTGGGTTTGAGTCAGATTCTTCGATTGAGAGGATGACTACATCGGTGGCAGACGTGGCTTTTAGATGCTTGCAACTCGAAAAGGAAATGAGGCCTACAATGGACGAGGTTTTGGAGGCTTTGAAGGAAATTCAGGAGCACAAAGATGAGACCATTGGGGAGGAAATTGATAAGTTTGGGGTGTCGGCAAGTACACGCCCGCCTTTGGCTGAGGGCAATGATGTTGTGTTGTTCAAGAATATCAACATGCCACCTTCGCTGGATTCTCTACCAAATCCATTTCCAGTGTATAAGGCTTCATTTCACTCAGCTTAAAGGTAGATGATGCTAAGAAAATGCTTTTACGGCCCTGTATCATCATATGCAAGCGACTGCTTTGAATTTCTTTTTCTTTTCTCATCTGCTTGTGTTTGTCGTTTATATAGTAAAGGAAAATGCTGTAGTAAATGGAAGGAATTCGTATAGTAATTGGAGCTTTGAAGTCATGGCTCAGTTCCCCATTGCATTGTTGGATTTCTACATACCTATGAAGTTCTGAGCTTGAAAAGGGAAATTGATGAAAAAAATATTACTGAGCTTGAAATACTACTTACTTTCATTTATGTTAGCTCAGTTCCCCATAGCTCAAATTGTTCAGTGAAAGATACAAATAAATGAAAATTAGAGACATTTCTTTCCTTAATGACTAAGCCGTCTGTTTTTCTATTGTGCCTATTCTCTGTAAATTTTACATTTTCAACCGGAATTGAAATTTTGTGGAAGTGGGATGGATCCATTTTTACTCCATGAGATGTGCATAGTCTCTGGTCCTTCAATTCGTCAGATAAAAACAATGAAAAAGAAATGGATCGTCACATAAATGGGTGATTACTTTTTTCTTTTTATTTGTTCAGAAATTGCTGCCAGCGTAATTAAATTATGCAATTCCAGTTGAGAATGGGAACTGTTGAAAGTGGCTTGTAGATTGCCATGGTTTCATGGTTACCGTCAGAAAGTAGAGCATTGTTTGAAATATTTCCAAAATAAGTTACACGTAGTATGTTTTGTGTGCTTTCGAAAAGAGTTTTAAGCTGGTTTTTAAGAAAGCGTGCCATATTTAATGAATTCCATGTGAGAAGTGAAAAACAAATAATAAAAAGGTGTTATGAATAACTACCAATCTAAAATAATTGTTCCTTTAAAGAGTTTAATTTTGATAGACTCACTAAAATATGACACGCGTTCATAAACCTTGATGCTCTTTTCATGTTATGCTTGAACTCTAAAAACGCATCATATTTTGGTAGGCATTTGATGATTTGTTTCTTCCTTCCCATCACAAACAGCCTTTAATTTTACTTATAGGAGTCAAACCATGGTTTTGGGGATGAAAGTCAATGTTTGTTGTTTTGTCCTACTAAAACCACAAGTTAAACAAAGGCTCCATTTTTATGACACAAATTTTCCATTGGTATAGTATCACTGTGAAACTTGGGGGAAGAGTTGTCATTGATCTTTATGATTTTAGAGAACAAATATCTCTGTAGGCCAAGTACAGCTTGCCCAGAATTATGAATAACTTGAAACCATCTCTTCGATGTCTCAAAAAACAAGCAACTGGGTCGAATGGCAGGACCCAGGGTCTTCAATACAGCCATCATAGAAGTATCACATAGATTGGTGGCTAAGGACAAAGGATCCTTAATGTGGAGGCATTGCCTTGATCTCAAGGATCTCGAGTCATTCGAGATAAGGTTGAGCCTTTCGCCTCGATCTAACGTGGTAGAGAGAATCTTAACTACATGATCTCAGCAGCCACGTGTCACTCATATGTGCGTCAAGTATACTTATAAATAAATGAGACTACCCAAGGGTAAGCAGAAAAAGAGCAGAGGAGAAGCTCTGCCCAATTGTCTAGTTGAATCTCCACTGCCATTTTCTCTTTGTTCATAATTTGCTCGATCCTTCAACTCGGAGGATCCTTACTGCCTGTGCTGGTCTTCCGCTAATTCGCATCTCTCCAACCTCTACTTCGAACCATCTACCATCTCTTAATGCATGAAATCTACTCCTTTTCTTGGAGACTATAAAATCTCCAGCCAAAGAAAAAATATTTCACAAAGGTAAATACAGAATCCACATAAGATATAATATTAGCTTAAACGTAATTTGTGAACGTTTGGGGTTATTTTCCTTCACTGAGTCGGTCGAATGTTGTTATTCGAATCATAGATCTTGTGGTTCATATTCAATGGCAGGAGGTAAAATTTCTTAAATTTTGAAAGGACTGAGGTAAAATTTATTGAATTTATTTTGAAGGACAACAAATTTATTTTGAAGGACTCATATATTACATGCATATTATATTTAATACCCAGAAAAACTCTATTGGTAAACACGGTTTTGAAAAGTTGGGGTACTAATATACTACATTTTATCTCATATTCTCAAAACTTTTGTGATACTATAGTCAATGTAAAAAGGGGAAAAGAAAAAAGTCCATATATACATCAATTCAATATTTCTGGTTTTGGGTGAGATAATGAATAATGATAGACTAAAGTCTTCCTATACAGCTGTGCTGTGTTTACCGCCAAGACTCGAGGACTTGTAGTCTATAGTATAGTCTTCTGCTGGTCAAGGAGGAGGTTGAGAAGGAAATATCCTCTACTTTGAACCATTAACCAAAGAATACCTTTAGGAAGTCTTCAGATTGCAATGACTTTTCTCTCTTGTTCCTTTTTTTTTTCTTTTCTTTATATTCATTTTTTTCCCAATTAAGTGGCATAATATACAAGAAAAATGCTATTCTTTCAGAATTTATAACCAGAATGATGTGGTAGTGGCAATTTTGTAATTAAAATGCATCTTGGGGGGTTTTTTGTTTTAAAGTTATAGGCCAACAACTCAGCCACATCATTTTGGTTATATTTTCTGGTTGTATAGCATTACTCAATATACAATGGCCATGTTTGTTTGGGAGATAAGCGGTGGAGAATTAGAGATGTTATCCCTGTGACCCACCTAATCCCATGTTTGGAAAAAAAAAGTGGAAGAGAATTACATCTCTCTCAAAATGAAGGATAAGCCATCTCACATGAGGGTAAGATGCTATATCCAGAGGTGGGGGGACAAGGCAAAAAAAGTCTATTTTGCCCACTACTAACGTTATTGTATATTATTATATATACTACATTATATTATATTATTGTTATATAACTATTATATTAATATTTGTTTTGTAATTATAAAATATTATTATTACCCATTATCATCTTTCTAATTCCACAGTATTACTTATCTTTCATTTTCTTATCCCACAAACAAATTGGGCCAATGGGTCTACGTCTCTAGATCTTTTTGGTGGAGGTCTTTAATTAATGAGTGATGCCTATATAAACAAAATTTATGTACAAAGTTTTCATAGATTGTTTATGGTCTTTTCATTTTAAACGAAAATGCTCACCATTTTAGCTTGTAATTTTTAAAATACAATTGTCACATCATTTTGATGATGTTTTCTATGTGAAAATTTTGTAAAAAATATAATTTTTTTATTAACATAAACTTTTACTCAATGGGGATGGCTAATTATTACTATTTTTATCATTCATTCTTGTTCTGTCTCTCTTTGTGCTACTTAGTTGTCTATCATTCTACCGTGATGGTATTTGGTCTGATCAACTTCTCTTTCTAAAAAATCAATGATGCGGATCACATGGCAGAAGATTACTTGGAAACTCGAAGGCGTCGTTATGCCCGCGCCAGTGGTCAGTAAACTTCAATTGGGCATAACTTTTGATCTGTAACTCCGTTTTCCTATTATAATATGTTTTCGAAAAGCTAGCGACGAGCCGGAGAAAGGATGTTATAATTAAGCATGTGAAATGGTTTTTCGACTGAGGAAAACGCAAAAAAATGCCTCTAAGTGTGTTTTTTTAGCCCGTTTTGTGTTTTGGGCTTATTTTTTGGGCTATTGTCAGTTTTTTTTATTTAACCTAGTTTGTCCCGGGCCCTAGGGTTTTGTGCTGCTATTTAAACTCTTATTTAAAGATTTTCAGCAATTTTGAAGATTAATAAAATTTTGTGCGTGAAATTGCACTCTTTTCCAATCGTTCGATATTCTTGCGAATCAACGAACACTTAACGCCTTTGAACCTGGTATTCGTGGTGAATCAACAGGTAGGAAGGAGCCTTTTAATCCGGTATTCATGGTGAATCAACGAGCTAGGGCTGACTACCTTGTTCTTTTAATTTCCCGCTGCATCAGTTGGAATCAGAGCGCCAGGTTCCGATTCTGTTTGGTTCGCGATCATGCCGCCCTAACGTCGACCAATCCAAGACGCGATGGAGGATGACAGGCTTTCCAGGCTGCAGGAGGTGGTTGAGAATCTAGCGGATAACGTGGCCGCCATGCAGATTCAGATCCAGCAGCAACAGCAACAAGCATAGCAGCAGCGCCCAAATCCGTGTGTTGTGGATGACGGGGTTGATGAGGACGCCGATGCCGATAGTGAGGAGGACGAAAACCCTTTTGCACCCTTGCGGTAGCCCGAGAGACATCCCCGTCAGATGGCGGGGTGTAGCCAAAGGCGGTTGGAATCGGCGGGAGGCAGGCCTGAAAATTGATATCCCTGAGTTTGAGGGCGGTCTGAAGGCGGAAGATTTTCTTGACTGGCTTTTTGCCATGGAGGAAGTTCTGGAATTCGAAGAGGTTCCGGCCAATAAACGGGTGCCTTTAGTAACGACTCGGTTACGTGGCAGGGCTGTGACATGGTGGCAAAAGTTAAAGGTAAATCGTACACGTATGAGGCTTTTCTGCCTCATAACTATGCGCGGATGATGTACCAGAGGTTTCAAAATTTGAGGCAGGGGATGAAGTCGATGGATGAATACACCACTGAATTTTATCAGTTGCTGGCACGCAATGATTTAGGGGAGACCGATGATCAGTTGGTTTCATAGTATATTGGGGGATTGCAACCTCAATATCAGGATACATTGAATATGTTTAACCTAGACTCTGTTTCGAATACCCATCAGAAGGCGTTGCAGCTCAAGAAGCAGGCAAAGTGACGGGCGAGTGGTCTGCCTTGGGCTGGAGTAAGTAGCTAGGGTGTGAACCAACAGGGGTCTGGGCGTGGTGCAGTTTAGATGGGTGCAACTGGGGGTGTGGCTGGAAAACTGCCAATCCCCCAGCCGGTTAAGCCCGCGGTAGCCAGCACGAGTCGTTGTTTTAAGTGTGGCGAACCAGGCCATCGATTTGCGGACTGCAAGAAGCCTTTTGTGCAGAAGGGGCTATTTATTGATAATGAGGGGATGGTTAGAGTGGAGTTGGATCATCCTTTGGAGGATTCCATTGATGAACAGGCTGGTGAGGAGGTTATGGAAGAGGAGCATGTGACTGGTGACGATGGTCCCCTATTAGTGGTTCGCAGGGCTTGTCTTACTCCCCGTGACACTAGTGGCGATGGGTGGTTGAGGAATAACATATTCCAGTCGAAATGTATTGTTGGGGGCAAAGTATGCAAGTTTATGATTGATTCCGGGAGTTGTGAGAACGTGATCTCTAAGGAAACAGTGCAAAAATTGGAGTTGGCAACCGAGAAACATCCTAATCCCTGTAAACTGACTTGGCTACAAGAGGGAAAGAAGGTAACTGTCTCCAAACGATGTTTAGTTTCAATATACATTGGCTCTACTTATAAAGATAGAATATGGTGTGATGTCGTTAAGATAGATGCATGTCATATTCTGATGGGAAGGCCGTGGCAGTTTGGTAAGGTTGTCCAGCATGATGGTCGGAAAAATACATATAGTTTTGTGATTAACAATGTGAAGATGGTGTTGTATCCGGGCAAGGAGGAGAATCCGAAACAGGTGGCCGAGAAAAATCCAAATTTACTGACCATGCAGCGTTTTGCGAGAGAGATGATCGAATCTGGCATGGTGTATTTGCTAGTAGTTAAGGAACAGCAGTAGAATAGGGAGGTTTCGGGCAATGTGTGGGAGCTTATTGACGAGTTCAGTGACGTATTCCCAGAAGAATTACCATCCGGGTTACCACCGTTGCGGGATATTCAGCATCACATTAATCTAGTTCCGGGGTCAGTTCTGCCAAACTGTCCACACTACCGTATGAATCCCACGGAGCATGAGGAGTTGTGGCGTCAAGTGGAGGAGTTACTGGTCAAGGGTCATATCTGCGAGAGCCTCAGTCCATGTGTTGTGCCTATGCTTTTGACACCCAAGAAAGATGGGTCTTGGTGCATGTGTGTAGACAGTTGGGCCATTAATAAGATTACTGTCCATTACCGGTTTTCGATTCCCCGGTTAGATGATTTGTTGGACCAGCTCAGTGGGGTGACGGTGTTCAGCAAACTGGACTTAAAGAGTGGTTACCACCAGATTCGGATCCGCGAGGGTGATGAGTGGAAAACAACCTTCAAGACAAGGGAGGGCCTTTACGAGTGGTTGGTCATGCTGTTTGGGTTATCGAATGCACCAAGCACTTTTATGCGTGTGATGAACCAGTTCTTTCGGCCTTTCATTGGGAGGTTTATGGTGGTCTACTTTGATGATATACTGATTTAGAGCCCTAACCATGCCTTGCACTTATAGCATTTGCGACAGGTTCTTGCTCTGTTACAAAAGGAAAGGTTCGTTACAGCCACTACCAAGTGTTCGTTCATGTCCGATAGTGTATTGTTTCTTGGGTACGTCATGTCGGGAGATGGGATAGCCGTGGATGGGGCGAAGATTGAAGCTGTTCGTAAGTGGCCAACCCCGAAGAACATTCATGACGTGCGCAGTTTTCATGGGTTGGCTTCGTTCTATCGGCGGTTCATTCCGGGCTTTAGTAGCATCATGGCCCCTATCACAGATTGCATGAAGGCTGAACAGTTTACTTGGTCAGAGGCAGCGACTAGTGCTTTTGAGGAGATCAAGCTCAAACTGACCACTGCCCCTGTACTTGCTTTGCCAAATTTTTCTAAGCCTTTTGAGTTGCATTGTGATGCATTAAAGGTAGGCGTTGAGGTAGTCCTTAGCCAAGAGGGCAAGCTTATTGCATACTTCAGTGAGAAATTGAACGGAGCTAAGATAAATTATAGTACATAAGACATGGAGTTCTACGCGATCATACATGCGTTGAAGCACTGGTACCCCTATCTGTCACAAAGTGAGTTTGTGTTGTTCTCTGATCATGACGCCTTGAAACACATTAACAACCAGGACAACCTGTCGGCGAGGCACGCGAGGTGGGCTACGTATTTACAATAGTTCACCTTTTCCCTCAAGCATAAATCTGGAGTTCAGAATCGGGTTGCCGATGCCCTCAGCCGTCGCACTTACTTACTTACCACCTTACAGGCAAAGGTAATTGGTTTTAATTCATTTCGTGAATTATTAAGTACTAACCCAGTGTTTGCCCCTATTGTTCATGAGGTTGAGACAGGTCAGCGCATAGATTTTGTGATGTATGAGGGGTTTCTGTTCAAGGGTACCCAACTGTGTGTGCCTCAGTCCAATTTATGCCTCAAGATCATCAAAGAGCTGCACGAGTAGGGGCATATGGGGTGTGATAAAACCTAGCAGCTTGTGGCCAATTCTTATTATTGGCCTTCTATGCGGCGTGAAGTGGGTAGATTTGTTGACGGGAGGCGACCAATGCGGGATTATATATGCCCCTGCCAGTTCCAGAGAGACCATGGGTGAATGTGAGTATGGACTTCGTGTTGGGGCTTCCGCAGCGTGGTAGCAATTCTATCTTCATGGTGGTGGACACACTCACAAAAATGTCGCACTTTATTGCTTGTAAGAAGACTAATGATGCTGTCAATATTGCTCAGCTTTACTTTTGGGAAGTCTATCGTCTTCATGGGCTACCAACGTCTATAGTTTCTGATAGGGACTCTATGTTCCTTAGCCACTTTTGGAGGTGCTTATGGCAGTTGGCGAATACGAAACTGGATTTTAGCAGTTCCTACCACCCTCAGACCGATGGGTAGACCAAGGTGGTGAACCGTTCACTGGGTAACTTGCTGCGGTGTCTAGTGGGGGAAAATCTGAAATCCTGGGATCAGAAATTGTACCAAGCTGAGTTTGCATTTGACAGGTCGATGAACCGTAGTTCAGGTTTCAGTCCATTCTTTGCCAATTAGGCATTCCAGCCGCGAGCTCCAATTGACTTAGCCCATGTTCCTGATTTGAAGAGGGTCCATAAGAAGAAAGAGGACTTAATTACTGATCTGTAGGCTGTCCATAAACAGGTACAACAAAATCTGCATGAGTCAACGGCAAAGTATAAGGAGGCAGCTGACTAGAAGCGGCGCTTGGTCGAGTTTGAAATGGGGGATTTTGTGTGGGCAGTGTTGACCAAAGATCGGTATCCAGAGCATGAATACAGCAAACTGGCAGTTCAGAAAGTTGGGCCGTATGAGGTTGTTGAGAATATCAATCCCAATGCCTACCGGTTAAAGCTGCCGAGTCATGTCAACACTTCCGACGTGTTCAACGTGAAGCATCTCCTGCCTTACCGTGATGACAGCTCTGAAGAGGAGGAGGAGAGGTTGCATTCGCGGCCAAATTCTTTCCAACCTGGGGAGGATGATGCGGATCGCATGGTAGAAGATTACTTGGAGACTCGGAGGCGTCGTTATGCCCGCGCCGGTGGTCGGTAAACTTCAATTGGGCATAACTTTTGATCTGTAACTCCGTTTTCCTATTATAATATGTTTTCGGAAAACTAGCGATGAGTCAGAGAAAGAGTTTTTTAACTAAGTGTGTGAAATGGTTTTTCGGCTGAGGAAAATGCAAAAAAAAAATGCCTCTAAGTGTGTTTATTAGCCCGTTTTGTGTTTTGGGTTTATTTTTTGGGTTTTTGTCAGTTTTTTTTTATTTAACCTGGTTTGTCCCGGGCCCTAGGGTTTTTTGCCGCTATTTAAACTCTTGTTTAAAGATTTTCAGCAATTTTGAAGATTAACAAAATTTTGTGTGTGAAATTGCACTATTTTCCAATCGTTTGGTATTCTTGCAAATCAACAAACGCTTGACACCTTTGAACCTGGTATTCATGGTGAATCAACAAGTTGAAAGGAGCCTTTTAATCCAGTATTCGTGGTAAATCAACGGGCTAGGGCTAACTACCTTGTTCTTTTAATTTTCCGCTGCATCAATCACCCATCCTGTATGTTGGTTGTGTTTGGTGATTACAATTCATCATCATGTCTTCCAAAATGACTCACATTTAGCGTGTAGTCGTGATACTCATAACAATTTGAGACTTCCTTCTTTTTTTTTTAGCAAGATAAGATTTAATAACCATAAAAGGATAATAAAGAATGAAGTTCGAGAAAAAAACCCCAAGGGGCGAACAAAGTCACGACTAAACGCCTATTCTAATACGCACTTCTAAAAGGTGAAACCAAGCCCTATTCTTCTACACAAAAAAAAAAAAAGGGAAAAACCCTCACACAAATGAAAGCACGTTACACTTAGAAATACCATGGCATGTTCCAAATCTTTTTGTTTGACCTTGACTGCATCCTAGGACAAATTCAGGAATTTTGTTTGGGTTTAAAGAAAAATTCTTGAATTTTGAGGAGATAAGGTAAAATTTCTGGATTTTATAATGCCAATGCACTATTTTTTTTATTATAATACTAAAAAATTTATAGAGCCCAAACAAAATTTTCAAAATTCAGGACCGAACTCGCTTGATTCCGCCACTGACTCCGTCACCTTTAACGTTCTTTGCAGCTAGATTTTTTTCTTGGTCCCATGCACATTTCACCCGGTGGGCCACTGGAAATGAAGTGCCTGAGTCCCTGACGGTAACATCTCTTGAGTGTTATTCTCGCAAAGGCCAAAGAATCTACAATTCATATAGAAAATTAAGACTCAATAATGAGATCAAAGTAGAAACTACTGTCTTGACCTCGAGGCTTGGCATGTGATCATTGTATGAGCCCAAGGTTGCGTCATAGTATTAGCTGGGACGTGAGAATTACATGACTCAGTGATAAGGTTTGGTTTAGTTTTGAGTCTTAAAATAGTTAAATCGCTAAATTCAATTTAATTATTGAGTTAATATTCGAGAGAGTCAAACTAATCAAAGAACTGACCCAAGATCCAATTTAACGATCTTACAAAATTCTATATACATATAATACATACGCCTTTAGATCATAATTTGCAATACCGAAATATTATTGATTTGTTTATACATTATTTTCTTTATTTTTAAGAAATAATGATACAAACTGAGTCTCTTTTTAAAAAAATTTATAAATAAATAGATTAAACTTAACACAAAAAAAAAAAAGGGACCCGAACTCATGTTCAAGCCTTCCCTCGAGCTCGTGCAACCATGTATATAGGTGCAATTATATAAGAACCCTTTTGAAAATTCTAATTGCATTGTGTTATATAAAGTAATAAGTGAGTTTATTCACATCTAACAATCCAAAACAACTCTAATCCTTTCCAACCAAACGTTCCCTATTTAGGTTTAAAAACTTCCAAGCTTATCCAAAAATGTAAGTCTTCTTCCCTTGTCTTATTATAACTTATATAGACGATAGATACAAAAATTAAGATAAGAGATGATCGAATAGTCTTCTATAAGTCTAAGTTCCCTTAGCGTTTTTATGTTTGAAGAGAATTTGTCTTCTCATCTTTTTTTTTATCATCTTTATTTGTTAAAGTATATAGGGGATTGTGGATGATTTTTGTTAGAAAACTAAAAATTCTTTATCCCACATTAGTTGGGTTAGAGAATTACGCTTCTCTTCCCTTCTATAAATAGGGGCTTAACCTATGTAACTAAATTCACTACTTTACTCACCTCTTCACTTATTACCTCACTTACTATCTATGTCATTATCTATCTTGTAATACTACTTTACTTTATAAGAGATTGTGATTACACATGAGTTTTGTCTTTTCTAACATGGTATCAGAGTAAATGGAAAATATGTTATGTGGTTGCCCTTCAAGGGATCTTTCACATCAAAACTCCTAAGATTCTCTTCCTCCTCTTCGGCCACCCTCCGGTCGTCCAACGCCTTTCAAACCATCCTCCAGCCACCTTTCGGCCAATTTCCGATGACTTTTCGGTAGTCCTACGGCGTCCCTCTAGCCATCCTCTGGCGTCCCTCTGACCATCCTCTAGCCAATCTAATCTAACATCTCTCTGGCCATTCTCTGACTGACCTCTGGCGTCCATCTAGCCATCCTCTGGCGTCCCTCTGACCATCCTCCAGCCAATCTAATCTGACATCCCTCTGGCCATTCTCTAACTGACCTAATCTGGTGTCCCTTTGATCATCTTTCAACCGACCTCTAGAGTCCCTCTGGCCATCCGCGGCCCACTTAATATGGCATCCCTTTGGCCATTTTTCAGTCAACCTCTGGTGTCCCTTTAGCTATCCTCTAATTAACCTGATCTGGAGTCCCTCTGGACATCTTTTGGCCGACCTCTGGCGTCCCTCTGCCCATCCTCCGGCCAACCTGATCTGGCATCCTTCTAGCCATCTTCCGGCCGATCTCTAGTGTCCCTCTAGCCATCGTCCAGCCGACCTGATCTGGTGTCCCTTTGGCCATCATCTAGTGTCCCTCCGGCTATCCTCAGGCCGACCTAATCTGGCGTCCCTCTTGTTGAGTCAAGGTTAATCCTTGTTGACTCAAGATTAATTTCCATGTTGATTTTGATGATAACTAAACTTTGTGTTATGTTTCTAATGAATTTACTTAGTGTGCAGATTAACAAGTTCATAACTTAGACTTAAAGTTGAATATTAAGTCTAATACATATCAAAGGAATACACAACAAGTTCAAGTATGCATAGTTTCAATGAAGATTGATTTGCATCAGACTAAAGACTTCATCAGTTGAGGAAATGAAATGATCAGTTAAAGATGAAGAATGGAGATGATGATTAATGCCTAAAGAAGATTTCATCAGAATACACAAAGATCAGTTGAAGAAGTGCAATGCTCAGTTGAAGAGGAATTGGTTGTTGAAGAGTTTGGAAAATGCTCAAGAGATGATTTCATCTAATATGCTAAAGACCAATTCAAGACATGTGATTGAAGTTGCCAAGAAGAAGACTCACAATGAATATCTAATCTCTACATGGAATTCAAGTGAAGAATTCTTCTACAGTATAAAGAGTCAATGAAGACTAGATGTATGAAGAGATTTCATCAAGTCTGCAATGGTCTCTATGAAGTGTTTATTGAACAATGAAGAATTGCTAGCAAAGAGAGGAAATCAGAAATGAAGCATTGTGAAGCTCTACAGGAAGATTGGCATTCAAGAAGATGTTCTATAATGATTGAAGAAGCTTTGTAAATGAAGAAGTAAAGTTCAGTTTTAATCAAGTGAAGCTTTGACTGCTTGAGATTCAAGAAGAAGATCAATATTCAATGATTGATTCAATTCAAATTTAAATAGAAGTTAACTCTGATGAGTTAAGAAGATTTGATTGATCTTCATACCCCAAAGACATACTCTTTGAAGATCTTATACCAGTGCTTTGATAAGCTTGATCGATAGAAATCTGAAAGTTAAATTCTGGGCAATGAGGGGACTCATAAAAGTAAGGAGTCGCCTCCTGATCACAGACGCTAAAAGGCCTGAAGACATATTGAACAAAGAGGGGACTCATGGAATTGAGGTGTCGCCTCTTGCACACAGAAGCAAATTGTCTGCAAAGACCAAAAAGAAAATGAGTGGACACATTACAATGAAGTGTCGCC
This sequence comes from Euryodendron excelsum, assembly GCA_033060915.1. Taxonomy (NCBI): domain Eukaryota; kingdom Viridiplantae; phylum Streptophyta; class Magnoliopsida; order Ericales; family Pentaphylacaceae; genus Euryodendron; species Euryodendron excelsum. Next base: position 13,271,039 of record CM065388.1, on the reverse strand, counting down.
TCATGAACACAGACGCCAAGGCTGAAAGTTTAAACGATCAATGAGTGGACACATGAAGATGAAGTGTCGCCTCCTGGTAGCAGAAGCAAAAGGCTGGAAGTTTGAATGATCAATGAGTGGACACTTGAAGCAGAAGTGTCGCTTCATGACAGCAGAAGCCTAGTATGAAGAAGACAGATGAACAAGGAGTCGCCTCATCAACCTGAAGAGGGGACTCATGAACTCAGTGAACTATATCTGGTAAATACAGAAGCAAGAAGTGTCGACACCACAAAAATGGAGCCAACTCCCTCTGCTGTAACGACTACTTTTCTTAACGTTATAACAAACTGGACGTGCATTTATGATATCCAACCACCTCTAACGGATGGAATCAATGCAAGGGTATATATACTAACCTCCAACTGCATTTATACACAAGAATCAAGAGGAAGAAACAAGAAGAGACGAAAATCTACTGAATCACTGATATTCCTGAAACATTCTTCCTGTTTTGTTCTTGTGAGCTTTGATTGTAAATCTACTCTAGTTAGAGAGTTTGTTTGTAAGTTGTATACTCATATACACTTGTAACTGAGAGTTTGAGAGTTCTCTTGTGTGAAGCAAAACTCTTGTAAAGTTTAAGTGGAGTTTGGACAAAACCACTTGGGAATTGAAGAACTCAGTGAGGAGTTCTTGTAGAGTGAGCTAAGCACTTCATCAATCAGCAGCCCATCTTGTAATAGGTGATTACATAGTGGAAGAAGGCTTCAAGGAGGTCTTGGGGTGAGGACGTAGACCACGGTTTGTGGTTGAATCTCGGTAAATCTGTGTCTCTCCTTCATTGCTCTGTTTTCTTTGTTTTCATTGATAACTTTGCTTTGCTCATATATTAGCATTTGCTATATTGTTTAGACTAATTTTAATTAATCTTAACTTGTATTAATTTTGAAAAACCCAATTCACCCCCCCTCTTGGGTTGCCTATTGGACCAACACCTCTGTCCATCTTCTGGCAAACCTCCGACGTCCCACTGACATTTCTATCATATCTTCTCCAAACTCAAGTAGCTCTCTATTTTTCCTACTTGAGTTTGAGGGGGGGATGTTAGAAAAATAGAAGTTCTCTATCCGACATCGGTTGACATAGAGAACTAGACTCCTCTCCCTTTTTATAAATAGAGGCTTAACCTGTGTAACTAAACTCACTACTTTACTCACCTCTTCATTTACGACCTCACTTACTATCTATGTCGTTATCTCTCTTATAATACTTCTTTGCTTTATAATCTATTGTGATTACACATGAGTCTTATCTTTTCTAACAATCTTATTTTGAGATGATGATATGAGTTTCTTCAATTATGTACAGGCTTTAAACCTATAAATTTGTTATTGTTAAAGTCATATTACATGTAAAAACATAGGATCGGTTTTGATCTGTTGTGGTATTCTTCTCATCGATGCCTCTTATCTTTCATTTCTTGTATAAATTTTAATCTAATTCAATGCTAATAAAAAAAAACTGACTATCGACTTTAAATAATTGTAGTCTAGAAATCCGTTGTATTTAAATATTTCTACTTAACTCACCTGCACCCCACTTGGAATTCTGGCTCCGACACTTATAACTGGTTACAAGGGAATAGCAACTTGTCACCACTTATTTCTCGAATGCATGGGGATAAAAAAAAATTTCTTTTTTATATTTTTTGACATTTCGACGAAGCTGCAAGTTTTTCTAAAACAGGATTTTTGGATAATTTCGTATAAAATAGAAGACAGAGACAGATTTTTTGAAAAAGTAAATGGGTCAAGTCCTTATAGTGAGGGGCCAACGACAATGAGCAGATGAGTAGATAACTCCAACCAACCATTCCATTGCCAAAAAGTAGCCCCCAGTTGGCTCTACTTTTAGTCTGACTTCATCAAGACCTCCTAAACTAAATTTCCAAGTCAACTGGCGTACGTGTTAAACAGAGGAACAATCTATGCTTCTTGATAAACATTACAAATTTAAGCAAAGAGCATTTCGTTCCTCTCCTCTGGTGGAGTGGTTTTCGTTTACTAAAACTCAACTGTGGAACTCTTGGGCAGATCAAATTCCCTTTCTTCAACACCACCCATCCCCAACGTCGGCTTATCACTGTAAATTGTAGTGAAAAAATTCCAAAAATCAATTTAGGGTGGGGAACTTGGTATTGGTATGAAGTCAAAGAATTCTCGAAAGGTGATTCCATGAAGGTTAGTGAAAAATGTCTAGGAACTCTCATAAGCCTCGAGAGTTGCGACCTTTTCACTTTTACTCTTCCCAATAGTTCTTCCATTTCCTATACAATCTCCCACAATCTTACCTTGTTCAAATGCTCTAACAATGCTGCAGTGAGCAATGATTTTTTCCGCGATAAGCACAATTACAAGGGCTGCTCAGGCTACACTGTTTACTATGCATATCCTAATGATCTTCAAGTTCCAACTACTCCTGGCAGTTTCCCGCCTAACTGTGTTCCTATTCAACTGCCAGCGGCATCAGCAATTGGAAACCGAAATGCCAGTGATGTGTTCTCATTGTTGGCTTCCGAGTTCTCCCTTGAATTTCATGTGTCAAATGAATGTCACGAGTGTCACCTTAGCCGAGGCCAATGTACCCGTGACCTCCAAGAGTTTCAATGCGTAAACTTAAAGGAGAAAGAAGGTATTGGCATTTCTATTATTAATCCACAAACTGAATCCAAAATTTTCAATCTGTAGCAGTCTGCTCCATATGGATTGGTTCCTTGGTGGGTTTTAATTGAGTGTTGTTTATCCCTTAGTTAAGCTCAAGCATTCAGAATATGCAAAGTAAATTGCTTTGAATTGACTGATGTTTTTCTCGTTGACATTGTTTGGAGGAAGAAGTACCTTGACATTGATTCTAGGAACAGGTAATACACCTCTGTTCAGTAGCTGTAAGCATGACTAAATAAAGATGTTTCTATTTTACATAAATACATCAGAAGTTCTCTTTCTCCCTGCTTTTCTTTTGGTTGCTTTCATGGACATGTATTGAGAGAATCAAAACTTGACTACACCTCTATTTTCTTCAGTTACACCCGCAGGTTTTCTCCTTCTGCTTTGCTTGCTCATACTTACTATCCGGCGTTGCAACAAATGGAATTATATTTCTTCCTACATCTCTTCAAGGAACACTCCTCCTGATCCCTCCTCAAAAGAAGACCTTGAAGGAAGTAGTGTCTACTTTGGGGTCCCCGTCTTCTCCTACACACAACTTAAAGAAGCCACCCATAATTTTGATCCTTCTGAGGAATTGGGAGATGGAGGTTTTGGCACTGTATACCATGGTAAGAAGATTCAAAATTCTCAATATTAGTCACAACATCAATAAATGTAATACCAGGCATATTTATAGTAGCATATTCTAAATTCCTATAATTCAAATATAAATGGCACAATCTTTGGTCTTTTCTCAACTAGGAAAACTCCAGGATGCGCGGCAAGTTGCAGTCAAGCGCCTATATGAGCACAACTACAAGCGGGTGACACAGTTTATGAACGAAATTGAAATCCTTACTCGCTTGGACCACAGGAACCTTGTCACCCTCTATGGTTGCACCTCTCGCCATAGCCGGGAACTACTCCTCATCTATGATTATATTCCCAATGGTATTGTTGCTGATCATCTACATGGCGATCGAGCAAAGGATGGTTCACTAACATGGCCTTTTCGTATGAACATAGCTGTAGAAACAGCCAGTGCATTGTCTTACCTCCATACTTCTGATATCATCCACCGCGATGTGAAGACCAACAACATTCTCCTTGACAACAATTTTTGTGTTAAAGTTGCAGATTTTGGGTTTTCAAGACTCTTTCCCACTGATTTCAGTCATGTCTCAACTGCTCCCCAAGGGACTCCTGGCTATGTTGATCCAGAGTATCACCAATGTTACCAGCTTACTGATAAGAGTGATGTCTATAGCTTTGGGGTTGTGCTCATTGAGCTCATATCCTCAATGCCTGCTGTTGACATTAGTAGGCATAGGCATGAGATTAATTTGGCTAACTTAGCAATAAACAGGATCAAAAATCGAGCAATCAATGAGCTGATTGACCCATCTCTTGGGTTTGAATCAGATTCTTCGATTGAGAGGATGGCTACATCAGTGGCAGAGGTGGCTTTTAGATGCTTGCAGCTGAAAAGGAAATGAGACCTTCAATGAATGAGGTTTTGGAGGCTTTGAAGGGAATCCAGGAGTACAAAGATGAGAATATTGGGGAGGAAATTGAGAATGTTGGGGTGTTGGCAATTGTTGGCAAGTACACGGCTACCTTCGCCTGAGGGTGATGATGTTGTGTTGTTGAAAAATAGCAACGTGCCATAATCGCTAGATTCTGTTACCAATTCCAGTGTGTGAGGCTTCATTTCACTCTGTTTTACTATACAGGTAGATGCTAAGAAAGTGCTTTTTACACCCTATGTCATGTGCAAGCAAGTGGTTTGAATTTCTTCTACTTTTCATTTGCTTGCCTGTGTTATATAGATCAGACAACTATGTCGAGGGAATTTGTATAGTAAATGGAGCTCTAATCTCTATTTGTGTTCATATTTGGAGATATTTAATTAAAGACATTGCTCAGTTCCCATTGCATTGTTCTTGTTGACTTTCTACTTGGGAATTATGCACAACTTTTTATGTTGGATAGAGGGAACTTGAGTGAAAAAAAAATTAAATACTGAGCTTGAAATACTACTTATAGTTATGGTTCTAGTCGATGGTTGCATAGCTCACAATGGTTCAGTTAAAGTTATAAACAAATGAAAATTAGTTACATTAATTCTTTCCTGAACTAGCAATGACTAAACCATGTATTTTCTATTGGGCCTGTTTTCTTTAAATATACATTTTCAACCAGAGTTGAAATTTTGGGAAGGAGGACATATTTTCTCTTATTCTGCCACTTTAATTCATCAGAGTAAAAACAATTTCTCTCAGGTCAAAATTTCTTGAGCTCCCTAAGCTTAATATACCGGTCCAAGTCAGGTGGAGCTCATGACTCGTGAGTAGTCTTGCACAGGCTACTTCAGAACATATTGGATTGTTTTCGTGGCAGAGACAACGGATCCTTGAATTGGGAGGTTTCTGAAGACAAATGTGAAGCTTATGATCTCTAGTTTAATTCTCAGCATCATGCAATGAAGAACAAGGTGAAAAATACCCTGTCCAATCAAATAGATGCTCTAACGCTTCGTTTGGAATTCGAATTTTTAGTGAAAAAAGAAAAATGTGAGAGAAAATAGAACAAAAATAAAGCGTAATTTTGTTCTCTTTTCCTTCACCTTTTCTTTTTCATTTGCTTTTTCCACCAAGAATCCGGTTCCAAATGGAGCGTAAAGCATTTTCGTTTTTCCATAATTTTGGCTTCCAGGAACCAAAAGTAGGACTTGGATCGTTTTCATGTGCTGGAAATTGGATGGCAACATTACTTATTCCAGCTAATGAAGGCAAAAAGGCACTGTTTAAACCACAAAAATGAAATTGTGACACTTGGTATAATGAACATAGAGATACATCTAACAACTCAAATAGTCGAGTAACTATTATCACAAGAACTTCATATGGACTCATATCTATTTCAATTGGAAAAGAAGAACAAGTTGCATCAACGCACAAGAATCACTCTTGCTTTAGAGGTGGATCATGCCCGAAATCTATAAATTTACATTTGAAATTTACTATGAATCACTCGCTTATACAACCCCGGCATGCATCCCTCCAAACCCCGACTTTTATCAAGAACACAAGGAAAATAAAAGTGCTAATAATCCCCTTAATGCATGCAATAGTACTCCTAAAAGTATGATAAACTCACCACAACTTTTTTGTCACCATTTATTTCTCACACGGAAATTTGAGGGCCCGACGTATGGGTGGATAAGATTTTTCCCGTCTTTTGTACTGTTTTATTGACATTTCTAACAAGCCGCTAGTTTCTCTAATGAACTTCTTAGTGCATTCATACAAATTGTGACATTGAGAGACAGGTCTAGAGTGAGAAGGAAAAAAAAGAGTAAGCTTTGGAAGAGTCTACAAATCAAGTATTTCTAGAGCTGGGTCAATGAGGAAAGTGAGGAAAGTGAGTAGGAAACTCCTCCATTGGAGTCTTTGCCCGGCCGACCACTCCAATGACCAAGTAGAGCCAGCCCCTTGGTATATATCGTCTTTTGGGCTACTTCTGCTAGTTTATATATGTAATAAAATCTTCAAGTCAGTCAACTGCCTTGTTGAGCAGACGAGCATCATCTAAAATATATTCTGATCGATCAAACACAAGTGCATTTCATTCCTCTTTGTCATTGCTTTTGCTTGATCATTTTGTTTAATTTGGGATCTTCAAATGCCTGTTCCGTTCTTTCTTGCTTTCTTTGTTCTCTCTCATCTGCTGCTTCTTCACTCAGTACTCTCGGCTCAAAAAGAAAACAATATCCAAATTAGTTGTCCAAAGTCCTTCGACTGCACAAAATTTGGACCGATGAAATTTCCATTCTCCAATTCCACCATGTATTCCCAGTGTGGGTTGTGCACGGTAACTTGTGATGAACCAGTTGTACAAATCCTACTGGGAAATGAAAGACCAACAAGGTATGGTGAGTCTCCTTCAGATTTCTATGAGGTAACAGAAATCATATCTCAGGGTGAAAAGATTCAAGTCCAAGTCCATGATACAAGGATCCAAAGGCATTTAGATACCAGAAATTGCAGCGTGTTCAGTAAATTGACTGTTCCCGACTCTCCATCTATTTCATTTGCAATCTCTCAGAATCTCACCTTCTTCAAATGCAATAGAAGTTCTGAACTTCCTTCCCACAAACATGATAGTTTCGATGGTTTTCACAACTATACAATATGCGATGGCCAGTACAGTTTGTACTATAAATATCCAGATGATCAAAATTCCGCTCCTTCTGGCCATGATCTTCCAATTAACTGCTCAGTAATTCAGCTGCCGGCGAAGCCATCAAACATGCAACCTAATGCCTATGAGCCATTCGAACTATTAGTTGCCAAGTATATTCTTGAATTGCATGTGTCGGAGGATTGTTTGAAATGTCACCAGAGAGGAGGCCAATGTCAAAATGACAACCAAACGTTTCACTGTACAGCCGAAGAAGATAATGGCTGTACAGCCAAAGAAGGTATTGGCACATCTACAATTGACCTGCTGCTATGCCTGCTATTGTTTATCTAGCAATTCACAGACTGAATTCAAAGTTCTTAACTTGGAAATTTAACCGATCTTTGTTTAGCTTTTTCAGAGTATCAAAAGTGACGAGTCTGAACTAATTTCGTCCTGTTTGACTTTGTTGCAGGAGGAACTAACCTCAGATTGATTCTTCTAGGCACAGGTAAAAAAACTTCTGAACTAATTACTCCATTAAATTTTCATGTTAACCTCTGTATGTGACTCTTTTTAGTTTTTCCCATATCTAACTTGACCATCGCCTGTTTCTTCTTGTTCAGTAATTCCCGGAGGAGTTATTCTCACTATTTGCTTGCTCATGTTTATTATGCCCTGTCGGAATTATGTTTCTTCATACTTCCTTTCGAGGAACACTTCTTCTGATCCTTCCTCAAGAGCTGAAATCGAAGGCAGTATTGTCTTCCTTGGAGTCTCTGTCTTCTCATACAGTGAACTTCAAGGAGCAACTAACAATTTTCATCCTTCTAAAGAACTCGGAGATGGAGGTTTTGGTACTGTATACCATGGTAAGAAGATTCAAAGTTGTGCAGATCAGTAACAACATCACCATATTTATAGTAGCAATTCTAAATTCATACGAGTTGAGATATATTATGGCACAATAGTTCTTTGATCTCTTCTCAACCAGGCAAACTCCAGGATGGGCGCGAAGTTGCAGTGAAACGCCTATATGAGCAGAACTACAAGCGGGTGAGGCAATTCATAAACGAAGTTGAAATCCTCGCCCGGTTGCGCCACCAGAATCTTGTCTCCCTTTATGGTTGCACCTCACGCCACAGCCGTGAGCTCCTCCTTGTTTACGAGTACATTCCCAATGGCACTGTGGCCAATCATCTCCATGGTGATCGAGCAAAGAATGGCTCTCTCACATGGCCTATCCGCATGAAAATAGCTATAGAAACTGCCACTGCATTGGTTTACCTACATGCTTCTGATATCATCCACCGCGATGTGAAGACCAACAACATTCTCCTTGACAACAATTTTGGTGTCAAAGTTGCAGATTTCGGGCTTTCAAGATTCTTCCCCACTGATGTCACTCATGTCTCAACTGCTCCACAAGGGACTCCTGGTTATGTTGATCCAGAATATCACCAATGTTACCAACTTACTGATAAGAGTGATGTCTATAGCTTTGGGGTTGTGCTCATTGAGCTCATATCCTCAATGCCTGCTGTAGACATTAGCAGGCATAGGCATGAGATTAATTTGGCTAACTTAGCCATAAACAGGATCCATAATGGTGCAATGAATGAGTTAATCGACCCTTCTCTCGGGTTTGAGTCAGATTCTTCGATTGAGAGGATGATTACCTCGGTGGCAGAGGTGGCTTTTCGGTGTTTGCAACTCGAAAAGGAAATGAGGCCTACAATGGATGAGGTTTTGGAGGCTTTGAAAGGAATTCAGGAGTACAAAGATGATGCCAGTGTTGGGGTGTTGAATTGTACACAGTCATCTCATTCGCCTGAGGATGATTATGTTGTGTTGTTGAAGAATAGCAAGGTACCTCCTTCACCACATTCTGTGACTGAGAGATGGGTTAGTAGATCTACCACATCCACTCCCAGTGGATAAGGCTTCATTTTGCTCTGCTTTAAAGGTAGTTGCTAAGAAAATAACACCTGTAATCATATGCAAGCTGTGTTCTTTGAATATGATTTTATTTTCATCTGCTTATCTATGTTAATAACATAGATCAGACAATTATATAGAGGGAATCTATAGTAAATGAAGTTCTCATTTGTTCATGCATATTCATATTTGGGGATAATTTAGAGTCATGGCTCAGTTCTCATTGCATTATTGGCTTTCTACTAATCTAGTGGGGTTATCTCATATCAAGAATTAGGATAGTTATTTTTCATTTATATGTTTCTGCCAATGGTTGGATTGCTCACAATGGTTGAGAAAAAGATATGAAGAAAGGAGATTAGGTACATTTCTTTGTACAATACCAATGTCTTAGCCATGTGATTTCATATTTCGCCTATTCCTACAAAGTTCCATTTTCAACAGGAATTGAAACATTGGTGAAGCAGGATTATATTTGACCGGATGACACATGCATAGTCTACTCTCTCAATTCATCAGATCAAAACAAGGAAAAAGAAAATTAACGATAGTCACCTTTCCACAATTCCATCTGAGAAAGGGAAAACTATTCAAAGTGGCTTGTATACTGTCATGTTTCCCTGGTTACCATTAGAAAGTAGAAAGCAAACAGAGATTCCAAATTACCATTGGAAACTATTAAAAACTGGTTGATAAAAAGAAAACACAGATCCCATAACCCTGGAGATAGCCCCGGTCCCCTGTTTGGTAATGGTTACCGTTACGGTTCTGGTTCCGTTTCCATGTTCTCGGAAACAAAAAATTTGAGAACAACTTCATTTGGTTACGATTTCAATTCTGTTTTCGTTTTCTAAAATTCGATGACTACATTTAACAGATTGGTTCTGGAAACTATTTCCATCGAAACTACATCTGGTAAACTAGATCCAGAACTTCTTTTCAAAAAAATTTTCAAAAAACACACCAATTTTAGGAACTACTAAAAAAGTGTTTTTTGAGATTCCAAAACCATTTTCATTTGAAAATGAAAACGATATGAAAATTATAATATTTTGGATGGTCCTTTTTTTTGTTTCCGAAAACAAGATGTTCTCAAAATTTTTCTTTTCAAGAACACGAAAAACGAAAACGAAAACTGAACAGGATAGTGTTTCCAAAAACAAAAAAATCAGAACCATGGGATCTAGTTTATCAAATGCGATTTCAATAGAAATAGTTTCAGAACCAGTTGGCCAAAATCTATTTTTGTCGAATTTCAAAAAACAAAAACAAAAACAGAAAATAGAAACCGAAAATTGTAACCAAAGCTGTTCTCACAAAAATTTCATACAGGAAATTCAACTCACAAACTGAATGGGATGCTTGCAAGCAATGCCAGAATGATGCCTATTTTATCCATATGTATACTCAACAAAGTTCTTATATCCTAATATTCCACATAAATCATTCCCAAAAAAAAAAAGAGTATTGGTTAAAGAGCACAAGTAACTGCTTTAACTGACTTGATAAGGAATGCATTAATTAGGTTTTTCCACATCCAGAAGTTACAGCGCCAGAGAAGAAAAAAAGCTTGGAACAAAATGCAAAAGAAGATAATGTTAAAAAAAATTTGAATAATTTTTATTCACTATATTGAAGAGTTGCTACTTCTCAGAAATTTTTCTCACTGTGCCATAAAATGGAAAAGAAACAAATGTCATTCCGCCCTCGGATTATCAGTGCTTCCCAAAGGAACTATGGTAGTGGTCTTATTTGATGTTGTTCATGATTGCCGTACATCTGTATCATCATCTTTTCCAGTCCTGTCATTTTCCTCCTGAGGCTTAATATGGCCATCAGATTTACTCTGAATGCTACTCATGTGGAGGTATATTCTGCTGCAAATACCTATGTATCATCTCGTAGCTGGTAAATGTCATGCATAAAATAGAATTCGTTTGGCACTTTGTTGTCATAGAGATTAGTGAGCTAAAGAAGAAAATCCAGAGACAGATACCTCATGTGGGTAAGTCATTACAGAGGCAACGACTTTAGATACTGAAGAAGCAATCGCAAGTTTCCCAAGACTTAGCTTGCTGCGGGTCGTATTATTATCTGACAACAAAAAATAAGCATGATCAGCAGCAACTACATGTCACAATTACAAATCACTTCTATATCTACAATCAATTTAGAAAGGAAAGAGGGGGGAAACAAAAAGGAATGACAAAAAGAACACATTACCCCTTCTTGCTAAGTAGACCTTGATCTTTTCATAAGCTGGAAATTGGATTGCAACATGACTTATTCCAGGTAACGAAGGCAAAAGGCCACTGTTTAAACCCCAAAAATTGCATTATGACTCAATATACTGAACAGAGATATATCTAACAGCATAAATAGTTGAGTAACCATGATCGCAAAAACATTTCAAGCTCATAGAGCTTGAGATATTACACAACTACTTAGTTTATATGAACTTCTATCCAGCACAACTGGAAAAGAAGAACAACCTACATCAATAACAAAACTAGTAAACTACTGTAAAGGTTTAGAGTGGGATCATGAAGCGTGAAATCTATAAATTCACACTTGTAATACTACCTAAGAATCGCTCACCTATACAACCCCCGTATTCCTTCCTCATGTGCAATCCTTCTTAATGCAGAAAAAATGCCTGTATAAGGAACCACGTCTGGTCTCATTCCCTGTGTCTAAACAATGAAACAAATGAAAAAATGAGAATGATATAAATATGATACATTATAAACTTTAGAAATGTCAAGGACTAGTTCAATAAGCAGAGTTGTTATTACAAGCCATATGCAAATTCCAAGGGCTTGGATCAAACCAGAATCAAAGTAACTGGAAGAGGGCAATCCATAATTTAAGCAAAGATCAACTGGTCATTGTCGTAGTTTTTCCAATATTTTAAAATTTTTATTATTTTATCCCGGAAAATAGCAGGAGATAAACTTCAAATTCCTGTTGTCTACAAAAATTAAAGACTGACCAGAGGGTTCGAAGTGGGACTCCAACCATCTCTGACCCACAGTCATAAATCAACAAATGCATGGGATCTCCATAATGCAATGGTCAAGCACATCCAACCCACACCGAAATGTGGGACTTCACGATTATTATTGCTAGACCAGCCGAAACAAGGATATTTGCTTAATAACGGTTCAAACTCATCCATGAAGTCTCAAGAAAATCTTCAGGCTAACTTCTTTGCCACTAACTTGGACGAATATCTGGCTAGCTTCAACAACAGTAAGTATCACGTATCAACATTGAATAGCCCTTTAGGTCCACCAATAGTATAAAGAGCGATTAACGATATTTCTTGTGGCTTTCTGTGGATCCCCACTTCACACAATTCCCAAGCAGCCTTTCTTGCTGATATGGAAATATGACATCAGAAACTTATATGGGCATTCCCATGCCTATATAAGATAGTTTTAGCTTTCATATTAAGGATTCATTATCAACATAACAAGCAGTGGCGGACCGACGCCCGCCCGGGGGGGGGGGGGGGGGGTGGGCCACGTATAGTTTTAGCTTTCATATTAAGGATTCATTATCAACATAACAAGCATGGCGGAAGCAGTGGCGACCGGGGGGGGGGGGGGGGGGGGGGGGGGGGGGCGGGCCGTGACCCCTGCAAAGAAATTTTTTTTCCCTAGTGTTGTATGTATAATATGGACATGGGTCTGTGAATACTGAAGGTTGGCCCCCCCACTCATTTCACAAATTGCTTTAGGTAGCAAACGGTGGCCCACTTATTTATTTAATATTGAAATTTTTATAAAAGACAAATACACAATGCAGCCGAAAATGTCCACTTTGTTTTGTTTTATTATTAGTTTAAATTGTACAACAAAGTAAAAAAATATAAATATTATATTAATAAACTTTTTAAAGGTAAGACAAAATTCAAAAAGTTAAAGAGTTTTAATTCATTTTCTTCTTCTTCTTCATTGTCGCTATGGATACTGCGTATGTGGTGATCATCGTCAATGGGTATTTTGCACTATGCACTCACTTTGTTTTGCACTATGAAATTTTGAATGCTTATAGTTTGGCCCCCCCTAAGTCTGATTTCTGGGTCCGCCGATGATAATAAGGTAATGCTTCTAGCTAAAGCTAACTTCAACTGATAGAAAGATTGGCTTCATAAAAAATATCGCTCTCATGAATTCATAATCAATGCCAAACAAAGCAAGAGTGAATTCCTAAGTATAAGGAATTGAAAGCAAAAGTGCCTAGAAAACATCAAAAGGCTCAATAAAGTGTAAGAAACCAGAAAATTGAGTGAGAACAAGAATGGAAGTGTAAGTGTGAACGCATGACTACTAGTTCTCAAGATATGGTAGGTTCAAGAGTGCCTCTGAAGTGTCTCTACGCACAACGTGCAAGCTAACCTTTTCGCAAACATAAACCAAAGGTTGCCCCAGTTCAAGCTTTTTCAGATTCCAAACCGTGGATCAAGTGCCAATTCATTCTCGAGCCGTGTGATACACGGATCGCTGTGGAGTTCAACCAGTGAATTAGGCTACTTTGGAGAGGGCACCAGAGGGATTTAAAAAAGAATATATCTCATGCATATGTTGCTTTTTGTTAACCCCATGTGTCCAGGTCTGCCCATTAAAAATCCCAAATTTGATGGGAGGGAGAACTCACAAGGTAGTGAAAATAATAGGATGGTGAGCCAAAAAAATAGAATGGTGACGATATAAATTTCGTACTACCCAATATTGAAAGATGCCACAAAAGCAACCTTCAGACCCTTCTCCATTTCCATTAGTGATGCCACAATAACCATCACAGATTTTATAAACCATCTTAATGATTTAAATAGTTGTCTACCTGTAGGTAATTGTTGCAATATGCACGTCCTCCAGAAGGCATCATTACCCCGTCTTAGAAAAGCATTTGTTTTCTTCAGTTTTGAAATTGTTTGACATGCTACAGATTAGGTGAATTAGATTATTGCTACGCAGTTACTACAAAGGAACCCTTACATGGTTAAATTTATCGTTCAATTTTCAGTACACATTTTTCTGTTCGTATCCACTTACAGCCTGTTTGGAATTGGGGGAGGGAAGGGAAGGGCAGGGAAACAAAAAAAAAAAGGAAAGAAAAAATAGGAAAAGGTAGTTTTCCTTTTCTATTTAGTTTTACAAAGAAGATAGAAGGAAAGTGAAGGGAAAAAAGAGAGAGATTGATTTAAACTTTTTCCTCCATTGTCCCTCTCTTTCCCTCATTTTCCCTTCCCTTTTCCTCTTAGGTAGAATCAAACACGGAAAGGAAAGTAAACAGTAATTTTTTCTTCTTTTTTCTTTCCTTCCCTAAGTTCCAAACAGGCTGTTAATTTTAGGCACTCAAAACCTATTCTAGGTTGGTTCGTGTCCTAGCACTTTAAAGGATTTTTCTTCCGAACTCCATCCAATTTCTAGCTATGGTTCTGGTTTAGGTACTTCTGCAACATAGGAAAGCATACTTTTTTATTAACAGGAGAACATTCTCCAACAAATTAATTACAGCTATGGAAATCTGCAATAGATAAATACATAATTACAAATAAACAGATACATACAGATGCAACTATTTGCTTACCTGTCAAGCATGCAGCAAATAAAAGCACTCACTAACATACAACAATATGTTTGAGAGGAACTGCAGATAACAAGACCAACCTACTTGGAGTCTGGTCTTAACAACCCACAGTGGATTTGTTGCAATGGAGAAGTTCTGCCCAATTGTCTAGTTGAAGCTCCACTGCCATTTTCTCTTTGTTCATAGTTTGCTCTATCCTTCAACTCCGAGCATCCCAACTACCTGTGCTGGTCTTCTGCTAATTCGCATCTCTCCAACCTCTACTTCGAACCATCTACCATCTCTTAATGCATGAAATCTACTCCTTTTCTTGGAGATATAAAATGTCCAACTCAGCCAAAGAAAAAATATTTCACAAAGGTATATACAGAATCCACATAAGATATAATATAGCTTAAATGTAATTTGTGAACGTTTGGGGTTATTTTCCTTCACAGACGCGGTCGAATATTGGTATTCGAATCATAAATCTTGTGGTTCATATTCAATGGCAGGAGGTAAAATTTCTTAAATTTTGAAAGGACTGAGTAAAATTTATTGAATTTATTTTGAAGGACAATAAATTTATTTTGAAGGAATCATATATTACATATTATATTTAATACCCAGAAAAACTTTATTGGTAAACACGGTTTTGGAAAGTTGGGTTACTAGTATACTACATTTTGTCTCATATTCTCAGCACTTTTGTGATGCTATAGTCAATGTAAAAAGGGAAAAAGAAAAAAGCCCATACATCAATTCAATATTTCTGGTTTTAGGTGAGATAATGAATAATGATAGACTAAAGTCTTCCTATACAGCTGTGCTGTGTTTAATGCCAAGACTCGAGGACTTGTAGTCTATAGTATAGTCTTCTACTGGTCAAGGAGGAAGTTGAGAAGGAAATATCCTCTACTTTGAACCATTTAGCAGACAACTGAGTTAAATCTCCAAAGAATACCTTTAGGAAGTCTTCATATTGCAATGACTTTTCTCTCTTTGTTCCTTTTTTTTTTTTTTATCTTTTCTTTATATTCATTTTTTTCCCAATTGAGTGGCATAATATACAATGGTCATGTTTGTTTGGGAGATAAGCAGTAGAGAATTGGAGATGTTATCCTGTGACCCACCTAATCTCATATTTGGAAAAAAAAATGTGGAAAAGAATTACATCTCTCTCAAAATAGAGGATAAGCCATCCCACATAAGGGTGGGATGCTATATCCAAAGGTGAGGGGATAAGGCATAAAAAGTCTATTTTGCCCACCCCTGACATTATTGTATATTATTATATGTACTACATTATATTATATTATTGTTATATAATTATTATATTAATATTTATTTTGTAATTATAAAATATTATATTGAAATTACTTATATTATTCTTTATTCAAACAAAGTATGAGTAATCACCATCACATCATGGTATTACTTATCACTCATCATCACCTTTCTAATTCTACAGTATTATTTATTTTTTATTTTCTTATACTGCAAACAAATTGGACCAATGGGTCCAGATCTCTAGATTTCTCTGGTGGAGGTCTTTAATTAATGAGTAATGCCTATATAAACAAAATTTATGTACAAAGTTTTCATAGGCTGTTTATGGTCCTGTCATTTTAAATGAAAAACCTCACCGTTTTACCTTGTAATTTTTAAAATACAATTGTCATATCATTTTGACGATGTTTCCTATGTGAAAATTTTGTAAAAAATATAATTTTTTTTATTAACATAAACTTTTACTCAATGGGGATGGCTAATTATTACTATTTTTATTATTCATTCTTATTCTGTCTCCCTTTGTGCTGCTTAGTTGTCTATCATTCCACCGTGATGGTATTTGGTCTGATCAGCTTTCCTTTCTACAAAATCACTCATCCTATATGTTGGTTGTGTTTGGTGATTACAATTAATTATCATGTCTTCCAAAATCACTTACATTTAGCATATAGTCGTGTTACTTATAACAATTTGAGACTTCCTTTTTTTTTTTTAAGCAAGATGAGATTTTGTAACCATAAAAGGATAATAAAAAATGAAGTTCGAGAAAAAACCCCGCGCGGCGAACAAAGTCATGACTAAAGGCCTATTCTACTACACACTTCTAAAAGGTAAAACCAAGCCCTATTCTACTACACAAAAAAAAGGAAAAACCCTCTCACAACCTGAAAGACTAGAGCGGGAAACAAATGAAAGCACATAACACTTAGAAGTACCATGGCATGTTCCAAATCTTTTTCTTTGACCTTGACTGCATCCTAGGACAGATTCAGAAATTTTGTTTGGATTTAAAGAAAAATTCTTGAATTTTGCGGAGATAATGTAAAATTTCTGAATTTTATAAGGCCAATGCATTATTTTTTTATTATAATACTAAAAAATTTATAAGACCTAAACAAAATTTTCAAAATTCAAGACCGAACTCCCGTTGGTCTATTTGTGATTCCATCACCGACTCCATCACCTTTAACTTTCTTTCCGGCTAGATTTTTTTCTTGGTCCCACATTTCACACGGTGGGCCACTGGAAATGAAGTGCCTGAGTCCCAGATGGCAACAACTCTGAATATTATTCTAGCAAAGGCCGAAGAGTCTGCAATTCATATAGAAAATTAAGGCTCGATAACTAGATCCAAGTGGAGACTGCTGTCTTGACCTCGAGGCTTGGTATGTGATCATGGTATGAGCTCAAGGCTGCGTCATGGTCCTAGCTGGGACCTGAGAATTACGTGACTTAGTGGGTACGGCTTCAGTTTAATTCTGGGTCTTAAAATACTTAAATTGATAAATTCAATTCGATTATTAAGTTAACATTCGAGAGACCCAAACTAATCAAAGAACCGTCCGAAGACCCAATTTAACGATTTTACAAAATTCTATATACATATAATACATTTGACTTTAGATCATAATTTGCAATATCGAAATATTATTGATTTGTTTATACGTTATTTTCTTTACTTTCTAAGAAATAAGGATACAAATTGAGTCTCTTTTTAAAAATTAATAAGTAAATAAATTAAACTTAACACAAAAAAAGGAACCCAAATTGGTGTTCAAGCCTTCCCTCGAGCTCGTGCAACCATGTAAACTTCATGCATCTCTGGTTATGTATTAGATGTATAGGTGTAAATATATGAGTACCCTTTTGAAAGTTCTAATTACATTGTGTAACATAAA
The DNA here is from genome assembly GCA_033060915.1 of Euryodendron excelsum. Classification (NCBI taxonomy): domain Eukaryota; kingdom Viridiplantae; phylum Streptophyta; class Magnoliopsida; order Ericales; family Pentaphylacaceae; genus Euryodendron; species Euryodendron excelsum. The sequence continues at coordinate 13,253,461 of CM065388.1, read as the reverse complement.
GTAGTAAGTTTATTCACATGTAAAAATTCAAAGAGAACTCTAATTCTTTCCAACTAGAAGTTCCCTATTTAGGTTTAAAAACTTCCAAGCTTATCCAAAAATGCAACTCTTCTTCCCTCGCCTTATTATAACGTACATATACGATAGATAAACAAAATTAAGATAATAGATAATTAAATAGTTTTCTATAAGTCTAAATTTAGTTAGCGTTTCTATGTTTGAAGAGAGTTTACCTTGTCATCTTTTCTTAATCATCTTTATTTGTTAAAGTATATTAGGGGATTGTGGATGATCTTATTCTAAGATGATGATTTGAGTTTCTTTAATTATATACAAGCTTTAAACCTATAAGTGTGTTACTAACTTATTGTTAAAGTTATATTACATGTAAAAACATAGGATCGGTTTTGACCTGTTGTAGTATTTTTCCCTCATCTTGATCTCCGATGCCTCTTATCTTTCATTTCTTGTATAAGTTTTAATCTAATTCAATGCTAGTCAAAAAAAAAAAAACTGACTATAAACTTTAACTAATTTTAGTCTAGAATTCCATTGTATTTAAATATTAGTACTTAACCCGCCCCCCACTTGGAATTCTGGCTCCGGCACTTATAACTGGTCACAAGAGAATACCAACTTGTCACCACTTATTTATCGAATGCATGGGGATAAAAAAAATTTCATTTTTATATTTTTTGGCATTTCGATGAAGCTGCAAATTTGTCTAAAATAGGCTTTTTGGATAATTTAATATAAAATAGAAGACAGAGACAGAGATTTTTTGAAGAGTAAATGGGTCAAGTCCTTAGAGTGATGGGCCAATGACAATGAGCAGATGAGTAGGTAACTCCAACGAACCATTCCATTGCCAAAAAGTAGCCCCCAGTTGGCTATACTTTTGGTCCGACTTTAGCAAGACCTCCTAAACGAAATTTCCAAGTCAACTGGCGTACGTGTTAAACAGAGGAACAATCTATGCTTCTTGATAAACATTACAAATTTAAGCAAAGAGCATTTCGTTCCTCTCCTCTGGTGGAGTGGTTTTCGTTTACTAAAACTGGGAATTTCCAACGGCAGTTCCCTTCATTTTCGCTTTCTTTGTAGTCTCTCACCTAGTGCTTCTTCACTCTGCCGGGGAAGATCATAGCATGCACCAACATAGTTGTCCACAGTCTCTCAACTGTGGAACTCTTGGGCAGATCAAATTCCCTTTCGCCAACACCACCCATCCCCAATGTGGGCTTATCACTGTAAATTGTAGTGGAAAAATTCCAAAAATCAATATAGGGTGGGGAACTTGGTATTGGTATGAAGTTAAAGAATTCTCCAAAAGTGATTCCATGAAGGTTAGTGAAAAATGGCTAGGAACTCTCATAAGCCTCAAGAGTTGCGACCTTTTCACTTTTACTCTTCCCAATAGTTCTTCCATTTCCTATACAATCTCCCACAATCTTACCTTGTTCAAATGCGCTAACAATGCTGCATTGAGCAGTGATTTTTTCCGCGATAAGCACAATTACACGGGCTGCTCAGGCTACACTGTTTACTATGCATATCCTAATGATCTTCAAGTTCCAGCTACTCCTGGCAGTTTCCCGCCTAACTGTGTTCCTATTCAACTGCCAGCAGCATCAGCAATTGGAAACCGAAATGCCAGTGATGTGTTCTCATTGTTGGCTTCCGAGTTCTCCCTTGGATTTCATGTGTCAAGTGAATGTCACGAGTGTCACCTTAGCCAAGGCCAATGTGCCCGTGACCTCCAAGAGTTTCAATGCGTAAACTTTAAGGAGAAAGAAGGTATTGGCATTTCTATTATTAATCCACAAACTTAATCCAAAATCTTCAATCTATAGCAGTCTGCTCCATATGGATTGGTTCCTTGGTGGGTTTTAATTGAGTGTTGTTTCTCCTTTAGTTAAGCTCAAGCATTCAAAATATGCAAAGTAAATTGCTTTGAATTGACTGATGTTTTCTCCTGACATTGTTTGCAGGAAGAAGTAACTTGACATTGATTCTAGGAACAGGTAATACACCTCAGTTCAGTAGCTGTAAGCATGACCAAATAAAGATGTATCCATTATACATAAACACATTAGAAGTTCTCTTTCTCCCTGCTTTTCTTTTGTTTGCTTTCATGGATATGTATTAAGCAAATCAAAACTTGACTACACCTCTATTTTCTTCAGTTATACCCGGAGGTTTTCTCCTTCTGCTTTGCTTGCTCATACTTACTATCCGGCGTTGCAACAAATGGAATTATATTTCTTCCTACATCTCTTCAAGGAACACTCCTCTTGATCCCTCCTCAAAAGAAGACCTTGAAGGAAGTAGTGTCTACTTTGGGGTCCCTGTCTTCTCCTACACACAACTTGAAGAAGCCACCCATAATTTTGATCCTTCTGAGGAATTGGGAGATGGAGGTTTTGGCACTGTATACCATGGTAAGAAGATTCAAAATTCTCAATATTAGTCACAACATCACTAAATGTAATACCAGACATTTATAGTAGCATATTCTAAACTCCTATAATTCAAATATAAATGGCACAATCTTTTGTCTTTTCTCAACTAGGAAAACTCGAGGATGGGCGGCAAGTTGCAGTCAAACGCCTACATGAGCACAACTACAAGCGGGTGACACAGTTTATGAACGAAATTGAAATCCTTACCTGCTTGGACCAAAGGAACCTTGTAACCCTCTATGGTTGCACCTCTCTCCATAGCCGGGAACTACTCCTCATCTATGAGTATATCCCCAATGGTACTGTTGCTGACCATCTGCATGGCAATCGAGCAAGGACGGTTCACTAACATGGGCTATTCGTATGAACATAGCAGTAGAAACAGCCAGTGCATTGGCTTACCTCCATGCTTCTGATATCATCCACCGCAATGTGAAGACCAACAACATTCTCCTTGACAACAATTTTTGTGTCAAGGTTGCAGGTTTTGGGCTTTCAAGACTCTTCCCCACTGATGTCAGTCATGTCTCAACTGCTCCCCAAGGGACTCCTGGCTATGTTGATCCAGAGTATCACCAATGTTACCAGCTTACTGTTAAGAGTGATGTCTATAGCTTTGGGGTTGTGCTCATTGAGCTCATATCATCAATGCCGGCTGTTGACATTAGCAGGCACAGGCATGAGATTAATCTGGCTAACTTAGCAATAAACAGGATCCAAAATCGTGCACTCAATGAGTTAATTGACCCATCTCTTGGGTTTGAGTCAGATCCTTCGATTGAGAGGATGGCTACATTGGTGGCAGAGGTGGCTTTTAGATGCTTGCAGCTCAAAAAGGAAATGAGGCGTTCAATGAATGAGGTTTTGGAGGCTTTTAAGGGAATCCAGGAGTACAAAGATGAGAATATTGGGGAGGAAATTGAGAATGTTGGGGTGTTGGCAATTGTTGGCAAGTACACGGCTACCTTCGCCTGAGGGTGATGATGTTGTGTTGTTGAAAAATAGCAACGTGCCATAATCGCTAGATTCTGTTACCAATTCCGGTGTGTGAGGCTTCATTTCACTCTGTTTTACTATACAGGCAGATGCTAAGAAAATGCTTTTAACACCCTATGTCATGTGCAAGCAAGTGGTTTGAATTTCTTCTACTTTTCATCTGCTTGTCTGCATTATATAGATCAATCAGATAATTATATGGAGAGAATTTATATAGCAAATGGAGCTCTCATCTCTATTCTTGTTCTTATTTGGAGAAAATTTAAAGACATTGCTCAGTTCCCATTGTACTGTTCTTGTTGGCTTTCTACATAGTTAGGAATTATAAATAATTTTTTCTGTTGGATAAAGGAAAATGGGTGGAAAAAAAAAATTACTGAGATTGCAATACTACTAATATTTATGGTTCTAGTTGATGGTTGCATAGCTCACAACGGTTCAGCTAAAGATATAAACAAACGCATATTAGTTATACTAATTCTTTCCTGTACTAGCAATGACTAAGCCATCTATTTTCTATTGAGCCTGTTCTCTTTAAATATTTCAGAGTTGAAATTTTGGGAAGGAGGACATATTTTTACTCATATTCTGCCTCTTTAATTCATCAGAGTAAAAACAATTTCTCCAAGGTCAAAATTTCTTGAGTTCCCTAAGCTTAAAATTACCGGTCCAAGTCAGGTGGAGCTCATGACTCATGAGTAGTCTTACACAGGCTACTTCAGAACATATTGGATTGTTTTCGTGGCAGAGACAACGGATCCTTGAATTGGGAGGTTTCTGAGGACAAATGTGAAGCTTATGATCTTTAGTTTCATTCTCAGCATCATGCAATGAAGAACAAGGTGAAAAATACCCCGTTCAATCAAACAGATACTCTTTAAGTATTTTCGTTTTTCCATAATTTTGGCTTCCAGGAACCAAAAGTAGGACTTGAATCTTTTTCATATGCTGGAAATTGGATGGCAACATTACTTATTCCAGCTAATGAAGGCAAAAAGCCACTGTTTAAACCACAAAAATGGAATTGTGACACTCAGTATAGTGAACATAGAGATACATCTTACAACTCAAACGGTCTTGAGTAACGATTACCGCAAGAACTTCATATGGACTCCAATATGAAGTTGCATCAATGCACATTTATTTCAATTGGAAAAGAAGAAAGAACAAGTTGCATCAATGCACAAAAATCACTCTCTTGCTTTAGAGGTGGATCACGGAGTCCGAAATCTATAAATTCACATTTGAAATTTACTATGAATCACACGCCTATACAACCCTGGCGTATATAGCTTCCCTCCCAACCACGTTTTTTATCAAGAACACATGGAAAATAAAAGTGCTAATAATCTCCTTAATGCATGCAAGTACTCCTAAAAGTATGATAACCTCACCATTTATTTCTCATACGGAAATTTGAGAGCCAGATGTATGGGTGAATAAGATTTTTCCCGTCTTTTGTGCTGTTTCATTGACATTTCTAACAAGCCTTTAGTTTCTCTAATGAACTTAGTGCATTCATACAAATTGTGACATTGAGAGAGAGAGAGGTCTAGAGCGAGAAGCAAAAAAAAGAGTAAGCTTTGAAAGAGTCTACAAATCAAGTATTTCTAAAGCTGGGTCAATGAGGAAAGTGAGTTGGAAACTCCTCCATTGGAGTCTTTGCCCGGCTGACCATTCCAATGAACAAGTAGAGAGAGCCGCTTGGTATCTTCTTTTGGGCTACTTCTGCTTTAGTTTATATATGTAATAATAATCTTCAAGTCAGTCAACTGCCGTGTTGAGCAGACTAACATCATCTAAAACATATTGTGCAATTCACTCCTCTTTTGTTTATTGCTTTTGCTTGATCATCGTGGTGGCTGTTTCGGTTTGTTTAATTTGGGATTTTCAAATGGCTGTTCCTTTCTTTCTTGCTTTCTTTGTTCTCTCTCATCTGCTGCTTCTTCAATCAGTACTCTCGGCTCAAAAAGAAAACAATATCCGAATTAGTTGTCCAAAGTCCTTGGACTGCGCAAAATTTGGACCGATGAAATTTCCATTATCCAATTCCACCATGCATTCCCAGTGTGGGTTGTGCACGGTAACTTGTGAGGAACCAGTTCCAAAAATCCTACTGGGAAATAAAATACCAAGGTATGATGAGTCTCCTTCAGATATCTATGAGGTAATGGAAATCATATCTCAGGATGATAAGATTCAAGTCCGAGTCCATGATACAAGGATCCAAAGGCATTTAGATACCAGAAATTGCAGCGTGTTCAGTAAATTGACTTTTCCCAACTCTCCATCTATTTCATTTACAATCTCTCAGAATCTCACCTTCTTCAAATGCAACAAAAGTTCTGAACTTAAATCCCACGAACATGATAGTTTCGATGGTTTTCACAACTATGCAATCTGCGATGGCCAGTACAGTTTGTACACTAAATACCCAGATGATCAACATTCCGCTCCTACTGACCATGATCTTCCAATTAACTGCTCAGTAATTCAGATGCCGGCGAGGCCATCATACATGCAACCTAATTCCTATGACCCATTCGAACTATTAGTTGCCAAGTATATTCTTGAATTGCATGTGTCCGAGGATTGTTTGAAATGTCACCAGAGAGGAGGCCAATGTCAAAATGGCAACCAAACGTTTCACTGTACAGCCAAAGAAGGTATGGGCACATCTACAATTGACCTCCAGCTATACTTGGTGTTATATTTTTAGAATTCACAACGTAAATCCAGAGTTTCAGTCCACATGCACTGATTTCTTAACTTGTGAGCATTTAACTATTCTTTTGTTAAGGTTTTAGAGCGTTAAAAGCCAATTACATTCATTTAACCTAGTGGTTGACATTTGTTGGAGGAGAAATTGGCTTCAGATTGATTCAAAGCCTTTTTTCTTCTTTTTTTTCTGAATAATTTAAATTTCTCCAATAAAATTTCGGTACATGACTCTTTTATACAGCAAAAGTTTAAATAACATCTTAATTATAAACCAATAATACAATATATTGCAACAATACAATACACTATCCACAAGTACTTGCTACACCACCCACATGTAATTCACTATACTATTGGTGTCCAACATCAATTCTGCCGGTGTGCCCATTTGTAACTCCCTCAATTTTTATAACAAAATTTTTGGGTTTTGGTATTAAAGAAAATTAAATTAAGAGAAACTATTTGTTTGATAAAGTCTCAAATGATGGAAATTAATTTAGTATGATATAAAGCCAGGGAGAGGAAAGAAATTTTCTTAAAATAATAGAAGGGGTAGGCTAGAAATGTATGCAAGGGCCTAATTGCAATATAGAGGGAAGGGGGAATAAGAAAAGGAAAACAAGGAGCAAGGGGAATAAAGTGAAATATCTCATATAATTAGTACTACCTAAACTATATATTCTAATTGCTAAGTATACTCGTAGAGAAATAATAATAACTTAGTAGTCTAAGTGAGCACCATTTGTCCGTCATCCAGCTCTTCTTTGGGCCTATAAATATCAAGCTTCCGAAGACATAAGGGAGCACAATCGCTGAAGATAAATCAGCTATGTAGAGGGAGGAATAGAGTAGGAGAGAGATGGGTATTCGAAGGGGAAAAGAGAGCGACTGCACAGAGAGAGAGAGAGAGAGAGAGAGAGAGAGAGAGAAGAGTGGGAAGAAGAGAGAGAGGGAGGTCTTGTCAAAATCTGGCTGGAGAAAAGGAGAGCTCACCTGGGGAAAGAAAAGAAAGGAGGAGGAGGGAAGAAAGGCCATGGGTAGAGGCTGCTTTGCTATTAATTAAGGTATCAAAATCTTCCCCTGTAAATTCTGGAAAATTTCTGTTCGTAATGAATCCAACATAATGGCTGGAAACAGCCAGAAACATGGTCAACAGCCACTGTCCATGTTTCGGGTAAAACTACAGTAACCACTAGGGATGACTTACAGGGTGCAAACAGAGAGCTTGACACTACTTGTGAAGACCCATAACCTTAGAATAAAGAATGGGTCCTTCCAAATTGGGACCACACCGGTAGCCACATAAGGTAATTATGCTTTAATATAGTTTCAAATGCCCAAATCAAATGCTCCAAATCTGTTGGGTCTTGTAGTAAGTACATTTATTTAAAATTGTATAAGCTTAGGCAGCAGGACTAAATGAGTAATATTTGTAAAAAAAAAAAAAAAAAACAGCGGGTTGTTGCAGTTCACTGTGCAGAAAATCAAACTGCACAGTGACATTCGGACACTGTTTTCAAAGCATAAATGAGGTCCTATCAAAATTCTGAGAATACCACGATACAGGGCTCGAAATCCTCTTGAGTTTATACTCAAAATTTGTGTCATTTGATGGTAAAATGAAGGAGATATGTTTGTTTAAAGTCCGTTAAGAAAATCTATCACAGAGAAACTTGTAGGGCTACAGTTTTGTTAATAATTGGTCAATCTAAAAATATTATTTTCAGATGAATTTTTGAACACTTGATATTAGAGTTATAATAGTGATTTGCGCTTTGGTCGCGCTAATAGTTGGACTGTTATTGTTGAATTCTTATGCCTTGTACTGCGATCCACACTTTGAAAGTTAATTTGACCAAGTTAGAACACTCAAAACCTTGTAAAATTTTTACTGTAATTATTAGAGATATGGATGAGATTTTGTACCAAATTTCAGGTCAATTAGATTTGATTTTCCTATATTAAGAATCTCTCAAAATTAAACCCCCTGCTATTGAATTTTTATCTCAGCAGCACTGCCCTATTTTGTAAAATACAAAATAAATAGTTAAACATGTTAAATAAATATGAAATTTGGTACAGATACTCTCTAAAATATCTATTTTTATATCCCATAATTTTTTAAATTTATTGATATAGGCTCATGAAGTTATATACGTTTTATCAGGCTTGGATCGGAATCGACGGTTCAAAGGACTTAGGAGATGTTGGTTAAAGTCCTACAAGCTATTAGAGTTTAAAGAAATTGTTTTAGGTCTATATCCTCAACATAACAAACACTCATTTTGGAGAGTTTCATAAATTCTAGACAAAGTTAGCATTATCGAATTTATTTTCAGATCTAGACTCGAGCTACACTAGGGAGTCTGTTCAAGAATGATTCAATTTTGTGAACTCTTAAGTTATGGAATTAATGGAGTTAATGGGATTTTGTGGACATCTTTACGAAAAAAGTGGAATGGATTTGAGGTAATCGGTTGGTATACAATATGTTTCTCTCCAAATCTCTTGGCAAAGAGTAGATTCTTATTATTCTTGAAATGTGTTCCTCTTGCATATTTATGCTTGTTAAATTCTATTGCTATATGATTTTTGGCTCCATTAAATTTCTTCCGGCACATCCTTGACTATCGTGTTCATTGTTGAACTCCGTGATAATACTATTTTTGAAACCGTTGAATTTTATTATGGCTGATGTGCCGCGGAACTAATCAATACGTGTTCAAGCGCACCCGTTGGCATGTTATTTGAAATAGTTATGGAATGGTGACCCTACAAGATATTGATTATGAAATTTTAACCCTACAGGGTACTAGTTGTTGGAATTGGTAATGATTACGTGCCACGGGTGAAATTTGGCATGGTACTAAGAAGGGTCAAGTATTAGGCTTTGATGAAATCTTGGATTACTAACTGAAATATTTGAATGATTGATATACATATTATGTCATGATTTATTAATCTGATCATTTGATCTTTTGAACTGATGTGACTGACCATCGAACTCCGTTTAATTGCCCTAAGCTGGACACTTGTACTCCTGTTGAATTGTATATTTTCGGGCATAATTTTATTTTTCTGATAAAGGCAAATTGGGTGCAGAGTAAGATTTAGAGTATATCTTTTTGGAGAAAATAGATTGATTGGAATATGTATTTAATTATATTAGGATCATTGGAGATACAATGTAATCAACTAGGCATCATTTGGAGTTTTACTTTGGAGATATCTATTATAGAAATAATTAAAGTTGAGTTGTTGGAAACGCGATCCTTTGAGTTTATTTTAGTCATATATCTTATTTTAACGGTTTGGAAAAGCCGGGTCATTTTAAGAGACACCCAACATCTCATTTATTTTGTATGTATCTCCCACACACGTCACACTTGGTGCCCAGTACCAAGTCTCTTGGTGCCCCCTACAATTGGTCAATTGTGCTAGCACACACCCAAAGAACCCAAGTATCACCGACTCTCAAAGTTGATTTCATATGATAGAATTTTGGAATGCTAGAGATGGTTGCTTGGCAGACATCAATTGGGGCTGGATTCTAGCAAGGGAGTCATGTGTTGACTCTCAGCATTTTTTTCGATTCTCCATTTTTAAGGTGTTGCTCCCCTGCCTCATTGATCAAAACAGTATTTTAGGTATTGTAAGAAAGACTGCCCAAGGATTGGGAAAAATATGAGGTGCTTTATTGCTTCGTTTGCCATTTTATGAAAGCTTTTACGATTTTATGGATTAGTTGCAGCATTAGCACTTCTATTTGCTAGTTCTTGACTATCATCTGTATCTTCTTTAGTTATATCCAGAGGGAGGCTTGTCTTCTTAACTTGACTAGGCTTATCTTCTTTGTTGTTGTCTGGCTTTTAATTACAGGATGTGATACTTCTTAACTTGTCAAAATTTATGGGAGAAATAGTTACAATCATTTTCCTCTTAAGGAAGTTGTTCTAATCATTTGGCTATCTTGCAGGAAGCAATAGTATTTCAAAGATTAAAGTTGTATCAGGTATTCCTTTCGTTAAACTAATCTAGATGTTTTTTTTTCTCTCACATTCTTTTGAGAACAAGTTTAAATAGAGCTTCTAATTTATGTTACCACCACTATGCACCCCTGTCATGGTGTCAATCTGATTTAAAAAAATAGTAGATATGCCTGACATTTCCTGCACCGGCCTTTTGACTTCGTCATCTTATTCACTTGATCACAGCCATTGCAGCATCAGGAATGCTGATCACAATAATCCTATTTTGCTACTTCAGTAGGAAATGCTTATCCAACAAATTTTCAATCTTTGGGAAGTTAGAAATTGAGGATGTTGAGGCCTTTCTGAAGAACTTCGGGTCCTTTGCCCCAAAAAGATATAGCTATTCAGAGGTTAAGAAAATCACCAACTCTTTCAAATACAGACTCGGACAAGGAGGCTTTAGCAGTGTGTACAAAGGAAAGTTACCCAATGGCCACCTAGTGGCAGTGAAGGTTTTGAAGGAATCAAAAGGTAATGGAGAAGAATTTGTTAACGAGGTTGCGAGCAATAGCCGGACATCTCATGTTAACATTGTCACTCTTCTGGGTTTTTGCTTTGAGGGCCACAAAAGAGCTCTCATCTATGAGTTCATGCCAAATGGATCTCTAGAGAAGTTCATATATGAGAGAAGTTCTTCCACAGAACGTCAATTAGGGTGGGAAACATTATACAAAGTTGCAGTTGGCATTGCTCGAGGATTAGAGTACTTACATCTCGGTTGTAAGACAAGAATTTTGCACTTTGATATAAAGCCTCATAACATTCTTCTAGATGAAGATTTCTGCCCCAAGATCTCTGATTTTGGCCTTGCTAAACTATGCCTTAAGAAAGAGAGTATCATATCAATGTTGGGCACAAGAGGGACCGCGGGTTACATTGCTCCTGAAGTATTTTGTAGAAACTACGGAAGGGTCTCTTACAAGTCAGATGTTTATAGCTACGGAATGATGATTTTGGAAATGGTTGGAGGGAGAAAGAATATTGATGTAGGAGTTGATCATACGAGTGAAATATATTTTCCACATTGGATATATAGTCATCTAGAACCGAATGAGGAAATTGGACTGCATGGTATTACAAATGAAGAGGAAAATGAAAGATCAAGGAAGATGATAATAGTTGGCTTGTGGTGCATACAATCTGATCCCTTAAATCGGCCGTCCATGAGTAGGGTGGTGGAAATGTTAGAAGGAAGTCTAGAGTCCTTGCCAATACCACCCAAGCCCTTCCTGTCTTCTCCTCCAAGAGCTCCAGTAGATTCTACAGCCACACAGACAAAATAAACTTGTGTTTCTCTATCTGTAATTTGATATATGCAGTCACTCTTGAAAAGTTGGAAGTCTAATTCGGTATGTTATTCTGAAGTGAGCTATTTCTATATATGCATCACAGTACATTGCAGCATTTAGAATAATTTTATTATTATTATTATTATTATTTTCATAAGGGTATCTGGTGTCTTAACTTCTGCTGTGAATTTGTTGAACTTGGAACTCCAAAAGTTAATATTAATGCATGGTTTGGTTACCAAAAGAATTCAACGCTTGCTGCTACAAGTAATTTGTAGGGTATTTTTTAGTTAAAAATGAAGTAATTTGTTAATGTCTGGGATTATTTCCTTTGCAGAGTGAATCAAATAATGAAGGTGGGATTAGGAATGATCAGTCTATGAGATCACTAAAAGAAGACTATATCTGACATCTAATATTTCCAAATTCATTGTTGTCATTTGTAATATTTTTAGTTTTTTCAGTGGGGGTAAGGTTCTTTTCATGTTTTTTCTAGGTAACACAAGATAATCTGCCTAGTCCTTGAACTTTTCCATGAAAGCCATCTTGTGACGAGTCTTGAGGACCCCTGGATTCAATTACTCAGTGAATCGTTTCTTGAGGTCAAATCAACCACGCTATTAGTCACACTGAAGACAACTGCTTGCTTAAATAATTCAATGCCTTACCTGAAGTTGGTGGACTGGGTGCCGGTAGTTTACACGCTGGGGGTAGAGCCTAAGGGTCTTTACCTTGGCCTGGTCATAAAAAATAAAAAAGAAAAAGAAAAAGAAAAAGAAAATGAAAAACATCATGAGGATGCCCGAAGTAAATTTACGTTAGCAGTAGATTAACAATATTCTAACATGATATCGGAGTTATCTCAACAAAGTATCATAACTATTTCAACTGTCACAATCATTAACAAATGCAAATGACTGGTCATGACTCTAGAGGCATTTCCATTTGAAGAAACCCCTTTCACAATGACCAGATAATTAAAAAAAAAAAAAAGTTTTGCAGCACGGTGTAGTGCACATGCACACGCTATGCACTGACCAATAAACTAATGTTGTATTTTGAATTGTTTGAAAATCTCTAGCAAAGGATACTTGCTTCAGAATGTTCAAGCTGATCATCTATGAAAGTCTCAAGGAAATCTTTAGGACATTTAGACTTCTTTGCAATTAACTTGGAGGAATATCTAGCCAACTTCAATCACGGCAAAAAATCAACATTGAACAGCCCTGAAGGTAGGGATGGATCCAAAATTTTTGTATAATGGGGACATAACTTACATAGAATCATGCACGAAATTTTAACAAAGCCTAAACTTGTTATAACTTAATCTCTAAATTTAATGAAAACTAAACCCTAACTTTTGATTTATGAAAACGTACCCTAAATTCAAATGCAATTTAACAAAATTGTGACCCTAATGATAAGACCCTAACATAAACAATTTTAGCAAATCAGAACCTTAATAATTGAAAACAAGTTGCAATCAAACAAACAAAGTAATCACAACAAACCTAACAATCACAAATAAACCATTACATAATTCACCACTAGAGGAAGTGGAACTCAATACCTCAACAATCGAGGTACTAGAACAGCCAACTGAATGCCACTAAATTACTTGGGTATCGGCCACCTCATATGTTTAAGCACAACTTTAAAACTAATTAACCAAATCAACGACTAATCAAAAAAATAAAAATAAACGAGAAATTTCATCCTATTGTGTGACTTCTACCATGATTTTAGTATTTATAAAATGTCTTATAAAAATATACAAATACTCAAATAATAGTGGAAGTCACATGCATATGACCGTCATTTGAGATACTTTTCCTGAAACACATGTGCCTGATCTATGAAAATACACACACACACACACACACACACACACATATATATATAACAAATGAGACCTATTATATGACATGTTTGCATCTCATAGGTCAGACACGTGTGTTCTTGGACCTATGGGGTAATTTTCCCAAAAGCATAACACTTTTGTACATAAACAGTACTAGGTTGGATTTATGCTATTAAAAATAGTTTTCAAAACCCTAAACTCTCTACAGTCTACAATTGTTTTCTAAAAAGTGATTTTTTAAAAACCCTAACTCTCTTGAGTTGTTTTCCAAACAGTGATTTTCAACAAACAAAAAAATCAAAATCAATACAGAATGATGTGGCAACTCTTGATTTTTATGACTTCAAAGGAAAGGCCCATCAAAGTGGCTTATATTTTCAAAAGCAGCTGTCACATTATTATATTCAAGAATTCTATATGAATATAATTTTACTTCAATTTAAAGCTGAAAACAGTTGAGACCTTTTCTAGAAAAACCCTGTTCAATCATGTGCTAGGCCTGCCTACAAACTAATGTTGAAATGTGGCTTTATGTTAAACTCAAAACTGATGCTGTATAGTTGAAGGAAACCAGCTCAAAGCTCTAACATTGATAGCATAGAAGAAACAAAATGCATAAATATTATGAATATACTAATGAATAGCAGGAAGCTGGATTTTCCAGATTCCAGATTCATAATATCTATGATATCATGCAAATACTAACATTTTTTGAAGTGGCTTTTGAGTTGCCAAGTTAGAAAGTCAACAAACACCCTCTAAGCCTAAACCTATTTACTGAAGTAGTCATCCATTCTGGCAGCTCCAATTCTGAAATGAATAAAAACCTATATAGCATATACTCCACATTTTTATGGATGATCCTCTCACATCTCTATACGTTGCCTTACACAAGACAAGATAGCACAAGAAGCAGAGTGAAAAGAGTTACCCTTTAAAAATTTTGGATTTTCATCATGAAAAATTCAACCTATATAGAAACCAAACAACCCTGTACTAAAGTAATTAAGATTTAGCTTGCATACTTTCTAATCATGCATCTATTGCAGTAACCAAAATCAAATCCACCAAACTTCAAAAGCTCCAAATCCATGATAATTGCTCAGAATTCTACTATCAAATGTTGAAGTTACCGGCATGTGTATACCTTTATATATGAATTCAAGGAGTGATGCAGTTGCGTGATAAAACCTGCCGAGTTGCTGCCACTGAGGTTGATGAGCCCAAAGGTAGAGAAGAATCCAAGCATGGGGTCTGTGGATTTAGCCCTCGCATGTAAGTCCTTGTCATGGGCCTGCCACTAATTGGGGGTCTCTCCAATTTTGACTGAAGGTGGTCGTTATTGGGTCCTTTGCATAGAAGCTCTCGGGTTCCAAGTAGACTCTCTGGTCTTTGATATTTCCTTTTCTTTTTTAGTAGTTCCCATAGCAACCTCTCATCCTTAGCTTGATCTTCCTCCTTGCCTAAACCTTCAGAGAAAAACAAAGAAAGAAAAAGAAGCAGCAAATTATAGAGAAAATACGGCCTTGTTAATTGCTCATGAAACGATGAACACTGAGTAGTTCACGCGAATTGGAGTGAATAGTCCCATACAACACCTGTTGTCTTCCATACTAAATTAAGACAAATGAATAGAATAAGAATTTCTTACGACTACAGCGGCAAGAGTTTTTCTATAGGTCCAAAATATGGCAAATTCCTCCTTAAGATTGCTTATATAGAAGATTCTGAAAAATTTATGAAAGCACACCAAGAAATGATGTCAACTTATGAAATCCTAAAAACAATATATATATATATATATGTTCCGAGACATAGTAATCCAAATGCCATATGAAATAAAATGAAATTATCAGGCATACTGTATAGAAAAGGGAAAGAAAAAAAAATGCAGTGTTTCTGCTTTCATTATCCACGGGAGTTTCTAACTTTCTTTAATCTTTGCAATCGTGATTGGACTATTAGATACTTGAAGGAAAGCCAGGATACCACTTAACGTGCTCAAGATGAAGAAATGGGAGGCAATACACAAGACAAACCTTGTGTGGTACAAAATATTCCATGGACTCCTTTTTGGCTTCTAAGAAGAATCCAAGATGCTCCTTCATTCTCCTTATTCTTTCTTCTGACTTCTTCAACCTGCTCAAAGCCTCAATGTTCCTCTCTTCAGATACTCTCACCTTCTTTCTTGCTTGCTCCAACTCTAGCTTTCCATCTCTCAATGCTCCTCCCATCTCTTCCACTATGGCCAATAGATGCAGGCACGTTCCAGTAGTCATTTAAGCCTTCAGGCTCTTCACATACTCCACCAGAGGAGTACACATCTGTTCAGCTAGTTCATGCATCATATCTTCCACACCTCCCTCTACTGAGCTAAGGGCCATGTCCACACATTCAAATGTGGCTAGAAGGAGCTTTAGTGTGATGAGAAAGGAGCCATTATTTTGACCTGCCTAGTGAATGGCAGCTACATAAGCCGCGGCTCTCTGGAAGAACTTGTGGATGGAGGCCCGATGGTCAGCAAGAGTCTGAAGGATGTCACTATGGCTTGAATTAACCTGATTTTCAATTTGTTTAAGAAGGAGAACACGTTGTGTCAGCTGCAGACTTTGTTCTGTACGAGTACTTTGCTGCCACGGTTGCCTTGGATGCATAGCTGTCTTCTTGCAGATTTGCGAGGGCAGATGACTATAAAAACACAAGATCGATCAAATGGAACATTCAAAAAGTTGTTCCAAAAATGATGCATTGAGTAAATATTTCAAGATATAGCACTGACAACATGAGACATAGCAGATGCGATGCCAAAATTCAATTTTTTTTTACTAACTAAACATGAATTGTAGTTGAGATTTGTGGTCGGGCCAAACTTCTCAAGGTCATACCAAGTTCGGCTGCTGGGTTAAACCACAAAAGCAAAGAACAGTTATCAGCAATAAGGATTATAGAGTGATCATATGTTATTGGTTCTAGTCAATGAAGACCCAACCTAAAAACAGATTTAGTTTCTATTTATTTTGCTGGTACACAGAAGACCACCATAACAACATAACTTTGTAATAGAAATTCAAACTCACGCATTGACATCCACACTTTGTTCTGTAAAAGTGATACATTCTTGAGGCCAGAACTGTTACCTGAACTGTTACCTAGGCACTACTAAGCATACTTCAGGTAGTATTAAGCAATTAAACACTACCTCTCCAAGTACCAAACTATAACTGCCTCCCAAGTTCATAGACTACTCAAATTGACCCTCTACTCTTATAGAAGTCATGCTTGGGCGTGGAAGCTAGAATGCTAGATGCCTCTCTTCCAAGTGAACAATAGCCAAGTAGTTGAATCCATATGTAATGTATTAGCAAACCTTCAAAAACTTCTACAACCAAAAATAATTCATGCACGAATGTGAGATGCTTGGAGCCCTTCAATTCAATAAAAGCTTCAAATTGTTTAATTTGCAATTTAACTGGACACATCTAAACTGGATTGGATTGAATTGGGGAAAAACAAGGCTAACGAAGCAGAGAATTAATTAATAAGCAGCTAATCCAATCTCAAAATATTCCCAAATCAAGCATGAATTTCAGCTTGTCAACCAAGTACAACATATGCAGAGATGTATATATGTAGTAAGATGTATATATGTTCATGAATTCGATGAACCTTGTCTCGGTGATGAACCTTCCCTCATCAGCCATTTCATCGGTCTTCCAACCGATGAGCCTCATCAATGGCATCGCTAGAGACGCGAACACATCTTCGGCCTGCAAAAGCAATAGATCCAGTAAAACTTTACACTTCCTACCAAAACAATTCTTCAAATTGAAACGAACACAAAAATTTCAAAATTCGTACGCTAAATACGCAATCGAGTCTCTAGCAAGAACACTGTGACAATTGAAAAAATTTGAATCACAAGAAGAGAAATTCAAGTTATTTTGGAGGTTAATTTACCTCTAACAAGCCAATTTGGATCTGAGGTTCAAGGTGATTGAATGCAACTTTCATCTGTTGGTGGCGAGAGACGATTCGTGATAGTTTGAAGCGGATCTCCGCCATTGACGGTGATGGAGATTTCTGAGATTTCAGACGATTCACCGTTTTTCTTTTTGGCACGAAAAAAAAAGAAAAAAGAGGAGTCTGCGTGCGGTCACCTGTACGGCTGTACGAGTGAAACTGAGAAAGCAAGTATAAACTCGATTTTGCCTTTCAAGTTTCAACTTTGAAGTTGAAGGTGGATTATTTTAGTAGTTTAGGTATTTTTTACTTATTTTTTTATTTTTAATATAAAAAAAGTTAAAATGTATCCCAAAAGCCCATAAAAAAAAGCTAAAAATTAGAATTTTCGTCCAAAAAAATAATAAAAATAAAATGTTAGCTAAATAAATTAGTAAATAACCTGATTCCAAACCAGAACTAAAATGAAAACGTATCTTCACATTGTTGGAAATAAGACCAATCGTTTCTCAATATAAGCAATTTTTAAAACTAATTTATACTGAATTATATTATGAAGTTTAGAGATAATTTATGGTTGCCACTGATTTTGGCGGGAGTTAAATAATTCCTAGGATACATGGGATTGAGCACTGTCCAAGTGATAATTTTTTATTGATTTGTTTAAATGTACAACCAAACATTTGTCAATTTTTTGAGTTTTTTTTTTCAAAATAACACTCTTTATTAAAATAATTTTCTATCTAACACTCTCTCGAAAATAATTATCACTAGGTGTATTGTGCAATGCACGGAAGAGTAAGAATTGTTCAAATTCACAATAAAAATATTATAAGTAGTTAATCAAAATTCACAATAATTAAGAATACAATCCAAAATTGACAATCCTAATTTGTTTTATGGTAATACAATGTTCTAAAAAATAAAATAACTTATAAAAACTCTGGTGAGTTAATTTAATAGAGTTTTGCATTGGTATCATTTTCAATTTCTTTTTCAATACTCTACAAGAAAGAAAAACTTATACACGAATATTGTTATAGCAAACTAATAGATAATGTTATGACATAATTTGTATGTAACAATAATAACATATAATATCATACTAATCATATCTATCTTATCCTAAATGTGTGTGTATATATATATCTTATCTATCTTGTAAAACTAATCTTATCTTATATATATATATATAACAAAACCTATAGAGTAGGTTGAATAAATGAATAAATTCAATAGTTATCTATTCTGTAAGTGAAATTTTTGGAAAGGCCTAGCCGAACACTCTAGCCAATATCATTGAACCCAAACTCGCTGCAAAAAGGATAGAGAAGTTAGAATGGGTCGACTCTCTTTGGACCGATCACACTTTGATGATTAAGTTAGCAATCTTAATCGAAAATCGAATGAATAAAGGTAGTGTATACTTGAATTTTATTGTCCATACCTTTCTCCTTGGGGTTGTGGTATTTATAGTGTAATCGATGAAGTGTTTTGCCCTTGTGTCTACCTTTGGGTCATCATGACCTACATTGTAGACCACATCATTTGTCTCTGACAGATCAGATGTTTGTCTAGCTTTACTGTCGTGCCAGAGTCGACTGATCGAATGTGATGGCGGACGTTGCGTGGCAAGCAGCTGCCGCATTAAATGCTATGGTCAGAGCATTAAGTGCTCCAATTATTCCCATGAATTGGGCTCGCCGTGTTGGGCATGGACCTGAGGTAGGCATTGGGTCAGTAGCTCGAGCCTGGCTGCTCTTTTGACTGCCTGGGCTGATCCGCAACCCAACTTCATTCACTTCATTTTTATTAGGCCTGACCAGGCGAACTGGGCCTAATTTCTTTGACCCACAATTGCCCCCCAGCCCTTGCGCCTTTTCAGATTCCTCGAAGGGTTAAGGGTTGCGTCGGGTCATTATGATGCTCTATTAAGCGTGCTACCATTTCGGCGGTTACTTGGCCACGTGAACGTCGTGGATTAAAAGCCACTGTGACGAAACGATGGGGCATTGATAGCTGATGTGATGTTACACTGTTACGACGCAATTGCTGCCATTTCGCACAAATGGATCGGTGGCGAAGTCAAGTACAAAGGCAGGTGCCTTTTTTTGGTAACAGTCACTTGTTTGCTTCATTCCCTTGTCCGAAAGTGCCCTTCGCCTTCCCCCTCCACTGTAAGTCCCCTCTTCGCTCATCTCTCTTTTTCTTGAATGCCTCCTTTCGACGATTGTCCCCTTATGGTGACCCATTTGAGAAAGATGGTAGAGAGTCCGGCGACGATTACTGCCTTTAAGGCTAGGTATGAAATTCTCGATCAGATCGGGTTGGAGTTAGTAGACTCTGATAATTTTTGTATGGACGAGACTGAGAAGGGGATGCCCTTCCTGATTATCGCCATCGTTGAAGGAGGGCTTAGGTTTCCCTTTCACCCCCTCCTTCAAAAGTTCATTGTCCAAAATAAGGTGGCGCCCTCCCAACTGTCATTCGAATATATATAGGGTGATTTTTGGGATGCTTGAGCTTAATCGGCACCTGGATGTGAACCTAGGGCTTGCCAAACTCAACTATTATTACACCCTTTGCAGAGTAGGAGGTGATAGTTGGAAGGTGTATCTCCGGGCTGTCAAGAACAGTAGGGAGATAGTGAAGTGTCTACCTTCCTCCGGGAAGGGTGTAGACGACATTAGGGCTGGGTATCTGGGGCTTGGGAGTTCAGCGACCTTCCTTCAGAAGAAAGACCGGCGATTTGGTGCTTTAGACTTGCTCAGGAGATAGGTTAGACGCAGACTTATAGTTAACTTTCTTGAATTGTTCTTTCTTTGCTTCTAACCTTATCTTTGTCATTCTTGTAGAAACAAAGAAGAGGTCGAAAGACGTCACCAAGGGAATCAGCTTCAACGATCTGAAGAAGGTCTTGGATTTTCATGGTGAAGGCAGGTTGAGGGATCTTGCTCGAACTCCCCACATTTTGTTGAATTACCCGATTCGATACTCCTCATTCACCGCGAAGATGGGGATCCCACAGAGCACACTTGCGACATTGGGCGAGCAAGGTGCAAAGGGGGATTTTGATGAGATCTCGTTCGGCGTTGCTATTGAAAGGGCATACAATCAACGTCAAGTGACGGTTGCTACTCCGCCCCCACCTGACCCTGTTGCTAAGGAACAACATGTATGCACAGTCCGGTCCAGTTCAAACAGTTCGGCATCGACGTCGGAGCCTTTGACCATGCCCGATCGTCGTGTGAAGTTAAGCAAGAGGAAGCACAGGTTTATCCCGTCTCTCGACGAAGACAATAAGATGGGCCTCAAGGAAATGATGTTTGCCGCGGCAGGGAAGCCGATCAAGAAGGCTGATACCGAAGCTGCCGAACCATCTGCTAGGAACCTAGAGACTCCCTAGATTGAGGAAGTGGCGCCTCCATAGAAAAAGCCGAGTACTCAGTAGCAAAAGAAGAAAGCTCTTGAGGCAGCCTCCCAACCACCGGCCTCAAAGAAGGTAAAGGTCAGCTCAAAAGGTGCCCCTGGGGAGCCAAAAAATTCTGAGTCGATGACTATTATGCCAGAAATTCTAGGTTGGCGAATGACAACTGCCAATTCTATGATCGACTAGGTAGAGGTGGTGTCAGGCATTCTTCACAGCGCTTTGCTAAAGAATGACGTGGTGAAGCTAGGAACCTCCAACGATCTGAACGTTTTCATGGGTGCCTTCCATGACTCGCTGTTGGTAATTAGCTCCTTCTTATCCCTTCAATTCTTTTCTTGGTTATTTTGACTCCTCATTAGAACATACACTCTTAATGTGTAAGGTTGTCTCAATGCTATGGAAGCGATGAGCCGCTTTTAGTCCTTGAACGAGCGCCATCAGCAGTTGATTGAATAGTATAGCCGACTGAAGTCGGAATGGCTTGAAGTAAGGAGAGGCTGCTGATGAAGAAAAAGGCAGAAGAGGCAACGGCGAAGTTGAAGATGGTTATTGCCAACTTTGAGAAGAGGGATAAAGAGGTCAGTGAACTGCTAGCAAAGAACGAGCTACAGTCCGTAGAGCTATTCCAGGCCAAAGTCGAGATTGAAGCACTCTAGGCTGAGGTGGCTAGATTAAAGGAAGATGAAGGGCTGGTAATGAAGAGAAGCGAAGTCGGGCATCCAAGGAACTAGCTGTTGAGGTGGCGGACTTGAGCTAGACCATCTTTCGGGAGGGTTAGAACGGTGCCCTTCTTATTGCCAATGTGGAGAAGTCTTTTTATGTGTGGAAGCTGTGCCCTGACTACTTCGACACGATAGAGGATGGCTCTGTTGATCCCGAGAAGGTGAAGGCCAACGCCAAATAAAAAAGGAAACTAGCTTAGGAAGCAGCTACCGAACAAGCCAAAACTTCTGCTGACCAGCCAAAGGCCACTGATGGAACCTCTAGAGAGAAATCGGTTGATCCTTCTGAAAAGTCGATGGAGATAACAACTGATAATTAGCTTTTTGTACCTTTTTCTTTGTTTTTTCTTCATGTAATAAGTTGTTTTGCATTAATACACGTCTTTTTTTGCCGAATTGAGTTTGAGTGGAACAATGTCTGGGTTTTGATTTGTGCTTATGCATCTGTCTTTCTTGGGTATGACCATTCTTAACTGTATTCAATTTTGGCCTTTTGCCTTAGAATTCTCTGATCCTTACCAAATATTTATACTTGGTTTATTATGACCTTCATTGCCTAACCTGTCCAACTTGGACAAAATCAAGTTTTTACACTTGTTTTTTTTATGACCTTCATTGGCTGACATGTCCAACTTGGACAAGACCAAGTTTTTACGCTTGGTTTTTTATGACCTTTATTGGCTGACCATCCAACTTAGACAGGACCGAGTTTTTACACTTGGTTTTTTTATGACCTTCATCGGTTGACTTGTCCAACTTAGACAAGACTAAGTTTTATACTTGGTTTTTTGTGGAGTAGCACCAAATGAGCAAATTTGTTTGAAAGACTTAAGATTTTATTGATCGAGAAAACATCATTGAGTAGATACATCATACGGAGTCAATTTCTACTGATAGAATTTTCTTAGATTGTTTGTGTTCCAAGGTTAGGGTAGTTGTTTCCTGTTTTTGACAGATTCCAGTCGGTATGCCCCCACGCTGACTTGGGACGCCACTCTGTAGGGACCCTCCCAGTTGGGGCCAAGCTTTCTATCTGCAGGATTTTTTGTTGCCCCTAATATCCTTCGTAGGACTAGGTCTCCTGGTACAAAGGATCTAGGTTGAACCCGTTTGTTGTAAAAGCGATATAATTGCTGCTGGTATCTAGGAAGCCTAACCAGGGTAGCCTCTCTGTTTTCTTCTGCAAGGTCGAAGTTTCTAGCCATGGTCTGGTTGTTAAGCCCAATGTTGAATACTGCCGATCTTATTGTCGGTAGCCCTACCTCCAAAGGTATAACTACCTTTACCTCGTAAGCCAAAGAAAAGGGGGTTTCTCTAGTAGACCTCATTTGGGTAGTTTTATAGGACCATAAGACGCTGGGTAGTTCCTCCACCCATCTCCCTTTAGCCTTTTCCAACTGCTTCTTGATTCCGTTTAGCATGGTTTTGTTGGAGATTTCAGCTTACCCGTTGCACTGCGGATATATCGGTGTTGAATAGTAGTTCTTGATTCTGAGCTCCTCGCAAAATGACCTAAACATGTTGCCATCAAATTGGATGTCGTTATCCGAGACAAGCGCACGAGGTATGTTGAACCTTGTTACTATATTTCTCCATGCGAATCTTTTGGCGACAATCTCTCTGATGGTTGACAAGGGCTCTACCTCCATCCACTTGGTGAAGTAGTTTGTTGCCATGAGAAACCTCCTATTACTTGGAGCTCAGGGCAGGGGCCCGACTATATCCAGTCCCCACTAGGCAAAAGGCCAAGGGCTGGTTATAGTTACGAGATCTTTAGTGGGCTGATGTATGATTGGAGAGAACTTTTGGCACTTTTCACATTTCAGAACGTACTAGGCTGCATCTTTTTGCATATAGGGCCACCAATACCTTTGTGAGATAGCTTGGTAGGCCAAGGATCTTCCGCCGACATGACTTCCACATATCCCTTCATGGATTTCGAATAGGATGCCCTGCACCTTGTCCAGGTGGATGCAGTGCAAGTAAGGACTTGTGAAGGATCTCTTGTAGAGTTCCTTGGATGGTGACAGCCAGTAACTGAGGGCTTTGTGTTTGATCCGTTTGGCTTTGTTCTTGTCTTCCGACAGCTTGTCTTTATTAAGATAGGAGATAATTGGGTCCATCCAGGATGGTCCTAACTGTTCTATAGCCAGAGCTTGTTCTTCCTCATGAAATATGCTTGGTCTGGCTAAAGTCTCCTCATTAATTGTTCTTTTTGACCCCGACTTTAGGGCTGTTGCTAGTGTAACCAAGGCATCGGCGTGAGAGTTGTTGTCTCGGCTGATTTGGAGGAGTTTGTAACTGTCGAACTTTGTTAGCAATTCCTTAGCTTTTGCTAGGTACAATATCATCTTGTCATTTTTTACCGCATATTATCTCGTGATCTAGTTGACTACTAACTCGGAGTCCGAATAGATAATAATCTCGGCAATTTTTAGTTCAACGGCTTGGCACAGTCCAGCGAGTAAGGCCTCATATTTAGATTCATTGTTTGAAGCGGTGAACTCAAGTTTGATGGCTTGTTCAGTGGCCAAACCATTTAGTGTAATGAGCATTATGCCCGATTTTACCCCCTAGTCATTGGATGCTCCGTCGACGTAGAGTTTCCAATGATCAGCACTTTCCCAAAGGTCCAGGGGGAGGTTATCGTGTTGTTGAGTAGAAGGTGTTGGCAAGTTATCCTTAGGTAGTAGTTCAATAGAGAATTCAGCAATAGAGTCAGCAAGTACCTGACCTTTAACTGCCGATCTTGGGTGGAACTTGATGTCAAATTCTCCTAGCTCAATGGCCCACTTTGCCAATTTTCTAGAGAAGTCAGCCCTTTTAAGGAGTGGTTTGAGCTGATGGTTCGTGAGGACGTTGATGGTATGGGCTTTGAAGTAGTGCACCAATTTGCAAGATGCCACTACCAGAGCAAGTGCCAATTTCTCCAGTGGTAAGTACTTACTTTTTGCCCTCAAGAGTGTTTTACTGACATAATAGATTGGCTTCTGCTACCGATCTTATTGTCGAAGTAGTATGACACTGACTACATGCTTCGACACTGCTAGGTAGAGAAAAAGTTCTTCATGCTTGAGTGGGGTGGAAAGTAGGGGTGGCTGGGTCAAGTATTTCTTTAGATCACCAAGGGCTTGATCACACTCTGGAGTCTATTTGAATTGTTCTTGTTTTTGGAGAAGCTGGAAGAATAGTTTGCACTTATCTGAAGATCGACTGATGAATCTATTGAGTGCCGCTACTGTCCCAGTCAACTTCTGTACTTTCTTAGCATTTTTTGGGGCTTAAACGCTTTGGATCGCACCAATTTGTTGTGGATCTATTTCGACACGCCGGTGTGTAACCAAGAATTCTAGGAATTTCCCCGAACTAACTCCGAACACGCATTTGGAGGCGTTTAGCCTCATTTTGTACTACTTCAGGATGTCGAACACTCCTTTTAAATCCTCCAAATGGGAGCTATTGACTTTACTTTTCACCACCATATCGTCAATATAGACCTCCACAGTGTTACCGATATGGTTTTTGAACATTTTGGTGACCAATTGTTGGTAAGTAGCCCCGACATTATTCAGACCAAAGGGCATTACTTTGTAGTAAAAAATACCCCTTGGAGTGATGAAGGCCATCTTCTCCTGATCATCTGGATGGAGAGGAATCTAGTGATACCCCCGGTGAGTATCCAAGAAGCTTATTCTTTAGAAACCGGTTGTCACATCTACGAGTTGGTTGATCTGGGGGAGAGGGAAAGGGTCCTTGGGGCATGCCTTATTTAGATCGGTGAAGTCAATGCAAACCTTCCATTTGCTGTCCTTCTTCTTTACCACCATGGCATTTGAAAGCTAGCTTGGATAGTGGACTTCTCGAATTGCCCCAACTTCTAAGAGTTTTTTGGTTTCTTCAATAATGACGTCCACATGTTGTGTTGCTGCCCTCCTCCCCTTTTGGACCACAGGTCGGCACGTTGGGTCGATGTTCAGCCAGTGCCAAGAAACCTCTGTGTCGATCCCCGGCATGTCGTAAGGAGTCTAGGCAAAAACCTCAAGGTAATTTGTCAGCAGCTCAATTAGAAAGCTCTTTAATTTTGGACAAGGACGTGCCGATGCCGAAATACTTTTCACCCTGCCGATCGATGTGGATCTTCTTCAGTTCTTCAATGGCCTTATTCTCTGGCTTCTGTCCCACATCGTCGATAATAGGCGCGTTCTTGTGCAGCTCCATCATTTGTGTCAGCTTTCATCTTTGTCGTGCATGCCGTCAGAAAGCATTACTTGGCGGCCACTTGGTCCCCTCTTATTTCTCCCACTACACTGGAGATAGGGAATCTGATTAGCTGATGGTAGGACGATGGGATAGCCTCCATGAAGTATAGCCAGGTATGTCCGATGATTACATTATAGGGGGAAGGCATATTAATTACAAGGAACTCCGTCTGTAATGTAATTCCACCGACAGTCACAGGAGTTGATACCTTCCCCAAAGGCCAAACTGGGTTCGAGCTAAACCCGACCAATGGGTTGAGAGATGGCTAGAGATCGGACTCTTTTGACTCCAATTTTTTAAAGAGGTTGTAGTACATAACTTCGGAAGAACTTCTTTGGTCGATGAGCAATCTTCTCACGTCACAATCTACCATTCTCAACATCAGAACCAAGACATCATTGTGGGGGGTCTGCAACCCCACGAGGTCTTCATTAATGAAGGTTATGGATGCAGTATTGTTGCCGACCTTAACATTTTTGGATGGAGGTTGTATCTGCATTACTTCCCTTAAATATGCAGCCTTTTGAATCTTAGCTCAGTATCGGTGCCGGTCAATGGCTTCTGATGCTGCCGAACCATGCAACATGTTGATTACTCAGACTGGTCTTGCTTCGTTCTCCTTTTGCCGGACAACCTCCACGCATGGTTGCTCGACCTCGCTTTTTGTCTTTTCCTAGTTAATATACTGGTGGAGATGACCAGCTTTGGCTAAGTCTTCCAAGTGGTTTTTGAGATGACGGCACTGCTCTGTCTGATGCCCGTTCTCTCGATGATAGGAGCATAACTTATTCTTGTCTCAGGACGCAGGGTTTTCTCTTAGCTTTAGGGGCCATTTGAAAAAAGGCTTGTCGAGAATCTGGGGCAACATTTTGTAGATGGGATCTTTGAAGACTGTGTAGACCCCATCATTCGCCTTCCTGCCCCAGTTGTTGTTGTCTTCTCGGCAAGGCTTCTTGGCATTTCTTCTTGAATTGGGTTACAACCAGTTGCTCGTTACATTCGTCAATCTCATTGTAGGCTTCCCAGTAGTGCCTTGTGTTTGCTCGCAATCCTTCTCCCTCCCCCTTCCTTAAGGTTAGTAGGAAATTGACCTCCTTGGGTTGTATGCTGTTGGCTATGAAGTGTGCAGTAAAGAGTTCAGCAAGTTGCCTCCAGTTTGACATTGACCTAGACGGTAACCTGTCGAATCATTGCAAAGCTACATCCCCCAAAATAGAAGGGCAAATTCGGCACATCAAGGATTGGTCCCCACTCTATAGTGCCATCATCTATTTGTAATGCCGAACATGACTGATCAAGTCGGCCTTTCCATCATAAGGAGTGAATTTTGGTGGTGTGAACTTTTGCTGAGGTTGGCGGGACTCAATCTCCTCCGTGAACGGTGTTGATGCAATCTAGTCCAATGCCTTTTTAATCATGTCCTGGGTTGTGCAGTCATTGGAATCCTGCTTTTTATCCTTCAGCTTTTCATTGAACCACTTTTCTCATTCTTTTTGGTGCCAACCAACTTTTGCCCAATCCTTGTCATGCAACATTTGGCTCCTTTTGTGTTGCCGATTTGCTTGCCTTTCCACGATGTGTCCGGTGCTAGAGGTGTAACTTCCTCATATTTGTGCTGGGGGAGCGTCTCTACTCCTGGTGTCCCGACTCCCTACGATCCTTTCATGATTCATGGACCTTTCTCTGTCGTGCCTATCTTTTTCAGAGATGGCCTCCCACATGTCCCGAACTTGGGAGTTGAGGTTGGCAATCTCTTCTTCACATCGCCAAAGCTCCCTTTCAGCAGAACAGAGCGTATGGTCGCTTGGGACACATCCACTGAAAGGTGAAAGGGTGAGGTCCCGATGGTGGTTTCTACGGAGATTTGGCTCCCTGATGTAGTTTGGGTCTCTGCGCAATCTGTCTCGTACTTTCTGGTGGCTCTTAGCAGGGGTCCATATTTTTGACCTCATCACTCAACCTCGGCGGCAATCCACTAGGGTAGATCAGCAGTATACCGAATCGGTGTGATCTTTATTAGAGGAAGCCTCATTTCTCGCTCATCGTGGTTTTCTCCTCTTCCCTTTTGGGTGTTGATACTTATGGTTATCTTGACCTTCCCATAGACGGTGCCAATTGTAAGTGAAATTTTTGAGAAGGCTTAGCCGAACACTCGAGCCAATATCAATGAGCCCAAACTCGCTGCAAAAAGGACAAAGAAGTTAGAATATGTCGACCCTCTTTGGGTCGACCACACTCTGACGATTTAGTTAGCAATCCTAATCGAGAATCGAATCAATAAAGGCAGTGTGTACTTGAATTTTATTGTCCATACCTTTCTTTTTAGGGCTATGGTATTTATAGGGTAATTGATGGAGTGTTTTGCCCTTGTCTCTACCTTTGGGTCATCATGACCTACACTATAGACAACATCATTCGTCTCCAACTGATCGGATGTTCGTCCAGCTTTACTGTCGTGCCAGAGTCAACTGATCAAACGTGATGGCGGACGTTGCGTGGCAAGCCGCTGCCGCATTAAATATGGGTATCCCTGCATTAAATGATGTGATTAGAGCATTAAATGACCTTATTATTCTCGCAAATCGGGCTCGCCGCGTTGGGCTTAGACTTGAGGTCGGCATTGGGTCGGCAACTCAGGTTTGGCCGCTCTTTTGACTGCTTGGGCTGATTCGTAGCCCAACTTCATTCACTTCAATTCTATTGGGCCTGACCAGCCGAACTCGGCCTGATTTCTTTGACCCACATATTTAATTCCCCTGTGTCATGATATTTTAAAAGTATTAAAGCATTTAAAGCGCCATGTAGGATAGACTCAAAATATAAGAACGAACACAATTTTTATATATACTAGCGGTTGAGCACGTGTAATGTATGTCAAGGGTTTCTCCTAAATTTTTTAGATAAGAATTGGCTTCCTGAAATATTTGAAAGTATTTTTTTATGATGTCTTCAATTACTAAAAGGTTAAGGCATGTTGCTTTTAGATTGGGTCATCTATATCATAATGTTGGCCCAAATATGCAACCCAAGGGGGTTGAATTGGGTTTCTAAAAAAAATAGCAAATAATAAAATTAAAAATTACATAATCAATGAAACAATGACTTAGCAAAGTATGAACAATGCAAGCAGGTGATAAAGTGCAAGAAAAGAAAACAGAACTCAATAAACACCAAGATTTATCAAGATTCAGCCACAACATGTGACCTACGTCCTCACCTCCAAGATCCCATTGAAAGCCTTTTGTAAGCACTCCATTTTTGCTCGTTCAACAATCTCCAGCCTAACCAAACTCCCTTTCAAAACTCCGTAAGCACATTCAAGCCCAAATCAACTTTCGAACCCCCTATCCAATCAGTCAACTACTTCTCGAGCCTACTGGGCCCAATAGATGCTTAATAACCAAACCTGCCCCTTGGGCCTCGGGCATGTCTTGAGAAAGTTCAAAATCCCTCAAAACGGTAATGTACCCTTCCAAGTGTCACTAAACTGTTAGGTGCACTCTAGGTGCTATCCAGCCCAATTCCGGTCCCATTCCGGCTAGCTCCGGTCAAAATGATTATTTTACCCCTAAACGCCTCAACACTACACAAACCCCACCGAACGATAAAAGACTCTCCCAAAACTATCCCTGAACAACTCTACATGCTTAACACAACACGCCAAACCATTCCTGACCATCTTCAACCAAACTTGGTCAGAATGATCATTTTGCTCCTAGCAGCCCAAACGCACCCCAAAATGACACCGGTCCTAAGATTTTGAATAGAGGGTCTCGCCAGACACCCCTATTTAACCTGAAGAGGACCTTACGACACTAAACACCCACGACTCAACAAAAGTTCTGTGGAGCGTCTCGCAAACGCTCCGCCTGAATTGTCTTTTCCCCCGATTCCCTGGTTATAACGCACCGTTAAACGACCCGAGAAATGCGTAAACTAGGGACTCCCTGAAACCTCGTTCATAGATCCTTCCATTGATACAGCTCGATCGAATAGATCGCTTCCCGAAGCCCTTCATCGTTCGGTGCAAAAATTATAACTTCCAGCAACCCCTGGAGCGTCTCGTAAATGCTCTGCCTAGATTGACTTTTCCACCAATTCCCGGATTGCAACGCGCCGTCAAACGACTTGAGAAATGTGTAAATCTAGGAATTCCCAAAAGTATTTCCAGAGTACTTTCCATCGGTACGGTCCGATCAAAAAAATCGCTTCCCGAAGGCCTTGATCGTGCAACACGAAAACAACTACTTTCGAACACCCACGAAGCGTATCACAGATGCTCTGCAAAGATGCCATTTTAAGCACATTTTTCGAGGCGATATCTCACACTTCTGAGCACCATTCGAACTTCTTGAAAACACAAAAGTTCACCGAAAACCCTAAGAGAACACCTCAGGTGCAATCGATTCCCCCGAAACCTTCCCGATTGGCTCAATTATCGAGACAAAGTTTAAAAGAACCTTCCCGGTGGTGGAGCGTATGCTACATGGGCTTAAATTTTGATTAGATCGACCAAATTTTGATTAACAGTTGAGATTTGACCAGTACACAGGGTGCCACGTGTCATTCTGGCAATGGAACAGTACCTGCGCATATGCTATATGTGCCAGGCCAAATTTTGGCTAGGCACATGTAGCACATGCGCCAGGCCTATTCCAGAATGCTTATAAATACCAGACCCCCCCTTTGCATACTCCAACGCCGAAATTGATGCGAAGCTCTGCTAAAACTGCTCTAGAACTCTGAATCTCTATACACATTCCACCCTCCTCAAGGCCATACACTTCACTTACTTAGCCTCATACACCACTAAACACTCCCTTCCAGCCCTTTAAGCCTTCTTGAAGTCATTCAAGCTCCAATCAAGACATCCATTGAAGACTACAAGTATGTTGAAGGCAAAAGGTGGTATCCCTTTTACATTTGTGCCTTCTCCCATTCTTCTCTTCTCCCTCCTAGCCTACTTAGGCTATTCTCTATTTTAATCCCCATTTTCAACCCCCCTTTCTTGCATGCTTGAGCCAAGAGGGCTCTTAGATCATGCCTAGAGGAAAACAAGTGAGAGCCACCGTGTAGGGGGATCTCTCACTAGCTTACTTTAAGATGGTATGGCTTACGAGCCCCTTGTCTATGTAGTATAACCTATAAGCCTTGTATGTGTTCATGACCCTTCGTATATTATTATTTTGATCATGTCTTGTGTGCTTGGCTTCATTTTCATGCTTATCACCATGTTCTACAATGCTTACATTGCTCTTATTTTTATATCATTTCCAAGCTCTGTATTTCTTTCAAAAATTGTTCCAAGAGTTGTCTCCTTGAAATCATGCCTTAGAGAGTTCCCTACTAACCCCCTAACTCTCATTTTTGCAGCATTGCATTTTAACTTGCATAGGAGTTATTTTCTAACTCTCTAATTTTCAAGGCTTCCATTCTCTTAAGTTTAGTGGTTGAAATGGCCTCATGAAACCCTCTCTTGAGTGGTTTCCCTTTCATTAGCCATAGGAACCCTCTCTTGATGGAATGGCTTCCTACAAAAATGATTTTCAAAACTCTTCTCCAAAAATGGTCTTCAAAAATTCATTCTCTCCATCTTTGCATTAAAAATGGTGCTTCAAAAAGTTGTCATCACCATGTTGATTTTTTGGACCATTTATACTCTTGTCAAGATAAGGGTTATAATGGCCATGAGGGAACCTTCCTTGGAATGATCTCCAAACACTAACCATATAAACCATGCTCTTGGCTAGAATCAAATTTTCATGGAAATGATCTTCAAAAAGATTGTCCACTAAAGTCTATTGCACAACATGTTTTGTTTTTCAAAACTCTTTCCAAAAGTGCATTAAACCAACTTTCAAAACCATTTTCCAATCCATCCCTAGGTTAACTTGACCCTAGTTGTTCAACTCTAGGTTAACTTGACCCTAGTTATCCAACCCTAGGTTAACTTGACCCTAGTTGTCCAACCCTAAGTTAACTTGACCCTAGTTGTCCAACCCTAAGTTAACTTAACCCTAGTTTATTCACCTTAGGTTAACCTAACCCTAGTTAGTTAACCCTAGGTTCCCTTTACCCTAGGTTAACCAAACCCTAGTTAGTTAACCTTAGGTCACCTTACCTTTAGGTCAACCTAACCCAAGTTAATTAACCGTAGGCCAACTCAACTTAGGTTAACATGCTTCAAGGTTCCAACTCATGGATCCCCTTTCTTTTAAATCATCTTTCTATATAAAACTATCCTCATTATCTATTTTTCCAAAAACCTTTGGCCCTTTTGAGATTTTAAAAATCAACTCCAAGATGTTTCCAAAAAAGATCACAAACCTAAGGTGTCCCTAGCCCTCTTATGGTTAGGGACCCCAAAGGAAGGTGACATATCAAGAACAACCTCTAAGGTTATCCATATTAGGATTCCAAACCCTTAGCCATTTTCAAAAACCACTTTTAAAAACTAATTTATTAAAACATTCCAAAGTCATACCTCCAAGGTTTTCAAAACAAGACTTCAAAAACACTTTCAAACTCTTTTAAGTCATTCCAAAGTATTTTTCCAAAACTCTCTTGATTTGATCCAAAAACGTTTTTCAAAACACTCCACCATTCAATGTCAAGTCAAAACTTCCAAGACCACAAAGAGTCTTCAACTTTTCCAAGATCACAAAGTGTCTTCAAACTTTTCCAAAGACCTCAAAGTATCTTTAAAACTTTCCAAAGGCCTTAATGCCCCTATTTTCCATCAGGCTCTTGCCTGAACTACGAATGACCTGATTCTCGTCAAATTAGATACGTAGGCAACCTAAAATGATGCGGTCATAACTTCTATTTCAAATCCAATCCCTTTTTCAAAAAATTTCAATCAACTCAAAGTTTCTATTTCAAAATCTTTCAAAACTCCTATGTTTTCAAAACTTCTTCCAAAACTTGCATCATGCATCGTTCATCCAAGAGTGATGACTAAACCCTGCTTTTAAAACTCTAAAGTGGATATTAAGTGCACAATGGTAACTGGTTATTCTAGTGAGTAAACAAAGGGTGATTAGACATGTAGGTACCGAAAGGGTGGGGTAGGGTGATGATCTTAGGATATCTTCCCTACACGTAACCAACTCCCGAACCATGGATGTCTGTTTTCGAAAGACCAAATAGAGTTATTTTTAAAAAGGGCTTAAAACTCTTAAAGATTGCCAAACAACCTATTTTTCTTGAAAACCCTCTCTTACGGGGGCATTTTCGAAAACCTTTTTCAAAACCCTAAGTTTAAATTTCGAATTAACACTTAGTTTTAGGTGTCCTAACACATCTTAATCAAGTTAGGTGGCCACTCCTATTTTTTTTCTAAAAAGCCCTTAATCAAATCAAATTTCAATTCAAACCCAGTCGTACTTGTCCTCCTAAGAGGATGAGTTCTAGTGATAGAGTTTCGTGCTTTTGAGTCTCCAAGCTGAAAGGACCTTGGACCCCCTAAAAATTGGGGCGCGAGACCTTCCACTATGCAAAAACTCTTTATAGATCAGGGGTTAGTTGCCCAAGTGGCTAGCTCACTTTCTACAAGAGCTATTCCCAAGCTTACAAAGACCCAAGTGATTTTGTCCAAGCTTCACTCAAACTTATAAGTGTTTTTGCCAAGAGCTCTCAACCTAAGGGGGTTGAATTGGGTTTCTAAAAGAAATAACAAATAATGCAATTAAAAATTAAATAATCAATGAAACAATGACTTAGCAAAGTATGAACAGTGCAAGTAGGTGATAAAGTATAGGAAAGAAAATAGAGCTCAATGAACACCAAGATTTATCGAAATTCAACCACAACGTGTGAGCTACGTCCTCACTTCCAAGATCCCATTCAAAACCTTCTACTATGCAAAAACTCTTTTATACATCAGATGTTAGTTACGCAAGTGCCCAGCTCACTTTCTATAAGAGTTCTTTCCAAGCTCACAAAGACCTAAGTGATTTTGTTCAAACTTCACTCAAACTTACAAGTGTTTTTACCAAGAATACTCAAATTCACAGGTTTATAAACCCACCCAAGTGAAATAAATGAGATTTATATAATTAGTAACTCTCTCAAAGAGTGTATAAGCAAGTGTAGGTTCAACAATCAACCTTGATAACTAAGTAAAGAGAATATAGCAGTGATGCTTAGGAATTTCAGCTTTCAATATTAGATTCAACACTTAAATCCTTGGATTCTTATATATAAATGCTGTAAGGATCTTGTATTTATAGCATTGCATTCATTCTAGCTGGTGGTGGTGGTTGGGAGTGCATTAAATGTAATATCGCGCTAACAGAACATTAAAAAACTAGTTGTTGCAGCCAATGTGTTGACCATTTTTCTAAATGAGTTGACCATTTTTGTTCTGATAATAGCGTTCTCAATTCTCTGTCCAAATATATCAACCCTTGAGAAATAGGACTTGACCCTTTTTTATTTTCACCAGACTTCAACAAGGCTCTGTCCAAATGTGTCAGCTTTTGAGAAGCGAAGAGTCAACCTTTTGGACCATCTTCAAGACTTTGCATTCTAGACTAATATGTCAACTCTTGACTTGAAAGGGTTGACCCTTTTTATCAGAGTTCTTTTGTCCAGTGCCACTGTATGAATGTGTCAACCCCTGGGATCCATGAGTTGACTCTTTTTGCCCAGTGACTTCGACTGTTGCAAGTCTTCTTCAAATTTCTCCGAAGTCTTCAAGCTCTTCAAAATTCATCTAACTGAGGCTTCCAAGACTTGAAATGACATCTTCTAAGTGTGCTGATTTTTAAGAACACCTTTAATCTCTTCGAGATGGAATCAATCTAATTTGATTACTTGTAATCAACTTCCATTCTTCTAAGTGATCTAGGACTTCTTCAAACTTTCAAGTATAGCTTCCAAGTCTTGTGATCTTCTTTCAACTGATCTTCCATACTTCCAAGACATTTTCAAAATCTTCAAAGAAAACTTTTATGTCTTGTGTAGATACTCTTCAAAGAGGTCTTCCTCATCTTAAGCATCTTCAATCTCCTTGAGACAAGATTATGAATATAATCTTGTTGTAGGGTTCTTCATCAATCATTCATTATGCTAAACAACCATTAACATTCTTGATAAGCTTTCAATACACAAGATCTTCAATATCTTCATTGTAACAAGCTTCAAATCATAATCCTAATAGGATTAAGGCATAATATGATCTGCATACTAAGTAGAGTCATTAGATCCTTAATACAATATTTTATAATCATTAAAATCAAGTTATGGAGTCAACACATAATGCTTTATGATAATATTTCCTGGGCCCATAGATAAAAAAAAATTTTGGTGGTGCGTACGAAACTAATTTTGTGGGATTTTTGGAATGCTTCAAAATTCAAATAAATGATTCCTCTTCTCCTCCCTTTATAATTGTTTGCTAACATGCTCATGTTGTTTACAGGACTTCAGGGTTACCTGTAAAAGGTGGAGCAATCACTAAGCAAAAGTGGCAACAATGGAATTACCTTTGGTGTAATGTGGGTGTTGTAGCATTCGTAGTAGGTCATGGTAAACTAACTCTAGGATGGTAATTAAATTTTGTAGTGACAAATTCAGTTCGTGTGATCTTACATCAATTATATCCTTTATCATAAATGAAAGGCTATTTTCACCAAAAAGAGGCACACAAGAAGAAGTTGGAGATTAGAAATCAGTAAGGGATACATGATATTAGAACAAATGAAATACATGTAGAAGTTAAAAATCCCACAAAACCCAATAGTTAAAGCATTTGTCGGTATAAAAAGAAGTAGAAACAAATAAAATATAGATGCAACAACTTTATCCAAGCCCAACACAAAACTCACTCCAACATCTCCTCTCTATACAAAAAATAATTCACAATGCTATATGTTGTTTAAGCTCCAATAAGAACTCCACAAAGGATTGAGTTAGTGTGAGAACCACTTTCAAAGATGAATAGCCATAGAATATAAGGACAACCCTTCTTCAGTTCATTCCATGATCATCTCAAGGAAGCGACACCATTGTGTGCATAGGTGTTTCCAATACTTCTCCATAAAGTGTGTTCTATCTCTTTTCTTTTTAACAAAATAAACTCCTTTTTGTACCACAATGAGGTGAGTAGAGGTAGGCCACTGGATGAGCCAAAGAAGAGTTAATCCCATGTTACTTACCATAGAGACTTTTTCATCTGCCATTAGACTTCATTAGTTGTGAGAACACCTACTCATTGAAACACGCGAAAGATCAACCATGAACTAATGGCCCTGTGGGGTAGCCCAGACGTATTCCTGGAGTGCCAGCTCACTATCTCAGCCCAAATACATTTGGACCCATTCTAAAGTGTATTTCTCCCACTGCCAGAGAGGGATAGATGGATTGGGCCTCTAGACGATAGAAGGACTAAGAACCATCAGGCCTTCCCAAGCCCAATCTAAGAGGAGTAGGTTTAAGAGTTCATAAACCCTCCTTAGACATGACACACACTAGAATTCCTCTTTAATACCTAAGTCTCAAAGGTAAGTGTGTGTGTGTGTGTGTAAGAGAGAGAGAGAGAGAGAGAGAGAGAGAGAGAGAGAGAATATTAGAGGGAGGACCACTGGGCCACATAGCAGCGCCTGGTGATGTCCTCTCCTAATAATTAGGAGGAGGATCACCTGTAGAAACCATTGCTAGTGGTCCCCACATATTAGGATTAGGACATGTCATGGGTAGGTTGGCTAGGGTGTGAGATATGCCATTATGCACGTGTGCAGTACCGCGAGGAGTTCGTGGTATAGTGCCACGTGGCCACGTTTGGCCTGGCAAAGGAGAGTAGGGAGGATCTTGTGGTCCCTGAGTCACTTGGCACATGCTAAGCGATTTCTTGATGCTCAAGCACCAAGATGCTCGTGTGTGTGTGTATATATTATGTACATTAGCTATGAGAAGGGGGATTCGGAGATCATCTTGTTCTCCAGCTGAACCAAGGAAAAGCCCTAGAGCTAACAACCCTAATTCTAGAGCTACGAGCTCAAGTGCTCTAGGAACATTGTGCCACCTTCCCTATGCTTAGCCAGTCACACCCTCAGTCCATCTTCTCCACCACTTCTGAGTCCCTTTTGACTATACACCTTTCCTAACCTCTCCAAGAATGAACTCCAGCTCAGGTCAAGCACGATCTAATATTGACCCTCTACATTTTGGCGACTCCGCTGGGGAGGTGGATTTGTGGATGGTTAGTACTAGAAGTAGGAGATGAACAACTCATGGGGTGATGATGGCCGAGCATGCTGAAGGATCTTCGAACCATAATTCACCTCAGCAGACTACTGGCACAGACGAGACCTACACTTGGACGGCATCCAGGAGGTCCGAGATATACAGCGAGAGGTCTTAGCCACGGTGAAGGAGCTGTACGACGCTGTGTTATTGCTGGTGAGCATCCCTCTTTTCCAGCAAGCTGTGGTGCCGCCACCTCCTCTTGCAAACCCTACTGCTGTTCCTGTTATGGGAAACTTACCACTGCTCTTGTTGTGGGAAACCCTATTATTGTTAGTGGAAATCCAACTGTGATGTATGCTTCTGGAACCTTGGCTGCTGGAGCTGTGATGGTTAGAGTTTAATAGGGACTCCTTACTCTAGCTTCTACTGCTTTTCTG
The DNA here is from genome assembly GCA_033060915.1 of Euryodendron excelsum. NCBI lineage: Eukaryota > Viridiplantae > Streptophyta > Magnoliopsida > Ericales > Pentaphylacaceae > Euryodendron > Euryodendron excelsum. The sequence goes on along the minus strand of CM065388.1, from coordinate 13,216,102 downwards.
ACACATCCCAAGCCTGGGCTAGTGGTTTTTGTAACTCCAACTCAACCGGCAACAAACCTCTTTCCAGCCACTTCTATTGCTTCATTCGCTCAAACATGCAAGCCTACTTGGCCTCACCAGCTCGTTTTGTCAAAATGGCTGATGTCCAGGCTATTTTGCAATAAGAGCGCACTAAGGTCATCGTATCCAGCTCATATCTGTTATTTGCTATACCTGGAGGGCTATGCACCACTGAAGTTCCTTCATTTTGATGAAAAGAATTGAAATGCCCATGAGCATGTTGTCCGATTCATCGAAACCCTTGGGGCCCACAACTCTAACATAGAGCTCCGCCTGAAGGAGTTTTTGAACTCTCTTACCAACCATGCTTATAGTTGGTATGTCAATCTGGCTCCTGAGTTAGTTTTGACTTGGGAGAACATGGTGAACAAGTTGAACACTAAGTTCTTTCAAGTCAGTGAAACGGTCACAACCATCTCTCTAATTAAAAAGGTCTAGGACTACAAGGAAGACCTCCTAGAGTTCATCTAACGCTTCTAGGACAGAGTCGTGGAATGCTCTGAGCTTGTGGAAAAAAAAAAAGCTGGTAAAGATCTATATTGAGGTCATACAAAACGAGTACAATGTCCATCTAGTTGTTGGCCCAAAAGGCAACCCGAGAGGGGGGGTGAATTGGGTTTTTTGAAGATTAATAGCAATTAAGATTAATTAAATTAATCTAAGCAATGTAACAGTGATCAAACTATATGTAATGCAATGTAATCAAAAGGAGATGAGAAAACAACGTAATAGAATGAACACAGATTTATCGAGGTTCAACCACAAACCGTGGTCTACGTCTTCACCCCAAGACCCCCTTGAAGTCTTCTTCCATTATGTAATCTCCAATTACAAATGGGATGCTAATTGACAAAGTGCTCAGTTCACTATACACAAGAACTTCTCACCGAGTTTTTCAGTCACCAAGTGGTTTTGTCTAAGCTCCACTCAAACTTACAAGAGTTTTTCTTTCTCAAGAGAACTCTCAAACTCTCAATTACAAGTGTATGAAAGTATACAAGTAACTCACAAACTCTCTAATAAGGGTAGATTATACAATCAAAGCTCACAAGTGAAGACAGGAAGAATATTCAGGAATATCAGGTTAATTAGTCAGTGATTCTAGTTTCTTATCTCTCTTCCTTGTTATAAATGCAATTGGAAGCTTGTAGATAAACCCCTGTATTGAATCCATCTGTTGGAGGTTGTTGGGGTTCATTTAATGCACGTCCAATCCGTTATAACGTTAGAAAAACTAGCCGTTATATTCCAAGGGTCGGCTCCAGGCTTATAGAGTCGACACTTTCTGCTTCTGCATTTACCAGATGTTGTTCACTGTCTCCATGAGTCCGCTCTTCATAACAATGAGTTGGCTCCTTGTTCATTCTATCTTCACATTTTTGCTTCTATCGTCATGAGGCGACTCTTCATCTTCCAGAGTCGGCTCTTTGTTCATTTGGTCTTCAGCCTTTTACTTTTGTTGTCATGAGGCCACTCTTCATCTTCTGGAGTTGGCTCTTTGCATAGAAATCTTACTTCAGTTTTTATGAGTTAATTCTTTATATCAAAAGGTCGGCTCTTTGCTCATTTGGGCTTCAAGTTTTCTGCTTCTGTACTCAAGAGGCGACTCTTCATTTCCATGAGTCCGCTCATTGTACATTTTGTCTTCAGGCTTTTGCTTCCGTATTCATGAGGCGACTTCTCATTTTCATGAGTCCGCTCATTGATCATCTTGTCTTTAAGCCTTTTGCGTCTGTCTCCATAAGGCGACTCTTCATTTCCATGAGTCTGCTCATTGCCCAGAAATCTCCTTTCTGACTTCTAATGATCCAGCTCATCTCAGCAGCAGTATAAGATCTTCAAGGGATCTTTTCTTTGAAGTATGATGATTAATCAAACTTTTTTAACTCATTAGAGTTAACTTCTATTCAATTTGGATTGAATCAATCATTTGACATTCATCTTCTCTTGACTCTCAAATAGTCAGAGCTTCATTAGATCAATGTTGATCTTTTCTTCTTCATTTGCAAAGCTTCCTCTTTCACTATTTCTTTCAATGCCAGGCTTTCTCAATTATGTAGAGCTTCACAATGCTTCATTGCTGATTTCTTCTCTTTGCTAGCAATTCTTCTTTCTTCTTTAAAATCACTTTAATGAAACTTTTGCAAGCTTGATGAAATCTCTTCATACTTCTAGTCTTCATTGATTCTTAATATTGTAGAAGAATTCTTCAATTGGATTCCATGTAGAGATCAGACAATCATTGTGAGTCTTCTTCTCAAGCAACTTCAATCACATTATCTTGAATTGATCTTTGTATACTTGATGAAGTCTTCAATTTAGCATTTTCAACATCTTCAACAATTAATTCATCTTCAACTGATCTTTGCACATTCTGATGAAGTCTTCCATCTTTCTTGAGTGCAGGTCAATCTTTAGTGAGTTTATGCATACTTGATGAAAGCTTTATTTGAACACCTTCAATCTTTTCGAATGTAAAACATTTGTTTGAAGTAGAAATAGGCGTCAATGCTCTGCTTTGTTCATTGTATAGCTCTTAGAATTCATTGCTTCATCTTGAACTTGTTATGCATTCACTTTGACATGTGTTAGACTTAAAATTAAATTTTAAGTCCAAATTATAAACTTTGTTAATCTGCACACTAAGTAAATGCATTAGTAAAATAACACAAGGTTTAGTTATCATCAAAATCAACATAGGGTCAACCTTGAGTTAACATTAGTGAATCTCTTCATGCCAACCTTCTTTGCCTTGTTGGAAGTGGCAAGAAACCTCCGTGTTACCATTAAGACACCCCCCCAGATATGGTGGCTGGAGGAACTCCAGAAACAATATCTCTGTAGCTTCCGCCCCTAGTGGCTAGCAGCGGAAGGGAGAGGAAAGTTCTAAAGGAAGGAAGAGAAAGGAGCATGATCCTCCTCCATTGCCTTGCAGCATGCCAAAAGTTGAGGCCCTTCTTAAGGAATGGGTCAACAACGGGGAGGTCGACCTACCCAAAGTAGAGGTCTCTAAGAAGCAACTCCGCTTCAAAAAAGGTAGGAATGACTTTTGAAACAACCCCTACCCTAATCACAAAGTCAAAGGGAAGAATGTCAACATGGTGGCCTACTGTGGCCTCATCAATGTTAGTGAGAGTTCCTCGAGTTCTAGGATGAAGAAGAGCTATATAGTGTCTGCATGGCGTCCTACCACGACGAGCTCGAGGAAATTGAAAATTACTGTCCTCCAATAAATGCTCTAGACCTTGATATGCAAGTAAAGGTCCTCCAGAATTTGACTAAATTCAAAAGGTTCTTCGACCAGCTGGATCACTCGAGCAATGCAAGGATAGAGATCACTAAGTCAATAATCAATATCGCGAAGGTATATCATGAGGAGTGCATTGGCCTGGAAGGGGCTGTCCTGCGAACCATTCGGGAGGACTCCAGTGCTATAACCTTCTTAAAAGCTGATCGGAAGTACCCATTTCCGCACAATAGGCCGTTGTATGTCACGGCTTCCTTTCACGGCGTCTAGTTCACAAGGGTATTCCTTGATGGAGGAGCTTCTATTAATATAATGCCATTCGAGACATTCAAAATGATGGGAATCCTTTAGAAGCATATTGTGAAGCAGTCTATCAACATTACTAGGTTCGGGGGAGAACGCAAAACCACCATGGGTTATGTTAATGTGGATATGGCTGTAGGGGAGATCCAAGCCCCGACAAAGTTTCATATCATCGAGATCCCCTCTACTAACTATCATGTTATCTTAGGGCACACCTAGATGCACAGATATGCTGCGATCCCCTCAAGCTACCATCAGTGTATGAAGGGGAAGTGAGGAAAGAAGACTGTCACCATAGAAGCTTCTGATAGGCCCTTTGAGGCCTGTGAGGCACACTGCTTAGACGTTATTTTCATCATAGAGCTTTCCACAGAAGCAACACCACATTCTTCAAAGCCCTAAAGAACCAAGATTCTCAAATGGAAAAATATCAAGGATGAAGAATAGGAAGTCCCTTAAAATAGAGGGCGGGAAGGATTCAATCCAGGAACCTTCAAGAACTCACCTCGGAAGATCACTACATTCCAAGGAGGGAGGACTATATACCTTCTATGACGGTGCGAGGGGGAAAACCCTCTATTATGAGTGCTGCCCCCCCATCAGAAGGAAAGGCCTGCATGCACAATAATGAGAAGCTCGATGAGATCATTGAGAATCCTAAACCAGCACCCGAATGCATGTAGGACAGTCCTAACCCTAGCAAGAAGAGCTCCAATAGATCAATCTTTGGAGTGACCAAGGAGCTCCCCCGCCAGTGTTCATAAGTAAAGGGCTAACTCTTGAAGAGTAGGAGGCTCTGACCAGGTTACTTAAGAAGTACTCAGATGTGTTTGCCTGGGCATACAAGTAGATGCCTAGATCAGACCCTGCAATGGTGTCTCATCACCTAGACATCTTTCCAAACTCCATACCATGCAAGCAGGCCGCAAGGAAGTACCACCCAAACCTGGAAGAGAAAATCAAAGAGGAGATCTAGAAGTTGTAGGCAGCAAGGTTCATCAGTTCCATTCAATATTTCTCCTGGTTGGCCAACATTGTCCTTGTCAAGAAGAAGAATGGGCAGATATATGTCTACGTAGATTTTTGTGATCTCAGCAAGGCATGCCCGAAGGATGAGTTCCTGTTCCCTTACGTAGACACTTTGGTCGACGCCATTGCTAGTCATCAAATGTTTTTATTCATGGACGGGTTTAGTGGTTACAACTAGATAAAGATGGCTACTGAAGATGCTGAAAAGATCACGTTCTGAACTCCCTTGGGTAACTTTTCTTACACAGTCATGCCCTTCTGACTAAAAAACGCAGGAGTATCCTACCAACGGGCAATGACTGCTGTGTTTTATGATATGCTACCCCACACTGTGGAAGATTATGTCGATGACCTAGTGGTCAAATCTCTGAAAAGTGAGGATCATTTGAAGCACTTTGAGCAAGTGTTCAGACACTGCAGAAGGTACAATATGAGGATGAATCTACTAAAGTGCGCTTTTGGAGTGACAACAGGGAAGTTCCTCGGGTTCCTCAGTCATCAGCATGACATCGATGCGGATGGGGCACAGGTGAAGGCCATAACTGGCATGCCTCCACCCCATTCTCAGAAGTCATTGAAGAGCTTTTTAGGAAAGGTATCCCACTTATGGAGGTTCATCCCTGCATTGGCCAAAATCACAGTGCCCTTCAACCTTCTCTTAAGAGGAAAAGCCAAGTTCAAATGGATAGAGGAACACCAGAAAGCGTTCGAAGCAAACAAATCCGTCTTCTCTTCTCCTCAAACCATGACTGCTCCCTAGCCAGGAAAGCCATTGATCTTATATTTAACATTCACTTCGAGATCCATCGAAGCGCTCCTTGTTCAAGAGCTGGAAGGAATAGGAAAACTTGTGTATTACATCAATAGAACGATTAGAGGACCTGAGGTGAGGTACACCGCTATTGAATGACACTGCCTGGCCCTTGTGTTCATTGTGTAGAAGCTCAAGCACTACTTTCTGTCTCATCTAGTCCACGTAGTTACTCGTAATGACCACATCTAGTGCTTGCTCAACAAGCCAGCACTGATGGGTCGGATGGCCCGGTGGCTCTTGGCTTTTTCAGAGTTTGAAATCAAATGTGTTACTCATACTGCGATCAAATCTTAAGCATTGGCCGAGTTTCGTGCCCACTTCCCAAGTGGTTCCTGCAAACCTATTGATGAAACCCTCTTAGGAAATGACTTTCAAGCCGAGTTTTAGATTGTTAAAGAAGAAGAAGAGCCTCCACTTGTTGATTATGATGAGTTAGAGAAAATGCTTTATGAAGAAAATTTGACTCCCCAAAGTAAAAGGCAATGTTGGCGTGCACAAGAAGGTTAGTAAATAAAGTTTTCATTGTAAAAAGCTAATGTTTATAAATATTAGTGACATAGTTACTTATTGAATTTTGTTACAATCTTATAGATGATGACGAGGATGATGCGGTGGTAGATATTGGAGATGATATAGACTTTCAATCTTTTGGTGATGTGAATGTGAATGATGAATCAAATACTCGTGATGGTAGAGACGGAAATAGTAACAATAACAATGAGGATAAGGAAGATTGACTACCTTATCCCCCACAGACTTAGGCAAAAAGAAAACAATGCTTTTATGATGGGATGTTTTATTCATCTTTTAATTTAATAATGATGTGATATCATTGACTGATTTTTAATTTGGGCATTGTCTATGCTTGGTTATATTTGTGTCTGAGACTTTGAGCTTCTGGCTCTTTGAGTGTTGATGTTGGGAACAAATCCTTTTGTATTTGACTTATGGTTTATTTTCTTTAAACTTAGAGTTGGATTTCTTTGTGCCCTTTTATATAATGAGCATGTGCCATCATTGCCATGTATTATGGATTGTTTTTAGGATAATTTTTTTATTTTCATGATTGTTGTTCTAACTTTTTTACTTTAAGCTATGATTAGCTTGCAAGGTGACTTATGCTTGGGCAAAGTGTTATTCATAATTTGGGATGATATCTTCAAGAAATAAAAGTGAGGTATGTTTTCACTAGAACACCTTCATAATTTTAGAGCTTCAAAAATTCTATTATTTGCTTGGAAGTGTTATATGTCTTTCTTTGATTCTTTTAACTATATGGTCTAAGTTATATTGTTAAATTGTGTTTTTATTCATTCATGATATTCTATTATTTCAAAAATTAAGGAAACCATTAGAAGAAATATTTAAAAAAATACTTCACATTTTTTAGGCAATTTTTTGTAATTTTATTACCTATTTTTATAAATTTTTATATATATTTATATTACATTTATGACGTCATGGTTCGATAACGGTTGAGCTGACATTTGAAACGGTGACCTGTGACCTGTGACCTTGGTCCCTTTTTCAATTTGCTTAACAGTCCGGGTTTTAAAACATTGATATATGATATCAATTCTAACAAATTTCAAAAGACGAAAACAGAAAAGAAAAACCATAATTATAACCAAACCGACTCCCCTCAAGATATCATAGGCTAAAGGGTGTCTCCGAAGAGTCCCTGCACATGTAAGCAAGCTTACCTTTTCACAAACATGAACCAAATCTAGCCCCAATTCAATCTCAAGCCTTGTGATACATGGGTCGGCGTGGAGTTCACCTAGTGAAATATGTTACTTCAGTGATCACCGGTAGGATTTTAAAGATCATATATCTCAATGCATGTATTGTTTTATTTTAACTTCATATGTCCCGTTCAGCCATTAAAAACCCCGACTTTCATAAAAGGGTAAACTCTGAAGGGTAGTGGAAGATATAGAATGGTGACTGATATAAATTCTAATACTAACCATTCTTGAAAGATGCCTCACCTTCAGATCTTTCTCCATGCGTGTCCAAGAGTGATGATTCCACAATAAACACAACAGATGTTAGGGTTAGTTATAAGAATTTCCCACTTGCCTCAATTTCGTCCTTATACTTTCAATTGTAATACATTAAACCTTGAATTGGTTTCTAAGACATTAAAGTCATAATTAATTAGGGAAAATTGAAAATGAGATTCTCAAGTGATTAGAAAGATGACATTTGGGTATAAGTTGATAAACAGGTACCCAAATCACTAAAATAATTGCTTTTTAAAGTTAGAATATTATAAAATTATTTTATTAAACAATTTTCGGGCTATATGAAGGGTTTAGAAATTTTGATTTTATGTTTTTTGGATGGGCTTGGAAATACGTGTAGTAAGAGTGGACACCAGCCCGCAAGCCAGAGAAGCCTACCTAGCCTAGCCTGATTATTTTAGGGATTGGGATTAATATTTGAGCTTGTAGAGCCGAGTTGGGCAAAATTTTTAAGCCCAATTATTTTTTAGGCCAGGCCTAGGATGAAAATTCATAGCCCGGCCCAGCCTGATCTGCCCTCATGTGTAGCCATACCAGTTGTGGTGGCCTTGCTATTGGATTCTCCAACATCAACTATTAATTTATTCCATTCAAAGAATAATTTATTCTATTCTTTGATTTTCAAAATGACAACTATTTAACAACTATTTATTATATCTAATTCCCCACATGCATTGTCTCAAAAGTCAAAAAGTGAAGTGCACTTTGTTCATTATTTTTTTAATAAATTTATACAAAGAATGCCAATAGTTCGGGCCAAATGAGCTGGCCTAGACTTTTTAGTTTAATTTTTGGACAGGTTTGAGAGAATGAAGTTAGGCCTGAGGTTGGGCCGAGCCGGGCTGGGCTCGGGCTACCATAATAATTATTATTATGTAGTGCAGGCTCAGCCCGAACCTAGCCCAGCCCGCCCGTTGTCCACCCCTAACGTGTAGGCCTGATTTCAGGTTAGGTCAAGCTCGGGTCAGTGCTTTATTTGATATATAGGCCTGATTTCAAGAGTATTCACATATTTGATGATTGATATCATGCCTATTAGAAATTTTGCTTGATGCACCTTTCTGTTATTGTACCAAGAATTGTGATAATTTTCCAGAATTAAATGATAATTATTATTGTTATTTTTTTTTTGGTACGACAGGTGCCGTGTGGCTTCATTCACGAACTTTCACAGGGCCATGTAAAACTAATATAATACATTAATTGTATCTGGGAAAGCTACCCACTAAAGTTTGGCATTGGATATGCTTACAATGCCATATAAATATAGATGAAGTAAAAACAGATGAAGATAATTAAAAAAAGAGCAAGATAAATTTAGCAAGAGCAAACTAAAAAGAGGCCTAGAGGTTAGAACTAGAAGCCGAGTTCTATGAAGATTAGAGAGGTCTGGAAAATAATTTTGAATTGGAATTGATGTAGTTTGATAGGATATGTATCTACAAAATGGTAGCAATTGACATGGACTTTCTGGGCTTTTTGTACAACTCTCCGAGGGACGTTTCTCAAGCACAATGATACGTGATTCCAACAATAATGTTTACTGTAAAATGTAATTATCTCAAGAAGATTGTGTGTTCATTTTTAAACAGTATAAAAGTTATGTGATTTACGCTTAAATCACTAGGGTAAAGTATAATTACTCCTTAAAAATGTCTAATAAAAGTTAGTTTTAAAGCATGCAAAAACCAACACTTTTGGGACTACTGCTGCTAGCCTGTATAACAAAGTCTTCAAGTCAACTGCCGTGTTGAAGAAACAGAAGTAAAAGTGAACATTGAGAGATCCCCTGTTGTAAGGAAGAGCATTTCGTTCCCCATTTATTTGTCACTGCAGTGGCTGTTTCGGTTTCTTTAATTTGGGAATTTTGATTTTGAAATGGCTATGGCTGTTCCCTTCTTTCTTGCTTTCTCTCTGTTCTCGCATTTGGCGCTTTTTCACTCAGTTTTGGCTCAAACTACTTGTCCGAAATCATTCGACTGTGGAGAGATCGGACCGACAAGCTTTCCTTTCTCCAATTTCACGCATTCTCAATGTGGGTTGTGCAAGGTAGCTTGTGAAGGAACGCTTCCACAAATCCAACTGGGAAATGAAGGACCATTGTACGAGGTAATAGAAAACAACATAACTCAGACCCATAAGATCCTGGTCAAAATCCGAGACCAAACTCGCCAAAGTCTTTTAGATCACAGAAGTTGCGATACGTTCAGTAATTACACTTTTCTCAACTCTCCTTCGATTTCATTTACAATCCCTGACAATCTCACCTTGTTCAAATGCAATACAAGTTCTGAAACTTCCCTCATAGATTATAGTTCCTATGGATTTTACAACTACTCGTCCTGCAGAGGCCAAAATTTGTTCTATAGATATCCAGATGATAGATCTTTCACTCCTGCTAACCTGAGCCTTAAATACTCAGTAATTCAGCTGCCCTTGAATACATCAAACATGGAACCTGATGCCACAGACCCGTTCGATCTATTGGCGGCTAACTTCTCTATTCAATTACATGTGTCCAAGGATTGTCAAAAGTGTCACATGACAGGAGGCCAATGTCAAAATGACAACCAAAAATTTCATTGTGCAACCAAACAAGGTATTGTCACTTCTACAATTGACCTGCGGCTATGCCTGGTCCATATGCACTGATTTGTTAGCTTTGGAGAGTGTGAAAAGTGAATTACGTTCATTTAACCTTCTATTATGCCTGAACTAATCGTCCTGGTTGACGTTTGTTGCAGGAGGAACCGACTCCGGATTGATTCCAAGCCCAGGTAAAAAAACATATGCACTTGTACCCAAAAAAAAAAAGAAGAAAAAACATATGCACAAGTAAACTCTGCATCCAGTTGAATATATCAAGTTTCTTCATTAGATTTTCATGTTACCTTCTGTACATGACTCTCTTTGGTTTTCCATTTTTAAGGTGTTGCTCCACTGCCTTCAGTCCATAAAATACGAGGTACTTTATAGTTTAGTTTGGCTTTTAATGGAAACTTTTAACAATTTATGTATTGGTAATTGTAGCATTAGCACTACTATTTACGAATCCTAAAATTGACTATCATGATCACTTGTGTCTTCCTCAGTTATATCCAGAGAAGTTATTGTAATTTTTGTTGTCTGGCTCATATCTGAACTGATCTATGTTGTCCAACCTGAAGTCATTTCCGTTCTAGTGAGCAATTAAAACTTTTTAACTTGGTAAAATCATAGATGTCATGATAATGGGTTTATGACACTGGTCCTTACAGTATGTGTTACTTCTTGACTTGTCAAAGTTTACTGGAGAAATAGCTGAAATCATTTTCCTCTTAAGAAAGTTCTAATTATTTGGCTGTGTTGCAGGAAGCAATAGTAATTTGAAGATTAAAGTTGTAATAGGTAATTCATTTCGTTAAATTAATCCATGTGTTATTTCTCCCACATTCTTTTGAGGATGAGTTTAAATACTTCTAATTAATGTATGTATCTACACATATATGTGTGATAACTGAAAGTGACACCACCACTATGTACCCCACATGGTTTCAGTTTAAATTAAAAAATAATAGATATGTCTGATGTCATTTCCTGCACCCTTTAACTTTGTCATCTTATGCATTTGATCACAGGCATTGCAGCAACTGGAATGGCAATCGTAATTACCCTATTTTGCTACTTCACTAAGAAATGCTTATCAAGTAAATTTCCAATCTTTGGGAAGTTAGTAACCGAGGATAATCAAAATTTTGAGGCCTTTCTAAAGAACTTCGGGTCCCTTGCCCCAAAAAGATATAGCTATTCAGAGGTTAAGAAAATCACCAACTCTTTCAAAGACAGACTCGGACAAGGAGGCTTTGGCAGTGTGTACAAAGGAAAGTTACCCAATGGCCACCTTGTGGCAGTGAAGGTTTTGAAGGAATCAAAAGGTAATGGAGAAGAATTTGTTAATGAGGTTGTGAGTATTAGCCGGACATCTCATGTTAACATTGTCACTCTTCTAGGTTTTTGCTTTGAGGGTCACAAAAGGGCTCTCATCTATGAGTTCATGCCAAATGGATCTCTAGAGAAGTTCATATATGAGAGAAGTTCCTCCACAGAAAGTCAATTAGGGCGGGAAACATTATACAAAGTTGCAGTTGGCATTGCTCGAGGATTAGAGTACTTACATCTTGGTTGTAGGACACGAATTTTGCACTTTGATATAAAGCCTCATAACATTCTACTAGATGAAGATTTCTGCTCGAAAATCTCTGATTTTGGCCTCGCTAAATTATGTCTTAAGAAAGAGAGTATCATATCAATGTTGGGCACAAGAGGGACTGCGGGTTACATTGCTCCTGAAGTATTTTCTAGAAACTACGGAGGGGTCTCTTACAAGTTAGATGTTTATAGCTATGGAATGATGATTTTGGAAATGGTTGGAGGGAGAAAGAATGTTGATGTAGGAGTTGATCATACGAGTGAAATATATTTTCCAGATTGGATATATAGTCGTCTTGAACCGGATGAGGAAATTGGACTGCATGGTATTACAAATGAAGAGGAAAATGAAAGATCAAGGAAGATGAAAATAGTTGGCTTGTGGTGCATACAAACAGATCCCTCAAACAAGCCATCAATGAGTAGGGTGGTGGAAATGTTAGAAGGAAGCCTAGAGTCCTTGCAAATACCACCCAAGCCATTCTTGTCTTCTCCTCCAAGAGCTCCGACAGATTCTACAACCACATAGACAAAATAACCCTTGTGCTTCTCTGACTGTAATTTGATGGAGTCATTCTTGAAAAGCTGGAAGTCTAATTTCGTTTGTTGTTCTGATGTGAGCTATCTCTCTATACGCATCATAGTACATTGTAGCATTTATTATTATTATTATTATTGTTATTATTTGTTTTTCCATAAGGGTATCTGGTGTCTTAACTTCTGCTGTGTATTTGTTGAACTTGGAACTCCAAAAGTAGTTAAAAAAGAAGTAATTTGTTAATATCAGGGATTATTTCCTTCGCAGAGTGAATCAGATAATGAAGGTGGGATTTGAAACGATTAGTCTTTGAGATCACTAAAAGGAGACTATATCTGACATCTAATATTCCAAAATCTATTCTTGTCATTTGTAATATTTTTAGCTTTTTTACAGTGGGGGTAAGGTTCTAATCATGCTTTTTTAGGTAACACAAGGTAATCTGCCTACTTGTTGAACCTTTATGATAGTTTTACATGAGATACGTCATGAGAGTTCATCCCATGACGTGTCTGAGTATGCTTGGGTTCAATTCCTCAGTGGAGTGTTTTTTTGGGGTCAAGTCAACCCCACTGTTCGTCACATTGAAGACAGTTGTCTGCTTAGATAATTCAATACCTTACCCGAAGTTGGTGGACTGGGTGTGTTGTCAACCTCCGGTAGTTTAAACACCCGAAGTTGGTGGACTGGGTGTATTGTCAACCACTGGTACTTTACACGATAGAGGTGGATCTGAAGCACCCTACCTTAGTCTGGTTCTTCTTGTCATAAAAAGAAAAAAAAAAAAAAAAAGCCTGAGGATGCTAATATATAAGAATGGCAATTAGACCCGAAAAAAGTAAACTTTTAATTGGTCAATATCAATCATTCTAATTGTAGTTTATTATAGAGTGACATTCTCATGCCTTATTTATATAAATAAAATAATTTCATATTGGGGAAATCTGTTGATTACCAAAAAAAAATTTATGTTGTTACCTTTTATCATTCATTGCCCAATGTCTTATCCAAAATAAATTATTTTACACGTTTCCCATTGAAAGCTTAAATGCACTTTGTGAGATTTCTTATAAAGTAAAAAAAAGGGTTTCATTTATTGAGTTCCAAGCTTGACGAAATACAAGAATCAAACAATAAACTGGAGGCAAATAGAACAATGTTCCAACAAGCTATTGATAACAGAAGCTAAATTCACTCGTAATAGGCTCCATTAAATTAATTTAGTACTGATGGCATTAGAGGCAATTTGTGAGACCATGGTCCTTTAGATCAGTTATAGAAGCAATCCAATTAGAATTTCTATAACAAAACAAAAGTTCATTATAAATTTCTTCATTGATATTATACAAGAAAAAAAAAAAAAAAAAGAACAGGGTCATGCTATGATTTAGCCTAACTATATAACAAAAAACAAATAAAAAAGGTTCATTATGAATTTCTTAATATACAAGAAAACAAAAAGAATAGGAAGGAGAGAGAAGGAGATGCCAATTAGAGAGAAATTTCTTTTTTTTATTATTTAAGGAACATTTTCTTTTTGACAATGTAAAATAGCATAACAATTATTCATATTGAAGCCACACTGAAATCATATGAAATAATGACCACCTTACAAAATGTGTGGATGCACACATTGTTCAATGAAATACTTACTTTTCAATGAACTTCACAACTTACTTTAGATGATCTAGACTCATGAAAAAATGGGTTAGGGGGAGAGTATAAATAAGAAAACAAAACTCGATGTGGGTTTGAAATGGGATAGGGTTTAGGTCACTCCACCCCAAACTTCTTATTCTTGAGATGTAGGGTTTTATTTTTTTTATTTTTTTATTTTATATTGTATTAATGTCTATATAATTTGCATTATTTTTTATTTTTAGAGATTTATTTTTATTAAAAATTTTACAAGGGTTAAACCCGTTTCAACCTAAATTTCAAATAACTTAAGTGAATGGGAGCGGAGTGAAAAAGTTCTACCCGTTACGGATTTAGAATGAAATATGGGATATAATTTTTCTATTTGGCCAGGGTCATGATAAGATTTAGTTTAACTCCTACCAAATATGCGGTTGCCATGCCTACCAATATGTATCTCTACACATCGGAATGCTATAGTCAGTGTAACGGGGGAAAAGAAGTCCATACATGGTCATGGTCATTGTTTCTGTTTTAGGTGACATAATGGTAGACTAAAGGCCCTTTACAGGCTGTGTTGTGCTCAATGCCAAGACTCAAGCCAATGTTTTGAAAATAAGATCGTTGAGCAAACTGCAATAGTGACCAGATTAAGGGTTAATAGTTCAATAGTTGGGTTAACCGTTATTAAACCGTAACATAATAAATATATTTAAATATATGTTTAAAAAAAATATATGATTTTTTTGACATTTCATACCATTTTTATGGGTTTTTATTGAATCGGCGGGTTTGGAAGGATTTTTTGTCTAGTTCACCAGTTTAACCATTGGATCGACCAATTTTTTGTCGGTTTTTTGCTAAACTAGTTTTAAATGTGAATCGGACCGTTTTTTGAACAGTTTCCCGATTTTTTTGATTGAACCAACCGGTGTGGTCTGGTTTTTGAAGCACTGATTCAAGGAACTTTAGCTTAGGGTAAACAATCATTTACTCCATTCAACTTTGCCTTAGATTTTAATGTCATCTCTGAACTTTGATTTCTTCTATTTAAACCCTCCAACTTTTAAAAGAAAGTTAATGTAGTCAAACTTTTCAAAATAAGTAAGAAAATTAAATATGAATTATACTTTGACCTTCTAAACTATAACTTAATATTACTTTACCCTCATTCAACTAATTCTAATTACATTTGTACCGTCATAAAATTTAAAATTGGGGATTTGTTTGGTCAAAATTTTTATATTAATCTCTATAGCAAATAGAAAAAAATAATTTTGTAGCTATAAAATGTTATAAATTATCTCAAAAAGCCTAAAAAATGGCTCAACTGATCTACAAATTTTATTTTTGTGGACCACTACTTATTAGCACTAACAATATCAAGGAGATTTTTGTACATACGCATTTGTTAAACATGGACAAAAAGTTTTATATTATATGTGATCTGAAATGCTACAAGTGTTCAATTTTTCTTTCAATAGTATTAATACTAACTTAAATTCTCATAGTTTATGGGTAGAATATAACAACTTTAAGTTTAGCAGGTAAAGTAAAACTAAATCATAATTAAGAGGGTCAAAGTGTAATTAATTTTTAATTTTTTTAACTTAGTTTGAAAATATTGAACCACATTAATTTTCTTTTAAAAGTTAAAAGGTTAAAATAAAATAAATCAAAATTTAATAATAACATTAAAATTTAAGACAAAATTAGAGAAATTAAATGATTATTTACCTTTAGTCTAATAGTCTAGTCTTCTGCTAGTCAATGAGTAAGTTGAGAAACAAATCTCCTGGCACTTTGAGTCACTAACTGCGTCCAATCAATCTTCAAAGACTATTTTTTAAATTTTTGGATAAATCGGCAAAAAACAAAAAAGCAAAACCAAAGACTACTTTTAGGAAGTCTTCAGATTACAGCTATTTTTCTCTCTTCATCCCCCCCTTTTTTTTTTCTTTTTATATTCCATTTTTTCCCAACTGATCAGTGGCGTAGTATACAATGGGTTAACCCCGAGAGTAGTCTAATGGAGATTGGGACGAATTGTAGACTTGGACATTATAAGTTTAAAACTTGATAATCTTTTGAGGTCAGGTCGTGAGAGGTTTATTTTTTATAAATCCCTTAGTCAAAATGTTTTTGACTAATATAAGGAGGAGATTAGTCGAGATGCACGTAACCTGTTCTGGACTTTTCTAATTGCATAACCAAAAAAAAAAATTATACAATGGGTTTGGGTCTCTGGTATTGCCTGGTGCAGGTCTTTAATTGAGTGATCATAAAGTTTTCTCCATGGGCGATGGCTAATTACTCTTTTCTTTTAATTATTCTTGTTCTGTCTACATAGCGGAAGAAAAGAACAAATACTAACCTAGTTGTCTAGCATTCAAACGTGGTGGTCTCAGTCTGATCAGCTTTTCTTTTTACAATATAAAACCCATTGTAAATGCGGGTTGTGTTCGGTGAACTGTGATGAACTAGTTTCATAGGTCCAGCCCGAGAAAGGACGCTGGTATGATGTCATGGGCCAAGGCTATATAACTCAGGATTAGAACATTGCGTGAGAGGCCTCATCTTGCTTAATATAACATTTAGTTTAAATGCATATGTTGTAGTGCATGATAACCTTAATCAAATAGTTTGAATAGCATCTTCTAATGGTAGCATGTCATGAGAGGATTAAAGTATTTTTAAGTATGATTAATTAACTTAATCCTTGATTAATTAATATAATTAATCTCTATACTTAGCTTAATATTAATCATGATTAATTATCATAAGTGTGTTGGATTATATTAATGAGATGGATTAGTGAGAGTGGTGAAGCAAGGAGCTCTTAGGTGTCTTGATGTGAGCAAGTCATATAGGTGTGTATTTAAGGTGTCTATTTCACCCTAATTAAGGTGTGTGCTTCATTGCTAGCATGTGTGTGTGCTTGACATGTGTGTAATAGATACAAGCTGTATCTATAGTTAGCATCAAGGCAAAGGATTAGAGAGGAAAGAGGTGCTTGTGTTGTATATTGTGTTTGGCAAGGGAGAATGTGAGAGAAATGAAGAGAAAAAGGAAAGAAAAGAATAGAGAAAGAGGAGATTGAGAAAGAAGGTTATATAGCATTTGCTTGACGTAAGGAATGGATTTTTTGTTTGTATTTCTTCCATTAGCTTGGTTAGAAATCTGTTTAAAGTTTTTCTATATTGATAATCACACGTTGGAAGATTGAGTTTAATTATGTTGTGGAAAAGTGTGAAAATGAATGGAAGAGGTGAACTATTAATGTTTTTATGGCATACTTTATGAGGTGATGTGCATATTCGTAAAGGTCATGCCTCCATGCAGTTGATTGTAATGAATGCTAAGAACTTAGTTTTCTTATGTTTGAATGTCTAAGTGTCGGCACTTTTTATTTGGGAGTTGACACTTCTGTCCAAAGAGTTTTTGTTTTGAAGTACATGGGTTGAGGTGTTGACACTCTTCAGAAGGTGCTGACACATTTTTATTGCTTACCTTGTTCTTGGCATTCTGTCCGTAGGGGTTGACTCATTTTTTCAAGGTATCGACACTTTTAACATTTTTACAAACTTCACTGTCTATTTCTAAGGATTCACACCTGTGATTGGAGGGGTTGACACCTTGTGACTAGAAGAGTTGACACCTAAGTCTCGAGGGTTAACACCTATGTTTCAGGAATTGACACTTTGTTACAGGGGTTAACATTTTTTCTTTAAGTTTTTAATATGTCATTTGAAGGTGTTATCTCTCATGTTGATAAGTTGTAAGCTATGAACATGTATAGATTGTGAGCATATATATATGATATTATTGTGTTGTATGATAGGTTCAGAGGCGGCTAAAAACACTCCAGTTCCACCTAAGGAGTGATTCAACTTTGCTTTACACATCAAACGAGCTGGGGGTTTAAGATATTCTTACTTGTATTGAATTAAATGTCTTATTGTCAATGTTAGTGTTGATGTTGGATTATGAGATGACATTGCATACAACATACATTGTGTACATATCTTGCATTTCACGGAGAAGGTTAAGTCGATGTGGGACTAACTTAAAGAACGTCGATGTGAGACATTCTTAGATAACTTGCCTTATCCATCTTGACAGTATTATTAAAATGGTGAGCATATATGGTGATATTAAACATTGCATCACAACAGACATTCCATTTCATGGGGCATTCCTTATTGGTGTTGGAGATAATTGAATGATAAATTATCATTGAAAGATGGATTATTTATTGGTGATTGATTATCTATCATTCATTCTTCATTGTTGAGTCAAGGTTAATCCTTGTTGACTCAAGGTTAATTCCCATATTGATTTTGATGATAACTAAACCTTGTGTTATGTTTCTAATGAATCTACTTAGTGTGCAGATTAACAAGTTCATAACCTAGACTTAAAGTTGAATCTTAAGTCTAATACATATCAAAGGAATGCACAACTAGTTCAAGAAGCAAGAAATGAATTCAAAGGGCTATGCAATGAACCAAACTGAGAAATGATGCCTATTTCCACTTCAAACATGTGTTCTGCATTTGAAGAGATTGAAGGTGTTCAATTGAAGCTTCCTTCAAGTATGCATAGTTTTAATGAAGATTGATTTGCACCAGACTAAAGACTTCATCAGTTGAGGAAATGAAATGATCAGTTAAAGGTGAAGAATGGAGACGATGTTAATGCCTAAAGAAGATTTCATCAGAATACACAAAGATCAGTTGAAGAAGTGCATGCTCAGTTGAATATGAATTGGCTGTTGAAGAGTTTGGAAAGTGCTCAAGAGATGATCTCATCTGGTATGGTTAAGACCAATTCAAGACAATGAGATTGAAGTTGCTAAGAAGAAGACTCACAATGAATATCTGATCTCTACATGGAATCCAAGTGAAGAATTCTTCTACAAGTGTAAAGAGTCAATGAAGACTAGATGTATGAAGAGATTTCATCAAGTCTGCAATGGACTCTGTGAAGTGTTTATTGAAGAATGAAGAATTACTAGCAAAGAGAGGAAATCAGAAATGAAGCAGTGTGAAGCTCTACAGAAAGCTTGGCATTAAAGAAGAAGTTCTACAATGAATTGAAGAAGCTTTGTAAATGAAGAAGAAAAGACTAGCCTTGATCTAGTGAAGCTTTGACTATTTGAGATTCAAGAAGAAAATCAATATCCGATGATTAATCCAATCCAAATTTGAATAGAAGTTAACTCTGATGAGTTAGGAAGATTTGATTGATCATCATACCCCAAAGACATACTCCTTGAAGATCTTATACCAGTGCTTTGATAAGCTTGATCAGTGGAAATCTGAAGGCTAAATTCTGGGCAATGAGGAGACTCATGGAATTGAGGTGTCGGCTCTTGCACACAGACGCAAAAATGGCCTGAAGACAAATTGGACAATGAGTGGACACATTGAAACAAAGTGTCGCATCTTGAACATAGAAGCAAAAAGCCTGGAGACCAAGTAGGCAATGAGCGGACACATTGTAATGAAGTGTCGCCTCCTGGTGCCAGACGCAAAGGCTTAAAGACAATATGATCAATGAGCGGACACTTGAGGATGAAGTGTCGCCTCCTGGTAACAGAAGCAAAAGGCTTGAAGATCAAATGATCAATGAGTGGACACCTGAAGCAGAAGTGTCGCCTCATGACAGCAGAAGCCTGATATAAAGAAGACAGATGAACAAGGAGTCGCCTCATCAACATGAAGAGGGGACTCATGAACTCAGTAAACATCATCTGGTAAATGCAGAAGCAGTAAGTGTCGACACCACAAGAAATGGAGCCGACTCCTTCTGTCGCAACGACTATTTTTCTTAACGTTATAACAGAATGGACATGCATTTATGATACCCAACCACCTCCAACGGATGGAATCAATGCTAGGGTATATATACTAGCCTCCAACTGCATTTATACACAAGAATCAAGAGGAAAAAACAAGAAGAGACGAAAATCTACTGAATCACTGATATTCCTGAAACATTCCTCCTATATTATTCTTGTGAGCTTTGATTGTAAATCTACTCTAGTTAGAGAGTTTGTTTGTGAGTTGTATACTCTTATACACTTGTAACTGAGAGTTTGGAGAGTTCTCTTATGTGAAGCAAAACTCTTGTAAAGTTTAAGTGGAGCTTGGACAAAACCACTTGGGAATTAAAGAACTCAGTGAGGAGTTCTTGTAGAGTGAGCTGAGCACTTCATCAATCAGCAGCCCATCTTGTAATAGGTGATTACATAGTGGAAGAAGGCTTCAAGGAGGTCTTGGGGTGAGGACGTAGACCACGGTTTGTGGTTGAACCTCAGTAAATCTGTGTCTCCTTCTTATTGCTCTGTTTTCTTTGTTTCCATTGATAACATTGCTTTGCACATAGATTAGCCATTGCTATTTTGCTTAAGATTAATTTTAATTAATCTTAACTTCTATTAATCTTTGAAAAACCCAATTCACCCCCCTCTTGGGTTGCCTATTGGACCAACATTCATGAGTTTGGTTATCTAGCACGTTGATATAAAACTCATACCCACACAAGTTGTTTTGTAGGAATAGATGATGGGGTCCAGTCCACTCAAAATGATGTTGAGTTGTAGAGCTTTAGAGAGCTCTACTAGTCGAGTCATAGATTTTGTATATGTTATACACTATGTTGAGAAGTCTTCTATAGTTATTTACAGTTTGATCTTCTAAATATTTGTGAATATGATTTAGTAGTTCTTCCATGTATGCAAGATGATTGTGGGATAGTTTTATCACTAATGATGTTGTTTATTTATTATATTGTTCATATCCATGGGTTTGTTGTGAGGTGTCGTTCACAGGTTGATAACATATGCGATTTACTCGTCCTAAGAAAGCCTTAATGACACTTGATTAGGAGCGGGTGTGACATTACGATTCATGAGAGGTTTTTGGTTGAAATTGCAAGTGCACGAATCGTAACAAGTAATAAAGTGAATGAGTAAGAGTATCATTCCACGAGTATTGAAAAATTACTAATAAGTACCAAAATTTATTAAATTATGATCTATTTGATAATTCGAATAGGAATGAATTGTTGAACTAGAGAAGTTAAAATAACAAAATTAAATAAGCAAGTTGAGATCTAGAGAACAAGATTCTAGGGTTTCCGATTCACCATAACTAACCCTATGCAAACTTCCTAATTAGATTAAATATAATTATTTCCTATTTTTGATAATCGAGTTTCTCTAATTTATTCACTAATCTTTCTCAAGTATTAACGAAATAATCCAACAAGCAAACTTTCTACATCTCTGTGAAAATTTTGAACTTGTCAGATTTCATTAAGAGCAAAGAACCCTCATAAAGATTACACAAGTCCATAGATATCTCTATCCTACGGATTACTTATGGTATCTCAAGCATAAGCTGAAACAATTATCACTTCTCAGTCTCAAATTGAATCCCATATTATGTAAATGGTGATCAATCATTCACAAGCATTAAGTCCACAATGAAATACTCAACAAATTAAAACAAATACTAGTTTAATCCAATTAAAGAAAAGATTCACACAGTCATAGTTAGGCTACATCGTAGCCCTAGAAAATAGAAATTAGTTTATAATAAAACCGAATTAAACATAATCAAAGAGTTTGACATCAAGAAATTGAAAGAGATTCGGAAGAGAGAAAAACTCAAGAACTCATATCCCTTCTCCTTTTGACGTTCTGCTCCTGTCTATCGATCTCTCTTTTTCGATCTTTTCACGTCGGCTCCCCCTTCTATTCTTTTTCTCCCCTATTTATATCCTAAGAGTCCAAGAGTCTTGAAGAAAAAGGAAACCTATTACAAGTAGGAAAGAAATATTGCTAAATTCACAGGTTTCATATTTTTGTTAAATTGTGGCCCACTTTTAACAATGATGGAATTTGATTCACGAAATTCTCATGAAATAAATGTTGTAGAGCTTTAAGTCTTCTTTCTAATATCGCAAGAATCACATTAATCCAATATCTGAGTTGAAAGTTATGGCCAAAATACTGTAACCGCATCAAATCTTTATCTCCTGATTTATCTCCAGATTTTTTGTTGTGACAAGGTGTCGACACCTCTGAACCATGTGTCGACACATGAGAATAGAGGTGATATTTTTGAGCTCATTGTCGCCAGGGATCGACCCTCTTTCACAATTTCTTCAATTTAGCTTCCAAGCTCAAATTAACACCAAGTAAAGGTCTTAACTCTCTTTAAATTATCCTCCTTTTTGTCTCCTATCACAGTAAACACATATAATCAGTTCAAGCACTCTTCCGCTATGTTTTGATCGATTCTTCCGGCGAAATCCTATGAATTTGCATAATTACCTTGATCCTTCTAATCTGTAAAATATGAATAAAAACAAGTATAAATCTAATAAAAGATCCTAAAGAACTAACATGTAAGACGCTAAAGATATTAAATTGATTAGTATAAAATCAACTTATCATATACCCCCAAACTTAACATTTTGCTAGTCCTCGAGCAAAAGAAAAAAAAACATTTGATACTGATATGTTGATACTGACTCTATTTGATTCACAAAACATGCCTAAAAAATGTTACATATTTCACAACACAAGGAAAACTTTAAACATTTTTAATGTCTAGAATTTCAAATCAATTGTTAGAGTGACCTTACTCATGATTCCTTCAATGTGTGCGTGTGAACAACCTTTTACCCATAACCATTCGCTACTTCGATTGGTTTAAGTAATCAGAAAAATCTCTTTTTTTTTTTCTTTACTCCATAAGCTTGTTTTTCATAACACTCTTCACTAATGTAGACTAACACCACACCAAAGATCATTAGGACTTTATTAAGCGTGTAACATGCGGCTGGGGTAACAGCATGGTAATAGATACTATTATGGCTTAAAAATACCCTAAGCATATGAATCATCCTAACACCCTTGCAAAGCTAATTTTCCCCTTGAAAATAGTATCACGAAGCTTGTTTTCCACTTTCTCTTATCATACCAAATTTTTTTTCTTCGTCTTTTTGCAATACTACACCCCCAAACTTATTTATTTCTTTTATGAACAACTGGTGCAGTAATATTCTTTTCTTATTTTCCACCTTTTTTCTTTTTTTTCATCATACTTGAAGCTCATCCTTCCTCTATACAGTACCTCATCTCAACATATTTCTTAAAAAGAACACGTGCTTATGGTGCAAGAAATAGAAATGATTAAAAAGTTAAGCTAGCATGTGGATGACAAAGAAAAGGTATAAATAGGGTCAAATGGGGACTACCATGGATAAACAAATGTAATGCAGGCTTGAACGGCTCAAACGATCCAAAGATGGCCTAAATCCTTTCCATAGCATGATGAAGTCTAGGATTTTGCCTCAAGTGTTACTCAAACAGGTTATAGAGTTCACTAAGATCAAAGAAATTTTCTTGATTTACATAAATTGTCTCTAAGTAAACACAACAAATATGCGCTCAAGGCTATGTGCTTGAAGTGTTCAAAAGAATCATGAACAAGAGAAAACCAATACAAGAATCAAGCATCCAGATAAAAACAAAATTTATCACTTTCCAAACACCAAGTTTAGTTCAATCAAGTTGTTATCCTAGGCTTTTGGTCATCAAACCTAATCAATACTGAAATGTTGTTTTTTTTTTTTTCAAACAAAACAAAAATGAAGCAAAAGAATACAAGTGTGACCCCCCCAAACTTAGTGTGTGCATTGTCCCCAATGTGCAACAAAGAAAGCAAATACAGGGTGACAAGAAACTTCCCTGACCATTGGTGGAGATTGATCAAACTTCCTCTCTATCTCGTCTTTCCCAAACAACAACCTAAACACACAACACAATTGAGGACAAGAAGAATTAGAGCACTCAACAATTTGAAGGAAATACTAAAAATAACAAAAACTAAGGTGTAGAAATGCTTGGGTTGCCTCCCAAGAAGTGCTTAGTTATAGTTAGTAGCTTTACTGTTGCTCTTCTGCTAGGCCGAATCAAGGAGAATGGTGGTCTTCTTTCTATCAAATCCCCCATTCAGATAAGGCTTCAAATGTTGTCCATTCACTTTGAATATCCCCTGCTCATCACGAGTTACTTCTACTGATCTATGAGAAAAAACTTTAACAACTGTGAATGGGCCTGACCATCATGATTTGAGCTTTCCTGGAAAGAGGCGAAGCCGTGTATTATAAAGTAGAACTTGTTGTCCGGGTAGAAACTCCTTCCTTGAGATGTACTTATCGTGTCAAGCCTTGGTCTGCTCTTTGTAAATTCTTGCATTCTCATAAGCTTCATTGCAAAACTCATCCATCTCATTAATTTGCAAAAAACACTTTTCACTTGCCGCTTGGAGCTCCATGCTTAGGCATTTCATTGCCCAATAAGTTTTATGCTCGACCTCTACAGGAATTGATCGTAGAATTAGAACACTCAACAATTTGAAGGGAATACTAAAATAACAAAAATTAAGGTGTAGAAATGCTTGAGTTGCCTCCCAAGAAGTGCTTATTTATAGTCAGTAGCTTGACTGTTGCTCTTCTGCTATGCTGAATCAAGGAGAATGGTGGTCTTCTTTCTATCAAATCCCCCATTTAGATAAGGCTTCAAATGTTGTCCATTTACTTTGAATGTCCCCTTCTCATCATGAGTTATTTCTACTAATCCATGAGGAAAAAACTTTAACAACTGTGAATGGGCCTGACCATCGTGATTTAAGCTTTCCTAGAAAGAGGCGAAGCCATTTATTGTAAAGTAGAACTTGTTGTCCGAGTAGAAACTCCTTCCTTGAGATGTACTTATCGGGTCAAACCTTCGTCCGCTCCTTGTAAATTCTTGCATTCTCATAAGCTTTATTGCGAAACTCTTCCATCTCATTAATTCGCAAAAAAGGCTTTTCACTTGCCGCTTGGAGATCCATGCTTAGGCGTTTCATCGCCCAATAAGCTTTGCCGGATCCAACCCTACCAAGACCTTTTTTATATTATTTGAATATATCCCTAAAATTAGTTTAATTTTATTGCCTGATAATTTAGATCAACTAGCTCCAACAATTGATTTTTATTTTCTTTTTGGAAGCTTTCCTGCAATTTTAATTGATTATAAGCTTATTATCATTTTGTTTTGATTGTAGACCTTGCCAAATTAAGTTTATTCTTGTGTTCCATGTGGATTGACCTCAAACTTACCGAGATATTATTACTGCATTGCAACCGCACACTGGCATATATAAATTGCACTATTCAGAAGCGATCATTAACTGTTATCTCTAGAATTTGCTTTACCTCCCTATTTGACACCTCTGTTTGTCCGTTTGTCTAAGGATGATAAAACAATGTTGTCCAGTGTCTAACACCATACTTTAATAATAGAGCTACAAATTGCTTGTTGCAAAAGTGAGTCTCTTCATCGCTAATAATGGCCCTGGGAGTCCCAAATCTAGTAAAAATATCCTTTCGGAGAAAATTAAGCACCACTTTTCCATCATTAGTAGGAGTTGCAATTGCCTCTACCCACTTGGACACATAATCCACTGCTAGAAGAATGTACTTATTGTTATAGGACGAAGGACATGGTCCCATGAAGTCCATACCCCAAACGTCAAACAACTCCACCTCTAGAATATTCTGCAAAGGCATTTCATTTCATCTAGATATGTTCCCAGAACGTTGACATCGATCACAAGCTGCAACAAAAGCATGAGCATCCTTGAACAAGGTTGGCCAATAGGATTTAGATTGAAGAACTTTAGCCACGGTCACATTCTATTGTATGGCAATGCATCAAAATGTCTACCATCTCCTCCTCCAGAACACATCGCCTAATGATTTGGTTGGCAGAATGCTTGTAGAGTTCTGGTTCTTCCCAATAGTAGTGCTTCACTTTTGAGAGAAATCTCTTCTTTTGTTGGCAAGAAAAATCGGGAGGAATTATTTTTCCTGTAAGAAAATTGACATAATCTGCATACCAAGGAAGAGACTTGTTAGAAGAAATAGCAAAAAGTTGCTCATCCGAAAAATTATCATCTATGAGCAGTGGTTGGGACTCAAATTGCTCTTTTAACTCTAGCCGTAAGAGATGATCTGCCACAAAATTTTTGGTTCCCTTCTTGTCTTTAATCTCAATATCAAACTCTTGCAGTAGGAGAACCCAACAGATGAGTCTTGGCTTGGCTTCTTTCTTGACAATAAGGTATTTAATTGTTGAATGATCTGTATAGACTACTACCTTATTCCCAATGAGATATGGCCGAAACTTGTCAAAAGCGAAGACTATAGCAAGTAGCTCCTTCTCAGTTGTGGCGTACTTGAGTTGGACTTCATTAAAGGTCCGGCTAGCATAATAAATTGTGTGGAACTACTTGTTCTTTCACTGCCCCAATACCGCGCCAACCGCATAGTCGCTGGTATCAAACGTCAATTCAAATGGTAGATCCCGATACTTGCCGATTTGTTAAGTGCCTTGCTAATTCGACTCAATTTGTAGTTAATCCCAATTTGTTAAGTGCCTTGCTAATTCAACTCAATTGGTTGGTTGTTTTGCTCTTATGTGTTACCTATATTTGGTTTGATCCTTTGGGAGAACGATACCGGTACTTGCCGAAATTTTACTTCGATCGCGACACCCGTGCTCTTGCGGGAAGCTTTCACATCATTTTTTGGAGCAATTCAAGTTTTGGCGCCGTTGTCGGGAATTAAAAGCATAAGGCGAACACCAACAAGCCACGGATTGAAGAAGCATTTTGCAAATTGCATATAAAAAAACACAAAAATAGCAAATAAAGGAGAAAAAGAAAACTAAACAGACCAGCAAAATTGCAAACGGGTGGGATTTGATCACTCACCGTCGACGGAAGTATCTACGGCTTGGGGCCTTGATAATCTCTTTCTCCGTTAATGTGCTTAGATTTTTGGTTTTCTTTGTTTAGTTTGTTTTGTTTGATTTAGGTGTAGTTGCATTGCATTTTGTTAGGACTCCTTGTGAGGAGGCATTTAGTGGAGATAGGATAGTGTGCTTACCTTGCAAATCGGTGGTATTGATTTACATAAGGAGATTGGAGGATCGGTTGGAGAACAAAAGAAAAAGCCATTGTTTGGCAATGCATGTTTGTGTATGATGTGTTGTATGACCTAGACGGTCCATTATTTGTTGCATTCATCATCGCATGCCACATTTCACTAGGACATTCATAACTGACTTGTGAGGCTTGAGAGTGTGAGTAGTTCATCATCACTCGCACCGGGACTTCCATTAGTTGTGGACCTAGGATTTCTTCCAATGACAAACATGAATGATCAAGGTTTACCCAACGTGTTCCCTCTGAATCTTAACGCCGCACCGAATGCACCTAATCCACAACTTCACCCTAATCTTCAACCCATTCCACCGGGGTAGATCCTAATGTAGGGGGGGATGATGATATGGAAAGAGGGAGGCACCATGGCGACATGGCGGCCCCCTATCAAAGAACCTTACGGGATTACTTGAATCCTCCACGTCAAGTACCAACGTCATGCATTGTATTCCTGCCACGTCATGCCTCACTTAACATTCGGCCGGGAAGTATGCAAATGCTTCCTCAATTTCATGGAATGGACTCCGAACAACCATATGATTTCATTAAGGAGTTTGAGGATGCATGCTCACTCATCATGGATAATTCTTGCCTGAGAGAGGTTTTCTTATTAAAAATCTTCCCTTTTTTGTTGAAAGACAAGGCCAAACTTTGGTTCAATTCGTTGAGGCCTATCTCTATTCATTCATGGGCCGTACTCCAAGGAGTGTTTTTAAAGAAGTTCTTTCCCAAGAACAGAACCGAAAGCATCCGAAGGCAAATTTTCCAATTTTCCCCTATGATGGGGGAAACGTTCTTTCAATGTTGGGAGAGGTTTAAGGACCTCTTGAATACTTGTCCTCATCATGGTTTCACTGATTGGCATATCATCAACACTTTTTACTCATCTTTAACCCATCAACTTAAACACTTGATTGAGTCAATGTGTGCTGGGACGTTTCTTGACAAACAACCCCTTGAAGCCTATGAATATTTTGACACTTTAACAAACAAGGCTGGGGATTAGGCACTTACTGGGACTCAAAATCCCGAGGGTCGTTGCATTCAACAAGGGGTAGGGTGATATCAATTGAAAGAGGTTGATGATGTTAACGCGAGAGTTGCCACTTTAACCAAGAAACTAGAGGCTTTAGAATGAAAAAAAGTGTTAGCGGTCGAGAGTGAGGTGAGGAAAGAGACTTGTTGCATAGTGTGTGACACTACTGATCATGACATATCTTCATGTCCAATCATCCCGGGGGTGAAAAAAGCTTTACATGGCCAAGTAAATACAATTGGCCAATTCCAAAGAGGAGGGGGCAACCCTTACTTTAACACCTACAATCTGGGATGGCAGGATCACCCTAATTTTGGGTGGAGGAATGAAGGTATCAAAACGCTCAATAATATTCTACACCTATTCCTCCATTTCAAGCATCTCAACCTCAAGTTTACCAACCGTAACCCATGGCACAACTTCCAAATTTACCCAAAACGTATCAACCTCCTCATAGGAAACCTATGGAAGATAATTTCTATCAAATATCCAATGACATGAGAGCAGTTAATGCAAGGGTAGATAAGCAAGATAAAGTGTTGGACCAACATACTAGGATGCTTAAGGACATACAAAAGCAAATGTCTACATTGACACAAGCTTTGACTCAAAATGTCCTGAGGAGATTCCTGGCTCAACCTCAACCTAATCCAGTGGTTAGGCAAGTGCACATCATCGAGGGTGGTATGGACCCTCAAACAAGTCATGAACAAAGTAAAAGCCATCACCACTCTTAGAAGCGGTAGAGTCATGGATAAAAACATTTCTTCAAAGGACATAGCTTCTAAACCATGTGTTGACCACGAGGGAAAGGAAAAGAAAAGGAGGTTGAGGAAGAGGAAAAATCAAGAGAGGAGGGAGAGAGTGATAAGCATCAAATGAAAAAGGAGTGTTACTCTTTTTGAGACTTTGAGTGAGACCACTAGGGATAAGAGGAAGGATATCTTGAAGCATGAACCTTTTCCTTAAAGGTTGACCAAACCAAAGAATGAACTCTTGAATGCTGAAATTTATGAAGTGCTCAAGCAAGTTAAGGTCAACATCCCTATCTCGATGCAATTAAGCAAATTCCATCATATGCCAAGTTCTTAAAGGACTTATGTACTTTCAAGAGGAAGTTAAATGTCAAGGAGACAGATATGATGAATGAGAATCAAAATGCAATCTTGCAATGCAAAACCGTTCCAAAATTCAAGGACCTCGAATGTCCTACCATCTTTTGCACTATTGGGAACACTAGAATAGATCGAGCCTTATTGGATTTAGGGTCTAGTGTTAATCTTCTCCCATTTTCGGTGTATAAGGAACTTGGCTTAGGGGAATTGCAACCTACCCGTTTCACTTTATAACTAGCAGATTGGTCTATAAAGGTTCCTAGGGGTATCATTGAGGATCTGCTCATCCAAATCGATAATTTCTAATTCCCTATTGATTTCATAGTGTTGGATACTCAACCCATGGATAATTGTATAGCTCACAACCAAATTCTTGTCATTTTAGAGCGACCCTTCCTAGCTACTTCCAATGCTATCATTCATTGTAAGAATGGGTTAGTGAAGCTTTCGTTTGGCAACACCACTTTTGAATTGAATATCTTTTCGGTTGCCAAACAATCGGGTGAGTGTGAGGATATCCGGGATGTCGACATCATCGAGACCATAGTGCATGACCACTTTGAGAATGAGTTCTTTAAGGACTCCTTGGAAAAATCTTTGTTGAAGAGCGAGCCTCATGAAGCTTTAGATTGTCATGGTAAGACTTTAGGAGAAGTGTCTTCCCTAGGTCATGAGAGTGCCCAATGTATGCACGTGGGTCAATGAATCCTTTCTTTTGAACCTCTCCAACCTAGTGATACAAAGCCGATTTCATCGGAGGTCAAGCCTCCATTCCCGAGAGGAAACCATTACCAACCACTTTGAAGTATGCATTCTTGGGTGATGGTGAGTCCTATTCCGTTGTTATTTCTTCCACCCTATCTTTGAGCCAAGAGAAAAGTTTGATAGATTTGCTTAAACATCATAGGAAAGCTATAGGGTGGACCATTGTTGATCTCCATGGTATTAGTCTTTTTTTTGTGCACACATCGCATTTTTCTAGAAAAGGGGGCTAAAACCGTGCGTCAAATGCAACGGAGATTAAATCCTGACATAAAGGAAGTGGTAAAGGGTGAGGTGCTGAAATTACTTGATGCGGGTATTGTATACCCATTTCCAATTCTAAGTGGGTAAGTCTTACACAAGTGGTACCTAAGAAATTAAGTGTTACGGTAGTTAGAAATGATAGGAATGAGTTGGTGCCCACTCGTATCCAAATCAGATGGAAAATGTGTATCGACTACCATCGACTCAATGCCATGACCAGAAAGGACCATTTTCCCTTGCCATTTCTTGACCAAGTTCTAGAGAGAGTATCTTGAAAAGCCTTCTATTGCTTTCTTGATGGCTATTCCGAGTACAACCAAATTGAGATTGCATTAGAGAATTAATCTATGACTACCTTCACATGTCTATTTGGTACCTATGCATACTGCCGCATGCCCTTTGGCTTGTGCAATGCACCAGCCACCTTTCAAAGGTGCATGATGCGCATCTTTAGTGACATGGTGGAGCATATTGTAGAAGTGTTCATGGATGATTTCTCAATTTACGGAGACACTTTTGAGGGATGCCTTGAGAATTTAGGAAAGGTGTTAGAACGATGTGAGGAAAGTAACCTTGTCCTTAATTGGGAGAAATGTCATTTCATGGTTACTAGTAAAATTGTGTTAGGTCACTTCGTGTCTTCCAAGGGGATAGAGGTTGATAAGGCTAAAATTGAATTAATCCAAAAACTACCTCCACCCACTTATGTTAAGGATGTGCGATCATTCCTTGGGCATGCCAGTTTCTATTGGTGATTTATTGAGGGATTTAGTGCAATTGCTAGGCCAATATGTCAACTCTTGTCTCTTGACGTGCCATTTGAGTGGACCCCAACATGTGAACAAGCCTTTGATATTTTAAAAGGATCCTTAACCTCCGCCCCAATCTTGCGGACACTCGATTAGTCTCATCCCTTTGAGCTTATGTGCAACACTAGTGACTACGTCATGGGGGCTGTTTTGGGACAAAGAATTGACAAGAAGCCTCATGTCATATATTATGCCTCTAAAACCCTCAATGATGCCAAATTAATTACACCATAACTGAAATGGAACTTCTTGCGGTGGTTTTTGCATTGGATAAATTTCGTTTTTACTTGATAGGGTCATTGGTTATCATTTACACCGATCATCCGGCCTTTAAGTATCTTCTTACCAAACCCGAAGCAAAACCCCGCCTCATTCGATGGATTTTATTGCTTCAAGAATTCCATATTGAAATGCGAGATAAAAAAGGGGTAGAGAATGTAGTAGCGGATCATTTGTCCCGGCTTCCCCTTGATGGAAGAGCCACCGACCCCACCCCTATCAATGAACATTTCCCGGATGAGCAAATCTTATATGTGCAGTCTTTGGAGAAAGTTCCTCCCCCTTGGTTTGCTGATATTGCAAATGACCTTATGACCGGTGAGGTTTCATCCCATTGA
The DNA here is from genome assembly GCA_033060915.1 of Euryodendron excelsum. Lineage (NCBI taxonomy): Eukaryota > Viridiplantae > Streptophyta > Magnoliopsida > Ericales > Pentaphylacaceae > Euryodendron > Euryodendron excelsum. The sequence goes on along the minus strand of CM065388.1, from coordinate 13,184,588 downwards.
TCATCCATTGATAAACGCAAGTTCTTTCGGAATGTGTGTTATTTTTCATAGAATGATCCTCACTTCTTTAAATGTTACACAGATCAAATTATTCGGCGTTGTGTGCCAATCACGAGTTCCAACAAGTCATGGAGTTTTGTCACTCCCAAGCTTGTGGAGGACATTTTTCCTCCAAAAAGACCACCGCCAAGATTCTTTAATGTGGCCTTTATTGGCCAACTATGTTTAAGGACGTTCATGAATTTTGTCTTGCATGTGATAGGTGCCAATGTTTAAGAACTCTTACTAAGCATCACATGATGCCTCTTTAGCCCATTACTATTTTGGAAATCTTTGATTGTTGGGGAATTGACTTCATGGGACCCTTTACTAACTATTTTGGCTACCTTTATATCTTAATGGCGGTGGACTATGTTTCAAAATTGGTGGAGGCCATTGCCTCCCAGAACAATGACCACCAAGTGGTGGTCCATTTTTTAAAGGAGAACATTTTCTCAAGATATGGTATGCCCCGAGCCATCGTTAGTGATGGTGGCTCACACTTTTGTAATAGACCCTTTGCATTTCTATTGAAAAAGTATGGTGTGGTTCATAAGGTTGGTCTACCTTACCACCCTCAAACCCAAGGGCAAGTCGAGTTGGCCAATAAGGAAATCAAGAGAATCCTTGAAAAAACCGTCAACCCCAACAGGGAAGATTGGTCCCTTAGGTTAACTGACGCATTGTGAGCTTATCGCACAGGTTACATGACCGTACTTGGTGCATCACCATATCAACTTGTTTATGGAAAGGCTTGCCACCTCCCAGTGGAAATTGAGCATAAACCTATTGGGCCATCTGACAATGTAATGAGGACTTTGATACCATGGGGGCCCATCGAAAGCTTCAATTCAATGAACTTGATGAAGTCCGTAATGATGCTTTTGAAAATGCTAAGATTGCTAAGGCCCGCATGAAGAAGTTTCATTACCAACACATTCTTCGTAAATCCTTTAAGATTGGTCAAAAGATTCTTCTTTATGATTCGAGCCTTTATTTGTTTTTGGGTAAATTACGAAGTAAATGGGTAGGTCATTACCTTGTTACCAATATTTTTCCCCATAGAGCTATAGAAGCGAAGAACCTCACTAATGGTTTGGCTTTCAAGGTGAATGGCTAAAGGTTGAAGCCCTATTTTGAGACATTCCAGGGCAAATTGGATTGTGTGGATCTCATTGATTTGCCTTCTTTCGATTGATGATGATCTACGCTATAGTCTTTTAAGAGTAGGAGTAGTTTAGCTTAGCTTCCTTAGATTTCTTCGTTTGTTCTTAGTTTTAGTTGTTTTCATTTAGCTAGGAATAGTGTTTTCTTGTTTAGAGGATTTTACGTTAGTTTTTGAGTGAGGGTTTTTGTAGTTAATATCTTTTCCATGTTAGGCTTCGTTAGGAGCAGCTAGGTTGTTTTGGTGGGCCCTACCACTTGTTGATTGGGGAGAATCACATGACTTTGATTATGTGCAGGGAATCCCAGCTATATAGTACCTTCATATCTCACCTTTGATTCCCTTGCATGTGACCTCTTAGGCTTATAAGAGAAGGGGCTCCCGGCCATCATTTTCTTACCTTCCCTTCTCTCCCTACTCAGCCCCATTGTTGCATTGGTCCTCTTTGTTTCATTCAGCCCCATCCATGGCATCCAAGGAGCCTTCTAAGGCAAGCAAGAGTGCCCCCTAAGCCCCGAGTTTCGATGAGATGGAGGATCAGGATTACGCCGCATTCTTGCGGGCTTACACTTGCACTTCCTTGTCCTAGCTTCCTTCGGATGACGTCGTCACGGTAGCTTTCTTGGTGGCTTCTTGTCTCCTTGACGAGTCGCCCCCCTCATCTTCCGGCTCAACCAAGAAGGAGGCTACTACGTCTTCTAGCTCCACCGCTTCCAAGAAGTAGACTCGTGTAATCTACCGAGTGGTAGTTAGCAATGTAGGTTGTTGTGTCATGGACTCCTTTTGTAGGGGTCCTTTATCTTTCATTTCCTCATTGTTCAGGCCCCCTTTGGCATTGTAATGTTTCATTTCCTTGTTTAATAAAATGGTGGATTGCTTAATCACTCTCATATTGCCTTATTTCTTCCTTTTGTGACTTTGTGTTTTACATTGAGGACAATGCATTGTTCTAGGTGGGGGGTAAGGGTTGATTGCAGAGCATTCTCCCCTGTTCTTCCTATTTTGGGCCCAGTTTTTGTCTTTCTTTTCTCTTTTCATGCAGAGTAGATCAAATTTTTTGAGTTGTGTGTTTTTCTTCAGGTGCGTACATACGGTAGTCTTAGCGTACGTACGCTGGTTAAAGCGTACGTAAAGTAAAACTACCATGCGTACGCCGACGTGGCACGCTTTTATTGTAGGCTAATGGTTCATTTTCTTTACTGACCATACATACGGTGGCTTAGTGCATACGTACGATCCCGATTGCTGAGCATACTTACGCTAGCTCTTCGGCACCGTACGTACGCACTTGTTCATCGTATGTACGGCGCCCCCCAATTTCTATATAAACCCTCATTTTGGAATTGTGACTCATTTCTAAAACTGAGTCAATTCAGAGCTGACTCAGTGAGGGGTGAGTGAGGGAGTGTTTGGGAGTGTAGCGGAGCCCTACCGAATTTCAGTCATAGTCCTTCTTGTCTGTACCCGTCTTTAGTCCACATTTAGGTATTCCTCGAGCTTTTCCCTTTTCATTTTCTTACTTTTCTTTTGTAGTTCTTTCTAGTTTATTTGCTTAGATTAGTTCACTAGTATAGATGGCTCCACGGACCAAGAAGGTTCGCAGGATTCCCATTGCTTTTGATGCCTCTCGGTTTGTTAACGGGAAGGCCCAACAGTGGTATGACCAGATTTTCAGTAGGAGGGGCCTAGTGCAAGAGCAAGCGATGACTCTTGAGCACTTTGAGGGTGAGCCATATCTATGGAGAGAGATGTTTGAGGGTCGTGGTTGGCTGCGGTTGGCACAGTACAGTGGCCGATATAGGACTAGTCTGGTCGCTGAGCTGATGGCCAACATCCGAGCACTTTCGGATGTTGTAGGGGATGAGCGCATAGTTTCCACAGTTAGGGGTCAGACCATTACCATTACCCCAGCCACTTTTGTAGAGTTCTTTGGCCTTCCCCGGGTTTATGACCCAACTCTGATTTGGCCCTAGCAGGGTGAGGTAGATCATGAGGTGATGGTTACTGAGATCTGCCAGCTTGATATCTAGTGGATTTCTTCTTAGATTGAGAAGAAACTCTTTACTCTGAGATATGCACTAATGTTTGTTTTCACCTGTGGGTCGATCTATCCATTAGGATGTCGGGGAAAGGTGAGTAGGCGTAGAGGTTAGTTACTCTATGCTCTGGGGACGAGTAGGATAATTGACCTCCCCTGATACATGTTTGGCGTTTTCTACGAGTCTGTGGCTTCGACAAAGCCACAGAGGGCATTACCTTTTGCAGGCATGATGACCTAGCTGATTACACGTGCCAGAGTGGCAGTTCCAAACGACTCTCCTTTAGCCTCGGTACTTGCACCAATCGCCCTGTCAACTTAGAATAGGGTCGCAGGCCAGTTAGTGGGCATTTAGAGACAGGCTGAGGCTTTTGTTCAGGCCCAGTAGCAAGCTCAGCAGTAGCAGTAGTAGCAGGTCCCTGTAGAGGGAGAGTAAGTTCCGGCAAAGCAGCAGCAGCCACATGCCGAGGGTGAGCCACAGCCAACCCAAGTGTAAGCACCCTATTTTTGCCAGCTCTGCAATCTTCGGCCTGATCGAATTCCCTTTCAAAACTCCATAAACATATTCAAGCCCAAATCAACTTTCAAACCTCTATCCAATCAGTTAACTGCTTCTCGGGCTCGCTGGGCCCAATAGAGGCCTAATAACCAAACCTGCCCCATGGGCCTCCAGGCACGTCTTGAGAAAGTTCAAAATTCCTCAAAGTCGGTAAGTCCACCTTTCCAAAGTGATACTAGACAGTTAGGCTTACTCAACCCGCCATTTTATCCAATTTCGGTCCCATTCCGGCTAACTCCGATAAAAATAACCATTTTACCCTTGAATGCTCCAACGTAATACAAACCCCACCAAACAGTACAAAAATATCCTAGGATCATCCCTAAATGACCTGGTACGCTTAACATAACACTCTGATCCATTCCCGAACATTTTCAACCGAACTCGGCCAAAATGATCGTTTTGCTCCTAAAAACCCAAACGCGCCCCGAAACAACACCGGTCCTAGAATTTTGAATGATGGGTATTGTCACACACCCCTGTTTAACCTCAAGAGGACCTTACGATGCTAAACACCCCCAACTCAATAAAAGTCTCTTGGAGTGTCTCGCAGACACTCCGCCAAAATTGCCTTTTTTCTCTCGATTTCCCTAGTTATAACGCACCGTCAAATGACTTGAGAAATGCGTAAACTAAGGAATTCCCGGAATCTTTTTCATAAGTCTTTCCATCGATACGGCTTGATCGGAGAGATCACTTCCCGAAGTCTTTCATCACGTGGCTCAAAAACCGCTACTTACAGTAGCCCTTGGAGCGTCTCACAGATGCTCCGCCAAGGTTAACTTTTTCTCTAATTCCTTGATTATAACGCACCGTCAAATAACTTGAGACATGCGTAAATTAAGGAATTCCTGAAGGTATTTCTAGAGTACTTTCCAACGGTACGGTCAGATCGGAGAGATCGCTTCCCGAAGGCCTTGATCACACCATACAAAAATAGCTACTTTTAAACCCCCATGGAGCGTATCACAGACGCTCCTCAAAAATGTGAGTTTATGCACACTTCTTGAGATGATATCTCACACTTTTGAGCACCGTTCAAACTTCTCAAAAACACAAAAGTTCACGAAAAACCCTGGGAGAACACCGTGGACGCAACCTATTCCTCCGAAACCTTCCCGGTTGGCTCAATTATCGAGGCAAAGTTTAAACGAACACTCCCGGTGACGGAGCGTATGCTATATGCGCCCAGATTTTGATCAAATCGACTAAAGTTTGATCAACCGTCAGGATTTAGCCAGTACAATGGGTGCCACGTGGCATTCTGGCAATAGAACAGTACTGGTGCACGTGCTACATATGCCAGGGCAAATTTTGGTTAGGCGCATCTAGCACATATGCCAGGTTTCTCCCAGATTGCCTATAAATACAGGCCTCCCCTTTTGCATATTCCAGATTCGAAATTGATAGCGAAGCTCTGCAAAAACTGCTCCAGAACCTCGAAATCCTATATACATCCCACCTCTCCAACACTTAGGCTAGATTCTACCTCCCCCTAACCTATACTCTTCACCTACATAGCCTTCTATATCATAGAACACCTCCTCCCAGCCCCTCAAGCACACTTAAAGTCATAGCCTTCTATTTCATAGAACACCTCCTTCCAGCCCCTCAAGCACACTTAAAGTCCTCCAAGTTCAAGTCAAGACATCCATAGAAGATTGTAAGTGTATTAAAGGCAAAAGGTGGTATTTCTTTTTTGTTCTTGTCTTCCCCCACTTTTCTCTTCTCCCTCCTAGCCTACTTAGGCTATTCTCTATTTTAATCCCCATTTTCTACCCCCCTTTCTTTTATGCTTGAAGCAAGAGGACTCTTAGTTCATGCCTAGGGGAAAGTTGGTGAGAGCCACCATGTAGGGGGATCTCTCACTAGCCTACCTTAAGATGGTATGGCCTTGGAGCTCCTTGATTATGTGGTGTAACCTAAAACCTTGTATGTATTCATGACCCCCTTGCATATTACTATCTTGTTCATGTTTTGTGTGCTTGGCTTTATTTTCATGTTTGTAATCATGGTTTTCAAAACTTACACCATTCTTGTCTCCATGTCATTTTCAAGATCAATATTCCCTTCAAAATGGTTCTACAAGTTGGTCCATTGAAGTTTAGGATGATACTCTAGGAAATCATGCCTTAGAAAATCCCCTATTAAACCCTAACTCCCACCTTGGCATCTTTGCATTCCAATTTACATAAAAATAGTTTTCAAACTCTCTAATTCCCAAGGGTTCTATTATCTCAAATTTAGTGGTTGGAATGGCCCCATAGGACCCTCTCTTGAGTGGTCTCCCTTTTATATTGGCCATATGAGCCCTAAATTGCTAGAATGGTTCCCTTCTCTTTAGTGGTTGGAATGGCTCATGGAGCCCTTCCTTGAGTGGTGTCCCTTTATATTAGCCATAAGAACCCTAACTTGTTAGAATAATTCCCTTCGAAAATGGTTCTCAAAGTCTTTCTCTCACAAATGGTTTTCAAAAGTTCATTCTCTCTATCTTTGCATTAAAAATGATTTTTCAAAAGTTGTCATCATTATGTTGATTTTTGAAATCCCTAATCTTGTCAAGATAAAGGTTATAGTGGTCATAGGAATTCCCTCTCCGAAATAGTTTTCAAACACCAACCATATAAACCATATTCTTGGCTAAAGTCAAATTTTCATGGAAATGATCTTCAAAAGGGTTTCTCTACCAAAGTCCTTTGTATGACATGATTTATTTGTCAAAACTCTTTTCAAAGTGCACAAAACGTCTTTCAAAACCATCTTCCAATCTAACCATAGGTTAACTTGACCCTAGTTATCCAACCCTAGGTTAACTTAACCCTAGTTGTCCAATCCTAAGTTAACTTAACCTTAGTTGTCTAACCCTAGGTTAACTTGACCCTAGTTGTCCAATCCTAGGTTAACTTAACCCTAGTTGTCCAATCCTAGGTTAACTTGACCCTAGTTGTCTAACCCTAGCTTAACCCAACCTTAGTTAGTTAACCATAGGTCACCTTAACCCTAGGTCACGTCAACCATAGGTTAACCTAACCCAAGTTAGTTAACCTTAGGTCACCCCTAACCTTAGGCCAACCCAACTTAGGTTAGTATACTTCAAGGTTTCAACTCATAGACCCCTTTTAAATGATCTTTCTATTTAAAACTATTCTCATAGCCCATTTTTCCAAAACCTTCTACTCTCTTGAGATTTCAAAAACCAACTCCATAAGCTTTTCAAATACTCCTACACTCTACCTTTAAATTATTTTTAAAAATGTTTTCAAGAATTCACTACCCAAACGTGTTCCTACCACTTCTATGGTTAGGGATCCCAAAGGAAGGTGATATACCAAGAACAACCTATAAGGTTGTCCAGATTAAAGCTCCAAAGTCTTAGGTGTTTTCAAAAACTACTTTAAAAAACTTTTCAAAGGCCAATCTACTAAAACATTCCAAACTCTACCTCATTTTGAAGTTTTCAAAACAAGACTCTAAAGCATTTCCAAAACTCCCTTGAGTTGTTCCAAAAGCATTTCAAGACACTTCAAAATCCCCTTTTAAGAATTCCAAAGTTCTGTTTCAAGACACTCCACAATTCAATTTTAAAACATTTCAAACATCTCAAGTCCTATTTCAAAGGCCTTTTTCTAAAACTCTCAAGTTCTCTTTTTCTAAAGACCGCAAAGTGTCTTCAAACTTTTTCAAAGACCCCAAAGTGTCTTCAAACATTCCAAAGGCCTTAATGCACTTATTTTCCATCGGGCTCTTGCCTGAACTATGAATGACCTGATTCTTGCCAAATGAGATACGTAGGCAACCTAAAATAGTGTGGTCATAACTTCTATTTCAACCCTAATCCCTTTTTCGAAAGTTTCTATCCATTCAAAATTCCTATCTCCAACCCTTTCAAAACTCCCAAGTTTTCAAACTTCTTCCAAAACTTGCATTATGCATCATTCACCCGAAAAGTGATGATTAAACCTCGTTTTCAAAATTCTAAGGTGGATATTAAGGGGATAATGGTAATCGGTAATTCCAGTGAGTGAAAAAAGGGTGATTAGACATGTGGGTACAGAAAGGACAGGGTAGGGTGATGATCTTAGGATATCTTTCCTACATGTAACCAACCCCCGAACCATAGATTTCTGTTTTTGAAAGACCAAAATGGAGTTACTTTCAAAAAGGGCTTAAAACTCTCTAAAGGTTGCCAGAAAACCTATTTTCTCAAAAACCCTCTCTCGATGGAGTTTTTCAAAACCTTTTTCAAAAACCCTAAGTTTAATCTTCGGATTAATACTTAGTTTTGAATGGCCTAACTCACCTTAATCAAGTTAGGTGGCGACTCCTATTTTTCTAAAAATCCATTAATCAAACCAATTTCAAAGTTCAAACCTAGTCACACTCGTCCTTCTAGGAAGATGAGTTCTAATGATAGAGTTCCGTGCTTTGTCTGCGAGCCGAAAGGACTTGGTCCCAAAAACAAGGGCGCGACACCAGGCGAGTCTAGTGTTTCAGGCATTTGCCCAGCTATTAGATCAGTAGAGTGCACACATCGAGAGGTAGACCGCAGCTATCCAGTTGATGCAGCAATCTATTGCAGGACTTCAGACAGCCCATACTGAGCTTAGTGTGCGACTCTAGAGACAGCCCACACAGCACAGATCACTGCCTTACAGACAGCCTTAGGCACTCAGATTGCAGAGCTTTAGACCTCTCAGACTAGGTTTCAAGAGGAGATTCGACAGGAGCAGGCACGACAGAGTTAGATGTTGACTGACATTTTGGCTAGACTTTGGGAGTATGAGGAGCTCGACTTTCCTGACTTAGCTGTCGGTTCTACAAACCTTACATCTCTAGGAGGGCATGATTTCCAGGATGATGATGATTTTGGACTTGGGTGGGGCGGAGTTTAGATATCATCACATGTATAGCATCTCATGTATTGCATCTTATGTACATTCCATGTATACATTTCATTCATCGATGTATCTAAAGGTCTGCAGCATTTTGATGTAGCCCATTTCAGTGCCATATGATTATATATTTGTTTTGAGCTTATATGATATATTTCTTTCAGTATATGTCAACCTCCTGTATACACAGGTTCTATTGAGATATGAGTTAGTGGATATTTTGTCTTTATATGTTGCATGACGATAAGAGGTTGACGGTATTATATGGTTTCTCTCATGATGTACTTCCCATTGTTAGTATCCAGTAGTGATCTATTGATTGACCTTTATTATTCAAATGACTTCATTATACTTGTGTTTGGCTTGTTGGTTTGATATTGGTTTGCGTTGATTGACACTTATATTCCATCAAGAGCTATATACACAACACTTGCATTGGAAATGATTTTAGGCCTTGTTTGTTTATTTTGAGCCACCGAGTTTTATCGCACTTTTCCTTCTCTTTGACACCACATCTTCACACCCTTTGTGATGCAATTCTAAATCTCATGATGAAAAAAGAGAGAGAGAGAAAGAGAAGAAGAAAAAAAAATCATTAGTGGCAAGTGAAAAGCATCCCCATTCTTTAGAATTCTTCAAAAAAAAAGTGTAGAAATTGAGGGCCTATGCGAAAAAAAAAAGAAGAAAGAAAGAGAAAGAGAGAGAGAGAGAGAGAGAGAGAGAGAGAGAGAGAAAAGAAAGGGAAACAAGAATAATTAATGGGTGAAGGGAATTAACACCTTAAAAAAAAGAAAGAGGTGAGATTGATGTTGGAAGATTCAAAAGTTGAAAGGGGATAATGGCCTTTAAGGATGCATTACATGCCTTGAATCACACATGTATTGTAGTTTCACACATTGCCTTTCCTTCTTACCATACCTTGATACCACTTGATCTTCCCTTACAAAGTCCTTGATGATTCAAAGCATGATTCTCGATAGAGGTCTTGATAGAATATAAGACATTGTTTACACATCATGCTTAATTGATATCTATGCCATAAAACATTTTTTCATGAAGTCATGCCAAGTCAATACACTTGCATTGTATCATCTTTCTTAGTTTGGTTTGCTCTTTTGCATGGCTTACACGTTTACTCTTTTATTAAGAGCAACCAAGTGAGATAAACCGTGTGTTTGATTATTCTTTGAGTGTATGTCCGGAAAGTGTTTGGATTGAGGCTTTAAGGTTGTTGGTGTGAAGTGAAGCATTGAAAACTACTATGTATGATCGTAGCACACACACACTCATGAATCTTGTCATAATGTCTTTATGGGCTCATCTTGTTTGTATTGGAAGTAGAGATACATTGTTTTGAATATTACGGTATACCCACCCCCCCCCCCCCCAATGTATTTCTCCTATATTGCTCTACCTCTAGGATTGTTGATTATAAGGTGATATTTATGGGTGTCATCACTGCAAGCCCTCACGAGACACTACTCGTCCACTAGGGGTAACTTAGGGGTTCAAAGGCTTGATGCATACGCTAAATGCATCTGGGACTCCCACGAAAGTGGAGATTATCTTGTTGTACATATTTGTTTTACTTTTCGCATTTTTGCTAGGGACTAGCAAAAGCTAAGTGGGAGGTGGTGATTACACTCCAAAAAGTGTAATCTAAAGTCCCTAAATAGCTATTGTTAGTCCAATTATGGTGTGTATATACCTCATATATAATAATTGTTTTAAATAAGTGTTTGTGAGTATTTTGCAGGTTCCGAGTGGAGAAAGGGAAAATTTAGAGCAAAAAGAGCCAAAATGTGCATTGATCGCACGTACGGTTGGAGTCGCCATACATACGGTGCTCCCACCGTAGGTACAGTAACATCCATCGTACGTACGCCTGCAGCAATTCACCAAACTTCAAAGAGTACGAATCAGCGTATGGGTGACCGTACGTACGATATGCTTACCGTACGTACGGTGAACAGTACTGTATGTACGGTCCCGACAATTCCTGTGTGTGTTTTGCAACTATATCTCTGGGGAATGATGCGAGTTTTTGTATATATCTTCATTTTAGGCTAGATTTTTAGTGAGTACCAACTGTAGAGAGAGAACGTGGATTTATATTGTATTTTTCTTCATTTTCTTACACTTTCTTGGTAATCAAACACCAATTTCTTCATCAATCAATGAGAAATTTGCAATTCTTCATTTTTTTTCTTATGGAATCAAGTAGCTAAACTCTTCCTTGGATGCAATTGTGAAGATCTACCAAGCATCTTCAAGGTCTTTAATAGAGGTATATACACTTCAATGTCAATGAATTATCTTATGAATTATTCAAATTCATATCAATTATGTTGTAAATCTGTAGAAAACTTGGATTCAAAATCACTTTTGGTAATTTCTATGCATAATTCCTTAATTGGTATAGGTATTGCACAAATGATGATTTGCTTCTAAGAATGTTAACAATTAAACCCCAATTTACATCCAATTGAGTATGAATTCCCATACTTATGGTCTAAATATTCCGAATCAAGGATCCGTGGAGTGATTCCTTGATTTGAGTAATCAAACCCTCCATTGAGGTACTTGTAGAGAATTGATAGATTAGATCAATTGTATCCAAGCTTTTCATTAATCGTTCTTAACTTTAGTTAGAATTGTTTTAAATACGTAGTGTAATTAGTTTCATTGGTAGTTAACACAATCACACCATCAAAGCAATTTTCGGTCTTATTTGTAGTTAATTCCAATTTGTTAAGTGTCTTGCTAATTCGACTCAATTGGTTGATTGTTTTGCTCTTATGTGTTACCTATATTTGGTTTGATCCTTTGGGAGAACGATACCGGTACTTGCCGGAATTTTACTTCGATCGCGACACCCCTGCCCTTATGGGAAGCTGAATTTCATATCATTTTTGGGAGTGATTCAGCCGGTGGGAAAAATTTAGCAAGAAACTTCTAAGCTAAATCCTCTCAACTAGTGATTGAATCTGCGGGCAGTGAATTCAGCCAATTCTTTGCTCTGTCTCAAAGAGAGAACGGAAATAGCCAGAGGCGAATAGCATCATCAGTAACGCCATTGTGCCTGAAAGTGTCGCAAATTTTCAAAAAACTTGCCATATAGGCATTTGGGTCATCACTCGGCAATCCATGGAACTGAATTGATGTCTGGATCATCTGTAGGATAGCTGGCTTAATCTCGAAGTTGTTGGCTTCGATAGTAGGCTTCCTGATAACTGAATGGATTCCTGTGACCTGTGGTAGAGCAAAATCCCTTAGTGCCCATGTGTCCCGTCTTGGATTCTCGTTGCCTACCATAGTGTTTGAACCTTTCTGAGCTTCTCGCTTCTTCTTCCTTAGTCCCTTTGCAGTTTTTTAGATTTTGGGATCGTAAGGTAGTCGCTCCAAACTCTTGCTTTGTCTCATACACTAAGCAACCACCTAAAAATCAAAGACATAAATCAAATTAGACCAAATTTAACTAGTATTGATATTATCAATAATTTTATCTAAATTCCCGGCAACGGCGCCAAAAACTTGTTGGTTGAAATCACAAACGCACGAATTGTAACAAGTAATAAAGTGAATGAGTAAGAGTATCGTTCCATGAGTAATAAAGTGAAAATTCTGAACTTCTCATATTTCATTAAGAGTAAAGAACCCTCATAAAGATTACACAAGTCCATAGATATCTTTATCCCACGGATTACTTATGGTATCTCAAACATAGGCTGAAACAATTATCACTTCTTAGTCTCAAATTGAATCCCATATCATGTAAATGGTGATCAATCATTCACAAGCATTAAGTCTAAAATGAAATACTCAACAAATTGAAACAAATACTAGTTTAATCCAATTAAAGAAAAGATTCACATAGTCATAGTTAGGCTACATCGTAGCCCTAGAAAATAGAAATTAGTTCATAATAAAACCGAATACAAACATAATCAAAGAGTTTGACATCAAGAAATTAAAAGAGATTCGGAAAAGAGAAAAACTCAAGAACTCAGATCCCATCTCCTTTTGACGTTTTGCTCCTCTCTATCGATCTCTCTTTTTTGATCTCTTCACGTCGGCGCCCCCTTCTATTCTTTTTCTCTCCTATTTGTATCCTAAGAGTCCAAGAGTCTTGAAGAAAACAGAAACCTATTACAAGTAGGAAAGAAATATTGCTAAATTCGCGGGTTTCATATTTTTGTTAATTTGTGACCCACTTTGACCATGATGGAGTTCGATTCACGAAATATCTTGTGAAATAAATGTTGTAGAGTTTTAAGTCTTCTTTCTAATGTCACAAGAATCGCCTTAATCTGATATTTGAGTTGAAAGTTATGGCCAAAATATCGTAACTGCATCAAATCTTTATCTCCTGATTTTTCTTCAGATTTGCTGCTATGATAAGGTGTCGACACCTCTGAACCATGTGTCGACAGATGAGAATAGAGGTGATATTTTTGAGCTCATTGTCACCAAGGGTCAACCCCTCCTTCACAATTTCTTCAATTTAGCTACCAAGCTCAAATTAACACCAAGCAAAGGTCTTAACTCTCTTTAAATCATCCTCCTTTGTGTCTCCTATCAAAGTAAACACATATAATGAGTTCAAGCACTCCTCCGCTATGTTTTAATTGATTCTTCCGGCTAAATCCTACGAATTTGCATAATTACCTTGATTCTTCTAATTTGCAAAATATGAATAAAAACAAGTAAAAATCTAATAAAAGATCCTAAAGAACTAACATGTAAGACGCTAAAGATATTAAATTGATCAGTATAAAATCAACTTATCAGAGGTCTTCTAAAATCGCTTACACTAGCATAGTTGTGATGCAAGTGATTTTATTTACCAGTACATTAAAACTAGTTTAACATGGTATTAGAACTATTCTAACATGATATCAGACTTAATTCAACATAGTATCATTTCCATTTCAACAATCATGATTAGGGATGGCAACGGGTGGGTTTGGGTCGGGAGACTTCTATCCCATCTCTGTTCTGCCATGACCACTCCCCCCGTCCCATCCCACCGCCTTTACGTTAGTAATTTTTTAAATACATCATGGGCAAAGTAAAGGTCGAAATCACACAAATAAGAAAAAAAATTAAAATATTCATATTCTATTATAATATGTATATAGATAATAAATATACATATATAAACAGAACGAAACAGGATGGGGCAAGGCATGAACCCGAGACGTCAGGTTGTTTTACCATTCCTAGTCATGATGATCAACAGATGCAAATGAATGGTCATGATTCTAGAGGCATGTCCATTTGAAGTGACCCCTTCCACAACGACTAGATAATTTTTAAAAAAAGACTTGTTGCACAGTATAGTGCACATGAACATGCTATGCACTAACCAATAAACTAATGCTGTATTTTGAAAATTGTTTTAAAGTCTCGAACAAAGGATACTTGCTTCACAATATACCGTGCACATGAACATGCTATGCACTAACCAATGAACTAATGCTGTATTTTGAAAATTGTTTTAAAGTCTCAAACAAAGGATACTTGCTTCACAATGTTCAAGCTGATCATCTATGCAATCTCAAGAAAATCTTAAGGATATGTAGCTTCTTTGCAATTAACTTGGAGGAATATCAAGTCAACTTCAACGATGATAAAGTATCAACCTTGAACTGCCTTGTAGGTAGGGGTCAATCCAAAAAAATTTCTAGTGGGGACAAAACTTTACATTGAATCATACACGAAATTTTAACAGAGCCTAAACTTGCTATAAATTAATCCCTAAATTTAATGAAAACTAAACCCTAACTAATAACAAATGAAAACCCTAAATTCAAATGCAATTTAACAAAATTGTGACCCTTTTGTTAAGCCCCCTAACGTAAACAATCTTAGCAAATCAGAACCTTAATAATTGAAAACAAGTTGCAATCACCTCATATGTTTTTTTATTTTTGCCAATCAATAAGAGATAGTTGCATAAAGAGAATATTATACTAGACACTCATTCTTCTGAAAGAGTCCAAAAAACAAAGTGATCACATAGCTCAACAATAACAAATAAATCACTACATTATTCACCGCTAGGGAAGTGGAACTCAAGACCTTAATAACCAAGGTACTCGAACATCCAACTAAATGACACTAAACCACTTGGGTATCGGCCATCTCATATGTTAAAAGCACAGCTTAAAACCAATTAAAACCAATTAACCCAATCAACAATCAATTCCAAATGGTTAATAGTTACCGAGCTATTACCCATTATACCACTTGGGTATCGGCCATCTTATATGTTAAAAGCACAGCTTAAAACCAATTAAAACCAATTAACCCAATCAACAATCAATTCCAAATGGTTAATAGTTACTGAGCTATTAGCCATTATAATAGTTAGAGGAGATAGACAATAAAAATGTTTTGTAATTGTAAAATATGGTGGCAAAAAAATTCAAAATTATAAAATTGCCACTAAGGGAGCAAAAAAATGGTATTACCAATACAATATCAAATATATATACACTAAAAATATTTGTCCTGTTTAAAATTTGAAACTCAAAGTAAAAAATATGAAGGTATTTTGAACTAGATTTAGGTATTTTATTAATAATATAAATGAAATTTGGAAGGGTAAAAGTCTTTTAATATTGATGTATTAATTTAATATTAAAATACAGAGCTAAGATTAGAGATATTGAATAGAGAGTTGAAATTGATTGCTTGGCCAAATAACGAGAGGTCAATGAGATTCAATGGGAACAACAAAGTGCACTTACAATCTAGAGTAAAAACAATACGAATAAATAAAGTTATATAAAAAAAAAAACAATGTATTTTGACAGCTTCAATAGAGACAACTATTCCCACTTGTCCTTCTGTAGGTTCGCCTTTGCATGCAGGTCCATCACTAGTAAAAGAAGAGATTCAAGACATTTCTTGTGGTTTTTGTGGATCGATACATTGTGATGACCTGCATTGGTGTGTGTTGAGTCCTACATCGAAAGTTTATATAAGGAATCTTGGGTATATAAGTAGAAGCCATGAACCTAAATGTCACCTTATTAGCTAGCCCTTTCGGAAAAGTTCCCTTGGTTATTGCATAGAGTATTAGAGCCGACCCACGCACACTACCGTGTGGGCTTGGGGGCACTGCAGTGCGGAGTTCGTGATTGATTGATTGTGAACCCCTCATGAGGGTGTGAGGCCCTTAAGGGGGAAAGATTGTGACGATCCGCATTGGCGTGTGCTAAGTCTCACATCGAAAGTTTATATGGGGGATATTAGGTATATAAGTAGAAGCAATAAACCCAAATGTTACCTTATTGGCTAGCCTTTTTAGAGAAGTTCCCGTGGCTAAATTGTCATGCCTCAAAACCCAAGTGGTCTGTGACAATGCTACACACCCATAAGGTCATACCTTATGGGCATGCAAGGTTAGATACAACATGTACAATCTCATAACCAATCATCAAGCAAACCAAACAAACCTGAAAGAAGTGAATATCATTGATTCCAAAATATTTAAGAATATCTCCATCTAATCCATAAACTCGAGCAAATGAAATGCTGTTTCCAAAATACTTTAAACATTGAAATAACATCACTATCTCCAAACTAATCAATTAAAGTCTTACTAAATTATAGATATAAACAAGCAAGTCTGAAAATAAAATCCAAACGAAAAAGTACGAAGTCCCTTCCAAGACCTCACTCGAGCCATACTACTTCATTGAATTTAAAAAAAATACTAAATTAATGCGTCAGCTAAACAACCTAGTAAGTAGCCTACTACCACAACTAGATACATTAAGTGTAGGAAAATATGATTTGTATCAAACAATGTTCAATAACAATATAAGAGAAGAGATTCATGATAATAGGCTATAAATCATCCGAACAATTTAACAAATACATTTCTCCACAGTACAATATCTATAAACTCAAGTTTAGTGAATATGGCCACATTAGCTTGTGACAAGACCCAAAACCACAATTCACTCTATGGTTGAATCCCAAAAGAAACTAGTTTCTGTGCCAATCCTTAACCCTTATTGGCGTAGGGTCCAAATCATAGTCAAACAAGAGTCTAATCTCATTGAAATAAAATGAATGGACAATTTCTTTTATGAACAATTTCACAGTTGATCCATAATTTATATGAAAAGTATAAAGAAAACAAAAACCTTTTACTCAAACAATAATTTAACAGACGACCAAAAATATGAGCTTCCGAAGCAATTTTTGGTAATTTATAAAATTACTAGAAGTGGTAGTAAGTCACTTATTTCTCACACAAGAGTCACTTTCCAAAAGCTAAACTCGATTAAAATGGTACCACCTTAATACAGTAAATAGTAAACAATATTATAAATTGAAAAATAAACTTTACCATGCATATGCTATACTATTTTCTAATTAATCTAGGATCCTAGCTCTTATTCAGTAATAAATGGGAAACTTCAAAACTATTCGAAAGTGCATTCTCCATCCACGGCCCTATAGCCGAAGATGCATCTCGCCAAAAACCAACCAAACGAACATTGATACTAAATAAAATAATGCAATCTTTCACTTGCTTCCACAAAACAAAAACCACCTTAACCTATATTTCTTCTTGCTATAGAATATCAATATTTTAATGCCACATCTCTAAATCAAACATCTGGCAAACTTGTGAAAGCCATTACCATTTAACTAGAAAACGTGCACACGGACAGTCACCAAAAAGCAACAGAAGGCCAATGAACCAATTAATTCAATGAGAGCCGAGCAAAAGCCTCTATTCGGAAAACCGCATAAATCTTAAGAAACCAATGATGTAATGTCACTCTCACAATCTAAAAGTTATCTAAACAATTAACTTTAAAAAGACCTTCAACCTTTCGACAGATTTGTTTAGGATCCTTCTTCTTTCTTAATGGGTTCATGCAAAAGAACATAATTAAGAAGGGTTGGGAGTTACCTTGATCCAGAGATGATAATCCGCTTAATGTGCTTCTGTTATGAATCTAACTAGGAAGAAAATACCAATTACTTTCCAAGAAAAGTTGTATTAAGAATTCATCCAAAAATTGCTCAATTACATGTATCTGATATCCTTTTATACCCTATTACATGAATCTCCAGTAACTACTTCTAACTAACAGCTAACAAATTGAATCCACTTGCTCTGCTTTAGCTCCACCGAACAGGGACGAGTCGAATAGGGTTGTTGCTAACTAATTAACTGCTGATCCCAGCAGCCAATGACCTTGTTACACGTCGCCCAATTAACCAACTTGCACAACTAATCTGCCAGCTCATCCAACTAATTGAACCCCACTAAATCTATTGCCAAGCACCCAACTAGCAGTTGTGGCCATCAGATTCTTGCTCATTTGAATTTCTTTCCCATTTCATCACCATATCGTAACATTCCCTTCCTCTTCAGACAAGCCTTATCCTCAAGGCGAGAAACTAGGAAATCGAGTTTGGATGTCTGTCCACTCCTCTTAGGTGGCATCCTCAGGAAATGCGTTAGACCATTGAACTAGAACTTGCGCTACTGGTTGACTGCGTCGATTGACTAAACGGCGTTCCAGAATTGCCACCGGCTTAACCTGAATCTTGCCCTATAAATTGGTGGGAGGTAATTGTGGCTGGGTGACGATTAGCCCAAGTGTTTCTTCAAGCAAGAAACATGAAAAACAGGATGAATCTTGCAATCCAAGTGCAACTGCAGCTTATAAGCCACAGGGCCAATGCATTGTAGAATTTCAAAAGGGTCAAAGTAACGTAGGGCTAGTTTCTTATCTCATCGCATGGAGGCAGTAAGTTGCTTGTATGGCTGCAGACGAAGATAGATCAAGTCATGTATCTCAAAGCTCCTTTTAGATCGATGACTGTCTGCAGCTCTCTTCATCCTTTTCTGGGTTGACTGAAGATGTTCCTTGAGAAGCCTTACCGTGTGGTCTCATTCTCGTAGAGTTGTGTTTGCTGCTGCTACCTGGGACTCCTGCATAAAGAATTGGCTATGGTGGGGTGGAGGATACCCATATACAACCTCGTATGGTGTCATCTTTGCAGCTGAGTGATATGAAGTGTTGTACCACCACTCTGCAAGAGGAAGCTATCTGTTCCAGTCTTTGGGCTTATCTCCTGTAATACAACTCAGATAATTCTCCAGACATCTATTAAGAACCTTAGTCTGTCCGTCCGTTTGTGGGTGGTAAGAGGAGCTAAGTTTGAGTTTCACTCCCTGTAACCTAAAGAGTTCTTGCCAAAACTTGCTTGTAAAGATAGGGTCCCTATCAGTAACGATTGAGGTGGGCATACCATGAAGAAAATATTATCTATAAATGACTAAGCCACAACCTGGGCAGTATATGGATGAGCAAGGGGAATAAAATGCCCATACTTGCTAAGTCGATCTACAACAACCATTATAGCATTTTCCCCTTGAGAAGTGGGCAACCCATCAATGAAATCTACCGATATGTCCACCCATATTTGGGATGGAATAGGCAATGACTGTAGCAATCTTGGAATTCTCACATTCTCACTTTTATTTTTTTGACTAACAATACATTCTGTAATAAATTTCCTCGCCTCCCTCTTCAGTCCCTTCCAGAAAAAACTTCTCCTGATCCTCTTAATGGTCTTCTCTATTCCAGAATGGCCTCTTATTGTTGAACTGTGGAATTCTTACATTATCTTCTCCTTTAATTGTAAAGAAGATCCTACTACCAATTTCCCTTTGTATTTCAGAATTTTCTGATGCCATTCACACCCCACATGAGGTTTGGTCTGTGATTCCAGATCCTTAATCAGTGCCTGAACCTCTGCATCTCCTCTGCCCAGCTATCCTTCAGCTCCTGTAACCAGTTCTCTTGGATTGAGTGATTGTGGCTAAGGCACTACTTCCCTCATGAGTTCTTGACAAAGCATCTGCAACCTTGTTCTCAGTTCCAACCTTGTATTTAATTTCGTAATCATACTCCAGTAGCTTTGTTATCCATTTCTGCTGAAGGGCGTGGTAATTTTCTGCTCCAGCAAATACTTTAGGCTCTGATGATCTGTCTTGATGATAAAATGGCGCCCCAGCAAATAATGCTGCCATTTGTTTACTGCAATAGCTATTGCCATAAGCTCATTTTCAGATGTAGAAAGCCCTAAGTTCTTCTATGTCAATGCCTTGCTGATATAGGCAATGGGATGGCCCTGCTACATCAACACAGCTCCAACCCCTATTCCCGAAGCGTCATACTTAAGCTCAAAATCCAATGCATAGTTTGGCAGGGCAAGAACTGGTGTATTGGCCATTGCCACTTTCAACTTCTCAAATGTTTGCTCAGCTTCCTCTCCCCACTGGAATGCATTCTTTTTTAATGGTTGAGTCAAAGGAGCACAAATCTAACCATAGCCTTTGACAAACCTCTTATAATATCCTGTGAAGCCTAAGAATCCTCTCAAAGCCTTCAGATTAGCAGGCCTAGGCCACCTTTGCATGCATTCTATCTTTGCCATGTCAGCTGCCACTCCTTTATCACTTATCATATTACCCAAATATTCCACCTCTTTTTTTCCAAAAGCACACTTAGTCTTCTTCACCAGTAGGTGGTTATCTCTGAGTATCTGTACAGCCATTCTTAGATGTTGGAGATGATCCTACCATGACTTACTATAGATGAGTATCTCATTGAAAAACACCAAGATGAACTTTCTCAAATGGGGTCTAAAGATCTCATTCATTAGAGCTTGAAAGGTGGAGGGTGCATTAGTAAGCCCAAAGGGCATAACCAAAAAATCATAGTGGCCTTGATGAGTTCTAAATGCAGTTTTAGGAATATTTACAGCATGAACCCTGATTTTATGGTAACCTGAACTTAAATCCAACTTGGAGAAGTATTCCGAACCATATAACTCATCCAATAGTTCATCAATTACTGGAATGGGGAACTTATCCTTAATGGTTATCTTGTTCAATGCCCTATAGTCTATACACAAGCACCGAGTATTATCCTTCTTGTTAATAAAACAGGTGATGAATATACACTAACACTATTCTGAACTATTCCAAAGTTAAGCATTTCTTGCACAATTTTCTCAATCTCATTCTTTTGGAAATGAGGATACCTGTAAGGTCTAACATTGGTTGGCAAGCTTCCTTCCTGTAACATGATTCTATCATCCTGCAGTCTGTTAGGTGGTAGCCCCTGAGGTTCAGAGAACAGATCTTGGTATTCCACCAGTAGCTGTTGCAAATTTGGGCTAGTCTCTATTTCAGTTTCATGGGCTTAAATTAAGCAGAGTTGTGCCACCATGCCTTGTGATTTCTTATTAATCATCTTTCCCATATTCTGACTTCCCACAAGTTTAACTTCTCCATTCTAACATCCCCTTAACAAGTGCCTCCTTCTCTTAAGTGTAAATTCCATCTTCAGATTATGGAAATCCCACAGAATCGGTCCCAAAGTAGCCAACCATTGCACTCCTAGAATCATGTCACAACCCCCAAGTGAGAGAACTCTCATATTAGCAGTGAATTGGGTGCCTTGCATCTCCCAGATGCACTTTCTGCATATGAAAGTGCTACTAACTTTATTACCATCTGCAACTGCAACTGTTAGAGGTGGAGTAGGATGAAGTTCACAGCCAGTTCTTTTGGCCATTCCTAGATGGAGAAAATTATGAGTACTACCAAAATCAATTAAGATAATAACCAATTTTTTTTTTATATTTCCTCTCACCTTCATAGTCTTGAAGGAAGTTGTCCCTGCTAATGCATATACAGAAATCTGAGATGGTTCTTGTTCCAATTCCTCTAATTCTTCCTCCTTTATTTCGTGTGGGTATCCTTCCTCTACTAAAACTTCATCTGGTTCTTCCCCTTCTAACAGAAATAATTGCTTTCTTTGGCACCTATGTCCCCTTACAAATTTTTTGTCACAATTGTAACAAAGACCCTTTCTCTCCTAGCCTCCCATCTCTTTCTCCGTAAGCTTTTTGATAGGCAAAGAAAGATTTCTTGGGTTGGTAGAAGTACTCACTTTGTTAACTAGGTTGTTCTTGTTGTTGTAAGACAATGGAGATCTGGGTTGCATCCTAGTTCGTCTGGTTATAGCCTCGATACTTTCCTCTAAAGTCTGCCTAGACTGATCGCTTGAACAATGCTATTAGGTTTAAACATTTGAACCCCGGCTTTAATTTCCTCCCTTAATCCACTATTGAAATAGCTTACAAAAAAATCCCTCCGATGACCCTTTTGTTCTGTTGGCTAGTTCTTCCAACTTCTCCTGATAAGCCTAAACAGTAGTCACATGCTTCAATTTGGTGAGTTCTCCAGTAGCATCTTCATAAGCTCCAACGCTGAAGTGTGAGTTGAGTGCCCAAATGAACTCCTCCCAAATGAGTTTGTCATATGTATTTTTCCACCATTGAAACCACCTTAATGCCCGATCATCAAGATGCATTGAAGTGAGTTCAACCTTCTGACCATCTTCAATTTGGTTAAATTCAAATAATCTCGAACATTTGTAAGCCCAGCCCAAGGGAACTTTGCCTAAAAATATTGGAAAATCGATCTTGGTGTAATGTGTTTAGGGATTTCCCCAAGTGTTTGAGGTATTACCGGAGTGAGAACTCCTGTAATGATTGTTGATTGTGTTGGAGTCATCATTGACTCTTGCACAATGCTGGAGGGGTAGGGCCGGTGAGCATTTAGGAATTAATTTATTTCATGTGCTATGTTAGCTGGTCAGGTAGTTTAGTTTAATTTGGAGTCTGTCTTATTTGGATTGAGTTCGGAGTATAGGTGGTAGAGTTTAGTAAAAGTTAGTTTGGTAGTTTTGTTTTAAGACTCTAATTGTTGTTCCATATAGATACAGAGTATTCAAGTTCAGAAAAAATACAGGAAAAAATAGATTCAGAAAAAATTCTGGTTTTCCCTTGTTCTCTTGCTGTGTGTTGTTCTGTTTTTGTTGCTGTTTTGTGCTTTCTTTTGCTGCTCTAGTTTTGTCCAGGTGTTGCAAGAATAGTTCCAAGGTTGCTGTGTTCTCAACAAGTGGTATCAAAGCATTCGATCAGGGACCGGTGGTTTCATCTATCAATCCAACTTGAAATCTGAAACGTTTGTGGTCAAGGACCAAACGTTGAAGCTTTAGATCGAGGATCTAATCTCAGTATTCGTTATTGGGTGATTGGAATAATGGATCTCACAAACTCTGTGAATGGCATTGAGAAGCTAAGTTATACAAACTATCCATATTGGAAGTCTTGCATAGAGTCGTATGTCCAGGGGCAGGACTTATGGGAAGTTGTGAATGGGGTTGAAGTTAATCCTCCAAATGGCAATGCAGAAGGTGCAGAGGCTTCACGAAAATGGAAGATCAGAGCTGGTAAGGCTATGTTCATCTTGAAAGCAACTATCCAAAAAGAGTTGCTGGATCATATTCGAGAAGCCAGGATTCCAAATGAAGCATGGGATGCTTTTGCAACATTGTTTTCAAAGACAAATGATGCAAGACTGCAGATGTTGGAGAATGAGATCAGCACACTTACTCAGGGCAATATGACTATATCACAGTACTTTATGAAAGTGCAGGGACTTTGTCATGAGATTGCACAGCTTGATGAGGAATCTTCCATTTCTGAAGCACGTGAGCGGAGAATTGTCATACGAGGATTAAAGCCTGAATTTAAAGGATTCGTGGCTGCAATCCAAGGATGGCCAACTCAGCCTAATCTTCTTGAACTTGAAAGCTTGTTAGCTAATCAAGAAAGTTTAGCTAAGCAAATGGCTAGTATCTCTGTAAAGGAGAGTGAAGAAGTGCTTTTCACTGGCCATGGGAAAAGGCACCAAAAGGGCAAGAACAAGGGTAAGGCAAAGCAAAAGAAAGAAACCTCTCAAGATGAGGGAGCATCATGGAATCATGAACCTGGAAAGCGATCATCAGGTCATAATTCAAATAAGTACCGGTATTTTAATTGTGATAAACCTGGTCATTATGCTAGAGATTGCAGATTGCCAAAAAGAAAGAAAGAGGAAGGAAATGCTGCCACAGCGACAAAGAATAACCAAGAACAAGGTAAAGAAAACGAGGAAGAATGGGAGGCTTTTCTTTCCATTACAAATGAACAATCTGGTGAATGTGAAATAGATTTCATAACTGAAAATGCTTTAGTTTCTCATAGTACTTTTGGTACGAACAATGTAGATCGTATAGACTATTCCAAGGATTGGATAGTCGATTCCGACTGTTTAAACCACATGACTGGCGATGAGCAAAAGTTTGTAACTAAAACTGAGTATACCGGAAACAGAATGGTGGTCACAGCAAATAATGCGAAGTTACCTATCACTCATGTAGGAGATGCCACATGTGTTCGCAGGATAGGAGAAGAGAAAACTTTGCTGAAAGATGTTTATCATGTTCCAGATATGAAGAAAAACTTGTTGTCTGTTTCTCAGTTAACAAAATCTGGAAATTATGTTATGTTTGGCCCTAATAATGTTCAAGTTTACAAGCAATTGGAAGTTGTTGGCACTCCTTTTATGGAAGGGAAGAGAGTAGATTCAGTCTACGTGATGTCTGCTTAAGAAGCATATGTGGAGAAGACTCGAAAAAATGACACAGTTGATTTGTGGCATTCTCATCTTGCACATGTAGGCTATAGCAAGCTTCGTGTCATGATGAAGAAGAATATGTTAAAAGGACTTCCTATGATAGAAGTTCGACAAGGCACCATATGTGCTGGTTGTTAATACGGGAAAGCGCATCAGCTTCCATATAAAGAGTCTGCCTACCATGCCAAAAGACCTCTCGAGCTAGTACATTCAGATGTAGTTGGTAAAGTGAGAATTCCTTCCATTGGAGGTATGTGTTATATGCTAACATTCACTGTTGATTTCTCTCGTTATGTTTGGATTTATTTTCTTAAGGAAAAATCTGAAGCATATGAGAAGTTTGTTGAGTTTCATAAGCAAGTGGAGAATGAGCTTTCTGTTAAGATCAAATGCTTGAGAACAGACAATGGTGGTGAGTACACAGTAAATGAATTTATACAATATCTGCGTGGATGTGGAATACGGAGGCAACGTACGTGCACTGATACACCTCAACAGAATGGGGTGGCGGAAAGGAAAAATAGGCATTTGGCAGAAGCTTCCCGAAGTATGATGCATGCCAAGAATGTTTCTGCTCGGTTTTGGGCTGAATGTATTAACACAGCAACTTATGTGACTAATAGGCTTCCTCAAGCAAAGCTCGGGTTCATTTCACCATATGAGAAGTTGTTCAATGTTAAACCAGTTGCAAGTCATTTTCGAGTGTTCAGGTCAGTTTGCTATGTATTTGTACCTGATCGTCTTCGCAGCAAGTTTGACAAGAAAGCTGTTCGATGTATTTTTACAGGGTATGATTCAGAGAGAAAAGGTTGGAGATGTATTGATCCTACTAGAAGTCGCGTATATGTTTCAAGGAATGTGGTGTTCGATGAAGCATCATCGTGGTGGTCATCCGATCAGGCCACTCTTCTGGACAGTAAGCAACTTGAAGTTGATATACAAGAGAGGTTAAAGTATGGATTGCCACTTCAACTTGAATCCGCGGAGTATGATTTGGAGCAAGTGGAGTCACATGAGCTGGCACATGGAGAAGTTAAAAAAGAGAATTATTCTTCAAATTTAATTCCAAAAGATCAAAATCCATGGAAATCTGGTGTTCATCAACCAAGCATAGTTGAAGACATGAGGGAGTCTCTGGTGGAAGTTTCAGACATGTCAGAAACAAGGAGCAATTTGCGAAGGTCATCCCGAATACGTAAGCCAAATCAAAGGTATGTAGATGCATCATTTGCTGAAGCTGCTAATAATGGAGTGGTTACTTTATTGGAACCAACAACATTTGAAGAAGCAAGGGGAGTTCCTGAATGGGACAGGGCAATGGAAGAGGAGATGCAAGCTTTAAAACAAAATGAAACCTGGGATTTGGTGCCGCGAATTGCTGGAATGACACCCATTTCTTGTAAGTGGGTCTACAAGATTAAAACAAAGCCTGATGGAGTTGTAGAGAGATACAAAGCACGTCTTGTAGCTCTTGGATTTTCTCAGCAGTTTGGTTATGACTATGATGAGACCTTTAGTCCGGTGGCTAAAATTACCACAATTCGTGTGTTGTTAGCTCTTGCTGCATGTAAGGAGTGGAAGTTGTGGCAACTCGATGTGAAGAATGCATTCTTACATGGTGAGTTAAGTCATGAAATTTTCATGGAGCAACCTAAAGGATTTGTGGATCTTCGCAGGCCAAGTTATGTGTGCAAACTACGCAAGGCGCTATATGGGTTGAAGCAAGCACCAAGGGCTTGGTATAGGAAAATTGCAGAATTCCTTACTGTTAGTGGGTATTTGGTGGCTCCATTAGATTCTAGCTTATTTGTGAAGAATACAGCTGGTAAAATTTCTGTTGTGCTAGTCTATGTTGATGACTTGATAATAACTGGAGATAACCAAGAGGAAATTTCAAGGATATGTGTCAACCTTGGGACGCGCTTCAATATGAAAGAGTTGGGGGAGCTCAAGCACTTTCTTGGATTAGAGCTTAACCGAACTAAGGAAGGCATATCTTTATCTCAACAAAAATATGCTGAAAATTTACTGAAGCAATTTGGTATGACAGGGTGCAAACAAGCTGCCACTCCTATGGAGGTTAATGCAAAGTTTCGAGTAGACGAAGGAGAGGAACTTGAAGATTCAACTGTGTACAGGCAACTTGTTGGGAGCTTGCTGTATTTGACATTAACAAGGCCAGATATTGCTCAAGTTGTTAGTGTTGTAAGTCGATTCATGCAACAACCAAGGAAACCACATCTTGAAGCAGTTCAGAGAATATTGAGGTATGTAAAAGGCACAGTTAGTTTTGGTGTGCTTTATGAAAAAGATGGAACCTGTGAAGTTGTGGGATGGTGTGATGCTGACTATGCTGGAGATCTTTCTACTCGAAGGTCGACCACAGGATACATATTCAGTTTAGGCTCTGGAGCCATTTCTTGGCGTAGCAAGAGACAACCAACGGTTTCGTTATCAACAACTGAGGCTGAATATCATGCTGCAGTTATGGCTTCACAAGAGTGTGTTTGGCTAATGCAATTGATGAAAGACTTGCATCAATCCACAGATAACATGGTTGGGTTATATTGTGATAATGAAAGTGCTATTAAACTTGCAGAAAATCCAGTTTTCCATGCTAGAACAAAGCATGTGGAAGTCCACTGTCATTTTCTTAGGGAAAAGGTGCTCAAAGAAGAGATCTGTTTGCAACCAATTTGTACTGATGAACAAGTTGCAGATTTGTTCACGAAAGGGTTGACTTACAAGAAGTTCATCAAGTTTAGGAGGCAACTTGGCGTGATTAGCAGAGAGTCAGCGCTGAGAGGGAGTGTTGAAGTCATCACTGACTCTTGCACAATGCCGGAGGGGTAGGGCCGATGAGCATTTAGGAATTAATTTATTTGATGTGCTATGTTAGCTGGTCAGGTAGTTTGGTTTAATTTGGAGTCTGTCTTCTTTGGATTGAGTTAGGAGTATAGGTGGTAGAGTTTAGTAAAAGTTAGTTTGGTAGTTTTGTTTTAGGACTCTAATTGCTATTCCATATAGATACAGAGTATTCAGGTTCAGAAAAAATATAGGAAAAAATAGATTCAGAAAAAAATCTGGTTTTCCCCTGTTCTCTTGCTGTGTGTTGTTCTGTTTTTGTTGCTGTTTTGTGCTTTCTTTTGCTGCTCTAGTTTTGTCCAGGTGCTGCAGGAATAGTTCCAAGGTTGCTGTGTTCTCAACAGATTGGAGGGTTAATCTTCGCGGCTAACTGGTCGTACCTCGTATTCATCGTCATCATCATTTTCTGGAGTTCTTGTATAGCTTCGATCTGCTCGCAACGTAATTCTATGAGGACTTCAGCTTGTTTTTCTGTATTGTCTTTCAACGCCTGAATCTCCTTGGTTCTTGTCTCATCCGCCATCTTCACAACTTCCGGTGAGCCACTGTCGGAGAACCGCCACGCTCTGATACCAAATGTTATGAATCTAACTAGGAAGAAAATACCAATTGCTTTCCAAGAAAATTTGTATTAAGAATTCATCCAAAAAGTGTTCAATTACATGTATCTGATATCCTTTTATACCCTATTACATGAATCTCCAGCAACTACTTCTAACTAACGGCTAACAAACTGAATCCACTTGCTCTGTTTTAGCTCCACGGAACAGGGATGAGTCGAATAGGGTTGTTGCTAACTAATTAACTGTTGATCCCAGCAGCCAATGACCTTGTTACATGTTGCCCAATTAACCAACTTGCACAACTAATCTGCCAGCTCATCCAACTGATTAACAGCCACTAAATCTATTGCCACACACCCAACTAGCCGTTGTAGCCATCAGCTTCTTGCTCATTTGAATTTCTTGCCCATTTCATCTACATATTGTAGCACCTTCTCTACCAAAGCTTTCTATGCTCTAATGGGTTGTTTATGATAGTATGAAATATGACGGTTGTTCCATTAACAATATAAATCTATGGTTTTCTCTAGGTTATTTAGGAAGCCTATATATTTGTCTTACTGAAATACCCTCCAAGATATTATGTAAAATAAAATAACTATATCTCTATAATAAAAATAATAATAAATATGGGTATTTCATACAAAATTGCAATGCCGACTCTTTTTTGTTTTTTTTTTTTTTTTTTGTGCATATGGCTAAAAGCATAAATAATTTTGACCTCAAAATTTAGTTTTTATTTTCGTTTTTGTTTTTGTGTCCTTAGAAACAAAAAGAAACCCAAACGTCTCATTTTCTTATTCTTGAAACTGAAAAAAAGGGATCATTGAAAATATCGTCATTTTCATATCGTTTTTTTAACGAAAATGGTTTCGAAAATTCAGAACATATATTTTTCTTGTTTTCTAAAATTGGGATATTTTTTGAAAGACTCCTTGAAAACAAGATTTGAAAATATTACGAACCTTTTAAGTGCTTTCGGGAACAACTTATTTAGCTTTTTACTTATAATAAGCACTTAGTGTTTGTTAGTAAGCTTTTTTAGCTTATAATAAGCTATTTTTTTTTCCTTTTTTAGGCTAATAAGCCTAAAAGCAAAAAGTAAAAATTTTGAAGCTTTTTTTTTGCTTATTCCACTTTAGTGGAAATTTTGAAAAATAATTAATTTTGAAAATTATAAAAATAAATTAGTATACTACAATAGTTAATGTTGATTTTTTTTTTTAACCTCATAGAACATTACAAATATGCAATATAATTTACTTTGAGGGTCAATTGACTTTTTTGTATAAAAAAGCAACAAAAGCTTTAAGCTAGTACCAAACACTCCAGAGAAGCTTTTTTTAAGCCAGCTTATTCTTTATTATTTTTTCAAACAAACTTATTTAATCAAAAAAGTTATTTCCCAATGAGCTCTTAGGACTTTATCTTTATTTATTATGCTCGAATTGAACCAACAGGAGAGTTTTGCTTCCCTCGAAGTAGGATATTTTATTTTTCTTTAGTTTGATTTTGTTCTATTAAAAGGTTCATAACAAATGGTATCAAAGCCACTTTCCTAACATATTTGTGGATCAATGAAGCATGAAGGTTGTATTTTTTTTTTTCAGCTTTTATTTTTATTGTCTTCTAATAGGATGTTTTTGAAGATCTTGAAAAGAGAAAAAGTTATCAGAACCATCTTCTTGGTGTATATGTGTAGCAATGGAGCCTGAAGGTTGTGACCATGAAAGGTTATGAGGCACGATTGCTATGAGGTAGAACCCCTCAAAGAGGTCCCTTTCAATTTGATAGCTTTCATTTTTTTGTTGTTCTGGCAAAACTCCAATAAGGTGTTCTTGAAGATCTTGAATCTTGAGGGCAAAGTTTTTTGAAGAATGAAGGAATGTTACAAACCTTTTTATTTAGGACTCTATCTTTATTATTTAAATAATGATGATTAGGATAATATTTGTAGTTATTAGAGATATAGTTGTTTTTAAGAATTATCTTGAGATTATAAATAATTATAAATGTCGTATGGCTTGATTAATGAAAAATATCAATGGTGTGAAAAGGGCTTTCGTTGAACCAACAAGAAGGTTTTGCTCCCCTCAAAGTATGATATTCTATCATTTCGTTCTATTAAAAGGTTCACAACAAACCAGCTTACCAAGCATGGATTCAACGAAAATAGTTTTTAAAACTAGTTTGTCACACACAATTTTAACAAATTTTGAAAAACAAAAACAGAAAACAGAAACCAAAACTGTAAACTAAACAGACCCCCTCAAGATATCATAGGCTAAAAGGTGTCTCGGAAGTGTCCCTATGCATGTACGCAAGTTTACCTTTGGCAAACATAAACCAAACCTTGCCCCAATTCAATCTCAAGCCGTGTGATACACGGATCGGTGTGGAGTTCACCCAGTGAATTATGTTACATCGGAGATCACTGGTAGGATTGTTCGTATATCTCATGCATGTATTGATAACCTAGCTCACTGTACATACTCTTGTGCTTTATGAGAAAGTCCCACCACAACCTTATTGGCACCACTTATTTCTTAAGATTTTTCTCCTGCACCAGGAGGGGTATTAACAATACTGGTACCTAGCAATCACTTAAAAATAAATAAATAAAGCTTACCACTGGACGAGAATTTTAAAAAATCGAGATAGTTTTGATTAAACAAAAAAATGTTACTACAAATGTGATAAAAAGCAGTAACCACAAATGTGATCTAAATATCACAATGTGATCATATTTTGTGATAACTATTATTACATTAAACAGTAATTAATGATAATCCGTCCAAGTGAAAACAGTCCAAGTGGTATAACTACTTTCAGGTACCGGTACCATTGTGATACCGTAATCGTTCCTGTTTGTCATATGGAAATTTGAGCGCCAAATGTACGGCTACGGGTGGATAAGATTTTTTCCATGTTTTTGTGCTGTTTCTTCGACGTTTCCAACAAGCTGCAAGTTTCTCTAACGGACTTCTACGTGCATTCTTATAAGTTGGATCATTGAGAGAGAGGTTTTTGTGTAGCAAAGAAAACGAGAGTGAGCCTTGGAAGAGTCAACAAATCAAGTCTTTCTTTCTGGGGCTGGGTCAATAAGGAAGGTGAGCAGGAACCTCCACCACTGGAGTGTTTGCCCAATCGACTAACCAATCCAATGAATAGACAGAGCCACTTGGGATCTTCTTGTGGGCTACTTCTGCTAGTCTACCTATACATAACAAAGTCTTCCTAGTCAACCGCCGTGTTGAGCAGAGAAGTGAAAGTGGACATAAGAGACCCCCCTGTTTTAAGGGAGAGCATTTCAATCCCTTTATTATTGCTTTTTGCCACTGTGGTGATTGTTTTGGCTTGTTTAATTCGGAAATTTCGGTTATCCAATGGCTGTTTCCCTATATATATCTTTCTTTATTCTCTCTCATCTGGTTCTTCTTCACTCTGTTTCGGCTCAAGAAGAGAACAATATCCAAATTAGCTGTCCGAAATCCTTCCACTGCAGAGGACTCAAACCGATGAGCTTTCCTGTGTCCAATTCCACGTATTCCTAATGCGGGTTGTGCACGGTAACTTGTGATGAACATGACCCCCATCCGCGAATCCAATTGGGAATTAACGAAGGACCATGGCATGAGGTAATAAGGATCAAATCTCAGGCTGATAGCATCCAAGTCCCTAGCCAAGACCAAGCCCTCAAAGTCGTTTAGCTTAGAGAAGTTGCGATGCCTTCAATAATTTGAGTTTTCCTAACTCTCCTTCTATTTCATTTACAATTTCTCACAACCTCACCTTGTTCAAATGCAACAAAAGTTTTGAACTTAGTACCCACACGGATGATAATTTGAATGATTTTTACAACTACATAATCTGCGAAGACCACAATTTGTACTATAAATATCCAGAAGATCAACATTCCATTCACTACAAAAAAAAGCTAGTATTTGCGACGGCATCATGCCGTCGCAAAAGGTGATTCTGCCGACGCAAAAAGTCATTAGCGTCGGACATGCGACGGCATTTTCGGCGACGAAATTGCTTGTGTCGCAAATAGTTTTGCGACGGCCATGCGACGGCATCGGACACTATTTGCGACGGCAAACCCCCGTCGCAAAAACTAGTCGCCTAAGTGAAAGTATTTGCGGCCGCTGATATGCCGACGGTAATAATTTATTAGCAACGGTTAAATGCCGTCGCAAATAGCATCATTTGCAATTCAGGGAAAAGGTTTAGCGACAGCAAGCCTCGTCGCAAAAAGTCGATCATACAACCACATTTGTTACTTTTTGCGACGGTTTACCCGTCGCAATTAAAAGATTCCGCCAGCCTAATTTAGTACTTTTTGCGACGGTTTTGAACCGTCACTAATACCTTGTAAAATATGCCGCCAGCCATTGAAACCTTTTGCGACAGTTTTGCAACCGTCGCTAATAACTTGTAAAAAAAAAAAATCCAGCAATAATTTATGTTAAATTTGTAGCTTTCTTCTTCAACCTAATAAAATGTACAATTAACATTATACATATAAAAAAACCATTATACTAATGACAATTCATTCATTCATCCATCCAAATCCAAATATTTATAAATATGTCTAACAAAATAAACTAGCACATATTTTACACATTGTCTCCAAATAAACATTATCTCCATTACAATTCATAAAATATAAAATTATATATGGTGCCTTGCAAAATAATATTACAAATCCATAATTCATAATCCATAGACAGAAAAGAGTGTTTTAAGTCGATCGCAAAATTTGCTGATAAATAAACACCAAATATCGATCTATTCCTTGCAAATAACCTGAAAAGAAAAAAAATATAAATATTAGATAAAATAATAAACATATCAAAGACAATCGACATTTATCACATAAAATCACTTGACATGAGATATGATAGAACTACATTTTTGGTTTATAAGTACCAAAAATCCTAAACTAAGTCTAAGTTTGCATTCAAAAAAGCGAAAAATTAGTGAATCTATTGAATTTTCAACTAAAGAAATATAATCAAAACATGAACTTCAACTGAACATTTTGTTTTTCTTCTTTTCGACATTCAATTAAATATGAATGAAACTATTGTGTGTATAGAATAAGTGATGAAATTTTACCTCACCTCGATTCATCACAACATGTAACTCAAGAAAATCTAATCATTTCAATATCTATTTATCAATCATGATGAGGCAAAGCAGTCTAAATAAGAAAATTGTTTGAAATAATAAAAAGAAGGCTTTAAAAGCACTATACAAATTTTCCATGTAATAGGCAACCATAACAAAGCCAAATCTAGTCTTCACTATTTCTTATGGTCTAGCGCAGGATCAATAAAAACCAAAGATCGATCTATTGTTTTTCTTAAAAAGTTTGCTCCTACACGTCACTCGTGTCTACACGAGTGACCCCGGGAGTTCGGCGACCGTGCCGTTTGTTCCTACACGTCACTCGTGTCTAGACCTTCCTACGTGTCAAATTTGACGGACTTCGGAGCCCGTTTCGGGATGTTAGTAACTAAACGGCACGAAAAACATTATTTTTTTTTTTTAAGTTAAGTCGAAAAACTTCAAAACTCCCACCCCGAGGGTCCGGCGACTATGCCGTTTGTTCCTACATGTCACCTGTGTGTAGACCTTCCTAAGTGCCAAGTTTGACGGACTCCGGACCCCATTTTGGGATTTTAGTACCCAAACGGCACGGAAAACATTATTTTCTTTTCAAAGTTAAGTGTAAAAAATTCACAACTCTTACCCCGGGAGTCCGACGACCGTGCCGTTTGTTCCTACATGTCACCCGTGTCTAGACCTTCCTACGTGCCAAGTTTGACGGACTTGTATTGTTGTCTCCAGTGCACCAGCTAGTGCCTAAATTACAAAGGACTGCATTTGATACCACTATGTCTTAGGGCCTTATATGGCTAATTGCTACAATCAGTTGGAACTGTGGTCCACTATCAACATGCACGGTTTTAGGACTTTCAGGTACTTTGGAAGCTTACAAGGCCTTCCATTTGTAGATACCTTAATGTTTTTTCCATAGTCAATTCTCTAACTCTGCTTTATTCTTCTCTCAAATGAACTCATAAAAAAGTGCACACTTTTGATCAAGTCCAATTAGCCTAAAAAATGAAAAATCCAAAAATCACGTTCACAAATTCTAAGACATGAAACACAGGCCTACCAATAATTTCACATAAGGATATCTGTAACAAATGTCTTCCCAAATTCTCAGGACATGAAAAGCACATGCCTACAAATAATTCACATTATTATATCTGTAACAAATGTCTTCCCAAATTCTCAGACATGAAAAGCACATGCCTACAAATACTTCACATTATTATATCTGTAAATGTCTTCTCAAATTCTCAGACATGAAAAGCACATGCCCACAAATAATTCACATTAGTATATATATAACAGATGGCTCTATTAGTACAAAATGCACAAATGACTAAGGAGACAATAATAGGAATGTAATACATTATACAGCACTAAGTCTACCCACTACATTTATACTTGCCAAAAAAAAAAAGAAGAAGGTTTTTCCACTTCATTTATAATAGTCAGCGTAACAAGGAAGCAACTTTTTCATTCACATTCATACACAGAGAGACTCTTCTAGCAACTAAGATCATAAGCAAGCTTAGTCTAAAGTCAATTTTGGGCCTAAAACTCAAGTTCGTAACCAAAAAATGAGCCTTGGCAACCACAAACTAGGCTCTTAGATAGATTTAAACCAAGCTTGCATCAGCTCCACTCAAAACAGATTAACAAAAAAAAGTTTCTAGTCTAAGTTTCAAAACAGATTTCCTTCATAAGTGATGCAAGTGAATCAGTATATGACCTGAATTCCCAACTTGAATATGCAGAGTTAAATATTAACTCAGCTTAAGAAAGTATTTCTCCAACTCAATTGAGTTTAGGTAATGAATTCAAGTTTTCCATTCAGTCCTATGACCAATCCATCAGCAAAAACATAAATAAAGACTTATTTTTCTCACTTAAATAAAGACTTAAACCAGCATTGTGCCATAAAGACTTAAACCATAAATAAAAACTTAAACCACCATTGTGCCATAAAGGAATAAACTTCTAATACATCAATAAGCTTTTTTCTGTATATGAAATTATATGTTATACTCAAATGGAATCAAATTTTATGCTTTCCTACCACCAACACAAGATAAATAAATAAATAAATAATCTCATTTTGATGTTTATGAGACCAGCCTTTTCTTCCCCTAGAAAAGTGTACTACAGATGTCATATACTATAAAAAAATATTGCTTACAATTTCCACCGAAAACAGTCACTTATCCTCAGAAATTATTCTTTGTTCTTACCCTAAGCCCCTAAACTATAAAGTTTTGTATATATTCTTCAAATCTCGGTAGGACCTCTTTATCAATCCTTACCTTTAATGCTGTTTTGCTGTTTTGCTGTGGTTTTGCTATGGATGATGCACAAATGTTTCATTCTTATCGTGATTAGTGTGTGTGGTGTTGAATCTGAAATTGTGTTGAACTTAACTGGCTTCATGCGAAATCAACAGATTCTGCAGCTTGTGCATCTTAATTTTTTCTTACTCCTAAGAAGAAGGTTAAAATACCTGCTCCGAAGGTGGAGGTAATGAAGTCGAACGAGGCAATGAGGCCAAAGTAGATGGTACAACATCATCACCCACAGACTCATTCCTTGCCTGGTGCCCGCTAGATGCATCCGGAACCTAAAAAGTAAGATGAACAATAGTTGAGAAAATCAATTAAGAGGACTTCTATTTTAAGAACTTTGGTTAAATTGGGGAGGCATATACGAACCTGTCTAGCGGCATCTGCAGATAGGAGACCGGCCTTTATCAATTGCATAGTGACTTGCCGGGTGATCTCTTCTTGTAACTCCTCTCGCAGCTTCTCTTTTAAATCCTCTCTTAGTGTCATGGTGACTTGTTGAGTGATCTTTTCCACCATAGCAGACTCTTTCTGAGGCTGTGATGGACCAACAGCTTCCCCATAAATAGTAGACCGTGCTACACCAATGTCGTACGTGCGGCAATAGCCATGTCCATCATCCCCGAACAGTTCGTGGAATATATTATCTCGAGCATCATCTGTCCGTAGCTCCTCAGGCACCTCCTCCAGACATCGGTTATATTCAGCCTACACTTCCAAACATACATATTAGAAAACAGTCACAAAAAAAAATTGTTGTACTACATTGTTTACATAAGTATTGCTTACAATAATGTCAATCACATCCGGGTCATCTAGTCGACGAGTCCTCAAGAATACACTCATCTTGTCTGTCCTTTGCCCAGCCACCTCCATCTAATGTACCAATTATGTAAAATTAGTAATAGGAAAAAGTCAGCAAATATATTACATTTTTCTACACATGTACCTCATGACGTATTGCCGAGAAGTGTGTCCTCCCAGTTGTATGAGGTGGCCCACGAAGCTCCCTATTCACTAAATTCTTTTGTGCGGTTGCCTACAAGTAGTTGCATAATTAGCATATAACAACAAACACATATGCTAGTGTAAATGATTGTGATGTATTCTACTTGAACAACCTGTGCCTCCTCGGTCCTCCAATAATCCACAAGCTCTCTCCAGTGATTTCGATTTATGCCATAAGGACAATCCGGGTATCGGTCAACAATGTTTTGATATGGCGTAAAATGATTGTTCTTTATATGATACCTGTGATCCTTCCACAACTTTTTACATTTGTCAAGGCAAATAGGTTTGTACTCGTCCGGACATGGTTCCAAGTTACGCTACAAAAGAAAAAAAAAAAAAAAACCCTTAGTCATTAACTGATCGATAAATAATAAAGTATTTATTAGTTGGATAAAGAATAGAGTTGTAACCTTAACATCTTGCCAAATCTGATCGATTAAATCTTCGGGTACATGTGGCCAATCAATATAAGTCAAAGGTACAATGCGACGCACAAGGATACCCAACTGCCCTGAGAGTTTGTTCTTTTTGTTCTTCTCTATTGGGCACCACCTCTTATCAAATTCCACGTGATACTTGAAATTTACCTTCCCCCAATCACGAATGCCCAATGACAAGCCTCGTCCCTTCTTTGAACATGCCGAAGACGTCTCAGTACCTGATGGGCCTAAAACAAGTAAATCCAAAATAATAAAATGAACCCAAATATTTATTAATTAACAGCATAAATAGGACAATAATTTTAACCATATTTATACCTGAAAGAACCGGCTGTGATGATGTAGCTGCTGAGGGTCTCTGTGATGAAGTAGAATATAAAGATGTAGCTGATGATGGTGCTACCCTCACTGCCTCTACTGAGGCTGTCGGTCGAGCATGAGAAGGCTCCAACATAGGTTGCTGGGGTGGAACTGGCTCAGTGCTCGCAGACCCTGATGTGCGTGACCACAGCAGATCAGCCAACGTCTGACCGGTAGACCTCTTCCTCTTTGTCATAATAACCTAGTACGACAAATACAAGATACAAACAATGTACAAAATAGTAAAAACATGCAACCGTACAAAATAGTAAAAACATGCAACCATTTAAATTCATTTCACCATTGTAATACATATTCAACTCATGATGTCCAAAATGAATGGCCTATACTAAAACTGACACATTGGGATGCTATTATTCTACAGGAGCATCAACTGTTGCTCCTTCTGTTCCTTCCCTAACCCAGTGAACGTCCGCTTCACGAAGAGCAATAGTTTCTTCCAATTGTTGACTTGCATATGGTTCAACTTGAGTGTCTAAGGAATGCATATCAAACAAACTTCTCTGTGACATCTTCACAACAACATGCCAGTCTGCTGC
The DNA here is from genome assembly GCA_033060915.1 of Euryodendron excelsum. Taxonomy (NCBI): domain Eukaryota; kingdom Viridiplantae; phylum Streptophyta; class Magnoliopsida; order Ericales; family Pentaphylacaceae; genus Euryodendron; species Euryodendron excelsum. The sequence goes on along the minus strand of CM065388.1, from coordinate 13,147,056 downwards.
TAGGGGATCTGAAGCATACCAAACCTGCTCTGCTTGTGATGCAAAGATGAAAGGTTCATTGGTCTCTCGATCATCTCGGTACAATAAATGGTTGAAGTTGACCAATGTAAATTTGAAAGCATCTTCCTTCTTCCCGTGAATGTTATCAATCCAATCACACTTAAACATGACAAATGTCATGTCATTAGTGTATCGAACTTGAATAATATCGGTCAACTGTCCATAGTACCATACAGACCCCACGCGAGGATTATTATCCTTTCGACTAGCATAACTCAAGGTGTCGGCCTTTAAACTTACACCACTATTTTGAGTAATTTGATTGTGATCCATGTGCTTCACCCGAAAATGAAACCCATTGACGTTATAAGCATTATACCTCCATGCCATGTCATTAGGACCATTTGCCAAATAATTGATTTCATCAGTCAATGTGATATTAGTCGTCCTTCGTAGAGTTTGAACCTGTTATGTAAAGAAGTATATATTTTATATTCATTAACTATACATAAGTTTGGGAGAAGTAAAAATAACACATACATGGTTGGTGAACCAAGTGTGGAATGTTTCAAAATGCTCGCGCTGAATTTGATGACTATCAGCTTCAGGCAATTTTTCTTGAAGAAATTGAAGGTGATTGCTGTGCAGTCAAAATGTACATATCAGCATATAAATTATTATACGGAAGCTACATGAAATGGTTGTAAAAACAAATTTTGCTTACTTTATGAATGGTCCCACTGATTTAGTATTGAACAAGATATAGCGATGAGCCTGTGTCAATGCACTTTTATCAAGACGAACATATTTGCCATTTCCTTCTGTACCGTCTTTGTTCCGCACAGGTCGATTAGTTTTGGTTTCCATGTCATCAAGATATCGAGCACAGAAATTCATGCACTCTTCCATCAAGTAACCTTTAGCTATTGAACCCTCTGGAAAAACTCGATTCCGAACATATTCTTTCAATGTCAGAAGATACCTCTCAATTGAATACATCCATCGGTATTGAACTGGTCCACACAACAATGCTTCATCAGCCAAATGAATAGGCAAGTGTTCCATTACATCAAAGAAGGCTGGAGGGAATATTTTCTCAAGATGACACAGAGTTACTGCAATACGATCCTGAATATAATGCAAGTCAGAAGGACGATTCACCTTCGAGCATAGTTGTCTAAAGAAATTGCTCAATTCAATCAACGGTTCAATGACTTTCTTCGGCATAGAATGTCTTATAGCCAGAGGAATAAGTTGTTGCATCAAGACATGATTATCATGGCTTTTTAGACCCCAAATAGTTCTATCCTCTAAACGGACATGTCGTGATATATTTGATGCATACCCGTCCGGCACTCTAACTTCCTTTAACACTTTCAAGAATAAATATTTTTCCTCCTTGGACATTGTGAACTGAGCAGGAGGCAAGTACAATTTGTTGCTCGTCTTCTCTACTGGGTGCAATGATTATCTAATTCCCATTTCCTTCAAATCACGCCGGGCATTTGCATTGTCCTTCGACTTTCCGACGACTCCTAGTATTGTCCATAATACATTGTCACAGACATTCTTCTCTATATGCATCACATCCAGATTGTGTCTTACTAAATTGTGCTTCCAGTACGGCAATTCGTAAAAGATGCTCTTCTTTTTCCAATTATGATTTTTGGGTTCCCCATTATTCGGTTCTTTCTCTTTCAATTTCCGATGTCTTACTGTGAGGTCATCCATTTTGTATTGGGTAAGAATACCTTTTGATTCCAACTGAAACAACATCTCTGAACCAGACAACAATTCAGGTTTTGGCCTTAATTCCTGGGTCTTATCAAATGATATTCTGTCTCTTCGAAATTTATGTCGAATAGGTAAAAAGCGACGGTGGCCCATATAAATGAACTTTCTACCGTGCTTCAGCCTGATGGATTTAGTTTGCGTATTACAACACGGGCAAGCATATTCACCTTTAGTACTCCATCCCGACAACATGGCATATGCAGGAAAATCACTAATTGTCCACAATAAACAAGCGTACAATTGAAACATTTGTTTGGTTGATGCATCATAAGTGGGTACACCTTCATTCCAAAGTTCAATCAACTCATCAATTAACGGTTGCAAATAGACATCAATCTTGTCGCCAGGTCCTTTCGGTCCATCTATAAGCACAGACAAGATAAAAAATGACTGCTTCATGCACATCCAAGGTGGTAAGTTGTATGGAATCAACACAACAGGCCAAGTGCTATGAACTATATTCATCGTTCTAAATGGGTTGAATCCATCCGACGCTAGCCCAAGCCTCACATTACGTACATCACTTGCAAAGACAGGATTCCGCCGATCAAAATCTTTCCAAGCCTCTGAGTCAGCAGGATGCCTTAAAGTCCCGTCATTTTGTCGTTCCTCTGCATGCCACCTCATTGACTGTGAAGTATTTAAAGACATAAACAACCTTTGCAGTCTTGGCTTCAGAGGAAAATATCTCATCTGTTTTACTGGCTTCGGTTTATGACAATGTTCTGAAGTATTGGCACTCTCTTTCCATCTAGATTTACCACATATGACACATTGGTTAAGATTGGCGTGCTCATTCCTGAACAACATACAACTGTTGGGGCATGCATCCCAAGTCAGGTATGTAAAGCCTAGGCCTTCAGCTATCTTTTGAGCTTTATAATAATTGCTCGGAAGTTGCACACCCTCAGGGAAAGCCTCATTCAACAACTCAAGTAACATATCTGTGGACTTGTCCGTCCAATGATTGAGCACTTTCAGATGCAAGAGTCGGACAATGAAAGACAATTTACTGAATTTCTTACATCCTGAATACAATTCACTCTGAGCATCTTCTAGGAGCTTGAAATAATGAACAGTTTCTTCATTCGCTCCTATTTGGCCCTCATCATTGTCAAAATTTGTACCTACATGCGGAATAGCATCATGTATCATTCCAACCATGTCATCCCCAAAGTTTGAATCCCCCAACATTTCATCTTCACTGATAGGGTGACTAGAAGTAGAAGTATATGGTTCCCCATGACTAGTCCAAATCTTATATTTCCTTAATATCCCATTGTTCAGAAGATGATCATGCACAGTTTCTCGTGGCAAATAGTATCGATTCGCACACTTTCTACAAGGACAATAGATCGTTGAATCTGCATTCTTACCGGTGTACGCAAACACAATAAATTGGTCAATTCCATTCACATATTCCCTAGACAGCCTATCACCAGAATCAATCCAACTCCTGTCCATCGTTCTGTACATGTCCACATAAACATTACTAATTAGCCACCATAGATAAAATATCAATCTGCATGTGCATAGAACGTGAAACCTATCCATCCAACTCCTCTTTAACAGGTAGGTGGTCCTATCCCATTCAGGAATGCATAATCTATATCGTAGAAAGTAGCTCAAACTGCTCTGTCCGTCTTTTAGGAAAATCCGGCAGCATCTCCTCGCAGTTCTCCAAGTACACGACGTAGACGAAGTGTATTACTATACACCGCATCCCGTATGTACCTAGAGAACACGGAGTTTGCCACACAGAATCTCCATCAAAGAAGACCAATTTAAGCAGGGAGCCACTAACTACTATATAGATTTATGCAGTCCCGAATTGTCCGAAACTGGACAATTCAAGAACCATCTCATCGCAGTTGAATCCACAAACTACATAGACGATTCTTGAACGGGTCTAAGGTTATATGCTTATATTTTAATTAACTCATGCAGTCATGAGTTAATTAAAATATACATGTATGAATACAACATATAGAAAGGAAATAAAAACTATTACAAACTAATTCTCTTATAATTTGGAATTGCAGAGTGATAGACATCTAACATTTATAGGTTAATAGACATCTGAAATGTAATTGATAAATGGATTTTCAAAATTGTTATAGAATTTCTTTTTTTAAATATCCCAATATTAGGAAATAAAATTACTATTTTCTTATTTCTTATACACTGCTTTCGTACGAAATAAAAAAAAATATACAGATTAATTTTCATACGAATTAACAAAATGTCTCTACTATCAAATAACATTAGGGTGTATCATGATATTTTTCTGCAGTTACCATTTGTTGAAACAAATCCAATGGTTAACAGAAGATATCTAGAGAGGCCATATAATATTGTGGATTGAATTTGTTACTTAGACACACAAATATGTATGTCAATACATAGAACCCAATTATTAGATAATGTCATGGTCAAAGGGAGCTTGCCAATTATTAAGGATCAAACATTAAAAGTTGTGGTGTTATGATAAAATGTTATCATTACATCTAAAAAGCAGAGAGTAGAATTAATTAATTCAGATAATTGTAAGCTGTTATAATTGATTATGAAATCTGGAATTAATGTTCATAAATAATAAATATTTAGTAGTATGATAGTACCAACTGTTGTCATTCAAATTTAAGGTGTACAGTGAAAAATTCTCTAAATATACGAAAATGATAATGGAAGTAGTATCTAAAAATAAGGGCTACCTTCCTATTATTTTTTTTTCCATTCATTGGAGCTTGTATTTGTATTTATTGGCAAATTTTTTTATATATAGATTTTCAATTTTTATGAGTAATAAAAAAATATTTATTTTTTTCTCATTTTTCTAACCTAACTAAATACAAAACATAGTTTCGTTCACTTTATTTTCTTAACCTATATCTTTTCTTAATATCCAAACAAACATTGGGCAAACAGTGTATTGCGAGCAAGGAAGGATTGAGTAATGACCAATCGCTAGCTAACATTCAATTAATTTGGAATTTGGCAAATATTTTGTGCCATCAAATGAACCATCATTCTTCTCAACTTGTAATCTAATAAATATCACATCATTTTACTGATTGAATATCACAATATCTCAAACCAATGAATAGTCTGAAAAAAAAAATGTCTCTACTATCTTAATTTTAGGTGATTAAGATAGAATTTCATACATTTCTCATAACTTTATTAGTTTATAAAATTATGAGATATCACCATTTCACTTAATATTTTTTTGACCACCACCCATTTGCGTATGTATATTATCAATGTATGTATGTACGTAACATGGTATGTAAGGTTTTATTCTCTATGTATTTCTGCGTTCTTAAACCAAGTTCTGAGGCAAAAACCATGCACCCTCTCCCTGTTGGGTTTGTGCTTGCGTCAGTTCATAGTTCACAATCAATGTGGTTACATACAATGAAAATTGATCAACATTCAAGAGGGAGATAAGCTTACCAATCGATGTATCCTACGGCTTCCGGCGGCAAGGGCTTCCAGCGTCAATGGCGTCTGGCAGTGTGGGCTTCCGGCATCAACGGCGAGGGCGGCGAGGGCTTCCGGTGTCAATAGCTTCTGGCAGCAACGGCTTCGGGCGTCAATAGCTTCTGGCGGCGGCGTCTCTCCCAGCCAAAGTCAGGGATGACAGAAGAAGGAGGAAGGGCGTCCCTCCCTCAGCCAACGTGAGGGATGCGGGAAGATGGAAGAGTGATGGAGGCCGGCGTCTCTGTCGTCGTAGAAACTAGGGTTGTGCGTGAGGGATGAGGGAAGAGGGCAGATTGATGCAGGGGCGGCTGAAACTTGATCGTCGAACCGTTAGGGCTGAGGTTTTGAGGGATTTTGAGGGAAAGATAAGGAAATGGGGGGAACTAAATTTTGGTGTCAAAACAGCGTCGTTTTGGTGTCAAAACGACGTCGTTTTGACACCAAAACGACGCCGTTTTATTTACGTATTTGCGTTGACTAATCCGGTCGCAAATAAGCCATCGAAATTAGGGGGGTCGGTTTTATGCGTTGATACGACGTCGTTTTGACAAGTTTTTTGCGTCGGCAATGGTGCCATCGCAAATAGTGCGACACAAATGATATTATTTGTGTCGGGAATGTTGCCGTCGCAATTACAAAGGTATTTGTGATGGCATAACTAGCCGTCACAAATAATCCGTCGCAAATGAGGCTTTTTTTAGTAGTGATTCCTACTGCTGATCTTCTATCTCACTGCTCAGTAATTCAGCTGCCCATGAAGTCCCCAGACATGAATCTTGATGTCAATGATCCATTCAATGTATTAGTTGATACCTTCTTTCTTGAATTGCACGGGTCTGAGGATTGTCAAAAATGTCACCAGAGAGCAGGCCAATGTCAAAACAACAACAAAAAATTTCATTGCTCTGCCAATGAAGGTATTGACACATCTACAAATGACCTTTCGCTGTGCCTCGTTATTTATTTAGCAATTCAGAGTCTTTAGTGCATACGGACTGATGTCTTATCTGGGAGGTTTAACCATTGTTTGTTAAGATATAATTTAGAGTGTGAAAAGCGAAATACATTCATATAAACATTTATTATGTCTGAACTAATTTTGTCATCTTGCAGAAGCAATAGTACTTTGAAGATTAAAGTCGTAATAGGTAATTGATTTCGTTAAACTAATCCTTGTGTTATTTCTCCCACATTCTTTCGAGGATGAGTTTAAATACTTCTAATGTATGTATCTGCACATATCTGTGTGATAATTGAAAGTGACACTACTATTGTTAATGTATATAATATATTATGCTGTATATAATATATTATAGGGATTTGATTTAGGTACTTGATTATTTTCTTAATTTATGCTTTTCTAGTTTATAGATTTTTTGTACGGCACTCTCCAAAATCTTATAAATATAGTGTAGATGTTTTCTATTGTAATTATTCTATTCAATATAATACACAAATCTCTCTCTCTCTCTCTCTCTCTCTCTCTCTCTCTCTCTCCTTCTACTGTTATAATAACATGGTATCAGAGCTATATGCTCCTGTGACCTCTAAACCTTTCTTCCACAACCTTAATCTGTTGTCTTTTATGATTTGCTTGCTACTTCTGTCACTGTTCTGCTAATCTACAAGCCATTACTGCATGAATTTGAAATTTGACCACACCATCCGATTCCTCCCATAAATCCGAGCTCATCCATACAAAAATCAACCCCAAAAACCCCTTCATGCGCCCCCACACACCGTCACGCCCCCGTGCTTGCTGACGTCAACCCTAGTGACGTTGGATGTTAACGTCACGTCCCAGCCGCCACTACTGGTCCACCATAACCAGTTCAAACTCGATTTTGGTATCTTTTGGTTTGTTCAGACCTCTTTTGGCCCTTTTCTGACCGGTTGAGATTGGTTCCTAGCAATTTTGGGCATTCTGAATCCGTTTCTACAATATGTTTTTCCTAATTCTGCTTTGTTACTGCTGCTTCTCTTACTTTGGACACTTTTCAGTAGCTGTTCTTTACTATTTGGGTTTTTTCCACTCCATGTCTCTACATTATGGAGCGTTCTAAGGCATTTAGACCAATTGTTGTCATTCTAGAGGGCCCTAATTATATTCCTTGGTCTCAAGCCATGTCTAGTTTTCTTAAGGAAAGAAAACTTTGGCGCTATGTCACTGGAGATATTAAAACACCTATTAGGTGTAGCTAAAATGGCTACGAAATTTATTGCACGACATGAGGAATGAGATAGTAAGAATCATCAGATCATCACCTAGTTTTGGAATACGTCTATTCCTTCCATCAATCTCTAGTTTGCACGCTTTGACACTACTAACTCCATCTGGGCCTTTTTGGCCAACCATTACACTATTGCAGACATTGCTCATCAGTACCAGCTTTTGATTTCTCTACATCGTCTGAAATAGGAATCTAACCAGACTATCAATGCCTTCCTGTCTTAGATATATACTCTGTGAGACCAGTTGACTCTGCTTGAGCTTACTTAAATTTGCTCTACTAATGCTGCTCAGTTTTCCCTCTACCGCGATCAACAGCACCTGATTATGTTTCTCATGGCTCTCAGTGATGTCTTTGAGCCTATTTGAGCCTCTCTTCTCCATCATTGCCCTCATCTTACCTTAGAATAGGATATTTCTAAGCTTTTATCTAAAGAGACTCGTCTTGGTCTCATTCGATCACCACCTGTGAACACAGTACTTGCTACATCTAGTTCTCACTTTAGAGATTCCTCAGGTGGTTCCCGAGGTTCTTCGGTTTCTGGTGGTTCCCATAGTTCTCCTACTAAACCTTCAGGGACCTTTTTCGGTCCTCCTTCCTGGTTTGATACTTGCACATTCTGTTATGACATTGATCATCACCTACTTACTTGCCCCACTTAGATTTGCATGCACTATCATCTGCGTGGCCCTGGTCACTTTCTTTCTGACTGCCTAAAAAATCCTTCCTGCTAAGATTCTCATCTTTAGTCTACTGCTACCACTGTTGAGGATTCTATTGTTCACTCATCTTCCTCTATGATCTGTGTCAGTGATCTTCTTGCACTTTTTAAACAGTTCATGTCTGCCTATGGTAATCCCTCCTCTATTGCCTTGTCTGTCACTTCAGGTATTTCTTCATAATTCTTCGATTCTAAGTGTAGCAATCATATGACTTTTGACTTGTCTGCCTTTTCTTCTAAATCTTCTGTGTCTACTCCTCTTGTCATTTACATTATTAATGGGTCTTATATGACTATTGATCATGTTGGTCATGTCTCTACTCCCACTCTTGCACTTCCTATACTTATTACATTCCTAAACTCATTCTAAATCTTATCTCTGTTGGCCAATTATGTGATCTTGATCTCACTATTTTTTTTTTCTTTTACTAGTTGTGTTGTAAAAGATCCGTGGACAGGATAGACTCTTGGAATAGGCCGTAACATGGTTGACTGTTTTAACTCATTCACTTCACCTTCCTACTTAGACTGTTGCTGCAACATCTGCTGTTACTTCATCTGCACCTAGCTTATCTCTTGGACTTTGGCACTCGTGTTTAGGTCATGTTTCCTTAGGTCATTTATGTTTTCTTTTGTCTAAAGGTGTGTAAGATTCTGTCCCTAATGAACACCTTGATTGTCAGTCTTGTCAACTTGCCAAACAACCAGCTTTATCTTTTAATAAAAGTGCTTCTTTCTCCTTAGCTCCTTTTGACTTAATTCACTCCGATATTTGGGGACCCTCTCCCACTTCTACTATGGGCGGCTCCCAGTATTTTGTTATATTTGTTAATAATTTATCTAGATATACTTGGCTTTATTTCTTGCAAAATCAATCTCAATTTCAACAAGCTATTATGATTTTGCTCGCATGGTTAAAACCCAAATTTCTCATAACATCAAGGTCTTTCGGTCTGACAATCCTGGGGAGTATTGTGATAAGTCTTTTCTTGCCTTTCTTCATGAGCATAGGACTGTTCCTTATAGCTCTTGTCCTGGTACTTCCCAACAAAATGGTTGTGCTAAACAAAAACATCTTCATCTTCTAGATATTACCTGCGCTCTTCTTATCTCTGCATCATATCCTAAATGATTTTGGGGTGAAGTTACTCTTACTGCTGCATCATAACCGTGTACCTTCTGTTTCTCTTGGTAACCTCACTCCCTATGAGCGTCTGCATGGTACTGACCCTAATTATCGCTGCCTTCGCGTTTTTGGGTGTGCCTATTTTGTCTTACTTCAGCCTCATTAGTGTACCAAATTGGAGCCTCGAGCTCGTCTTTGCTGCTTATTAGGCTATGAGATTGAGCACAAATGTTATCATTATTGGGATCCTTTATCCAAACATATTCGTGTTTCTTGCCATGTTATCTTTTGGGAATATAAGATGTTCTCCTCCTTATCTTCATTCTATTTATCCTATCCTTCTGATCATCCCTACTTCATTGATCCGACTCTTTCATAAGGATGTTGATATACCCACTGATGTCACCCCTATTGTGCCTCTTGTTACAGTCTATCTAAAAGAGTTCCCATCTATTGATCCTGCTCCTCCTACTAGCTCTCCCATGTCTAATCATTTTCTACTTTTTTCTTCTGTTGAGGCTTCTATTCAGCGTTCTACTCGACTAAGGGAGATTCTTACTCACCTTTGTAATTATCAATGTTTCTCCACCCTTCTTGCTCAGTATGAGCCTCACACTTATCGCGAGGCCAATTTTAATCCTTTTTGGTAGCAAGCTATAGATGATAAATCATAAGCTTTTGCCAAGACTCACACTAAGGAGTTAGCTGATCTTCCTCCTGGTAAATCTGTGATTGGGTGTCGTTGGGTCTACAAGATCAAGACTCGTTATGATGGTTCTTTGAAATGTTACAAAGCTCATCTGGTTGCCAAAGGTTTCACTTAGGACTATGGTATTGATTATGAGGAGACTTTTGCTCCTGTGGTCTGTCTCACCTCTATCTGGAGTCTTATTGCCATTGTTGTTGTTTGCCAATGGCCCTTGTATCAAATGGATATCAAGAATACTTTCCTCAATGGTGATCTCTCTAAGGAAGTCTATATTCAACCTCCTCCTAGGTCTTTTCATTCTACACATCAGGTCTACAAGCTTCGCCGTGCTGTCTATGGTCTTAAGCAAGTTCCTCATGCCTGGAATGCCAATTCAGCTCCACCATCAGTGACCTTGGCTTCTCTTCTAGTGTTATGATTCCGCTCTCTTTGTTTGCAAGTTTACACACGACACTATTTTTCTCTTTTATGTGGATGATATGATCCTCACTAGTGATAATGTTCATGGCATTTCTGAGCTCAAAGATTTTCTTAGCAGACAGTTTGAGATAAAAGATCTTGGTTCTCCCATCTACTTTCTTGGCCTTAAGATCTCTTCTATCTCTACCGGCTATTCTCTTATTTAGGCCAAGTATGCCTCAGATCTTCTTACTCGTGTTGGTCTCATTGATAGTAAGACTGCTTCCACACCTCTAGAAGCTAATATGCATCTTACTCCTCTAGATGATGCTACTCTCTACCGACAGCTCGTTGACAATCTTATCTACCTCACTGTTACTCGTCCTGACATTATCCATGTTGTTCACCTTGTCAATCAATTCTTGTCCTCGCCTCGCTTCACTCACTATACTGTAATTCTTCGTGTTCTTTGCTATGTCAAGGGAATTCTGTTTCATGGTCTACATTACTCTCGTCACCTCTCTCTACAGCTCCATACCTATTTTGATACTGATTGGGTAGGTGACCCTACTGATCGTCGTTCTACCACTTAGTTTTGTTTCTTTTTCGGTGATTCTCTCATTTCTTAGCATAGTAAGAAGCATACTCTTATTGCTCGATCTAGCACTGAAGGTGAATATCATGCACTGGCTGACACCACTTAAGAACTTCTTTGACTTCAATGGTTACTTCAGGACATGGGTGTCTCCCATTCTGGTACTACTATTCTTCATTGTAACAATCGTAGTGCTATTATGATTGCTCACAATGATGTGTTTCATGATCACACTAAGCACATCAAGATTGATTGTCACTTCATTCATCAGCATGTCATTCGTGGCACTCTATCACATCTGCTGACCAGATTGCTTATATCTTTACCAAGTCTAATCCTCCCAGACGATTTCGTAATCTAGTTTTCAAACTCAATCTGGTCTCTACTCAACCACCGTGAGTTTGAGAGGGGATGTTATGTATATAATATATTATATACAGTACTGTATATAATATATTATAGGGATTTGATTTAGGGACTTGATTATTTCCTTAATTTATGCTTTTCTAGTTTATAGTTCCTTGTACAGCACTCTTCATAGTCCTGTATATACATATAATGTAGATATCTTCCATTGTAACTATTCTATTCAATATAATACACAAAGATCTCTCTCTCTCTCTCTCTCTCTCTCTCTCTCTCTCTCTCTCTCTCTCTCTCTCTCTCCTGCCACTATTATTTTGACAAATATTTAACCCTCTCTCTCTCTCTCTCCTTCTACTGTTATTCTGACAAATATGTAACCCTTATGATTTTAGTTTAAATTAAAAAAGAGCAGACATGTTTGACTTCATTTCCTACACCCTTTAACTTCGTCATCTTATCCACTTTATCACAACCATTGTAACAACTGGAATGGCAATCGCAATAACCTTATTTTGCTACTTCACTAGGAAATGCTCATCAAGTAAATTTCCAATCTTTGGGAAGTTAGTAACCTAGAATAATCAAAATGTTGAGGCCTTTCTGAAGAACTTCGAGTCCCTTGCCCCAAAAGGATATAGCAATTCAGAGGTTGAGAAAATCACTAACTCTTTCAAAAACAGACTTGGACAAGAAGGCTTTAGCAGTGTGTACAAAGGAAATTTACACAATGGCCACCTTGTGGTAGTGAAGGTTTTGAAGGAATTAAAAGGTAATGCAGAAGAATTTTTCAATGAGGTTGCGAGTATTAGTAGGACATCTTATGTTAACATTGTCACTCTTCTGGGTTTTTGCTTTGAGGGTCACAAAAGAGCTCTCATCTATGAGTTCATGCCAAATGGATCTCTAGAGAAGTTCATATATGAGAGAAGTTCCTCCACAGAACGTCAATTAGGGTGGGAAACATTATACAAAGTTGCAGCTAGCATTGCTCGAGGATTAGAGTACTTACATCTTGGTTGTAGGACACGAATTTTTCGCGTTGATATAAAGCCTCATAACATTCTTCTAGATGAAGATTTCTGCCCGAAGATCTCTGATTTTGGCCTTGCTAAATTATGTCTTAAGAAAGAGAGTATCTTATCGATGTTGGGAACAAGAGGGACTACGGGTTACATTGCATACAAACTGATCCCTCAAACAGGCCATCAATGAGTAGGGTGGTGGAAATGTTAGAAGGAAGCCTAGAGTCCTTACAAATACCACCCAAGCCATTCTTGACTTCTCCTCTAAGAGCTCCTGCGGATTCTACAACCACATAGACCAAACAAACCTTGTGCTTCTCTGACTTTAATTTGATGCAGTCATTCTTGAAAAGCTGGAAGTCTAATTCCGTTTGTTGTTTTGAAGTGAGTTATCTCTCTATACGCATCATAGTACATTGCAGCATTTAGAATAATTTTGTTATTATTATTATTTGTTTTTCCATAAGGGTATCTAGTGTCTTAACTTCTACTGTGTATTTGTTGAACTTGGAACTCAAAAAGTAGTTAAAAAAGAAGTAATTTGTTAATATCTGGGATTATTTCCTTCACGGAGTGAATCAAATAATGAATATGGGATTCGAAATGATCAGACTCTAAGATCACTAACAAGGAGACTATATCTGACATCTAATATTCCAAAATCCATTCTTGTTATTTGTAATATTTTTAGTTTTTTTTTTCAGTGGGGGTAATGAGGTTCTTTTCATGTTTTTTTTAGGTAAAACAAGGTAATCTACCTACTCCTTGAACCTTTATGATAGTTTTACATGAGATACTTCATGAGAGTTCATCTTATAACGTGTCTAAGTATGCCTGGGTTAGAGTCCTCAGTGGAGCATTTCTTGGGGTCAAGTCACCCACGCACTTCGTCACATTGAATATAGCTGTCTGCTTAGATAATTCAATACCTTACTCGAAGTTGGTGGACTGAGTGTGTTGTCAGCCTGCCTCTGATAGTTTGTGTTAAGGGTGGATCCGAAGGGCCCTACCTTAGTCTGGTTCTCCTTGTCATAAAAATAAAAAAAATAATAAAAAAAAGAGCCTGAGGATGCCAATATATAATGATGGCAATTGGACCTGGAAAAAGTAAATCTTTAATTGGTCAGTATCAATCATTCTAAATGTAGTTTATTATAGAGTAACATTCTCATGCCGTATGTATAGAAATAAAATAATTCCATATTGGTGGAAATCTGTTGATTATCAAAAAAATTTATGTTATTACCTTTTATCATTCATTGCCCAATGTCCTACAAAAAATAAATCATTTTATAGGTTTTCTATTGAAAGTTTAAATCCACTTTGTGAGATTTCTTATAAAGTAAAAGAAATAAAAAGTTTCATCAATTGAGTTCCAAGCTAGATATTGCTTGACGAAATAGAATCAAACAATAAACTTGAGGCAAATAGAACAATAATGTTCCAACAAGCTATTGATAACAGATGCTAAATTCACTCATAATATACAAAGAAAACCTTAATATGAAATCTATAACAAAAAAAAGTTCATTATTAATTTTTTCATTGATAGTATACAATAAATAATAAAAAAAGAACAGAGAAGAGGACAGAAGGAAATGCCAATTAGAGAGAAATTTCTTTTTTTATTATTTAAGGAACATTTCCTTTTTTACTATATAAAATAATATAACAATTATTAATATTCATGCTCCATTGTAATCATGTGAGATAAGGACCACCTTACAAAAAGTGTAGACACACACGTTATCCAATGAAATACTTACTTTATAATTAACTTCACAACTTATTTTAGATGATCTGGACTCATGAATAAATGGGTTAGGGGGAGTGTATAGAGAAGAAAACAAAGTTCATAGGGTTTAGGACAGATTAGTGTTTAAGTCACCCCACCCCGATCTTCTTATTCTTGAGATTTAGGCTATTTCTTTTTTAATTTTATATTGTATTAATGTTTATATAATTTGTATTATTTTTTATTTTTAGAGATTTATTTTTATTTTTAAATTTGAGACAGATTAAATTTATTTTAACTCGAATTCTAATTAATTTAAGTGAGATAAGAGCCGGATGTAAAAGTTCAACCCGTTACAAGTCTAAAACAAAGTATGGTATAAAATTTTTTTATTAAACCAGAAACATAATAGAATTTAACCTAACCCGTGGCGAATATGCGGTTGTCATCCCTACCAATATGTATCTCTACACATCGGGATGCTATAGTCAATGTAACGGGGAAAAGAAGTCCATACATCAAGTCATTGTTTCCGTTTTAGGTGACATAATGGTAGACTAAAGGCACTTTACAGGCTGTGCCGTGTTCAATGCCAAGACTGAAGGAACTTTCGTCTGGGAGTAAATAATCATTTACTCCGTTGTTTAAGTTTTTAATATTATTTTTAAATTTTAATTTTATCTATTTAAGTCATTTAATTTAAAAAAAATAAATGTGGTTAAAATTTTTAAAATAAGTAAAGATATTAAATATGAATTATACTTTGACCTTTTAAACTATAAGTTAATATTATCTTACTCTCATTCAACTAAATATAATTACATTCATACCATCATGAAATTTAAAATTATGAATTTGTTTGCTCAAAATTTTTATATTAATCTCTATAGCAAATAAAAATAATAATTTCATGGTTATGAAATATTATAAATTATCTCAAAATACCTAAAAAAAATAGTCCAAATGATTTATAAAATCTTACTTTTGTGGACCACCACGTATTAGCACTAACAATATCAAGAAGATTTTTGTAAGTACGCATTTGTTAAAGAAGGACAAAAAGTTTTATATTATATCTGAAATGCTACAAATGTTCAATTTTCTTTTAACAGTGTTAATACGAACTTATATTCTTATAGTTTAGGGGTAAAATATAACAACTTTAAGTTTAGTAGGTAAAATGAAACTAAATCATAATTGAGCGAGTCAAGGTGTAATCGATTTTTAATTTTTTAACTTATTTAAAAATTAATTAAAAAATTTGGACCACATTAACTTTTTTTTAAAAGTGCGAGGACCAAAATAGAAGAAATCAGAATTTAGAAATGACATTAAAATCCAAGATAAAGTTGGAGAGACTAAATTATTGTTTACCTTTTAGTCTAATAGTCTAGCCTTCTGCTAGTCAATGAGGAAGTTGAGAAAGAAATCTCCTCCCACTTTGAGCCACTAATTGCGTCTCATAGTTACCAAAATGAGAAGCGACAGTGAAAAACGTTAAAAAAAACAAAAACGGAAAACACGACCAAAAAAATATAGGAAGAAACAGAAAATGAAAAACAATTGGAAAACTTAATAGAAAACTTTTCCGAACACAAAGGAAATTTTTAAGAAATTTAATACAAACCTTTGGGAAACTTAATAGAGACCTTAAAAAACTTAGTGGAGATCCTTAGAAAACTTAATGAAAACTTACACGAATAATTTCACAGATACTTAGTTAGAACTTAAATGAAAAAAATATATAAAAATTAATATTTCAAGTTTCTGAAATATTTTTTAAGAGTTTCTATTAAGTATCCCAAGAATTTCCGAAGAGTTTCTCAAATATTTTTCAAGAGTTTTCAAAATGTTTCCGTTGTGTTTCCGAAACGTTTTTTTTAATTTTTAAAACGAGTTTTATACCAATATCGGAAATGCATTTCCCTTCAAAACGAGATTTTGGGTAAGTGTGTCCGTCCAATCAATCTTCAAAGACTACTATCTTTTATAAATCGGAAAAATGGCATAGTATACAATGGGTCAACCCGAGGGGTAGTCTAGTAGAGATTGAGATAAATTGTTACTTGGCAATCTTTTAAGGTCAGGTCGTGAGAAATTTATTTTTTATAAATCTCTTAGTCAGCATGCCTTTAACCAAATCAGAGAGAATATTAGTCGAAGCGTATATAAGTTGATCTGAACATCCCTAACTGCATAATAAAAAATAAAAAGAAAAAAAAAATATGCAATGAGTTTGGGTCTCTGGTATTGCCTGGTGCAGATCTTTAATTGAGTGATCATAAAGTTTTCTCCATGGGCGATGGCTAATTACTCTTTTCTTTTAATTATTCTTTTTCTGTCTACATAGCTGACGAAAAGAACAAATAACAACCTAGTTGTCTGGCATTCAAACGTGGTGGTCTCCGTCTGATCAGCTTTTTCTTTCTACAACATATCACCCATTATAAATGTGGGCTGTGTTCGATGAATTGTGATGAATTAGTTTCAAAGGTCCAGCTCAAGAAAGGACACTGGTATGATGTCAAGGCCATATAACTCAAGATTAGAACATTGTGATTCATGAGAGGTCTTCCAAAATCACTTACATTAGCATAGTTGTGATGCAAGTGATTTTATTTACCAGTAGATTAACATTAGTTTAGCATGGTATTAGAACTATTCTAGCATGATATCAGAGTTATTTCAACATAGTATCATATCTATTTCAACAATTATAATTATCGATGGCAACGGAACGGATTTGGATAGGGAGACTCCTATCTCATCTCTATTCCACCATGACCGCTCCCCCCGTCCCGTCCCATCCCGCCTCATTTATGTTAATAATTTTTTAAATACATCACGGGCAAAGCAAAAAGCTGGAATCACACAAACAAGAAAAAAATTACAATATTCATATTCTGGTATAATATGTATATATAAAAAATAAATAAAAATAGAACAAGAGACGTCGGTTGTTTTACCATTCCTAGTCATGATGATGAACAGACTCAAATGGTTGTTTTACCATTCCTAGTCATGATGATGAACAGATGCAAATGAATGGTCATGATTCTAGAGGCATGTCCATTTGAAGAAACCCCTTTCACAACAACCAGATAATTTATAAAAAAAAAAAGACTTGTTGCACAGTGTAGTGCACGTGTACATGCTATGCATTAACCAATAAACTAATGCTGTATTTTGAAAGTCTCCAACAAAGGATACTTGCTTCACAATGTTCATGCTGATCATCTATGAATTTTCAAGAAAATCTTAAGGATATGTAGCTTCTTTGCAATTAACTTGGAGGAATATCAAGCCAACTTCAATGACAGTAAAGTATCAACCTTGAACAGCCTCGCAGGTAGGGGTCGATCCACAAAATTTTTTCTAGTGGGGACAAAACTTACGTAGAATCGTACACAAAATTTTAACAGAGCATAAACTTGTTATAAATTAATCCCTAAATTTAATGAAAACTATACCCTAACTTATAACAAATGAAAACTCTAAACTCAAATGCAATTTAACAAAATTGTGACTCTATTGTTAAGACCCTAACATAAATAGTTTTAGCAAATCAGAACCTTAATAATTGAAAACAAGTTGCACTCACCTCATATGTTATATATATATATATATATATTTTTGCCAATCAATAGGAGATAGTTGCATCAAGAGAATATTATACTAGACACTCATTATTCTGAAAAAGTCCAGCAAACAAAGTAATCACAAAGCTCAACAATCACAAATAAATCACTACATTATTCACCACTAGGGAAGTGAAACTCAAGATCTTAACAATTGAGGTGCTAGAACAACCAACTAAATGCCACTAAACCACATGGGTATCAGCCACCTCATATGTTAAAAACACAACTTAAAACCAATTAACCCAATCAACAATCAATCCAAATGGTTAATAGTTACAAAGCTATTACCCATTATAATAGTTAGAGGAGATAGACAATACAATGTCTTGTAAGTGTAAAATATGGTGGCAAATTTACATTTGCCAAAAAAAATTCAAAATTATAAAATTGCCAGTAAGTTAGGTAGCAAAAAAATGGTATTACCAATACAATATCATATATATACACTAAAAATATTTGCCCTGTTTAAAATTTGGAACTCTTATGTAAAAAATATGAAGGTATTTTTGAACTAGATTTAGGTATTTTATTAATAATATAAATAAAATTTGGAAGGGTAAAAGTCTTTTAATAGTGATGAATTGATTTAATATTAAAATACAGAGCTAAGATTAGAGATATTGAATAGAGAGTTGAAATTGATTGCTTGGCCAAATAATGAGAGGTGAATGAGATTAAGGGGACAATAAAGTGTACTTACAATCTAGAGTCAAAAGGATACAAATAAATAAAATTACAAAACAATGTATTTTTACAACTTCAACAGAGACAACTGCTCCCACTTGTCACTCCGTAGGTCCGCCTTTGCCTGCAAGTCCACCACTAGTAAAAGAAGAGATTCAGGACATTTCTTGTGGTTTTTGTGGATCGATACACTGTGGCGACCTGCATTAGTGTATATTGAATTTCACATCGAAAGTTTATATAGAAAATCTTGGGAATATAAATAGGAGCCATGAACTCAAATGTCACTTTATTGATTAGCTTTTTTGGGGAAGTTCTCGTGATTATTATATATAGTATCAAAGCCGACTCATGCACACAACCGTGTGGGTTCGGGGGCACTGTAGCATGGGGTTTGTGATTGATTGATTGTAAATCTCTCACAAGGACGCGAGGCCTTCAAAGGAGAAAGATTGTGACAACCCGCATTGGCGTGTGCTAAGTCTCACATCAAAAAATTTACATTGAAGATCTTAGATATTAGTAAAAGCAATGAACCCAAATGTCACCTTATTGGCTAGCCTTTTTTAAGAAGTTCCTGTGGTTATCAGCGTTTTAAAACTTAGATCGGACCGTCCGGTTCAATTGGTTGAACCGTTGACCGGTTGAAGAAATGGTCCAGTCAGCCTTCTAAATCCGTTTTGGTCAAAACTCGATCAAACCCAGTCAAAACTGTCGTTGAACCGCAACCCAGTCAATTGAACTGGTATTAAACCGTTCGGTTCAATATTTTAAGGCAAAATTTTATGTTTTAATTTCAAAATTTTAGGTTTTAAATATCAAAACTAGTATAAAAAAATAAGACACCATTTATTAATATTAATAAATTAATTAATGACATAATTATGACGTCACGGGTCAATAACGATTGACCCGATGGTCGAACCGGTGACCCGTTCACTCAACGGTCAGGTTTTCAAAACTTTGGTGGTTATTACATATTCTAAATTGTCACGCCCTAATACCTAAGTGGTCTGTGGCAACGCCGCACACTCATAAGGTCATACCGTATGGGCATACAAGGTTAGACACAACATGTACAATCTCATAACCAATCATCAAACCAAACAAACCTCAAAGAAGTGAATATCATTGACTCTAAAATATTTAGGAAAATCTCCAGCTAATCCACAAACTTGAGCAAATGAAATGCTCATGTTTCCAAAATACTTTAAACATTGAAATAACATCACTGCCTCCAAACTAATCAATTAAAGTCTTACTAAATTATAGACATAAACGAGCAAGTCTCAAAATAAAATCCAAACAGAAAAGTATGAAGTCCCTTCCAAGACCTCACTCGAGCCATACTACTTCACTAAATTTGAAAATACAAATGCAAAATGAAAGCGTCAACTGGACAGGCCAATAAGTAACCCACTACCACAACTAGATGGATCCAAGTGTAGGAAAATATAATTTGTATCAAACAAGTTCAATAACAATTTAAGAGAACAGATTCATGATGATAGGCTATAAATCATCCAAACAATTTAACAAATACATTTCTCCACAGTACAATATATACAAACTCAAGTTTAGTGACGATGGCCATATTAGCCTGTGAGAAGACCCTAAACCACAGTTTACTCTATGGTTGAATCCCAAAAGAAACTAGGTTTTGTGCTAATCCTTAACCCCTATTGGAGTAGGGTCCATATCATAGTCAAATAAGAGTCTAATCTCATTGAAATAAAATGAATAGACAATTTCTTTTATGAACAATTTCACACTTGATCCATAATTTATATAAAAAATATAAAGGAAACAAAAACCTTTTACTCAAACAATAATTTAACGGATAACCCAAAAATATGAGCTTCCGAAGCAATTTTTGGTAATTTATAAAATTACTAGAACTGATAATAAATCACTTACCTCTCATGCAAGAGTCACTTTTCAAAAGCTAAACTCTATCAAAATCGTACCACCTTAATACGGTTAATAGTAAACAATATTATAAATTGAACAATAAACTTTGCCGTGCATTTGCCATACTATATTCTAAATAATCTAGATCCTAGCTCTTATTCTCTAATAAATGGGAAGCTTAAAAACTATTCCAAAGTGCATTCTCCACCCATGGCCCTATAGCCGAAGATGCATCTCGCCAAAAACCGACCAAACGAACATTGATACTAAATAAAATAATGCAAGCTTTCACTTGCTTCCACAAAACAAGAACCACCTTAAACCTTCATTTCTTCCTGCTACAGAATATCAATATTTTAATGCCACATCTACAAATCAAACATCTAGCAAACTTGTGAAAGCCATTACCATTTAACTAGAAAACCACACATGTTGAGTGCACACGGCCAGTCACCAAAAAACAACAAAAGGCAAATGAACCAATTAATTCAATGAGCCGATCAAATGCCTCTATTCGGAAAACCGCATAAACATTAAGAAATTAATGATGCAATGTCACTCTCATAATCTAAAAGTCATCTAAACAATTAACTTTAAAATGAGCTTCAACCTTTCGACAGATTTTTCTAGGATCCTTCTTCTTCTTTCTTCATGGGTTCATGCAAAAGAACATGATTAAGGAGGATTGGGAGTTACCTTGATCCTGATTCTCCAGAGATGATAATCCATCTAAATGCTTCTCTATCAAAGCTTCCTCTGCTCTGATGAGTTATTTGTGAAAGCATGGAATATGACGGCTGTTCCGTTAACAATATAAAGTTAGGGTTTTCTCTAGGTTATTTAGGAAGCCTATATATTTGTCTTACTGAAATACCCTCAAAGATATCATGTAAAATAATATAACTCTATCTCTATTATAAACAAAAAAACAAAAAAAACAACAAATATGGGTATTACATACACAATTGCAAAGCCAAACTCTTTTTTTTTTTTTTTTTGTGCATGTGGCTAAAAGCATATATAACTTTTGACCTCAATACTTAGTTTTTATTTTCGTTTTCATTTTTGTGTCCTCAGAAACAAAAAGAATCAAGAACGTCTCATGTTTCTTATTCTTGAAACTGAAAAAAAAAAAAAAAAAGGATCATCGAAAATACCGTCATTTTCATATTGTTTTCTTTTTTGAACGGAAATGGTTCCGGAAACACAAAAATACATTTTTTTTAGTTTCTAATATTGGGATATTTTCTAAAGACTTCTTGAAAACAAGATCTGAAAATATTACTAACCTTTTGAGTGCTTTCGGGAACAACTTATTTTGAGTGTTTATTTAGCTTTTTGCATAAAATAAGCACTTGGTGTTTAGTAACAAGCTTTTTTAGCTTATAATATGCTAGTTTTTTTTTTTAGGCTAATAAGCCTAAAAAGCAAAAAGCAAAAATTTTAAAGCTTTTTTTTGCTTATTCCACTGTAGTGGAAAATTTGAAAAATAATTAATTTTAAAAAATATAAAAATAAATTAGTATACTACAATAATTAATGTTGAATTTTTTTTTAGCCTTATAGAACACCACGAACATACAATATAATTTACTTTGAGGGTCAATTGATCATTTTTGTATTAAAAAAAAGCCAAAAAAGTTTTAAGCTAGTACCAAACACTCCAGAGAAGCTTTTTTTTTTAAGCCATTTTATTCTTTATATTTTTTCAAGCAGGTTATTTAATCAAAAAACTTGTTCCCAAACAGGCCCTCAGGACTATATCTTTATTTATTTTGCGTGAATTAAACCAATAGAAGAATTTTGCTTCCCTTGAAGTGGGCTATTTTATTTTTTTCTTTAGTTTTATTTTGTTCTATTAAAAGGTTCATAACAAATGGTATCAGATCCACTTTCCTAACATATTTGTGGACCAATGTAGCATGAAGGTTGTTATAGGATGTTTTTGAAGATCTTGAAACTCAAGAAAAAGTTATCAGAACCATCTTCTTGGTATATATGTGTAGCAATGGAGGCTAAAGGTTGTAAACATGAAGGTTATGAGGCACAATCCCTTCGAAGCGATTGCTATGAGGTGGAACTCCTCAAAGATGTCCCTTTCAATTTAATAGCTTTCATTTTTTTTGTTGTTCCGACAAAAGTCCAATAAGGTGTTCTTGAAGATCTTGTATCTTGAGGACAGTTTTTTTTAAGGATGAATGAATGTTAGAAACCTTTTTATTTAAGACTCTATCTTTATTATTTAATTAAAGATGATTAGGATAATATTGGTAGTTATTAGAGATATAATTGTTTTAATAGTTATCTTGAGATTACAAATAATTGTAAATGTCGTATGGCTTGATTAATGAAAAATATCAATGGTGTGAAAAGGGCTTTTGTTGAACCAACAAGAAGGTTTTGCTCCCCTCAAAGTGTGATATTCTATCATTTTGTTCTGAAAAATTTTAATTTCACAAATTAAGACTTATGACCACTTATTTGCCTAAGAAAAACTTATCTATCTCTCTTTACCTAAGTGATCATTCACATGCATACATCACACAACAATAATAAAGAGACACAACAATATATCGTGGAAATCCAAACACTAAGTTGAGTAGTTTACACAAGTACAACTTCAACCCTTGATAATTGAACTCCACAACTGTCGTCTGAATTCCCTTAAACTCCGGTCTAAGCCTACTTGCTTGACTTCTCGAGTTTCTACTCTCCATGCTTCGACTTCAACACTGAATCTCCACGGCGTTTTTCATCTTCAGAATCCTCTCAAGATGATCTCGATATGATTCGCTTCAGTTTAGAATCAATGGCGAAGAAACACTGTATGCTCAGATAATCATCAAGATCTTCACCTTCTTTGTTTCTCTTCTTTGTATATTTTTGTATCTTTTTCACAATTCCAAAGTTACCTCTAACAATTAATTCTCTTGACTCTTATAGCATCCCTAAGATCACCAAGAAGGTATGATAGAACTACCTCTAGATTGACTGCAAAAAATTGTCTAAAGAGTTTTAAAAAATTAGCTTACTTTGATGAGAGAATTTTTCAATTCAAACAAAATTTTGCTGTATTACTCGAGCGGACTTCTAGCAGACTTCGAGCAGTGCTCTCTAGATTTTTGCTTCTACAGAATTTTGACCAATAGCTTGAGCGGACTTATTATCGCTCCAATGGACTTTGCTTGAGCCATGATCTCTACATATTCAGATTGCTCTCGAAAAGTTACATGAAATTCATATATTATGGAGTTTGAACGGACATCTAAGTAAAGAGATGTGACGTTCCAAAATTTTAGTTCTGCGTGCTTTAAAGGGTTGTACTACAGCTTGGATAACTTGTACTGTGGCAGCTTGAACTTGAATCTTAAACTTTTTGACTCAAATGTAACTTGAACCAAGGTTACAAGCAAAGTGTGTTTATCCACGGAATTAGCCAATATTAAAAATCCTAACATGTTCTATTAAAAGGTTCACAACAAACCAGTTTACCAAATATGAGTTTAATGAAAACAGTTTTCAGAACTAGTTTATCACGCGCAATTTTAACGAACTTCAGAAAATAAAAACTGACAAGAGAAACCAAAACGGTAAACTGTAAACTAAACAAACCCCCTAAAAATAGCGTAGACTAAAAGGTGTCTCGGAAGTGTCCCTACGCATGTAAGCAAGTTTACCTTTTCGCAAACATAAACCAAACCTTGCCACAATTCAATCTCAAGCCGTGTGATACACGGATCGATGTGGAGTTCACCCAGTGAATTATGTTACATCTGAGATCATTGGTAGGATTTTTCTTATATCTCATGCATATATTGATAACCTAGTTCACTGTACAAACCCTTGTGCTTTATGAGAAAGTCCCACCACAACCTTATTGTCATCACTTATTTCTTAATATTTTTCTCCAGCACCGGGAGGGGTTTTAACAATACTGGTACCTTGCAAACTTGCAATTAATTTAAAAATAAAAAAAAAATCTTACCACTGGATGAGAATTTTTTAAAAAATCGAGGTAGCTTTGATAATTAAGAGAGAGAGAGAGAGAGAGAGAAAAATGCTAAGGTAACTACCTAAATCTACTGATTACATTTACCGGCTGACATGGTGTTCCATGTGGCTGGTCCACGTCAGCTACTCAAGAGTTCAATTTTCTTCTCCAGTCATAGAAGAAAATGAAACATAAACGAACAATGAAAAAAAGAAAATACGAACAAGATATAGAAAAACAACAAAAGTAGAGTCTCGGCTCTCTCTTCTCCTGGAAAATCTTTTCCAATAGGTGATTTGAAATTTCTCTCTCCATGAACGAATGGGGAATTCCGCACTTCTCTCAGTAGTGTCTTCTTTGTTTTTTAAGAAAACAATCGTTGAGAGAGAGGCTTTTGTGTAGCAAAGAAAAGGTGCATAAATGTCTCGCGTGTGGTGCTTTAGTGGCGCACTTAGCGCATGAGTGTGTGATTAAATCATATAACTGTAATTAAATTTTTTTTTTGAATTTCAGAATTTAAATATTCCAACAGTCGTAAATTGCTAGGTTTAAATTTAACAGTCATAAATGTTCAATTTAAACTAATAGACATGACTTTTTTGGAAAGGTATTTGCGCACTCATTATAGTCTATAAAAGACTATTCATTATTTTCTAGTTCTTAGTTCGAAGCCTGAATACAATTTTCATTTTACGAAAGTTCTAAAGGAAGTCTTCAGAAAGTGCTATTTGGAAATATTTCAGTGCATTTTGTTATATTTTGAAAATAATTTGTCTGCAATCCTACAGCAACATAGTGGAGGTAAATATCAATTTAAAAAAAGTGTTCATTGATACACGGCAAAGCTACAAGTTTTCTAATTTCATATTATTATTCCTAGCAACCATAATCGTTCGTGTTTGTCATGTGGAAATTTGAGCGCCAAATGTACGGCTACGGGTGGATGACACTTTTCCATGTTTTTGTGCTGTTTCTTCGACGTTTCCAGCAAGCTGCAAGTTTCTCTAACGGACTTCAAAGTGCATTCTTATAAGTTGGACCATTGAGAGAGGTTTTTGTGTAGCAAAGAAAAGAAAAAGAGAGTGAGCCTTGGAAGAGTCAACAAATCAAGTCTTTCATTCTGGAGCTGGGTCAATAAGGAAGGTGAGCAGGAACCTCCACCACTGGAGTCTTTGCCCAATCGACTAGCCAGTCCAATCAATAGACACAGCCACTTGGGATCTTCTTTTGGGCTACTTCTGCTAGTCTGTCTACATATATATATATATATATATATATAAAACGAAGTCTTCCAAGTCAACCGCCGTGCTGAGCAGACTAACATCATCGGAAATATATTGTGAATAATCAGAAGTAAAAGTGGACATTAAGAGACCCCCCTGTTTTAAGGGAGAGCATTTCAATCCCTCTTTGTTATTGCTTTTTGCCACTGTGGTGGCTGTTTTGGCTTGTTTAATTCGGGAATTTCGATTTCTCGAATGGCTGTTTCCTTCTATATTACTTTCTTTATTCTCTTTCATCTGGTTCTTCTTCACTCGGTTTCGGCTCGAGAAGAGAACAATATCCAAAATAGCTGTCCGAAATCCTTCCAGTGCAGAGGACTCGAACCGATGAGCTTTCCTCTGTCCAATTCCACGTATTCCCAATGCGGGTTGTGCACGGTAACTTGTGATGGATATGAGCCCCATCCGCGAATCCAATTGGGAATTAGCGAAGGACCACGGTACGAGGTAATAGGAATCGCATCTCAGGCTGATAGCATCCGAGTCCAAATCCATGACCAAGAGCTCAAAAGTCGTTTACATGACAGAAGTTGCGATGTGTTCAATAGTTTGCGTTTTCCCAACTCTCCTTCTATTTCGTTCACAATTTCTCACAACCTCACCTTGCTCAAATGCCACAAAAGTTTTGAATTTACTACCCGCACCCACGATAATTTCAAGGATCTTTACAATTACACAGTCTGCAAAGACCACCATTTGTACTATCAACATCCACATGATCAATATTCCACTCCTCCTGATCTTCTATCTCACTGCTCAGTAATTCAGCTGCCCATGAAGTCACCAGACATGAATCTTGATGTCAGTGATCCATTCAATGTATTAGCCGATACCTTCTTTCTCGAATTGCATGTGTCTGAGGATTGTCGAAAGTGTCATCAAAGAGGAGGCCAATGTCAGAATGACAGCCAACAATTTCATTGTCTCGCCAAAGAAGGTATTCTCGCATCTACAAATGACCTTCCGCTATGCCCCATGTTATTTGTTTAGCAATGACTGATTTCATAACTGGGAGAGTTCAACCGTTTTTTGTTAAGATTTAATTTAGAGTGTGAAAAGCGAAATACATTCGTATAACCGTTTATTATGTCTGAACTAATTTCGCCCTCCCTGATTAGCATTTGTTGCAGGAGGAACAAACTTTGGATTGATTCTAGGCACGGGTAAAAACTCTTTTTAGGCTTTCCATTTTTGAGGTTTTCATTCTTCAATCAATCAACGAGTTCTGTTTTTCCCCTGCTTTTTTGTTGTTGTAATTTAATACGACTGAATCTAACTTGATTATCAGAATGACAGCCAAAAATTTCATTGTACCGCCAAAGAAGGTATTCTCACATCTAGAAATGACCTTCCGCTATGCCTCGTGTTATTTGTTTAGCAATTCAAAGTCTTCAGTGCATACGGACTGGTTTCTTATCTGGGAGGTTAAACCATTGTTCGTTAAGATATAATTTTGAGTGTGAAAAGAGAAATACATTCATATAAACATTTATTATACCTGATTAACATTTGTTGCAGGAGGAACTGACTTTGGATTGTTCTAATCATTTGGCTATATATCTTGCAGGAAGCAATAGTAATTTGAAGATTAAAGTTGTAATAGATAATTGATTTTTTTAAACTAATCCTAGTGTTATTTCTCCCACATTCTTTTGAGGATGAGTTTAAATACTTCTAATGAATGTATCTGCGCATATCTGTGTGATAACTGAAAGTGACACCACTATGTACCCCGCATGATTTCACTCTAAATTAAAAAATAGCAGATATGTCTGACTTCATTTCCTGCACCCTTTAACTTCGTCATCTTATGCACTTGATCACAGGCATTGCAGCAATTTTAATGGCAATCACAATAACCCTATGTTGCTACTTCACCAGGAAATGCTTATCAAATAAATTTTCAATATTTGGGAAGTTAGTAACCGAGGAGAATCAAAAAGTTGAGACCTTTTTGAAGAACTTCGGGTCCCTTGCCCCAAAAAGATATAGCTATTCAGAGGTTAAGAAAGTCACCAACTCTTTCAAAGACAGACTCGGACAAGGAGGCTTTGGCAGTGTGTACAAAGGAAAGTTACCCAATGGCCACCTAGTGGCAGTGAAGGTTTTGAAGGAATCAAAAGGTAATGGAGAAGAATTTGTTAATGAGGTTGCGAGTATTAGTAGGACATCTCATGTTAACATTGTCAATCTTCTGGGTTTTTGCTTTGAGGGTCACAAAAGAGCTCTCATCTATGAGTTCATGTCAAATGGATCTCTAGAGAAGTTCATATATGAGAGAAGTTCCTCCATAGAACGTCAATTAGGGTGGGAAACATTATACAAAGTTGCAATTGGCATTGCTCGAGGATTAGAGTACTTACATCTCGGTTGTAAGACAAGAATTTTGCACTTCGATATAAAGCCTCATAACATTCTTCTAGATGAAGATTTCTGCCCCAAGATCTCTGATTTTGGCCTTGCTAAACTATGCCTTAAGAAAGAGAGTATCATATCAATGTTGGGCACAAGAGGGACCGCGGGTTACATTGCTCCTGAAGTTTTTTGTAGAAACTACGGAGGGGTCTCTTGCAAGTCAGATGTTTATAGCTACGGAATGATGATTTTGGAAATGGTTGGAGGGAGAAAGAATATTGATGTAGGAGTCGATCATACGAGTGAAATATATTTTCCACATTGGATATATAGATGTCTTGAACCGAATGAGGAAATTGGACTGCATGATATTACAAATGAAGAGAAAAATGAAAGATCCAGGAAGATGATAATAGTTGGCTTGTGGTGCATACAATCTGATCCCTTAAACCGGCCATCCATGAGTAGGGTGGTGGAAATGTTAGAAGGAAGTCTAGAGTCCTTGCAAATACCACCCAAGCCCTTCTTATCTTCTCCTCCAAGAGCTCCAGCAGATTCTACAACCACATAAACCAAATAAACTCGTGCTTCTCTGTTTGTAATTTGATATATGCAGTCATTCTTGAAAAGCTAGAAGTCTAATTCCGTCTGTTATTCTGAAGTGAGCTATTTCTATATATGCATCACAGTACATTGCAACATTTAGAATAATTTTATTATTATTATTATTATTTCCATAGATTCTGCAACATTTAGCTATTTCTGTTGTGAATTTGTTGAACTTGGAACTCCAAAAGTTTATATTAATTAGAACACATATTCAATGCATGGTTTTGTTGCCAAAAGAATTCAACGCTTGCTGCTACAAGTAATTTTGTAGAGTATTTTTTGTTGACTCAAGGTTGGTCTCTATGTTGATTTTGATAATAACTAAACCTTATGTTATTTTACTAATGTATTTACTTAGTGTGCAGATTAATAAAGTATACAATTTAGACTTAAAATTTAACTTTAAGTCAAATACATGTCGCGCCTAAATTTTTCTCACTCGAGGAATACACACACAAGCGGAAAAAATACTGTACTTTCTCGTTAGAACTCATCCTCCTAGAAGAATAAGTGCGACTAGGTTTGAATTGAAATTTTAATTTGAATAAAGGGCTTTTGGAAAACATTTGAAGTCGCTACCTAACTTTATTAAGGTGAGTTAGGTCACCTAAAAACTAAGCACAATCTGAAAACTACACTTAAGGTTTTCGAAAACGATTTTTAAAATACTCCCTCAAGAGAGGGTTTTTAAGAAAATAGGTTGTTTCGCAACCTTTAGAAAATATTTAAGCCCTTTTTGAAAAATAACTCCGTTTGGTCTTTCAAAAATAGTGATCCTAGGTTCGGAGGTTGGTTACGTGTAGGGAAGATGCACTAAGCCATCACCCTAACCCGCCCTCGCGGTACCTACATGTCTATTCACCCTAGATTCACCAAATAGCGTCTTCGATTAATACGTGTCTAAAACTATCCACTTTAGAAAGGGAATATTTAAAAGAAGGATGCATGATATGCAATTGCAAGAGAAGAAAGTTTACAAATAGATTTGAAAAGAAGGATTGAAGTTTGAAATTGAAAAGAAAGTTTTGAAAATTGAAATTGAAGATTTGAAAATAGATTTTTGGAATTGAAAATTTGGAAGTAGATTATGGAATTTGGAGATATGAAAAAGGTTGTGGAATTATAAACTTGAAAAAGGTTGTGACCGCACCCATGAGAGTTGTCTATGTATCCTTTTGGAGGAATGAGGTCAGTTGTAGTTCAGACAAGAGTCCTAAAGAAGATTTTGATTGGAAAAAGAAATTGAATTGAAATTTGGATTGGAAGATTGAGAGATTGAACTTTAATTGGAAGATTTGAAAAGATTGGTTTTGAAAAGCTTGGTTTTAAGAAATCTAGACTTAGGAAAGATGGAACTTAGGAAAAACTTGAGATTTAAGAAATATTGGACTTGGCTTGGAAGGGTTTTAGAAAGAATTTGACTTGAATGTTGGACTTGGAAGATTAAGAAAAAATTGGATTTAGGAAAGGTTCGAATTATGACAGATTTGGAAATATGAAAGTGTTATTTTAGGAAAGTTTTGGTTTAGGAAAGCTTTCAAATTAGGAAAGTTTCAATTTGGAAATATTTTGAAATAGGAAAGTTTTGAAAGTTGAAAAGTTTAGAATTTAGAAAGTTTCGACTTAAGAAAGTTTCGAATTTAGAAAGTTTTAGATTTGGAAAGGTTTGGATTTGGAAATGTTTCATTTTTAGAAAGTTTTGATTTAAGGAAGGTTTGGATTTGGAGGGATTTGAAATTTAGAAAAGTTTAGAATTTAGAAAATGTTTGAAAGTTTGAGTTTTAGAAAACACTTGAAGTTAGGAAATGTTTAAATTTAAGAAAGATTTAAATATTTAGATTTGGAAAGTTAAAATTTGGAAAGGTTGGAATTAGGAAAGGGTTGATTTAGGAAAGATTTGGGAGCTTAAAGTTTAATGAAATATTTAAAAGTTTAAGTTTTGGAGACTTAAGGTTTAGGAAGGTATGAGATTTGGAAGGATTTGAATTAGGCAAGATTTGAATTTGGAAGGATTGAGATTCCTATTTCCTAAAACAAATGATTGGATTTTGTTTCTAAAAGAATTGTTTCGATTTTATTTAAAAAAACAGAGGATTGTATCTAGTTTCTTAAATGGGGAGATTGGATTTGGTTTCCTAAAGGAAAGATTGGATTTGGCATGGAATTGGAAGGCGAAGTTTTCAAAATTTTAGATTTGGAAGACTATGGTTTTGATGTAGAAAATATGTTTTAGAAACTTATGATTTTGAAGTAAAAAGAGAAATTTTGAAAACCTAAGTTTTAAGGTAAGATTAAAAATTGTGTTTTAGGAAAGAAAACTAGGGTTTCCTAATCGTTGGCTCTAGGGCTTGACTTGAGCTCTAAGGAAAGAAATTTTGGAAACTAGAATTTTTGGAAAGAGAGATTTTGGAAGGAGACCTTAAAAAGGAGTTTTTGGAAAATGAATTTTGAAAAGAGAGTTTTTGGAAAAGAGTTTTTAGGAAAGAATTTAGGGAGTGTTTCTAGAAAGTGAATTTTGAAGAGAGCGTTTTTTTAAAGAAGTTTGAAAAGAAGTTTTTAGGAAAGTAAGTTTCATGAAGGGAATTTTTAGAAAGCAATTTTGGAAAAGAATTTTGAAAAGGAGATTGAAGAGAATTTTTAGAAAATGTATTGGAAAAGAGATTTTTCAGAAAGAGAGATTTGGAAAGAGACTTTTTAGAAAGTCCATGAAAATATCTCACTTTCCTAAAGCGATTCTAACATTAAGAAGGCTAGAACCACTTTAAGATAGTGGTTTTAAAAACAACAAAGATTTGAAAATATGGACCATATTGGTCACTTTAAATGTAACACTTTCCTAAAGCAACCCTAACCATGAAAAGGCTAGAATCACCTTAGAATTGTGATTTTGAAAACAAGTTTGGAAAAAGAAGACTTTGATGCAAGTTTGAAAACAACTTTAACGCAGGTTTTAAGAAATAAGTTTGAAAACAAATTTTGGAGGAATACAAAATCATGATATGCACAATGCAAGTTGGCCGAACCCGCGTGGTCTCCGATTAGACTAAAAGAAAGCCTCCAACACGGTGATCTTCAATAGCCTAATCCGACACATGGACTAAGAAGTTCCTTGTTTCAAGTATACGAGAAAGGGGGGGAAAAAGATGGGAGTTTAAAATAGAAGAAAACTGAAGTGGGTTAGGAGAGAGAAGAGAGAGGGGAAAGATGCGTAAACATAAATAGGAAGCCTACCTTGTATCTTATCTATTCACTTTGTTTTACTTGCTTGCTTTGCTTCGGTCCTCGCTTCGCTTTGCGTCAGTCTTCAAGGGCATGTCTTGATCTTCGAGAGCTTCGGGTTGCAACACTTCAAGTCTTCAATGGAGGTTTGGGAGGCTAGTGTATAAGTGTATATGAGTGTATATGAGTATATGAGAGCTAGGGTTTGTATATGGGGGTTATGGTTTGGAGAACCTGAAGCAAACTAGGATTTAGGGAGGCTACAAGCTCTGTATATCGAAGAGGAGAGTTTTTAGATTGAGTTTGTGAACCCTTTTCACACTGGAAGAGGCTCTGTATTTATAGAGAGAGGAATGACCTGGCGCCTGTTGCAGTGGCACCAGGTAAAAAATCCTTCTGGCGCCACTAAGAGTGGCGTCAGGCCAGAATTTGGCTTGTAGTGGTGCCAGCCACTTAAGAAAGTTTTAAGGTCGGCAAGCAACGTACCTTCAGAAGATTTGGGCGCCTGTACTAGTGACTACCATGCAATTTTTAGCCTAGCTTTACTAAGAATGACTCCGGAAGGTCCGGGAATGATTTAGAGAGCCAGAAAGGAACATGAACTCTTAGAATAGAGTCCCGGAGGTAGTAAACTAGAAAAATGATGATAAGATGTGTTGGAAGGGTTGACCGGGCTATTAGGGGCAAAACGGTCAACTGGACTAGGAAGTTATTGGGATGGACTTAAAATGCCCCGAAAGAATACTTGAGGCTTAGATATATTACTTAGAATGTTTTAGGAGGTAACAGGTTTGATACCCCGAGCCGGTGTGGTTAGAAAAAGCGACCGGCCCACCAAGGGCAAAACGGTCATTTTGTACCGGGTTTGTTGAAACTGACTTGGAATGATCCAAAAAGATAATGGAAGGCCTGTTGGCCCAAAAGGCAACCCAAGAGGGAGGGTGAATTGGGTTTTTCAAAGATTGATGACAATTAAGGTCAATTAAAATTAATCTAAGCAATGTAATAGTGATCAATCTATATGTAATGCAATGTAATCAGTAAAAGTAAATAAAACAAAGCAATAAAAAGGACACAGATTTACCGGGGTTCAACCACAAACCGTGATCTATGTCCTCACCCCAAGACCTCCTTGAAGTCTTCTTCCACTATGTATCCTCTAATTACAGATGGGTTGCTGATTGACAAAGTGCTCAACTCACTATACACAAGAACTTTTAGCTAAGTTCTTTAGCCACCAATGGGTTTTGTCTAAGCTCCACTCAAACTTGCAAGAGTTTTTCTTTCCTAAGAAAACTCCCAAACTCTCACTTACAAGTGTATAAAAGTATACAAGTAACTAACAAACTCTCTAACAAGAGTAGAATATACAATCAAAACTCACAAGTTGAAGACATGGAAGAATATTCAGGAATTTCAGTTGATCAATCAGTGATTCTTGTTTCTTGTCTCTCTTCCTTGCTATAAATACAGCTAGAAGCTTGTATATAAACCCCTGTATTGATTCCATTCATTAGAGGTTGTTGGGCTTCATTTAATGCACGTCCAATCTATTATAGCGTTAGAAAAACTAGCCGTTATATTCCAGGAGTTGGCTCTAGGGTTGCGGAGTCGACACTTTCTGCTTCTGTATTTACCAGATGTTGTTCACTGTCTTCATGAGTCCGCTCTTCATATCAATTAGTCGGCTCCTTGTTCATTCTGTCTTCACACCTTTACTTCTGACTTCATGTGGCGACTCTTCATATTCAAGAGTCCGCTCTTTGTACATTTGATCTTCAGCCTTTTGCTTCTATGGTCATGAGGCGACTCTTCATCTTCAGGAGTCCGCTCTTTGTACATTTGATGTTCAGTCTTTTGCTTCTATTGTCATGAGGCGACTCTTTGTTTTTAGGAGTCGGCTCTTTGCACATTTGGTCTTCAGGTTTTTGCTTCTATGTTCATGAGGCGACTCTTTGTTTCCATGAGTCCGCTCATTGATCATTTTGTCTTCAAGCCTTTTACGTCTGTATTCATGAGGCAACTCTTCATTTCCATGAGTTCGCTCATTGTCCAAAAGTTTGCATTCTGTCTTTTAATGATCCAGATCATCTTAGCAGCAGTATAAGATCAACAAAGTGTATCTCTTTAGGATATGATGATCAATCAAATCTCTTTAATTCATCAGAGTTAACTTCTATTCAATTTGGATTGAATCAATCATTTGACATTCATCTTCTCTTGACTCCCAAAACAGTCAGAGCTTCATTAGATCAATGTTGATCTTTTCTTCTTCATTTGCAAAACTTCCTCTTTCACTATTTCTTTCAGTGCCGAGCTTCCTCAATTATGTAGAGCTTCACAATGCTTCATTGCTGATTTCTTCTCTTTGCTATCAATTCTTCTTTCTTCTTTAAAATCACTTCAATGAGACTTTTGCAAGCATGATGATATCTCTTCATACATCTAGTCTGCATTGATTCTTTATATTGTAGAAGAATTCTTCACTTGGATTCCATGTAGAGATCAGACAATCATTGTGAGTCTTTTTCTCAAATAACTTCAATCACATTATCTTGAATTGATCTTTGCATACTTGATGAAGTCTTCAATTTAGCATTTTCAACATCTTCAACAATCAATTCATCTTCAACTGATCTTTGCATATTCTGATGAGGTCTTCAATCTTTCTTGAGTGCAAATCAATCTTCATTGAGTCTATGCATAATTGATGAAAGTTTCATTTGAACACCTTCAATCTCTTCGAATGTAAAACATTTATTTGAAATAGAGATAGGCATCACTCCTCTGTTTGGTTCATTGCATAGCTCTTGAAGCTCATTGCTTGATCTTGAACTTGTAGTGCATTCACTTTGACAAGTATTAGACTTAAGATTGAACTTTAAGCCTAAATTATAAACTTTATTAATTTGCACACTAAGTAAATGCATTAGTAAAATAACACAAGATTTAGTTATCATCAAAATCAATATAGGGTCAACCTTGAGTCAACAAGGCCGAGGATACTATAAGAAGCATTCTCAGGAGGTTACTGGTTTGATACCTAGAGCCGGTGTGATTCCGGGGGCGGTTAGATGCCTAGGGGCAAAATGGTCATCTTGACCGGAATGCCTCAGAATTGGCCCGAAATTGACTAGAAAACACATAATCATGCTAGATTGTCTTTAGGGCAATCTTGGAAGGGTGGACTTACCGTTCTGAGGACT
Source organism: Euryodendron excelsum (assembly GCA_033060915.1). Taxonomy (NCBI): domain Eukaryota; kingdom Viridiplantae; phylum Streptophyta; class Magnoliopsida; order Ericales; family Pentaphylacaceae; genus Euryodendron; species Euryodendron excelsum. Next base: position 13,111,976 of record CM065388.1, on the reverse strand, counting down.
TAGGTACTTTCTCAAGAAACGTGCCAGAAATGGCCCCTTGGGCAGTTTGGTCATTTTTCACCGAAGTGGGCTAATAGGCACCGGTGTTGACCTGGGTTTTGAGTGTTTCCATCACTCTGATAGTAGTCCCGTGACATAGGGGTTTGTTGGCAATTCCCTATATCGACCTATTTGCGAGTCTTTCCGTCACTTTGACGGTTGCGATGTTTACGAGTATTTCGATTACTCTAACGAGTCGCAATTATTCCAAAGGCTGCCTAATCTCTGGAAGCTACTAAGTGGACTTAGCGCTTGAGGAATCAATATTTTCAAAAGGAATTCCGAAACGGATATTTCTTCATTGGCGGGCTAGCAAGCGCCAAAGGTGGACCGTTCTACCATCTCAGGGACTTGGGGTCTCGTCCCAGTCGACTGGTTTGAAAGGACTTACCGTTCTGAAGAGTTCACTCGGATACGTGCCGGATTAGATGGTCTTAACACCTTGAGGAATCAACTTTCTCGAAAGGTGTGCCAAATTTAATTAGAATTGGAGTTGGATTAAAAAGGAGACTTACAGTTTTGAAAAACTATCAGAAACGTGTAGGATTGGATGGTCTTACCACCTCGAGGAATCAACTTTCTTGAAAGGTGTGCCAGAGTTAATTAGAATTGAAATTAAAATTGAAAAAGGGATTTACCGTCTTTGAAAAGACATGCTTATTAGAATTGGACCGAACAATGCCCCCAAGGGCATTTTGGTCATTTTGCCGCTATTTGGGCCCAAAGGGCCTGCAAAGTGATTGATTGACGGAATTAGACTTGAAAAATTGATGTAGATTGGAATACGTCCATATTGACTTGAATACAAGTCTGGATGGACTGGAGACTGTTGAGCGGGCAAAAATGGAGTGCTTACAGCTGCTCTTCTTTTTCTGTCTTTGCTTGCGAAGATAGAAAACGATAGAATAAGAGTCTCATGTTGACCGTGAAGGGGTTGGAGGGATGGATCTTGGAAAATTTTTCAAAAATAGGAGTTTGGAAACGGATATTAGGCCCAAAAGGCCTTTGAAATCGAGTTTTGGCAAGAAAAAGGGCAAAACTGCCTGGAATTTGGAACTGGCGCCACTAGCAGTGGCGACTTTGGAAGAATTTATTTGGCGCCACTACTAATGGCGCTAGGCTTGGGATCAAAACCAGCAACATTTTCTAGTTCGAACACTTGTGGGATTTGAAGGATTTTTCCAAAACCGAGAGGCATTACGAGGAAATTGACTTGGACATTGAAGGGACACTTCTTAGGGACCATAGCGGAATGCCAGAAGTAGACACTGTCGCCGGAAAAGTCATCGGAAAGGAAGATTTTGCCGGAGAACTCCAAGAGGTGAGTTTTTTATTTTATGTTGATTTCGATGTGTAGAATTCCGTTTGAGCCATGTGAATAGTGAAAATTGATGTTTCAATATGTTTTGAACACTATGGTGAAGTTATTTTTGCATTTTAGTACTTGTTTGATTAAATTTGAGTGATTTTACGTGATTATGTGAAGGAAATTTCTGCAGGAATTGAGGGTTTATCCCTACAGCTATGGGCATTGAGCTTTTAGGCTAGATTCTTATATCGTGTGCCTTAAAAAAATGTGTTTAACAACTGTGTGAAGTTTTGTGATTTTTTAAAAATTTTTAAATTTTTAAATTTTTGAAAAATAGAAAAATACTTAAAAAATAAGAAACATGGAAAAAATTAAGAAATTATTAGAGTTTAGCGTTTAGAAAAATGTACGAATATTTTAGAAAACATTTGAAATGAGTTCAAAAAAATTTTAGGATAACTTTGAAAGCCATTGATTTGTTGGAAAAATAAAACAAGTTTATTGAAAAGCTTGAAAATTTGAAAACGTGCGAGCGGGTGTTGATATTATGTGGTTGTGATATGGTAGAGTGCATGATTTTGGTTTTGTGTTGATGTCGTGAGTGTTGTAGAGACCATTTTTAAACGAAACCCTGCCTGAAATTTTTAGAAATTAAGAAAGAGTTGGAAAAGTTTTGAAATAAAATCTTTTTGAAGGAAAAAGATAGAAAACCCTAGAAATTTTAGAAAACTTGTTTTGATTCGAAGTTGACAAATCAAAGTGTGTAGGAAATTCATCTTGACTTGAAACTTGGCCTTTTAAATCAAAATGTGTAGAAAATTCATTTTGACTCGAAACTTGACCTTTTAAATCAAAATGTGTAGAAAATTCATTTTGACTTGGAATTTTAAAATCAAAATGTGTGGGAAATTCATTTTGACTTATCACTTGAAATCTTTTTATTATTTGTCTTTACTATTTGTTTGTTTTTATTATTTATTTATTTATTTTATTATTATTTTCTTCTAATTTTATTTTCTTATCTACATATACCGTATATTAACACCTCTTACCTTGACTTACCTTTTCAAGATAGTAGATGCGGGTGATGATGGTTCTGAGAGGAGGCGCCGCTCCAGGAAGGTGGCCCGAATAGATTCTGCTAGTGGCTCTAGTCAATCCAAGGGTAGTCGGCGATCTGTAGGACAGGCATCTTCTAGCTTGAGCGGACGAGGGAGTAGACCACCTGTCGACCCCTTTCCTCCGATTGAGTAGGCCCTTGAGGAGGAGATTGGTGCGGAGTAAGAGGTATTAGGTCTTGGCAATCAAGTGACTGGTTACGGGAGAGCCTCCATCCGGCACAGGCAAACAGACACTGAGCTAGGCGACTTGGAGGTACCTGACTTTCCGCCGCTGGGGGATCTTGCCTATCATCCCAGTGTATATTCTCGACAGCATTTGCCCCCCCACCCCGTCGGTACACACAGCTTTCAGAGGGGCTATTCATCAGGTTTTTGTGACCATACAGCGGACGGCTCCATCCTACCGTGCTTTCTTAGTTGAGATTGGTTTCGAGGCTTTCATGGGATTACAGGCTAACTGCCTAAACCGATATCTGGTACTGACGCTTATTGAGAGGTGGTTTGGAGAGACTGGGACCTTCCATTTTGTTGGCTTTGAACTAGGTCCCACCCCACTAGACTGGGTTATCATCACGGGGTTTTCCTTCGTTGGTCGGTGGATCACCTTGCAATCAGTCAGTAGGGACGATGTATACATTCTCCTGGACTTGCCTCCTCCCGAGCGTTCTATCTTCCTAGTTTCCTGGCTCAGTCGGGATGACAGTACTTTTGCTATTGAGCAACCTCCTGCCCGACGAGATATCATGAGGTGACGACTTGTTCTGTACATCATTTTCAGCTGCTTCTGCAACAATAATAAGTCGCTCATGCCTTTTCGTTTGTTGAGCATAGTAGCTGATTTTGGGGCTTTGTCTGAGTTGGATTGGGGGTCCTTCTCCTTTAACTACTTTCTTCAGTCTATGCGGGTCCAAACATCCTCTCGTTGGGGAAGCATGACTAGTTTCTAGCCTTTTCTTGTTTGGTGGAGCTACGAGTACTTGCCTATTCGTCGCCCTGCAGTTATCAAGGTTGACCTTTATCCTCGTACTTTGAGGTGGGCTTGTGACCGAGGAAGCCCAATGATCGGAGATCACTGACTTCGTGAGGCTACGGGCGAACCTGATGTTGATTGAGGCTAGGGACGTAACCTGGTGGCCCTTTATCGAGTCAGTTCATTTTGTGACGGTGTGGTACTTGGTCCCGTTGTCCTTGTCGAGGGCTTCCTTTCTCAGCAACGATTCTTGAGAGTCCTATCTAGGAGATCAACACTAGCGACAGTTTCATGAGGAGTTCCGATCGGCAGGAGATTCGCCGGAGTATATGTTTGGGGCCTTGGTGGAGGGGGTTCCCATTCCTTGTCAGAAGCGCCAACCGGGTGCCGGGTTCTTGGTTCCTCCGAATACAGACTATGCTGCACATTTTGGGGCTCATTTTGTTGGTGCCTTCACTCGATTTGAGGTAGTAGTCGGCGGATATGTTGTTGGCCAGGAGGCAGTTGAGTTGTGGCGCCATGCCTGGGGATACGTGCCCCAAGCTGAGTTTATTGCTGTAAGGGACCAGAGGGATCGATACCAGATAGAGTGAGATCAGTACCAAGCAGAGGTAGCTTATTTGACGGCTCGGTTAGACCAAATGAGAGGTGGCGAGGTATGTCATTTTTTCCTTCCTTCTTTTCGCTCTACTGTTGTTTAGTTGTTTTTTCATGTGGTTGATTTCAGTTCTGTCTTCTTTGTAGGATGCTAGTGCTTCTAATAGTTATCCACCTCCTCCGGATCCAGGTTTTGCAAATTTCGATCCCGAGGATATTAACTTTAATCTTTGACCGATGCCCTTGGTGGAAACCCTGATCTTCTCTTGCCCCTATCCCTAAGATGTATTTATGTTAGACATTTTTATTTTGTAAATTTTGTACAAAGATGGATATTTATGATAGTTAGATGCATGGACGGGGAAAGATATTTATGATTTTTACAACTATGTATATGATCAGATGCATGTGTAGAAACGATGATGATGTATATTTATTTCATGGGTTGACATTAAACTGTGTTGGTGACTTCTGTTTCTACAGGAAGTTATGTCCTATGTATACAAAGCTCATGCCATTTTTTTTTTTTGTTGAAAATGAATGCACATATTAGAAATATATTAGTTAATAAAATGACAATGGGTGTTGTCAGACTCAGTATCTTTGGAATGGTAACTCTTTCCTTTTCGGGGGCCTAGCCTCTCCCTTAGTTCAACCTTATCTTGACTGGATGATAACACTTCGCACCTTTTCCAACCTTTTGACCGCCTCTGATTCTTTATTTCGAGGTTAGTGTATAGGCTTATCGGGTTGAAACTCTCAACTCTCGGGGCTTCAACAACAGCTTACCTGACCTTTAGCAGAGCGATAAGTGGCCAGTCCTTCAATTTGAGGAGACTTTGCTTTAAGACCGTAACGTAGGCTAGGTTATGGGGTTTTCGAAACAATAGGATATATAGGCTCAAATCCGATGTTACTTTTAGTAGGGTTTAGATCCGTACCGTCCTTGACTATTTTTCCTTTCCAGTAAGGGTAGCGTCCTTCTTTAGCTTCGGCAGTGTGCCTAGCTCATTTAGATCAAGCAATCCATTTTCAATCAGAGTGGACTTTAATAGGGTTGTAATGTAGGCCATAGTTTCGGGGTTTTGCAAGAAAGGGTAAAGGCTTGAACCTATTGTTTCTACTGGGTTTCTTTGTAACCTAGGATCACCTTTTAATTACTATATACTTCTCAGGGTGAGATTGCATCTTTTTCTTTTAACATGACTCTCTTCTCTTTCGGTCTTCTTATTGTGCTTTATAAGATGACACAATCATGGTTTTCTTCAGGCCTTTCTTTAGATTTTTTTTTCGGCCTCTTGCGCATTGGTAACTCTTTTCCTTCGTTTTTCTTTTTCCTTTCTATATCTTTTCTTTCCTTTTATGAAGCAAAAAATTCTACTTCTTTTTAGCAGTTCAATCTAACCCAATAAAGGGCGGTGATCCCTAGGTTGGGGTTTTCTTAAAAAAGATAAATGGCTCAATGGGTTTGGCAAGGGGTTGCTTTTGACTATATGGGAAATGAAATGAGGGCCTCCCTTCATTTTAAACTAGATTGCTTGATCTATAGAGCCTTCAATGTTGCCCTAGCATGATAGAAAATGGACATCATTCCTAGAGTTCTGGACTGTTGTCTGCCTTAGTGTGGGGAGGACTTTCTTGGATTGGGATTGACAAGGAAAACTTCATTTGTTGTGAGGCACTAAGGGCTAAGCAAAGGGAATATAAACACTTTTTCCTTTTATAAGGGGGAATGAAAAATGGCTCATCTTCATCTCGATAGTCTGGCCACACATCGCTTAGCTTTTGTGTCTTGCAAGTGTTGCTTCTGGGTAGTTTCCTCACTCATCCTTACACTCTCTCTCTTCAGAAAGCTGATCATTTGGCTAGTGGTTAACTCATGCTATCATCCCTTCAAGTCAAATCATTCTATGAGATAAACCATGCCCCTTGTGTAAGACATATTCACCATTCACAAAAGACATTTAAGATGACAGCAATGTAAGGTAATGGCATAAACTGATGTTTCACTACTTAACGAAAAACATAGCGGTCTTTTAAAATAAAAGTGCAAACATTTAATTTAAAAGCAAAGAGCAAAGGAGACAGAACGAAAATGAGTGAGAACACCCCTCTCTTGTATGCTTTTGACGGGAGAGTCCTTCTTCTTTAACATGGCTTTGGGACGATGCCCACACATCTTCAACACTCCATCCACAGTCATGGCTTCCAGCCAGGGCAAGGTGGGCAAAAGCTTCTTCTAGAACTCTGGGCCTATTGGCAATGATGGTGCGGTTGTCGGCTTTATTGGCCTCTTTAAGGTCCTTGGTGTTGAGTCAATACCTTGATTTTGATGATAACAAAACATGGTTAAATGATCTAATAATTCTACTTAGTGTGCAGATGAATTATTAATTAGATCTTGACTTGAAGCTTATCATAATAGAGGATTTATGATGAAAAGCATGATGAAGTGATGTATTCTACAATGGTGATTTTATAAGGGAATGAAGACGATGGATATCAAAGAAGAAGAATGAAAATGATCAAAGTCTTGATTTAAAAGATTGAAGACTTTGAGTACTTGAAGATATCTTGCAAGAATGGAAAAAGGAGAGACCAACTCAAAAACATAAAAGCTTTCTTGATAGATGTAAAGATGTCTTGAAGACATGGAAGGAATCACAAGATTTGGAAAGCTTTCTTAAGTTGTTGAAGTCCATGGAGAAGCCATGTTGATTGAAGAAATGAAGATTCTAAGTCATGGAAGCTCTCTTGAAGATCTTGAAGAAGACTTGAATCAATGGATGAAGCTATGATAATGGAAGAGCTCTACAAGTGATGAAAATGAAGAAAATTCACCTTGAATGGATTGAAGATGTTCTTGGAGTCATCTAATCTTGAAGAAGTGTTTGCAAGCTTTAAAAAGCCTATTTAGATGATCCTTGAAGAGATTGGAAGCTTTGAAAAAGAATGAAGAAAAGTTGCAAAAATATGGGTTTTTGGAAAAAGGGTCGACTCCTCAAGTTAAAAGAGCCGACTCATTCGAACAGAGCCTTGGAATTCTGCTGGAAGTTTAAAAGAGTCGACTCCTGGCCAAAAAGAGTCGACTCATTGCAACAGAGAACAAACAATTCTGCAGACTGCTGAAAAGAGTCGACTCCTGGGACAAAAGAGTCGACTCATTTGGACAGAAACTTGAAAAATCTGCTGAAATGCAAAAAGAGTCGACTCATTGTGAAAAGAGTCGACTCCTAGACCGTAACGGCTAGTTTTCTGACAGACGGTATGGGCACAAACACAACCAAATCTTCTCTCATACTTCTCCAACGGCTAGAATCGATCCATACCTATATATATAAGATACATACAGCTTCAAACAAGAAGAGAAGAGCAATCATACCATTCATATCAAGTGCTTGAAGCTGAAAATCACCTGTACCTAACTGCCATATATTTTTGCTGAGTGTTTAAAGTTATCCATTGAGTTGTATTCATTCATATACTCACTAGGAGAGTCACTCTTTGTATAATCTTCATTCATTCTCGTTTGGGTGGGTTTGTAACCTTGTAAGTTTAAGTGTTCTTGGGAAAAACACTTGTAAGTTTAAGAGAAACTTGGACAAAATCTCTTGGGTTTTGAAAGCTTGGGAAGAATCTTTTGTAAAGAGTGAGCTGGGCACTCGTGGCACAACCAGCGGCTGTGTAAGGAGTATTGCATAGTGGAATTCCTTCGAAAGGATCGAAGAAGAGAGGACGTAGGCAAGGTTGGCCGAACCTCTATAAATCTGGTGCACTTCTCTTCTGCCTCAGTTTTGTTTAATTGCTCACTATACATGTTTGCATAAATATATATATATTGATACATACTCCACTTGCTTGATATATATATTTCAATTAATTATTGTTAAAATACATAAACAAGTTTTAGTTGAAATTCTTGTTAAAAATTCTATAAAACCCAATTCACCCCCCCTCTTGGATTGCCTACTTGGGCCAACAATTGGTATCAGAGCTAGTACTCTAGTTTAAAGGCTTAACATCGTTAGAGTTGATCCATGGCAACCATATTTGGAAGCTCTCTAGGTGAGGGTCAATCCACTAACAGACCTCCAATGTTTAATGGTACAAACTACAACTATTGGAAGAATAGAATGAGGATTTATATTCAATCTGTTGATTATGAGTTATGGACGATTATCGTTAATGGTCCTAAAACTCCCAGCAAAGTTATTGAAAGAGAAGTTATCCCTAAACCTGAAAATGAATGGGATGAGAATGACATGAAGCTTATGCAATCTAATGCTAAGGCTATGAATATCTTATATTGTGCATTAGATCCAAATGAGTTCAATAGAATTTCTACCTGTGAATCTGCCAAAGAAATTTGGGACAGACTTGAAGTAACTCATGAAGGAACAAATCAGGTCAAGGAGTCAAAAATTAACATTCTTGTGCATAACTATGAATTATTTAGAATGAAATCTGATGAGTCTATAACTGAGATGTTCACTAGATTCACTGACATTGTAAATGGCTTAAAGTCTCTTGGAAAAGTGTATCCTAATAGTGAACAGGTGAGGAAAATTTTAAGATCACTGCCAAAGACATGGGAAGCAAAGGTGACAGCCATTCAAGAAGCTAAAGACCTCAACATTCTACCTCTTGAAGAACTTCTTGGCTCTCTTATGACTTATGAGCTAACCCGAAAACAGAATGCTCAAGAAGAAGAGGACAAGAAAAAGAAGTCTGTTGCATTCAAGACCACCACATCAGAAAATGAATCTGGAAGTGAAGAAGAAGATGAGGAAGATCTTGCTCTCATCACAAGAAAATTCAAGAGATTCATGAGAAGAAGGTGGAAGGGAGGAAAGAAGATTGAAGCAAAGGGTGAATCCAACAACAAGGATTCTACCATCATATGCTACGAATGCAAAAAGCCAGGACACATGAGAAATGAGTGTCCTCAGCTGAAAAAGAAAGGAAAGAAAGAAAGAGGGAAGAAGGCTCTAGTTGCAACATGGAGTGACAGTGAGGATTCAAGCTTAGATGAATCTGAAACTCATGAAGTGGCCAACCTATGTCTTATGGCACATGAAGAAGAAACAGAGGTAACTAATTCTGATTTTTCTTTTAATGAATTGCAAGATGCTTTTGATGATTTGATAGTTGAATTTAAAAAGCTAAGCATCAAAAACAATCTTCTCAAGAATATGGTATTCACTCTCACAGAAGAAAGTGAAGAGTTACAAAATGAAAATGACATTTTGAAAAATGAAAACTCTACTTTAAAAGAAAAAGTCACTGATTTAGAAAAATCTCTCTCTAAATGTGTCAATGGAAGAGATAAACTTGATGTTATGCTTGGTAAACGAAATTGCTCTCTTGACAAGGCTGGAATAGGTTACAATGTTTTTAAACATAAAAAGTTTTCAAAAGCACCAATCACATGCTTCTATTGTCATAAGAGAGGTCACTTTGCAAATCAATGTTTCCTTATAAAACAATCTCATGCTGTCAAGAAAGCTTGGGTTCCAAAAGGAACATTGAAGACTAACTCCACTGGACCTAAGATGATTTGGGTACCAAAGGTCAAAGATTGAGTTGCTTGTTTTGTAGGTGTGTCTTCAAGCCAATTCCAAAAAGGATCAATGGTACTTGGACAGTGGCTGTTCAAGACATATGACTGGAGATGAAACTCAATTCACTTCTCTCACAACCAAAGATGGAGGATTGGTCACTTTTGGAGATAATAGCAAAGGCAAGATCATCGGTATAGGTAATATTGGTAAAAATTCTTCAACTTCTATTGAGAATGTTCTACTTGTTAAAGGACTTAAACACAACCTGTTAAGCATTAGTCAATTGTGTGACAAAGGTTGCAAAGTAGTGTTTGAATCATCTAAATGTAATGTAGTAAACATAAATGACAACAAGATCATATTAACTGGCCATAGACAAGGCAATATTTACACTTTCAACTTAAATGAATTATCTTCTTGTAAGATCAAATGCCTTACTGCTGTGAGCAAAGAGGATAGTTGGTTGTGGCATAGAAGGCTTGGCCATATTAGTATGAGCATTATTTCAAAAATTTCCAAAAATGAGTTAGTAAATGGTCTTCCCAAACTCAATTTTGAAAAAGACAAAACTTGTGAAGCATGTCAAATGGGAAAACAAACCAGAGTATCTTTTAAATTTACCAACATGCTCTCTACTTCTAGACCACTTCAACTATTGCATATGGATTTGTTTGGACCAACTAGAACTCTAAGCTTGGCTGGTAAACAATATGCTCTTGTCATTGTTGATGATTACTCAAGGTTTACATGGACATTCTTTCTAGCTCACAAAGATGAAACAATTGCTTTCTTTACCAAATTTTGTAAAAGGGTTCAAAACGAAAAAGGATTTACAATCACAGCAATTAGGACTGACCATGGTGGTGAGTTTGATTACAAACCTTTTGAAACATATTGTGATGAAAATGGTTTTGAACATAACTTTTCAGCACCTAGAACTCCTCAACAAAATGGAGTTGTTGAGAGGAAAAACAGGACTTTGGAAGAAATGGGGAGAACAATGCTTTGCAAAAACAATTTGCCAAAATATTTCTGGGCTGAAGCTGTTAACATAGCTTGCTATGTGTTAAACAGAGTTTTGGTAAGAAAATTTTTAAATAAAACCCCATACGAGCTGTCGAAAAACAAGAAACCAAATGTTTCATATTTTAGAGCTTTTGGATGTAAATGCTTTGTGTTGAATAATAATAAGGACAACCTTAGTAAATTTGATGCAAAATCTGATGAAGCTATCTTTCTAGGATATTCTTCACATAGCAAGGCTTATAGAGTTTACAATAAGAAAACCTTAGTTGTTGAAGAATCAATTCATGTTACTTTTGATGAACTAAACTCTTTGTCTAGAAAGGCTGTGAATGATGATATAGATGATGTGGAGAAGAACTTGGATAAGATGAACATTGATCAAACTCAAAATGAAGCTTCACCACATGACAAAGAAAATCAAGATGACTCCTCAAGCCAACAAAATGAGAATGAAGGATTGTCAAAGGAGTGGAAATTTTTCCACAACCATCCAACAGAGCAAATACTAGGTGATCCATCACAAGGGGTAAGAACAAGATCATCTCTTAGAAATGTGTGTAATCATCTTGCTTTTCTTTCACAAATAGAACCAAAATGTTTTCAAGATGCTGAAAATGATGAGTCATGGATTATGGCCATGCAAAAAGAATTAAACCAATTTGAAAGGAATAAGGTTTGGAATCTTGTTCCTATACCTAAAGATCATCCTGTAATTGGAACCAAATGGGTGTTTAGAAACAAGATGGATGAATCTGGAACCATTATTAGAAACAAGGCTAGACTTGTAGCTCAAGGCTATAGTCAAGAAGAAGGTATTGATTTTGATGAGACATATGCACCTGTAGCTAGATTAGAAACCATTAGAATGTTGCTTGCATTCTCATGTTTCAAGAATTTCAAACTCTATCAAATGGATGTGAAGAGTGCATTCTTGAATGGTTTTATATCTGAAGAGGTGTATGTTGAACAACCTCCTGGTTTTGAAAATCCTATATTTCCAGAACATGTTTTCAAACTTACTAAAGCATTATATGGTTTAAAGCAAGCCCCAAGGGCCTGGTATAAAAGGCTAAGCAAATTTTTAACCGAAAATGATTTTACGAGAGGAAAGGTTGATACAACTCTTTTTATAAAGGTTCAAAATCATGACATGTTGATTTTACAAATTTATGTTGATGACATTATATTTGGATCTACTAATGAAAAGCTTTGCAAAGAATTTGCTAAGTGTATGCAGGGTGAGTTTGAGATGAGCATGATGGGTGAGCTCAATTACTTCCTTGGACTTCAAATCAAACAATCAAGGGAAGGAATTTTCATTAACCAAGCTAAATACATCAAAGATCTACTCAAGAAGTTTGGGCTGGAAAATGCGAAACCATTGGGCACTCCTATGAATACTTCAACAAAACTTGACAGTGATGAGAAAGGTATTTCAGTAGATACCAAGCTATATAGAAGTATGATAGGCTCATTGCTCTACTTGACTGCTAGTAGGCCTGATATTATGTTTAGTGTATGTTTGTGTGCTCGATTTCAAACTAATCCAAAGGAATCACATGTTGTTGCTGTTAAACGAATATTTAGATACCTTAAGCACACACCTAATCTTGGATTGTGGTATCCTAAAAACACATCTTTGAACTTAATTGGTTATTCAGATGCTGATTATGCTGGTAGCAAAGTTGATAGAAAAAACACTAGTGGATCTTGTCAATTTCTTGGAAATATGCTTGTTTCGTGGTCTAGTAAGAAACAAAACTCTGTTGCACTTTCTACAGCCGAGGCTGAGTATATTGCAGCCGGAAGTTGTTGTGCACAAGTGCTTTGGATAAAACATCAATTAGAGGACTTTGGTTTAACATTTGAACATATTCCAGTTAGATGTGATAACACAAGTGCCATCAATCTGACTAAAAACCCTATCCAACACTCTCGCACAAAGCACATTGAGATTAGACATCATTTTATACGTGATCATGTGCAAAAAGGTGACATCTTGCTTGATTTTGTGAGTACTGAACATCAACTTGCAGATATATTCACAAAACCCTTGAATGAAGATAGGTTTTGTATGATTAGGAGAGAATTAGGAATGAGCAACCCTTTATCTTGAATGCTTAGATGTCTATCTATGTTTGATAAATGCATAAGTATCCTTGAAATTGATTACAAACTTGTTTGATGCATTTCATGGCTTTTAAAAACACATCTTTGCATTTCTGGAGAAAAAAAGTCGACTCATGCTCCAAAAGAGTCGACTCCTGGACTCTGGAATCAGCCCCAGATGTCCTCTGTTGAAAAGAGTCGACTCCTCTTGGCAAAAGAGTCGACTCATTTGAACAGAGAGCTCAGGAAGCTTTCTTCGCTCAAAAGAGTCGACCCTTTTTAACCATGAGTCGACTCATTTAAGTTAAAACTGCCTTAAAACTGTAACACCCCTGTTTTATTCAAATCATTCCACCGTTTCAAATTTCTCTCTTCTTTCACGATCAACCGCCATCTCCATTTCCAACCACCGAAAAACTCTCCCTCAATCCTTACCCAACCTATATTTGATCATCCTAGAGTCTTTCTAACTTCCTTCAACCGTCATTTACAACCTTCCATGGCTCCTAAATCTGCCCCATCGAAGAAAGGCAAGAAAGCCCTAAAAGAGCCGACTCCCATATCCAAGAGAGGAACGAAGAGGAAGACTAAAGGGGACTCTTCTAAGCTTTCAAAGAGGAGAAAAGGGAAGCAAACTGAGGAGGAGGAAGATGTATTTCTCGACAACACCATTTACTTTGAGAAGAAATCAAATCAAGATAAGTATGAGAAAATTTTCTCTTCTAGAGTCATTTTAAATGGAAGATGGATAGATTATGCTTTCTTTGCTAAAGAGAAGTTTGCATTTGAACCAAAATTTGAAGTCCTTGGTTGGAAATCCATTACTTTGTTAAAGGATGTTGTATATCCTGAAATTGTGGGACAATTCTATGCCCATGTAGAAAAGGAAACTGGAGAAGTAAATGTGATTAGTTATGTGAAGGGTGAAACCATTACCCTCACTAAAGGAGTGATTTGTCAAATTTTAAAAATTGGTAGTGGTGGGCAAATGGACAAGAAAGATGTTAGTAGAAAGACTGCTTTATCTGCTTTACTAGGAAAAGAAATTACTGATGATTCATTTCAACCCATGGCCAATGAGTTGCCTTTGGAATTGAGATTGGTGCATCACTTTATTTGTCACATTCTCATTCCTAAAGGTGGAAGTTTGACTACATCACTGAAAGGGAATTGTTTTTCCTCTGGGCTTATTTGACAGACACCAAAATTGATTTGCTTGAGTTTATTTTAGAGCACATTGTCAAGGCATCAAGAACCAAAGTTTGCCTACCCTATGGGATCCTCTTGACCAAAATTTTTAAACACTTCAAGATAGACTTAAGGGGTGAAAAGCACAGAACTCCTAATTCTAATTCTGATGAGTATAATCAGAAAACTTTGTCAAGGATGGGCTATCACTTCAACCCACAGAGCAAGACCTGGACCCCTAGAAAAGAGAAACACATTGACAGTGGGACTCCTGGAATTGAATCCACTGAAAGAAGTGAACCTTCCAGTGCCATACCAGAAAGTGGTGAACCCTCTAGACCTGCCTCTTCTCCTACTCCAAGGGAACTTTTTCCAATGAGCATTGTTCCAGGTGGCCAATAAGTGGATATGAGTATTTTGATGAGCATGGTAAGAGACTTGAAAAGGCATCAAGAAGAGATGTTCACCAAATTAGATAAGAAAATTGATAATGGGGCAACTAGATTATTCTTTGTTGAAAAGAAGGTAAGAGAATTGAGCAAGGCCTTTGTGTCTGAAGGAACCAAAATCAGAGAGAAAGTTGCCAATGACATTGCTCTTTCCACTGAGCATATTGGCAAATATATGAAGAAGCTGGTGGGAGACCAATACCAGCCTCTTTTCCCTTCAGCAACAGAATTTGCAGCAGAGGACTCAAGTACAGATGAGTTGGAAGGATCCAGTGGAAGGGAGCATACCTCTTCTCAGCCATCACCTGCAGACCCCTCTAATCCCCTTGACCAAACTCCTCCAAAGTCTTCTGTTGCTCCTCACAAATATGGCCTGAGACAAAGACCATCAAGCAGCAAATTTTCAAACACTGCTGATAATCCAGTTGATCTCTCTCAAACTCCTTCTCCCAAAAGAAAATGAAGACCTCTGCCTCTGAACTTCCTATCTTCTGTTTTTGAACAAGACATTTTCTAAAGTATCATGTAATATTTTTATGGATGGTTCTTTTTTTTTAAAATATTTCTTCATGAATGAATGATGTGTTTTGGATCTCTTTATCTTAATATTGCTATCTCATTTGTGTTTGGTTGAATGAATGATTGCTTTAACAATGTTGAATGAATGATTGCTTTAATAATGCTGAATGAATAATTACTTTAACATTGTTGATTTTGCTGGATAAATGATTGCTTTAACTGTCTTAGTAAATGATCTTCACATAAACATCATTGTCTTCTATTTTTTTTTGCTATTGTACCTGTCTCTTTTTCTCCATCTATTACTCTTCTTTTTGAGGATTTGACAAAAAGGGGGAGAAATTTTTCTCAAAAAGATCAAAAGGAGAGAAAATACTCCTCAATGCACTACCATGAATTATATCATAAGGCATCAACTGCAAAGGAAAGGGGGAGCATTGGTTTAATGAAGTTGAAGCAGTAAGAAGCATCCAATGCTATAAATGCACATGAACCTGCTTCAGTGGATCTTAAGCCATCAAACTCTCAAACACCAAGTACAAAAGCAAGAGGGAGCAAATGATTGGTATAAAAATCTCACTTTCTCTAAATTTTTCTGCTATTGCAAGTTATTGAGCCTCTTAGAGTTTTGAGCATACTGTCTATACTCTTAAATTTTGTTTACGCCATTTCAAAGAAAACTCCTTCATTAAGGGGGAGACATTTCCTTATCTGGAGTATGACTCCACCATTTTTCATTCCAAATTTGCATACCTTTTTAATTGATTAACAAAAAGGGAGAGAAATACTTATGAAAAATATATTGAAACAGGGAAGAAAACTGAAAATTTGAAGTACTGGACATTTGAAGTCTCATACTTCTCATACATATTAATCCTCATGTTTCATGTTGAAATTAATTGCATATATTTTTAATGTTTTGTCATCATCAAAAAGGGGGAGATTGTTGAGTCAATACCTTGATTTTGATGATAACAAAACATGGTTAAATGATCTAATAATTCTACTTAGTGTGCAGATGAATTATTAATTAGATCTTGACTTGAAGCTTATCATAATAGAGGATTTATGATGAAAAGCATGATGAAGTGATGTATTCTACAATGGTGATTTTATAAGGGAATGAAGACGATGGATATCAAAGAAGAAGAATGAAAATGATCAAAGTCTTGATTTAAAAGATTGAAGACTTTGAGTACTTGAAGATATCTTGCAAGAATGGAAAAAGGAGAGACCAACTCAAAAACATAAAAGCTTTCTTGATAGATGTAAAGATGTCTTGAAGACATGGAAGGAAGGAAGGAAGATCACAAGATTTGGAAAGCTTTCTTGAGTTGTTGAAGTCCATGGAGAAGCCATGTTGATTGAAGAAATGAAGATTCTAAGTCATGGAAGCTCTCTTGAAGATCTTGAAGAAGACTTGAATCAATGGATGAAGCTATGATAATGGAAGAGCTCTACAAGTGATGAAAATGAAGAAAATTCACCTTGAATGGATTGAAAATGTTCTTGGAGTCATCTAATCTTGAAGAAGTGTTTGCAAGCTTTAAAAAGCCTATTTAGATGATCCTTGAAGAGATTGGAAGCTTTGAAAAAGAATGAAGAAAAGTTGCAAAAATATGAGTTTTTGGAAAAAGGGTCGACTCCTCAAGTTAAAAGAGCCGACTCATTCGAACAGAGCCTTGGAATTCTGCTGGAAGTTTAAAAGAGTCGACTCCTGGCCAAAAAGAGTCGACTCATTGCAACAGAGAACAAACAATTCTGCAGACTGCTGAAAAGAGTCGACTCCTGGGACAAAAGAGTCGACTCATTTGGACAGAAACTTGAAAAATCTGCTGAAATGCAAAAAGAGTCGACTCATTGTGAAAAGAGTCGACTCCTAGACCATAACGGCTAGTTTTCTGACAGACGGTATGGGCACAAACACAACCAAATCTTCTCCCATACTTCTCCAACGGCTAGAATCGATCCATACCTATATATATGAGATACATACAGCTTCAAACAAGAAGAGAAGAGCAATCATACCATTCATATCAAGTGCTTGAAGCTGAAAATCACCTGTACCTAACTGCCATATATTTTTGCTGAGTGTTTAAAGTTATCCATTGAGTTGTATTCATTCATATACTCACTAGGAGAGTCACTCTTTGTATAATCTTCATTCATTCTCGTTTGGGTGGGTTTGTAACCTTGTAAGTTTAAGTGTTCTTGGGAAAAACACTTGTAAGTTTAAGAGAAGCTTGGACAAAATCTCTTGGGTTTTGAAAGCTTGGGAAGAATCTTTTGTAAAGAGTGAGCTGGGCACTCGTGGCACAACCAGCGGCTGTGTAAGGAGTATTGCATAGTGGAATTCCTTCGAAAGGATCGAAGAAGAGAGGACGTAGGCAAGGTTGGCCGAACCTCTATAAATCTGGTGCACTTCTCTTCTGCCTCAGTTTTGTTTAATTGCTCACTATACATGTTTGCATAAATATATATATATATATTGATACATACTCCACTTGCTTGATATATATATTTCAATTAATTATTGTTAAAATACATAAACAAGTTTTAGTTGAAATTCTTGTTAAAAATTCTATCAAACCCAATTCACCCCCCCCCTCTTGGGTTGCCTACTTGGGCCAACACTTGGTAGTGAGCTCTTTCGGAAACAGCATGGCCAACTCGCCTCTTTCCAACTCGAATGGCTTTGTTAGTGTCTTTGGCTCTTTTAGCTCCCAACACATGTCTTCATAGTTATACTCAGTTGCAGGCCAAAGGTTCTCCAATAAGTGATGTTCAGCTGCTGCATACTTTAGATGTAGAAACTCAGCACCCCATCCGTCCATAACCAAGTTTTCAATAAGCTCTTCTTCCAAAAACGTTGGCTCCTCAACTGGCCAGTCAAAAGCATCAGGCAACTCATTAGGGTTATAGAGATAAATTGGGCATAATGGGAGATCCTCCTCCCAGTTATCCTCTTCATCGGTCTCCCAATCCACCTCATAATCTTCAACCGTGGGCCCCTCGAACTCTCCCTCGCCTTCCATTTCTACTAGTATCATATTGACGGTGTGGTCCGGCAGAGGGTTGGTAGTCACATTGGGGGTTAAAGCAGGATTCACCGATTGCAGATCAATGGTCTTTTTGTTTATCAGGTCTTGAATTTTATGCTTGAGAGAGAAACAGCTTTCGGTGTCGTGCCCCTGGCCACCCGAATGGGATTCACAAGTAAGGGTGGCATTGAAGGTTGGGGGTAATGGGCTTGGCAATGGGCGGGTAGGTATGGGCTTCAGGATATTGTTCTTCAAAAGAATGTGGTAGGCCTCAGTTTGAGTGCAAGCTAAGGTGTTAAAGGTACAGATACGTCGGGCAGGTCTATTAAGTTGGGTCGTGCCCCAGCAGGGCCATAGTTAGGGGTTGGAATAGGCATGGTTAAGGTGGGTAAGGGTAGGACAGGGTGTGATTGTAGTGGTGGACGGTATTGGGGTGATTGGCCTGGCAAGATGGCAGACACCTCGCTCTCCTTCTTGATTATTCCTCTTGTAGTAGCCACATTTTTTGCTGTATTAGCAGAACTTTCTCCAGTCTTGGCGTAGGGGTCTGTAATCCTCCCTATTTTGATTCCGTTTTCTATCATCTCCCCTTGCATGATAAGCTCAGAGAAACTTTTCCCCACACTAGTGCAAAGCTTCTCGTAGTATATACCTTGGAAAGTGTGCACAAACAATTGCACATACTCCTTTTCTTCTAGTAGAGGATTGACTTGAGCAGCGGCCACCCTCCATCTCAGCGCATATCCCTTGAAGCTTTCCTTTTCACCTTTACTCATCGTCATCAAGGACCATCGATCGGAAGTGAGGTTGATGTTGTGACGATATTGGGCTTTGAATGCATTGACTAACTCAATCCAAGTGGTGATCTTCCTTAGGTCTAGACGGGCGAACCATTGTAGAGCAGATCCAATGAGGCTGTGTTGGAATAGCTACATGAGAAGTTTCGGATCGTTGCCGTGACTGCTCAGTGCTCCAGCATAGAGACAAAGATGAGCAATAGGGTTACTAGTGTCGTCATACTTCTGGAAGTCGGGCATTTTGAACCTAGCAAGTCTCGGATGGTTCGGAAAGAAATAGAGCTCGTCATAGTAAGTGAACCCATAAGTGTCATGACCATGGAGACTTCGCAGTGGATCATCTAGCCCTTGGATTTTTAGACTGAGAGGGTCTAGGGGAGTTCTTTTTTTACGGCAAGGAAAAGTAATATGGTCTCCTCCTCTTCAGCGTTGACCCCCTTGGCGTCTTCCTTGCTCCTCCTAGCATTATCAGATTGAAGCATGATCCTTGGGTTAACGGGTTCAGGATCCTTGGACAAAGTCATAAAGGATGATGGGACTGCAGCAGTATCCTTCATAGCCATAGTTTGAATGAGTTTGAGCAGTTCGTCCATCTTGGTTCTCATTTCGTTAACCTCTTCTCGAGAGACCTGAGATGATTCTTCAGGGTTAGCAGCCATTAGTAAGGCTCTTCGTCTGGTGATAATGGGATTCCTAGGTAGATGTTGCCTCTTCTTGGGAGCAATGTTGACTCAGTGCAAGGTGATCTCTGTAAATGACAAATAAAGAGATAGAAAAACAAAAACACAAATTGCAAGTCAGTTTCTAGTTTTTAGAGAACTCTATACAATGCATGTCCTAGGGTGTCCCTATTTAAGAGGGAGACTAAATGTGATGGCTTTGGCTCATTTTTGGAGATAGGGGTTTCTGCCCCTGTATACAAGTACCTTGCCATTAATCGAGAATCTGAATTCATGAAAATAAGGAAACTCATTGAATAAAAGAATAAAAGTACATTTTAATAGGGTCCCAGGAAGAACATTTTCCTTTGGACTTCCACCTATCTAATTTTACATAAGAAAACCTAAACTACTCTTGAGTCTTCGAATTTGCCTTCGTTGGATTTGATGTCGAAGAGGTCACTGTGAGACCTTGTTGATTGATTGCCCCTTGTCTTTTTGGCAACCCTATCTCTGTGAGCATAGAAGAATTGAGGCCTCTTTTATGGAATGAATTGATGTGCATACCATGAGTCCTTAGGGTTAAGTGGGAACCCATAGGGTTTAGGTAAGTTTAATGCAAGGGAGAGTGACCTTGGTGTTACTCTCAATGGGTTGATCACATGCATGAAGATGTAGTGACTTGAGTTACTTTGGAACTCTTATCTTGACATGAAATATTGAATGCATAAGCATGAATGCAAAGAGCGTAAAAAAGGAGAATGCAATGGTAAAGTAAACATGCATGTATGAGCAGTTAGACAGTCATTATAACAAAAGAATAAACAGGTATAAAGGAAAGTAAAATTGGTCGCCCTTTCCTCCATGGTTTTGGAAACGGTGTGTGTGTCCTAAATCCAGCAGAGGTTCAGCTATGTATAGTATCTATATGAGCATGAGATTGAGAGTTTACTAATGTGTCTTAAAAAGGCTCGGTTCTCGGATCTTCAAACCTAGGCCCACTCCCCGAGGTGGTGCCATGATCGATTGGTGATCCGAGCGGGGGAACCATCAAGAGGCCGTAAGCAAAGAAACTGACACAACATCTTGCCCACAACCAATATACCGTTCCCCCTTCTAACTAGAAGGGACAGATCAGGGTAAAAATGCAAGTCTACATAATGCAAGTGCACGTTCAGTGTGTGTGTGATTTTTGAAGGCGAAGGAAAGGGCCCAACAACTCTCATCCATCCGGTTCATCACATTCATGCATAGCAGTTAATAAGATAATATTGTAAGCAAAAAGTGCACTTACAAAACAAAGATGCAAAAGTTAGTATGTGGATGACAAGCTTAATACAAGATAATATGATTGGAATTAAATGCATGTTTTTGAAAGCAACTTTGAAAATTTGATTTTGAAAACTGAAAGTGGATAAAATTGAATAAGTTAATCGAAGACTCTACATGGGTGAAGGGTGAAGAGTCATGACCATGGCCTAACCCTCCAAGTATCCCCAGCAAAGTCGCCAGCTATCGCGCCCAAATTTTTGCACTTGAATAATACACACACAAGCGGAAAAAATAATGCACTCTCTCATTAGAACTCATCCTTCTAGAAGAATGAGTGCGATTAGGTTTGAATTAAAATTTTGATTTGAATAAAGGGCTTTTGGAAAACATTTAGAGTCGTCACCTAACTGGATTAAGGCAAGTTAGATCACCCAAAAACTAAGCACAATCCGAAGACTACACTTAGAGTTTTCAAAAACGATTTTTGAAAATACTCACTCAAGAGAGGGTTTTTAAGAAAACAGGTTATTTGGCAACCTTTAGAAAATATTTAGGCCCTTTTTGAAAAATAACTCCGTTTGGTCTTTCGAAAACAGTGATTCTAGGTTCAGAGGTTGGTTACGTGTAGGGAAGATGCACTAAGCCATCACCCTACCCCGCCCTTGCGGTACCTACATATCTATTGACTCTAGATTCACCCAATAGAGTATTCAATTAATACGTGTCCAAAACTATCCACTTTAAAAAAACCTAGACTTAGGAAAGATAGAACTTAGGAAAGACTTGAGGTTTAAGAAATATTGGACTTGACTTGAAAGAGTTTTAGAAAAGATTTGAGTTGAATGTTGGACTTGGAAGATTAGGGAAAAATTGGATTTAAGAAAGGTTCAAATTAGGAAAGATTTGAAAATAGGAAAGTGTTATTGTAGGAAAGTTTTGGTTTAAGAAAGCTTTCAAATTAGGAAAGTTTCGATTAGGAAATATTTTGAAATAGAAAAGTTTTGAATAGGAAAGTTTTGAAGATTGAAAAGTTTAGAATTTAGAAAGTTTCAACTTAAGAAAGTTTCGAATTTAGAAAGTTTTAGATTTGGAAAGGTTTGGATTTGGAAAGGTTTCGTTTTTAAAAAGTTTTGACTTAAGGAAGGTTTGGATTTGGAGAAATTTGAAGTTTAGGAAAGTTTGGAATTTAGAAAATGTTTGAAAGTTTGAGTGTCAGAAAGCACTTGAAGTTAGGAAAGGTTTAAGTTTAATAAAGATTTGAAGATTCAGATTTGGAAAGTTAAAATTTGGAAAGGTTGGAATTAGGAAAGGGTTGATTTAGGAAAATTTGGAAGCTTAAAGTTTAAGAAAAGATTTAAATGTTTAAGTTTTGGAGACTTAAGGTTTAGGAAGGTATGAGATTAGAAAGGGTTTGAATTAGGCAAGATTTGGATATGAAAGGATTGAGATTCCTATTTCCTAAAACAAATGATTAGATTTTGTTTAAAAAAGAAGTGTTTCGATTTTGTTTCAAAAAACGGAGGATTGTATCTAGTTTTCTAAATGGGGAGATTGGATTTGGTTTCCTAAAGGGAAGATTGGATTTGGCATGAAATTAGAAGGCGAAGTTTTAAAAATTCTAGATTTGGAAGATTATGGTTTTGATATAGAAAAAAAGTTTTGGAAACTTATAATTTTGATGTAAAAAGGGAGATTTTGAAACCTAGGTTTTAAGGCAAGATTGGAAATCGTGTTTTAGGAAAGAAAACTAGAGTTTCCTAATCGTTGGCTCTAGGGCTTGACTTGGGCTCTAAGGAGAGAGATTTTGGAAAGTAGAATTTTTGGAAAGAGAAATTTTGGAAGGAGATCTTAAAAAGGAGTTTTTGAAAAATGAATTTTGAAAGAGTTTAAGGAGTGTTTCTAGAAAGTGAATTTTGCAGAGAGCGTTTTTGGAAAGGAGTTTGAAAAGAAGTTTTTAGGAAAGTAAGTTTCATGAAGGGAAATTTTAGAAAGCAATTTTCTAAAAGAATTTTGAAAAGGAGATTGGAGAGAATTTTTAGAAAGTGTATTGGAAAAGAGATTTTTCAAAAATAGAGATTTGAAAAGAGAGTTTTTAGAAAATCCATAAAAATATCTCAATTTTCTAAAGCGATTCTAACCTTAAGAAGGCTAGAACCACTTTAAGATAGTGGTTTTGAAAACAACAAGGATTTGAAAATATGGACCATACTGGTCACTTTAAATGTAACACTTTTCTAAAGTAACCCTAACCATGAAAAGGTTAGAATCACCTTAAGATTGTGATTTTAAAAACAAGTTTGGAAAAAGAAGACTTTGATACAAGTTTGAAAACAACTTTAATGCAGGTTTTGAGAAACAAGTTTGAAAACGAATTTTGGAGAAGTACAAGATCATGATATGCACAATGCAAGTTGGGGTCGTGAACATACAAGGTTAAGGGTTTACCACATAATCAAGGGGGCCGAACCCGCGTGGTCTCCGGTTAGACTAAAAGAAAGCCCCCGACATGGTGACCTTCAATAGTCTAATCCTACAAATGGACCGGGAAGTCCCTTGTTTCAAGCATGCAAGAAAAGGAGGGAAGAAGATGAGGGATTAAAATAGAAGAAAACCCAAGTAGGTTAGGAGAGAGAAGAGAGAGGGGGAAGATGCGTAAACGTAAATAGGAAGCCTACCTTGTATCTTATTTATTCACTTTGTTTTACTTACTTGCTTTGCTTCGGTCCTTGCTTCGCTTTGCATCAGTCTTCAAGGGCTTGTTTTGATCTTCAAGAGCTTCGGGTTGTAGCACTTCAAGTCTTCAATGGAGGTTTGGGAGGCTAGTGTGTAAGTGTATATGAGTGTATACGAGTATATGAGAGCTAGGGTCTATATATGAGGGCTATGGTTTGGAGAACCTAAAGAAAACTAGGGTTTAGGGAGGCTACGAGCTCTGTATATCAAAGAAAAGAGTTTTTAGACTAAGTTTGCGGACCCTTTTCACGTTGGAAGATGCTCTGTATTTATAGAGAGAGAAATGACATGGCGCTTGTTGTAGTGGCGCCAGGCAAAAAATCGTTCTACCCCACTAGGAGTGCCCGCCTTGCCAGAATTTGGCTTGTAGTGGTGCCAGCCACTAAGGAAAGTTTTAAGGTCGGCAAACAACGTATCTTCGGAAGATTTGGGTGCCTGTACTAGTGACTACCATGCAATTTTTAGTTTGACTTTACTAAGAGTGACTCCGAAAGGTCTGGGAATAATTTAGAGGGCCGGGAATGGCCCAAAGGGCTAGAAAGGAACAGGAACCCTTAGAATAGAGTCCCGAAGGTAGTAGACTAGAAAAATAATGACAAGATGTGTTGGAAGGGTTTACCAGACCATTAGGGGAAAAACGGTTAACTGGACAGGGAAGCTATCGAGATGGACTCAAAATGTCCCGAAAGAAGACTCGAGGTTTGGAAACATTACTTAGAATGTTTCAGGAGCTTAACGATTTGATACCCAGATCCAGTGTGGTTAGAAAAGGCGACCAGCCCACTAGGGGCAAAACGGTCATTTTGTACCGAGTTTGCTAGAACTGACTCGGAATGATCCGGAAAGATAATGGAAGGCCAAGGATATTATAAGAAGCATTCTCGAGAGGTTACCGGTTTGATACCTAGAGTCGGTGTGGTTCCCGAGACGCTTGGATGCCTAGGGGCAAAATGGTCATCTTAATCAGAATGTCTCGGAATTGGTCCGAAACTGACTAGAAAGGCACCTAATCATGTCGGATTGTCTTTAGGACAATCTTGGAAGGGTGGACTTACTGTTCTGAGGATTTAGGTACTTTCTCGATAAACATGCCAGAAATGGCCTTAGGGGTAGTTTGGTCATTTTTCACCGAAGTGGGCTAGTAGGCATCGGTGTTGACTTGAGTTTTAAGTGTTTCAGTCACTCTGACGGCAGTCCCATGACATAGGGGTTTGTTGGCAATTCCCTATATCGACCTGTTTGCGAGTGTTTTCGTCATTCTGACGGTTGCAATGTTTACGAGTATTTCTGTTACTCTAACGGGTCGCGATCATGCAAGAGACTGCCTAATCTTTGGAAGCTGCTAGGTGGACTTAGCTCCTGAGGAATCAACTTTCTCGAAAGGCGTGCCGAAATAGACATTTCTTCATTGGCGGGCTAGCAGGCGCCAAAGGTGGACCGTTCTACCATCTCGGGGACTTAGGGTCTCGTCCTGGTTGACGGGTTTGAAAGGATTTACCATTCCGAAGAGTTCACTCGGATACGTGCCGGATTGGATGGTCTTACCACCTTGAGGAATCAACTTTCTCGAAAGGTATGCCGAATTTAATTGGAATTGGAGTTGGATTAAAAAGGGGACTTACCGTTCCGAAAAACTATCGAAAATGTACCGTATTGGATGGTCTTACCACCTCGAGAAATCAACTTTCTCGAAAGGTGTGCCAGAGTTAATTAGAATTTGAATTGGAATTGGAAAGGGGACTTACCGCCTTTGAAAATACGTGCTTATTGGAATTGGATCGAATAATGCCCCCAAGGGCATTTTGGTTATTTTGCCTCTATTTAGGGCCAAAGGGCTCACGAAGCGATTGATTGATGGGATTAGACTTGGAAAGTTGATTTACATTGGAATACATCCATATTGACTTGAATACAAGTCTGGATGGACTGGAGACTGCCGAGTGGGCAAAAATGGGGTGCTTACACATGTCAAAGTGAATGCACGGCAAGCTCAGGATCAAGCAATGTACTCCAAGAGCTATGCAATTAATCAAACAAAGCATTGATGCCTATTTCTACTTCAAATAAATGTTTTGCATTTGAAGAAATTGAAGGCGTTCAAATAAAGCTTTCATCAAGTATGCATAGACTCAATGTAGTTGTATTGCACTCAAAGGGATTGAAGACTTCATCAGAGTGTGCTAAAGTCAGTTGAAGATGATTTGATTATGAAGAGGTTGAGAAAGCTCAAAAGAGACTTCATCAAGTGTGCAAACGGTCGATTCAAGATAATGTGATTGAAAGTTACTTAAGTAGAAGATTCATCTTGATTACTTGATCATTACATGAAATCCAAGTGAAGAATTCTTCTGAGATATAAAGAATCAATGAAGACAATATGTATGAAGAGATTTCATCAAGCTTACAAAAGTCTCATTAAGGTAATTCCAAAGAAAAAAGAAGAATTGCTAGCAAAGAGAAGAAATCGAAAATGAAAGCAATAGCTTGGCAATGAAAACAATAGCTCGGCAATGAAAGAAAGAGCTCGGCAATAAAAGAGAGAGATCGGCAAAAGAACTCAGCATTAAGAAAATGAAGCCCTGACAGTTTAGAAATCAAGAAAAGATGAATATCAATTGATTGATTCAATCCAAATTGAATAGAAGTTAACTTTGATGAGTTTAAGAGTTTTGATTGATCATCATACCCCAAAGAGAAGACTCCTTGAAGATATTATACTATTGTTGAAGAAGAATTTGATCACTGGAAGATAGAATGAAGATTTCTGGGCAATAAGTTGACTCATGGAAATGAAGAGTTACCATATAAAGACAGAAGCAAAAACTTGAAGACCAAATGATCAATGAGCCGACCCTTAAATATAAAGAATCGACTCATGAAGACTGAAGCAAGATTTCTGGGCAAAGAGTCGACTCATGAAAATGAAGAGTCGACTCATGGATATGAAGAGCCGACTCATCGAGATAGTGGATAACATCTGGAAAATGCAAACCAGAGATTTGACCCTTTAAGCCTAGAGTCGACCCCTAAGATATAAAGGCTAGTTTTTCTAACGTTATAACAGACTGGGCGTGCATTAAATAAGCCCCAACAACCTCCAATGGATGAAATCAATACAGGGGTTTATATACAAGCTTCCAACTGCATTTATATAAGGAGAGATATAAGAAACAAACATCCACTGACTGATCAAACAGAAAAATTCTGAACATTCTCTTTGTCTTCACTGTGTGAGCTTTGATTGTTTAATCCACTCTTGTTAGAGAGTTTGTAAATTGATTGTATATCTTTATACACTTGTAAGTGAGAGTTTGAGAGTTCTCTTGTGAAAGAAAAACTCTTGTAAGTTTGAGTGAATCTTGGACAAAACCACTTAGTGGTTGAAGAACTTGAGAAGACGTTCTTGTGTAAAGAGTGAGCTGAGCACTTGGTCAATCAGCATCCATTTGTAATTGGAGATTACATAGTGGAGGAAGACTTCAAGGGGATCTTGGGGTGAGGACATAGACCACGGATTGTGGTTGAACCTCGGTAACTCTTTGTGTTCTTTCTATTGCTCTGTTTTCTTTTCTTCTTCTGATTACATTGCATTACATATAAATTGATCACTGTTACATTGTTTAGATTAATTTTAACTAATCTTAATTATTATTAATCTTCGAAAAATCTAATTCACCCCCCTCTTGAGTTACCTTTTAGGCCAATATTTTTTAGTTAAAAAAGAAGTAATTTGTTAACGTTTGGGATTATTTCCTTCGCAGAGTGAATCAAATAATGAAGGTGAGATAGAAATGATCAATCTCTGAGATCACTAAAAGAAGACAATATCTGACATCTAATATTTGCAAATTCATTGTTGTCATTTTTAATATTTTCAATTTTTGCAGTGGGGGTAATAAGGTTCTTTTCATATTTTTTTTAAGTAACACAAGATAATCTGCCTACTCCTTGAACCTTTTCATGAGAGCAATCCTGTGACGAGTTTGGAGAATCCTTGGATTCGATTCCTCAGTGAAACGTTTCTTGAGGTGAAATCAACCACGTTATTAGTCACATTAAAGACAACTGCTTGCTTAAATAATTCAGTGCCTTACCTGAAGTTGGTGGACTAGGTGCTGGTAGTTTACACGCTGGGGGTAGAGCCTAAGGGTCCTTACCTTGGCCTGGTTCTCCCCGTCATAAAAAATAAAAAGGAAAAAGAAAAAGAAAAAGAAAAACATCATGAGGATGCCCAAAGTGAATTTACATTGGCAATAGATTAACAATATTTTAACATGATATCAGAGTTATCTCAACAAAGTATCATACCTATTTCAACTGTCACGATCATTAACAAATGCAAATGAATAGTCATGATTCTAAAGGCATTTCCATTTGAAGAAACCCCTTTCACAACGACCAGATAATTAAAAAAAAACTTTTGTGGCCCGGTGTAGTGCATATGTACATGCTATGCACTAACCAATAAACTAATGTTGTATTTTGAAAATTGTTTGAAAATATCTAGCAAAGGATACTTGCTTAAGAATGTTCAAGCTGATCATCTATGAAAGTTTCAAGGAAATCTTAAGGATATTAACATTGAATAGCCCCACAGGTAGGGGTCGGTCAAAATTTTTTGTATAATGGGGACATACTTACATAGAATCATGCACAAAATTTTAACAAAGCTTAAACTTGTTATAACTTAATCTCTAAATTTAATGAAAACTAAACCCTAACTTTTGATTTATGAAAATGTACCCTAAATTCAAATGCAATTTAACAAAATTGTGACCCTAACATAAACAATTTTAGCAAATTAGAACCTTAATAATTGAAAACAAGTTGCAATCACCTCGTATGTTTTTTTTGTTTTGTTTGGCCAATCGATAGGAGATAATTATATTAACAGAATATTTTACTGGACACTCATTTCTCTAAAAAAGTTTAACAAACAAACAAACAAAGTAATCACAACAAACCCAACAATCACAAATAAACTATGACATAATTCACCACTAGAGGAAGTGAAACTTAATACCTTAACAATCGAGGTACTAGAATAGCCAATTGAATGCCACTGAAGCACTTGGATATTAGCCACCTCATATGTTTAAGCACAACTTTAAAACTAATTAACCAAATTAACAACTAATCAAAAAAATAAAAATAAACGAGAAATTTTGTCCGATTGTGTGACTTTTACCATGATTTTAGTATTTATAAAATGTCTTACAAAAATATACAAATACTCAAATAATAGTGGAAGTCACGTGTAAATGACTGTCATTTGAAATACTTTCCTGAAACACATGTGACTGATCTATGAAAACACATATATATACATATATATATATATATATATATATGTAACAAACAAGACCTATTATACGATATGTTTGTATCTCATAGGTTAGACACATGTGTTCTTGGACCTATGCGATAATTTTCCCAAAAGCATAGCACTTTTGTACATAAACAGTACTAGGTTGGATTTATGCTATTAAAAATAGTTTTCAAAACCCTAAACACTCCACAGTCTATAATTGTTTTCCTAAAAAGTGATTTTTTAAAAACCCTAACTCTCTTGAGTTGTTTTTCCAAACAATGATTTTCTACAAACCAAAAAATCAAAATCAATACAGAATGGCGTGGCAACTCTTGATTTTTATGACTTCATGGCAAAGGCCCATTAAAGTGGCTTATATTTTCAAAAGCGGCTGTCACATTATTATAGTCAAGAATTCTATATGAATATAATTTTACTTCAATTTTAAAGCCGAATAAAATTGAGACCTTTTCTGGAAAAATCCTGTTCAATCATGTGCTAGGCTTGCCAAATAACTGATGTTGAAATGTGGCTTTATGTTAAACTCAATACTGATGCTGTATAGTTTAAGGAAACCATCTCAAAGCTCTAACATTGATAGCATAAAAGAAACAAAATGCATAAATATTATGAATATACTAACAAATAGCAAGAAGCTGGATTTGCCAGATTCCAGATTCATAATATCTATGGTATCATGCAAATACCAACATTTTTTGAATTGGCTTTTGAGTTGCCAAGTTAGAAAGTCAACAAACACCCTCTAAGCCTAGACCTATTTACTGAAGTAGTCATCCATTCTGACAGCTCCAATTCTGAAATGGATAACAACCTATATAGTATATACTCCACAATTTTATGGATGATCCTCTCACATCCCTATACATTGCCTTACACAAGACAAGATAGCACAAGAAGCAGAGTGAAAAGAGTTACCCTTTAAAAATTTGGATTTTCATCATGAAAAATTCAACCTATATAGAAATCAAACAACCCTGTACCAAAGCAATGAAGATTTAGCTTGCATACTTTCTAATCATGCAACTATTGCAGTAACCAAAATCAAATCAAGCAAACTTCAACAGCTCCAAATCCATTATAATTGTGCAGAATTCTACTATCAAATGTTGAAGTTACCGGCATGTGTATACCTTTATACATGAATTCAAGGAGTGATGCAGTTGCGCGACAAAACCTGCCAAGTTGCTGCCACTGAGGTTGATGAGCCCAACGGTAGAGAAGAATCTAAGCATGGGGTCTGTGGATTTAGCCCTCGCATGTAACTCCTTCCCATGGACCTGCCACTAATAGGGGGTCTCTCCAATTTTGACTGAAGTTGGTTGTTATTGGGTCCTTTACATAGAAGCTCTCGGGGTCCAAGTGGACTCTTTGGTCTTCGATATTTCCTTTTCTTTTTTTAGTAGTTCCCACAGTAACCTCTCATCCTTTGCTTAATCTTCCTCCCTGCCTCAAACCTTCAGAGAAAACCAAAGAAAGAAAAAGAAGCAGCAAATTATAGAGAAAATATGGCCTTATTAATTGCTCATGAACAGATGAACACTGAGTAGTTCATGCGAATTGGAGTGAATAGTCCCATACAAAACCTGTTGTCTTCCGTACTAAATTAAGACAAATGAATAGAATAAGAATTTCTTGTGACAACAGCGGCAAGAGTTTTTCTATAAGTCCAAAATATGGCAAATTCCTCCTTAAGATCTGCTTATACAGAAGATTCTGAAAAATTTATGAAAGCACACCAAGAAACGACGTCAACTTATGAAATCCTAAAAATGATATATATATGTACCGAGACACATAGTAATCCAAATGCCATATGAAATAAAATGAAATTATCAGGCATACTGTATAGAAAAGGGAAAGAAGAAAAAAAAAATGCAGTGTTTCTACTTTCATTATCCACAGAGTTTCTAACTTTCTTTAATCTTTGCAATCGTGATTGGCAAGAAAATGTTCCAACTAAATTGGCTAAATAGAGGACAAAAAAATGGTTCTGATTATGAAGATTTATGGATTGGACTATCAGATACTTGAAGGAAAGCCAGGATGCCACTTAATGTGCTCAAGATGAAAAAAGGGGCGGCAATTTACAAGACAAACCTTGTATGGCACAAAATATTCTGTGGACTCCTTTTTGGCTTCTAAGAAGAATACAAGATGCTCCTTTATTCTCCTTATTCTTTCTTCTAACTTCTTCAACGTACTCAAAGCCTCGATGTTCCTCTCTTTAGATGCTCTCACCTTCTTTCTTGCTTGCTCCAACTCTAGCTTTCCATCTCTCAATGCTCCTCCCATCTCTTCCACTATGGCCAATAGATTCAGGCATGTTCCAGTTGTCATTTTAGCCTTGAGGCTCTTCACATACTCCACCATAGGACTACACATCTGTTCAGCTAGTTCATGCATCATATCTTTCACACCTCCCTCTACTGAGCTAAGGGCCATGTCCACACGCTCAAATGTGGCTCGAAGGAGCTTTAGTGTGATGAGAAAGGTGCCATTATTTTGACCTACCTGGTGAATGGCAGCTACATATGCCACGGCTCTTTGGAAGAACTCGTGGACGGAGGCCTAATGGTCAGCAAGAGTCTGAAGGATGTCACTGTGGCTTGAATTAACCTGATTTTGAATTTGTTTAAGAAGGAGAACATGTTGTGTCAGCTGCAGTCTTTGTTTCTGTACGAGTACTTTGCCTGCCACGATTGCCTTAGATGCATAGCTGTCTTCCTACAGATTTGCGAGGGCAGATAACTATATAAACCCAAGATCAATCAAATGGAACATTCAAAAAATTGTTCCAAAAATGATGCATTAAGTCAATATTTCAAGATATAGCACTGACAACATGTGACATAGCAGATGCAATGCCAAAATTAAAAAATTTTTTGCTAACTAAACATGAATTGTAGTTTAGATTTGTGGTCGGGCCAAACTTCTCAAGGTCAGACCAAGTTTGGCTACTGGGTTAAACCACAAAAGCAAAGAACAATTATTAGCAATAAGGATTATAGAGGGATCATATGTTATTGGTTCTAGTCAATGAAGACCCAACCTAAAAACAGATTTAGTTTCTGTTTTTTTTGCTGGTACAGAGAAGACCACCATAACAACATAACTTTGTAATAGAAATTCATACTCACACATTGACATCCACACTTTGTTTTGTTGAAGTGATACATTCTTGAGGCCAAAACTGTTACCTGAACTGTTACCTAGGCACTACTAAGCATACTTCAGGTAGTATTAAGCAATTAAACACTACCTCTCCAAGTACCAAACTATAACTGCCTCCCAAGTTCATAGACTACTCAAATTGACCATGTACTCTTATAGAAGTCATGCTTAGGCGTGGAAGCTAGAATGCTAGATGCCTTTCTTCCAAGTG
This sequence comes from Euryodendron excelsum, assembly GCA_033060915.1. Classification (NCBI taxonomy): domain Eukaryota; kingdom Viridiplantae; phylum Streptophyta; class Magnoliopsida; order Ericales; family Pentaphylacaceae; genus Euryodendron; species Euryodendron excelsum. The sequence goes on along the minus strand of CM065388.1, from coordinate 13,079,872 downwards.
AACCAATAGCCAAGTAGTTGAATCCATATGTAATGTATTAGCAAACCTTCAAAAACTTCTACAACCAAAAATAATTCATGCACAAATGTGAGATGCTTGGAGCCCTCAATTCAATAAAAGCTTCAAATTGTTTAATTTGCAATTTAACTGGTCACATCTAAAGTGGATTGGATTGAATTAGGAAAAAACAAGGGTAACGAAGCATAGAGTTAATTAATAAGCAGCTAATCCAATCTCAAAATATTCCCAAATCAAGCATGACCTTGAGCTTATCAACTAAGTACAACATATGCAGAGATGCATATACGTAGTAAGATGTATATATATTCATGAATTCGATGAACCTTGTCTCGGTGCTGAACCTTCCCTCCTCAGCCATTTCACCAGTCTTCAAACCAACTAACTTCCTACCAAAACAATTCTTCAAACTCAAACAAACACAAAAAATTTTAAAATTCATACGCCAAGTACGCAATCGAGTCTTTAGCAAGAGCATTGTGACAATTCAAAAATTTTGAATCAGAAGAAGAGAAATTCAAGTTATTTCGGAGGTTAATTTACTTCTAACAAGCCAATTTGGATATGAGATTTGAGGTGATGGAATGTGACTTTCATCTGTTGGTGGCGAGAGACGATTCGTGACAGTGTGAAGCAAATCTCCGCCATTGACGGGGATGGAGATTTCTGAGATTTCAGACGATTCGCCATTTTTCTTTCTGGTGAGGAAAAAAATGGGGTTTGCGTGCGGTCACCTGTATGATTGTACGAGTGAAACTGAGAAAGCAAGTATAAACTCGATTCTGCCTTTGAACTTTGAAGTCTAAGGTGGATTATTTTAGTAATTTAGGTATTTTTTACTTATTTTTTATTTTTAATATAAAAAAAAAAGTTAAAATGTACCCCAAAAGTCCATAAAAAAGGTAAAAATTAGAATTTTTGTCCAAAAAAATAATTAAAAAAAATGTTAGCTAAATAAATTAGTAAATAACCTGATTCCAAACCATAACTAAAATGAAAACGTATCTTTCACATTGTTGAAAATAAGACCAATTGTTTCTCCATATAAGCAATTTCTTAAACTAATTTATACATAATTACAATATTGTGAAGTTTAGAGATAATTTATGATTGCCATTGATTTTGGCGGGAGTTAAATAACTCGTAGGGTACATAGGATTGAGCATTGTCCAAGTGATAAATTTCTATATATTTGTTTAAATGTACAACCAAACATTTGTCAATTTTCTGAGTTTTTTTTTTTCAAAATAACACTCTTTATCAAAATAATTCCCTATTTAACACTCTCTCAAAAATAATTATCACTAGGTGTACTGTGCAATGCACGGAAGAGTAAAAATTGTTCAAATTCACTATAAAAATATTATAAGTAGTTAATCTAAAATTCATAATAATTAAGAATATAATCTAGAATTGACAATCCTAATTTGTTTTATGGTAATACAATGTTCTAAAAAAATAAAAGAACTTTTAAAAACTCTAGTGAGTTAATGCAATAGAGTTTTGCATGAGTATCATTTTCAATTTCTTTTTCAATACTCTACATGAAAGAAAAACTTTAAACATGAATATTGTTATAGCAAACTAATAGATAATGTTATGACATAATTTGTATGTAACAATAATAACATATAACATCATATCTATCTTATCCTAAATGTATATATATCTTTTCTATCTTACAAAACTAATCTTATCTTATATATACATATATCTCACAAAACCTATAGAATGGGTTGAATAAATGAATAAATTCAATAGTTATCTATCCAATTACCCCTGTGACAAGGTATTTTAAAAGTATTAAAGCATTTAGCGCCATGTAGGACAAAGACAAAATATAGGAACGAACACAACTTTTATATATACTAGCGGTTGGGCACGTGTGATGCACATCAAGGGTTTCTCTTAAATTTTGTATATAAGAATTGGCTTCCTGCAATATTTGAAAGTATTTTTCATGAAGTCTTCAATTACTGAAAAGGTTAAGGCATGCTCCTTTTAGATTGGGTCATCTATAGCATAATGTTGGCTCGATTATGCAACCCAAGGGGGTTGAATTGTGTTTCTAAAAAATAATAGCAAATAATGCAATTAAAAATTAAATAATCAATGAAACAATAACTTATCAAAGTATGAACAATGCAAGCAGGTGATAAAGTGCAAGGAAACAAAACAAAGCTCAATGAACACCAAGATTTATCGAGATTCTGCCACAACATGTGACCTATGTCCTTACCTCCAAGATCCCATTAAAAGCCTTCCACTATGCAAAAACTCTTTTACACAGTAGGTGTTAGTTGCCTAAGTGCTCACCTCACTTTCTACAAAAGCTCTTCCCAAGCTCACAAAGACCAAAGTGATTTTGTCCAAGTTTCACTTAAACTTACGAGTGTTTTTGCCAAGAACACTCAAACTCACAAGTTTACAAACTCACCGAAGTGAAATAAATGAGGTTTATATAATGAGTAACTCTCTCAAAGAGTGTATAAGCAAGTGTAGGTACAACAATCAAACCTAATAACTCAGCAAAGAGATTATAGCAGTGATGTTCAGGAATTTTAGCTTTCAATATTAGATTCAACACTTAAATCCTTGGATTCTTGTATATAAATGCTACGAGGATCTTATATTTATGGCTTTGCATTCATTCTAGCAGTGGTGGTGGTTGGTAGTGCACCAAATGTAAGTTTGCGTTGATAGAACATTAAAAAAAATTAGTCGTTGCAACCAATGTGTCGACCTTTTTTCTAACAGAGTCGACCATGTTTGTTCTGGAGCTAGCGTTCTCAATTCTCTATCCAAATATGTCAACCCCTGATAAATAGGAGTCGACCCTTTTTTATTTTCACTAGACTTCAACAAGGCTTTACCCAAATGTGTCAACTTCTGAGAAGCAAAGAGTCGACCCCTTTTGGACCATCTTCAAGAATTTTCATTTTGAACCAATGTGTCGACTCTTGAGCCGGAGGCGTCGACTCTTTTTATTAGAGTTCTCTTGTTCAGTGCCACTGTCTGAATGTGTCAACTCCTAGGATCCATGAGTTAACTCTTTTGGCCTAGTGACTTCAATTTTTGTAAGTCTTCTTCAAATTTCTCCAAAGTCTTCAAGCTCTTCAAAAATCATTCAAACTAAAGCTTCCAAGGTTTGAAATGACTTCTTCAAAGTGTGTTGATTTTCAAGAACACCTTCAATCTCTTCTAGATAGAATCAATCTAATTTGATTACTTGTAATCAACTTCCATTCTTCCAAGTGATCTAAGACTTCTTTAAACTTTTAAGGATAGCTTCCAAGTCTTGTGTTTCTCTTTCAACTGATCTTCCATAATTCCAAGACATCTTCAAAATCTTCAAAGAAAACTTTTATGTCTTGTGTAGATCCTCTTCAAAAAGGTCTTCGTTATCCCAAGCACCTTCAATCTCTTCGAGACAAGATTATAAATATAAACTCCTTGTAGGGTTCTTCATCAATCATCCATCATACTAAACAACCTTTAACATGCTTGATAAGCTTTCAATACACAAGATCTTTAATATCTTCAGTGTAGCAAGCTTCAAATCATAACCCTAATAAGATTAGGGCATAATATGATCTACACACTAAGTAGAGTCATTAGATCCTTAACCCAATATTTTTTTTCATCAAAATCAAGGCATGAAATCAACACATAATGCTTTATGATAATATTTCCTAGGCCCATAGATAAGATAAAATAAAAATTTGGTGGTGTGTATGGCAATAATTTTGAGGGATTTTTGGAATACTTCAAAATTCAAATAGATGATTCCTCTTCTCCTCCCTTTATAATTGTTTGCTAACACACCCATATTGCCTACAGGACTTCGGGGTTACCTGTAAAAGGTGGAGCAATCACTAAGCCAAAGTGGCAATAATGGAATTACCTTTGGTGTAATATGGGTGTTGCAGCATTTGTAGCAGGTTATGGTAAACTAACTCTGGGATGGCAATTAAATTTTGTAGTGACAAATTCAGTTTGTGTGATCTTATATCATTTATCATAAATGAAAGGCTATTTTCACCAAAAAGAGGCACATGAGAAGAAGTAGGAGATTAGAAATCAGCAAGGGATACATGATATAAGCACACATAAAATACATGCAAAAGTTAAAAGTCCCACGAAACACAATCGTTAAAGCATTTGTAGATATAAAAAAAAGCAAAAATAAATAAAATATAGATGCAACAACTTTATCCAAGCCCAGCACAAACTCACTCCAACTTCTCCTCTTCTGTACAAAAAATAATTCACAATGTTATATGCTGTTTAAGCTCCAAGAAGAACTCCACAAAGGATTGAGTTAGAATAAGAACCACTTTCAAAGATGAATAGCCATAGAATATAAGGACAACCCTTCTTCAGTTGATTCCATGACCATCTGAAGGAAGCCACACCATTGTGTGCACAGGTGCTTCCAATACTTATCCATAAAATATGTTCTATCGCTTTTCTTTTGACAAAATAAACTTCTTTTTGTACCACAATAAGGTGAGCAGAGGTAGGCCACTAGATGAGCCAAATAAGAGTTAATCTCATGTTATTTACCATAGAGACTTTGTCATTTGCCACTAGACTTCACAAGTTATGAGAACACCCTACTCATTGAAACACTGAAAGATCATCAACACTTGACACTTCAAACTTGGCAGTTGAAACATTAGTATTAACACGATTAAAATTGTTGACTTGTTGAAAGAGCTGGCCTATGATATTAGTATTGGTTTCTTCATAATCATTTTGTAAAATTGCCTCTTGAATTTGAGGGGTGTAGATAGTCAAAATTAGGTCCTCAGTTAACCATGAACTAATAGCCCTATGGGGTAGCCCAGAGGTATTCCTAGAGTGTCGGCCCACTATCTCGGCCCAGATACAATTGGACCCATTCTGAAGTGTATTTCCTCTACTACTGGAGAGGGACGATAGAAGGATTAATAACCATTAGGCCTTTCCAAGCCTATGGAGTAAGTTTGAGAGTTCATCAGTCCTCCTTAGACATGGCACACACTAGAATTCCTCTCTAATACCTAAGTCTCAAAGGTAAGAGAGAGAGAGAGAGAGAGAGAGAGAGAATCAGCCTCCTTGAGAGAATATTAAAGGGAGGACCATTGGACCACATAGCAGCACCTGGTGATGTCCTCTCCTAATAATCAGGAGGAGGATCACCTGCAGAAACCGTTGCTGGTGGTCCCCACGTACTGGGATTAGGATGTGCCATGGGTTGGTTGGCTACGGTGTGACATATACCATTGTGCACGTGTGCAGTACCATGAGGAGTTCGTGGTACAGTGCCACGTGGCCAGGTTTGGCCTGGCAAAGCAAAGTAGGGAGGATCTTGTGGTCCCTAAGTCACTTAGCACATGCGTAGCGATTTCTTGGTGCTAAAGCACCAAGATGCTAGTATGTGTGTATATATTATGTACATCATCTATGAGGAGGGGGATTTAGAGATCATCATCTTGTTCTCCAACTAAACCAAGAAAAAGCCTTAGAGCCAACGACCCTAATTCCAGAGCTGCGAGCTCAAGCGCTTTAGGAACATTCTGCCACCTTCCCTGTGCTTAGCCAATCGTACCCTCAGTCCATCTTCTCCACCACTTTTAAGTCCCTTTTGACCATACATCTTTCCTAACCTCTCCAAGAATGAACTCCAGCTAAGGTTAACCATGATCTAGTGTTGATCCTCTACATTTTGGTAACTCTGCTAGGGAGGTGGATCTATGGATCGTTGTACTAGAAGTAGGAGACGAACAACTCTTAGGGTGACAATGATCGAGCAAGTTGAAGGATCTTTGAACCATAACTTGCCTCAGCAAAGTGTTGGCACAAACGAGACCTACACTTGGACGCCACCCAGGAGGTCTAAGATACACAACGAGAGGTCTTGGCCACAATGAAGGAGCTGCGCAACACTGTGCCGTTACTGGTGAACAACCCTCTTTTCCAGCAAGCTATGGCACTGCCGCCTTTTCCTGCAAACCCTACCGCCGCTCCTGTGGTGGGAAACTGACTTCACTTTTCTCGCTCACCACTTCAGAAGTGCTTGTAGTTTAAGTGAGGGTATCCCCACTATCGTGTTCTCCCATGAGACTTGTGCCAATCTAGTAATAGAAACGAGCAAAGTTTAGAAAACTATGCAAATTGAAATCACAAGCCAAGGACAGAATTGATGGCTATGGTAACTAAAATTGACTGAAAATCTTTTGGTGTTTGAAATTTAGTTTTGTGAATAACTAGGCAAACAATTGAAATGAAATTAAGTCCAGCAACTTGACTCTAGCTAAGGCAATTTGACGAATATGAGAATTCTATTACAATAACAACAATTATGACTAAATTAATTTTGATCTAACCGAAATTCCAATGAAAACAAGTAGGGATTTAACTTGATTAAAAAGAGAGTTTGGGTTCAAATGTTCCAATCTACCAATTCTAGCACGAAATTTGAAAGGGAGAGTTTGGGTTAACTCAAATCAAGAACCGTCCAAAAGCCCTTTATTCGGAAAGTTTAGCTTTGAAAATTTAGAGATCTCTAATTATTTTGGAATTAAATTTTATTATCATTCACGGGTTCTTTAGAAATAAATCACATGTTACTAACTATGATTATAGATCTATGATTTCTACAATAATTAATTCCAAAATAATTGGAGAAAAGATACAAAATAGATATTCAACAAGATTGATGACTCCCCTTTCATTTTCTATGCTTTCCTTGGTAGATCTTCACATTTGTCCCCAAACAATGAAGTTAGCTTGTTGATTCCATGGTTGAAAGCTTGCCAAAGTGTAGAGATACCATTTCAACTTTAAATCAAAAAGATATATATATATATATATATTGAACTAGAGTGAATGTAAAGGATTACAACAAAATAGTACTAAAAATCCAATTAAACCCTTCCTAAAGTCTTAAATACAACAAGAAAAAGTAAATCTAAGCAAAATACAACTTTTTTCCGACTTTCCCTCTGTCGCGCCCCGATTTTTTGGGGTGTCCAAGGTCCTTTCAGCTCGGAGACCCTAAAGCACGAAACTCTGTCATTAGAACTTGTCCTCCTAGAAGGACAAGTGCGACTAGGTTTGAAAATTGATTTGACTAAGGGCTTCCTGGAAAAATGGGAGTCGTCACCTAACTAGATAAAGGTGAGTTAGGGCACCTAAAACTAAGCGTTAATCCGATGATTAAACTTAGAGTTTTTTTTCTTTTTGAAAAAGATTTTTGAAAACTCCCTCAAGAGAGGGTTTTTAGGAAAATAGGTTGTTTGGCAACCTTTTGGAATATTTAAGCCCTTTTTGAAAATAACTCCATTTTGGGCCTTCAAAAACATAAATCTATAGTCCAGGGGTTGGGTACGTGTAGGGAAGATATCCTAAGATCATCACCCTACCCCGCCCTTTCGGTACCTACATGTCTAATCACCCTTAGTTCACTCACTAGAATAACCGGTTACCATTGTCCACTTTATATCCACTTCAGAATTTTGAAAGCGGGGTTTAGTCATCACTTTTTGGATGGATGATGCATGATGCAAGTTTTTGGAAGAAGTGTGAAAATAATGAGGGTTTTGAAAGAGTTTGGAATAGAAACTTTGAATTGATTGGAATTTTTTGAAAAATGGATTGGAGTTGAAATAAAAGTTATGACCGCACCATTCTAGGTTGCCTACGTATCTCATTTGGCGAGAATCAGGTTATTCGTAGTTCGGGCAAGAGCCCAATGGAAAATAGGCGCATTAGGGCCTTTGGAAGGTTTGAAGACACTTTGGGGTCTTTGGAAAAGTTTAAGACACTTTGAGGTCTTTGGAAAAGTTTAAAACACTATGAGGTCTTTGGAAGTTTTGACTTGAAATTGAATAGTGGTGTGTTTTGAAAATATTTTTGGATCAATTTGGGGGAGTTTTGGAAAAAAGGCTTTGACATGACTTAAGAGAACTTGGAAGTGTTTTTGGAGTCTTGTTTCGAAAACCTTGGAGGCATGATTTTAGAAATGTTTTGATGAGTTAGTTTTTTAAAGTGATTTTTAGAAATGGCTAAGGGTTTGGAATCCTAACATGGACAACCTTAGAGGTTATTCTTGCTTTATCACTTGTCCTTGGAATCCCTAACCATGAGAGGGCTAGGGACACCTTAGGTTTGTGACCTTTTGAAAAAATTTTTAGAAATGCCTTGAAGATGGAGTGTAGGAGCATTTGAAGAGTTTATGGAGTTGTTTTGTTTTTTGAAATCAAGAGAGTTGAAGGTTTTGGAAAAAGTGGGTAATGAGTATAGTCTAAAATGGGAGTGATCATTTAAAAAAGGGTTCAAGAGTTGGAACCTTGAAATATACTTACCTAGGTTGGGTTGGCCTAGGGTTAGGGTTGACCTAAGGTTAACTAACTTGGGTTAGGTTAGGTTAAGGTGACCTATGGTTAACTAACTTGGGTTAGGTTAACCTAGGGTTAAGATTACCTATGGTTAACTAACTAAGGTTGGGTTAACCTAAGGTTAGGATGACTTAGGGTTAGGTTAATCTAAGGTGAGTAAACTAGGGTTAAGTTAACCTAGGGTTAGACAACTAGGGTCAAGTTAACCTAGAGTTGGATAACTAAGGTCAAGTTAACCTAGGGTTGGTCAACTAGGGTCAAGTTAACCTAGGGTTAGATAACTAGGGTCAAGTTAACCTAGGGTTGGTCAACTAGGGTCAAGTGAACCTAGGGTTAGATAACTAGGGTCAAGTTAACCTAGGGTTGGATAACTAGGGTCAAGTTAACCTAGGGTTGGATTGGAAAATGGTTTTGAAAGTTGGTTTAATGCACTTTTGGAAAGAGTTTTGAAAAACAAAACATGTTATGCAAAGGACTTTGGTTGACAACCCTTTTGAAGATCATTTCCATAAAAATTTTGACTCTAGTCAAGAGTATGGTTTATATAGTTGGTGATTGGAGACCATTCCAAGTAAGGTGTCCTCATGGCCATTATAACCTTAATCTTGACAAGAGTGTAAGAGGTCCAAAAATCAATATGGTGATGACCACTTTTTAAGGCACCATTTTTAATACAAAGATGGAGAGAATGCATTTTTGAAAATCATCTTTGAAAACCATTTTTCAAGGGGGCCATTCCATCAAGAGAGGGTTCATATGGCCAACAAAAGGGAGATCACTCAAGAGAAGGTTCCATGGGGCCATTCCAACCACTACAGTTAAAGGAATGGTAGTTTTTGAAAAAAAATTTTTGATGCAAAAATGGAGGGAGTGCATTTTTTAGAATCACCTTTGGAGAAGGATTTTTGAAAATCATTTCTCAAGGAAACCATTCCATCAAGAGAGGGTTCATATGGCCAAACTAAAGGGAGACCACTCAAAAGGTGGTTCCATGGGGCCATTCCAACCACTACACTTGAAAGAATGGAGATCTTGAAAATTAGAGAAATGGAAAGCAATCTTTATGCAAGTTAAAATGCAATAATGCCAAAATGAAACTTAGGGGGTTAGTAGGGGCACTTCTAAGGCATAATTCTAAAATCTCATCCTAAACTTCAAGGGGCCAACTCTTGGAATAATTTTTGAGAGAAATAGAGAACTTGAAAATGGCATAAAATTAAGAGCAATATAAGCATTGTGGAGCATGACAATAAGCATAAAATGAAGCCAAGCACACAAGACATGATCAAGATAGCAATATGCAAGGGGTCATGATTCACATACAAGGCTTTTAGGCTACATCACATAAACAAGGGGCTCCTAGGCCATGCCATTTTAAAGTAGGCTAGTGAGAGGTCCCCCTACACGATGGCTCTCACTTGCTTTCCTCTAAGCATGATCTAAGAGCCCTCTTGGCTCAAGCTTGCAAGAAAGGGGGGTTGAAGATGGGGATTAAAATAGAGAATAGCCTAAGTAGGCTAGGAGGGAGAAGAGAAGAGTGGGGAAGAGCACAAAGGTAAAAGGGATATCACATTTTGCCTTCAACACACTTGTAGTCTTCAATGGATGTCTTGATTGGAGCTTGAATGACTTCAAGAGGGCTTGAGGGGCTGGAATGGAGTGTGTAAGTGTGTATGAGGCCTTGTAGGTGAAGTGTATAGGCTTGAGGGAGGTAGAATCTAGCCTAAGTGTTGGAGGGGGAGAATATATATGGAGATTCGAGGTTCTGGAGTGATTTCAGCAGGGCTTCACATCAATTTCGGACCTGGAATATGCAAGGGGGGAGGCCTCTATTTATAGGCAATCTAGAATAGTCCTTGCGCATGTGCTACATGCGCAGGTACTGTTCCATTGCCAGAATAACACGTGGCACCCTGTGTACTGGTTAAATCTCGACCGTTGATCGAAAGTCAGTCGATCTAAACAAAATTTGAGCGTATGTAGCATATGCTCCACCACCGGGAAGATTTGCCCAAACTTTGTCTCGATAATTGGGTCGATCGGGAAGGTTCCGGGGGAATTGGTCGCACTCGGGATGTTCTCCTAGTGCTTTTAATGAACTTTCATGTTTTTGAAAAGTTTAAATTGTGTTTGGAAGCATGGGATATTGTCTTGGGAAGCGTGCCAAAAAGGACACTTTCGTGGAGCGTCTGTGATATGCTCCGTGGGTGTTTAAAAGTGGTTGTTTTTATGTTGTGTGTTTGAGGCCTTCAGGAAGCGATCTTTTCAATCGGATCGTACCGATGGAAAGTACTCTGAAAATACTTTTTGGAATTTCCAATTTTACGCATTTCTCAAGTCGTTTGACGGTGCGTTTTGATTAGGGAATTGGAGAAAAAATCAACCTTGGTGGAGCGTCTGCGAGACGCTCCAGGGGTTGTCGAAAGTAGCAATATTTGAGCCATACAATGAAGGGCTTCAGGAAGTGATCTATCCAATCAGACCGTACCGATGGAAAGATCTATGGACGAGCTTTCGCGAATTCCCCGATGTACGCATTTCTTAAGTCGGTGGACGGTGCGTTATAATCGAGAAATCGGAAGGAAAAACAATTTAAGCAGAGCGTTTGCGAGACGCTCCAGGGAACTTTTATCGAGTCTTGTGTGTTTAGTGTCGTAGGGTCTTTTTCAGGTTAAACAAGGGCGTGTGGTGAAAGCCTCTGATCGAAGTCCCAAGGCTGGTGCTGTTTCGGGGCTTTTTCGAGCTTCTAGGGGTAAAACGGTCATTTTGAGTTGGCTAGAAATGGCCAGGAATGGTCTGGTATACTGTGTTGAGTGTGTGGGACTGTTCAGGGATGGTTTGAGAGAGTCTTTTGCCATTCAGCGGGGTTTGTGCCGTACCGAGGCGCTCGGGGGCAAAATGGTCATCTTGACCAGAATGGGCCGGAATAGGACCGGATTTGGACCGAATGGCGTGCGGGGGATGCCTAATGGTTTAGTAACATTTTGGAAGGATGGACTTATCATTTTGGGGGATTTTAAACTTTCCCAAAACGTGCCTGGAGGCCCAAGGGGCAGATTTGGTCGTTTTTCACCGAGTTGGGCTAGTAGGCCCCGGTGTTGACCTAGGTGTTGGTTCCCGAGACCGCCTGGTCTCGAAAAACTACCTGTGTGGTGTTAGTCTCCAAGAACACCCATTCTTAGAGAGCTACCTATATGGGTGGTGTTGGTTCTTAAGAACGCCTGGTCCCAGAAATCTACCTAGAAGGGTGGTGTTGGTCTCCAAGAACGCCCGGTCTCGGAGAACTACCAAAAGACGGACATTCTACATTGGCAGGCTAGCAGGCGCCAGAAGTGAACCGTCTGGAATTTTTTATGAGGTGTTGGTCCCCGAGATCGCCCGATCCCGGGAAGCTACCTGGATGGCGTTGGTTTCCAGGACCGCCTGGTCCGGAAAGCTGCCTGGGATAATGGTGCTTCAGGCTCCGGTGGATCCTTGTGGACCCGAGAAGCGACCAATTTACTAGATTGGAGATTGAAAGGCTCATCTTGAGCCTGCTCGTGTTGTGATGTTGGAAACCAAACTCGGTCGGGCCGGAGATTGCCGAGCGGGCAAAAATAGGGTGCTTACACCCTCCTATTCCCGCTGTTGGAAACCTTAAAAAAAACATAACCCTTCTTTTCTTCGACTGCTGGGTTGTAGGGCAAATCTGCGCTCACCATCCGAAATGCAACCTAAGGCCGTCTGATAAGTGTCTAGATGGTGCAATAACCGTTCGGACGGTTATTTCACCATTCAGACGGTCTTCAGATGTGAAATCTAGGCTCTGTATTTCTTCGAACGGAAAACATGACTCTATGATAGCTTTGAATGGGAAACATCGACTCTATGATAGCTTCGAACGGGAAAAATCGACTTTGGAACTCCGATTTCTATCGTAACATCCGAACGCTATTTCGCCCGTCCGAACGAACCGTCGAAACGCCTTTGCCGTCCGAATGCACCGTTCGAACGTACTGTCCAAACGCTTTTTCTCCATCTGGACGGACTTCTTCACTTTAAGCCCATTTTTGCCATTTTATCACCAAAAACCTATAATAAATACAAAAAACCACTTTAGATCAACTTATTACTAAAAACCTATTCTAATACCCATATAGGGGCTAACAAACAACTAATTAGGGAGCAAAGATTACACTTTTAGAGTGGAATCAACACCCCCCAACTTAGCTTTTGCTAGTCCCTAGCAAAAATATATAATAGAAAGGAGATATGCAAAGACAGTTAAAGGAAAAATGCACAACCCACTCAAACTATCAATGGACACATCTCAAACTTCAAACACATGTAGGAGTTATGCAAAAATTCATACACTAGAGAAGTTTGTACACGTGTGCATGATAAGCCAATGCTAACCAACATATAAGGAACTCAATTATGCACTTCCAAACCTTAAAGTTTTGATTCAATGCTCACCAGGCATACACTCGAAATGAAAGACTCACATGGTTCACACAATGATGTGTTCAACAATGGCGTAATTGTACAAGGCAAAACAAGTGAACATATCCAAAACAAAGAATCGGATAAAGGAATGTTCATAGATGAGCAATGATTCAAAGAATTGACAAGATACAACTTTTACTCTAATGAAGATTATAATGAAGCATCTTTGGATCGATTAAGTGATTTGAACGGCGAAGACGTAAGGTAGGAATGGTAAAAAGTAAGTACAAAACACATCACGTGTCTATGAGATGACGAATAGATATCATTTCCACTCCTCCCTTTTCATGTACCCAAAGATTCGAACAATAAACATTTTTAATTTTACAACTCCTTCTCTTTGATTTCGTTACCACTTTACATGATTCTCATTTTTTTTTATTCTTTAACTCCATCATATACCCACTTTTTTTCTTTTCTCTTCTTCTTCTTCTTCTTCTTTTTTTTTTTTTTTCAATAGCTATATTTTCGTTTCCCCAACATAGTATAGAATAGGGTTATGAAGTACCAAAGTTTCAGTGATATCTTTCGAGGAAGAAGTTGGTGACAAATGAAATGATAAATGGGTCATATGGTGAAATAAAAAGGATAATGGCTATCAAGAAAGATATGGGCATAGAGTTACATAAAGATGCCAAATTATAATATTCCATAGAGTAAAAGTGTCAATATCAAGATCAAAACTTATCTTATGAACCAAATGCAAGCATAAAGAAGTTATTCAATAGAAATGAGGGTGAAAGATCAATCCTTGAGTAAATGTAGATTCTCGGAAAGACGGTAAACGCTCTAAAGCTCGTAAGGTGATAATCTCCACTAAGTATGGACGAAAATGCAAAGTAGAGTAATAAAAATATATTACACAGCATAACTAGTGTTAAACGTGTATAACTTTCTACCAATGCATGAATCAAGCACTTTCATAGAGTCAAAAGTAAGAAAATCAGTCCATCTCAATCTAAGTTGGGTCATACTATCAAAAATAGTGGTACAATGCATCAAAAATAAAGGGTCAACACATCCATCGCAAAAAAAACTAACAGAGCATACACAATAAAAGACGTAAATAGATGCGTGAGCGAAATGAAGACTGATATTGATACCATACAATACCAAAATCCCCATCAAAACAGTACAAGTGAGTAATATATACCAAAATCTGAGCACACCTGTAGCTAAACAATCCAAAAATACAAGATAGATAAAAAGGTTATACAAAGATAAATGATGTACAGTAACTAAAGCTCAAAATATAATCCACTATATCAAAACAAGATACAAAACATGATGCAATGATATGCTATGCGTGTACAAAAAGCCTCAAAACCCTAGACTCTAATCAATCATCTCCATCATCATTTGGAGGCGGTGCTACAGCTGTCCTAAGGGCCCGGACCTCAACAAATAACTCTTCTGTGATCCTAGTCTGGCCTCGGGTTTGACCCTGGAGTGCGGTAATCTACTCAGACTGGACTCAGATCAGACCCTCAAGTGTAGCAATATGAACTGCGTGAGCAGCTTTGCTAGCGATAATCTCTCGATGCTGGCCCTCAAGTGTAGCAATATCGGCAGAATGCTGTGCTGATGCTGTAGCTAAAACGTCTAATGTTTGTCGCATCTGCTCAAACATCTGTAATGCCGGGTTAGGCATCAGTGGTGGCTGAAAGTGCTGCTATTGTTGCTGATGCTGATGAATATCTGGGTCGTACTAGTCCGGGTCAATAAGGTCTGGCTACTCCTGCTCAGGAATCGGTGCCTGCTGTTGATATTGCTCCTGCTGCTGTTGAGCAGGCATCTGTGGCTGCGGTTGGAACTGTTACTGTTGCTACTGCTGCTGCTACAATCTGTGAGATCTCAATCCCCGCTGGATGGTGGACCTACCGATGGCTGGAGACAAGGAGAACCAACAATGGGGGCCGCGAATGCAGCCTCGATCACCCGTGTCAATGGGATGGATCCCTGAGCACGCGGGTGCAAGCACTCCTCCGCTAGGACTCTAAACTAAAATAATAGGAGATCTATAGTCCTACCCTTCCTAATTGCCCACAATAGACTCGCCCTACCCCTCTTAACCTCAGAATGTCTAACAATGTGGTAAATGGACTGACAGCAAAAAATGTACAAAGGGGCATAGATCGGGAGCAATGAGTTAACCGGCAGCTGTCGACGAATACCCCAATCGATGCCGGAAGACAGACCTCATCCGAAATGACCCTGAAGTCATCCGGAGCTCCCCTAGATGGGAAACTATACTGAGGGTCTACCACCCTAGGCAATCCATAAATCCCCGCAAAAGTGTCGGGGGTGATCCCAATGTCATGCCCCCTGACCCAGGACACAATCTGCTCGTGTCTTGGGGTAGTACAACAGACTGACACATTCGCCATAAACTCAGCGAGTAATGTAAACAGGGCATCTCCTATGAAGGTAGTGAGAGAGACACAACCCCAGCCCTCAAAGATACCGGCCCAAATAAACCCGAGGTCCCTAAACTGCTCTAGGTCCATCTATCGCTTAAGTGCTATACCCCTCTTAATCCAAGCCTGGGAGAATGCCTCGAAGGCATCCTCCGACACAAAACATGTGTCATTATAGGCTGGGGTTGGCTCAATCTCAGCTGCGCTAGCTAGAAGGGCACCTGGGGCCCCTCTGCCTGCCATAATTGCTAAACACCCTAAAAGTAAACTCTAGACAATCAATAAAATAACCAAGGAGTGGCTCAGGAATACTTAGGGAAGCGTGAAACCAAGGGTGGAGGAGTCACGGGCACGTGGTCGGGCTCTGGCAGGGCTCCGCTATCGTCCAGAAGCTCTCAAAACTCTCAAAATCTCTCCGTATAGCGTCTATATTGAGTCTGAACTCAATTCAGACGCACCTATCTATAGAGCTGGCCAAGCATCCGACGCGTGTCCGGAGTACGTCCGGACGCACCGTCCAAACCGTGAAAACACGTTCAGACGGTCAAAACTGTGTTCAGACGCTCAAAAATGCGTTCGAACGGTTTGTTCGACGCCTGTCTGGACACCGTCCGAACGGGAAATAATTGCTGGGTGAACCGTCCAAATTCACCGTCCAAACGGTAAAAATGCTTTCGGACGCACCGTCCGAACGGACAAAACCCGTTCAAACGCACAGTCTGAACGGTCATTCTAAAAAAGTTTCGAATAACCTCTGGAAAACCCAGAAAACTCAAAACAAAACACAAAACTAACTTCAACTTCCAAGACTGCACATGAACACAACAAAAACCTACCAAAATAAACAAATTTACACAAAAAAAGAGCTCAAAACAAGCTCACCACACCCCTCACTTAAGAGGTTGCATTGTCCTCAAAACAATAAAAACATGAAATAGACTGGGGATAACAACAACGGGAGGGCGGGAGATCATAAGTGAGAATCATCTAGTCAAGATGGGTGGATCAATGAGATCTACACAATCTACCTTGCCTCGGAAAGGCTCAAAATAGGACTTTAAACTTTGCCCATTGACCTTGAAAGGTGTGTCATTCTTAAGATTTTGCACATCAATAGCACTGTAGGGAAAGATTTCCCTAATTTGGTAAGGGCCTGACCATTTACTCTTCAACTTTCCCGGAAAGAGATGTAACCGGAAATTGTAGAGAAGAACTTTTTGACTAACATGAAAAGATTTGCAATGAATGTGTTGGTCATGACAGACTTTCATTTTAGCCTTTGAAATTTTTACATTTTCATACCCATCGTTTCGTATTTCATCTAGCTTATTCAATTGTAGCTTCCGGTGGTTGCCGGTTTCACCCAACCCCTCATTATATTGTCGAATAGCCCAATATGCCTAATGTTCTACCTCAACCGGGAGGTGACATGCTTTTCCATACACAAGACGGTACGGTGAGGCACTGAGAATGGTATATAAGTCGTTCGATAGGCCCACAATGCATCAATTAAGCGCAAAGACCAATCCTTTCGAGATGGATTAACCGTCTTTTCCAAGATTGTCTTGATTTCACGATTAGCTAATTCGACTTGACCTTGTGTTTGGGAATGGTATGGAAAACCGACCTTGTGAATAATGTCGTACTTTCTCATGAGTACCCCTAATGGCTTATTATAGAAATGGGAGGCACCATCACTTATGATGGGACGAGGCATACCGAACCGGAAAAAAATATATTCTTTCAAAAATTTGACCACAAGTTGGTGGTCATTGGTTCCTGCCGGTATAGCCTCTACCCATTTGGAAACATAATCAATGGCCACTAAGATGTAGAAATACCCAAAAGAACTAGGAAATGGACCCATGAAGTCTATGCCCCAGTAATCAAAAACCTCCAAAACAAGGATAGGGTTAAAGGGCATCATGTGTTTCCTAGTAAGGCTCCCTAGCCTTTGACATCTATCACACGCCACACAAAATGAATGGACATCTTTAAACATAGTCGGCCAATAGAGTCCACTTTGCAAAATTTTTACCACGGTTTTCTTCGACGAGAAATGGCCCCCACATGCATGCGAAAATTTCATTACATTTTCAAATTCATCATCCGGCACACATCATCATACAACTTGATCTGAGAAATATTTGAACAAATAAGGCTCGTCCCGAAAGAATTGTCTCACTGGCCTAAAAATTTGCCTCTTATCCAATGCGGACCAATGAGAAGGAATGGCTTTTGTCGCCAAACAGTTGGCCACATTGGCATACCACAGAGTTAAGGCTTGATTCAAGGCGTTGCAAGACATGAGTTGCTCATCGGGGAAGGTCTCACAAATAGAAGAGTCATCTTTGGTAAGGTGCTCAAAAGGGAGGTGGGGTAAATGATCCGCGACAACGTTTTTCACCCCCTTTTTGTCCCTAATTTCAAGATCAAACTCTTAAAGAAGGAGAATCCACCTAATTAATCGAGACTTTGCATCTTGTTTGGACAAGAGGTATTTAAGTGCAGTGTGGTCGGTGAAAACTATCACGCGAGACCCCACTAAATATGAGCGAAACTTGTCCAAAGCAAAAACAGTAGCCAACAGTTCTTTCTCGGTGGTGGTATAATTTATTTGTGCCTCATTCAATGTTTTGCTCGCATAATGGAGCACATGAGGTTTCTTCTCATTTCATTGGCCTAAAACGGCCCCCACAGCAAAGTCACTAGCATCACACATTAATTCAAAAGGTAGGCTCCAATCTGGAGGTCAGATTGTAGGGGCTGTAGTCAAATGATTTTTTAACTTATCGAAAACTAGCTGACAAAACGGAGTCCACTTGAATAGAGTGTCTTTTGCCAAGAGGGCACATAAAGGTCTAGAAATGGAACTAAATGATTGAATGAAGTGCCGGTAAAACCCGGCATGCCCAAGAAAAGATCTCACATCTCTCATGTTCCTACGGGCAGGTAGCTTTTGAATAAGCTCAACCTTGGCGGGATCTACCTCAATGCTCCTCCCATAAATGATATGGCCTAGAACTATACCATGTGTCACCATGAAGTAATACTTCTCCCAATTCAACACAAGATTGCTCTCCTTATATCAGTTTAGTACCGACTCTAAGTTTTGAAGACATTGAGCAAAGGTGTCCCCATAAACAGAAAAATCATCCATAAAGACCTCCAAGATTCACTCCACCATATCACTAAAAATACTTATCATGCATCTTTAAAAAGTGGCAAGAGCATTGCATAACCCAAAGGGCATTCTCTTGTAAGCAAATGTGCCAAAGGGGCATGTAAATGTGGTTTTATCTTGGTCTTCCATGACGATTTCCAATTGATTATATCTAGAATAACCATCAAGGAAACAATAATAAGCCCGTCCTGCTACCCATTCCAAGACTTGGTCAAAGAAGGGAAGGGGAAAATGATCCTTGATAGTTAAGGCATTCAGGCGACGGTAGTCAATACACATATGCCACCTGGTTTGGATTTGAGTAGGTATCAATTCATTATTCTCATTTTTAACTACCATCACCCCAGACTTTTTGGGGACAACTTGGGTGTGACTCACCCATTTAGAGTCGGCAATTGGGTATATAATACCCGCATCAAGAAGATTTTGTACCTCACCCCTCACAACTTCTTTCATAGTTGGGTTCAATTGGCGTTGCATTTGGTGCACCGGCTTAGCCCCTTCCTCAAAATATATGCGATGAGTGCATACAAGAGGGCTAATGCCGTGCAAATCGGCGATTATCCAACCTATGGCTTTCCAATGCTTCTTGAGCACCTCCAACAAGCTCCTTTCTTGAGCCTCCATGGGTGATGAAGATATCACTACGGGATAAGATTCACCCTTACCCAAAAATACATATTTAATGGTAGAAGGCAAAGGCTTCCTATCGGGCATAGGAGTCTCAAGTTTTGATGGTTGGGGCTTGATAAGGTTAAGAGTTAAAGGCTCAAAAGTGGGGGTCCATTGACCCACCGCTATGATAGGACAAACTTCTAGACCACTACCCTCATTAAGAACATCCCCCTCTTCCTCATCTCCCAAGCAATCTAAACCCTCACTAAATGTCAACATTCTAACCAAAGGGTCTTGTACCATTTGCCTCTTAAAGTGCTCTTGCACTATCGAGTCAATAAGATTCACCTCCTGGACGTCCTCTAAATCCCTCGGTTGTTTTCCCACGTTAAACATGTTAAGTTCAACAGACATGTTCCCAAAAGACAACTTCAAGAGACCCCCCCGCACATGGATGATGGCATCACATGTGGCTAGGAAG
Organism: Euryodendron excelsum; assembly: GCA_033060915.1. Lineage (NCBI taxonomy): Eukaryota > Viridiplantae > Streptophyta > Magnoliopsida > Ericales > Pentaphylacaceae > Euryodendron > Euryodendron excelsum. Next base: position 13,060,288 of record CM065388.1, on the reverse strand, counting down.
GGTCGGTCCAAAATGATAGGAATGTGGTTCTGGGCATGGGGATCTACAACCGATTAGGTATCTAAGACCACAAAATTGGCCGGGTAATAAAACTTATCAACTTTCACTAAGATATCCTCAACTATTTCCCTAGGGGCTTTGATCGATCGGTCCGCTAACTAGAGTGTGATCCTCGTAGGTTTCAACTCACCTAGTCCCAATTGCTCATACACCGAGTACGACAATAGATTCACACTCGACCCCAAGTCTAAAAGGCACCCCTCTATCCTATGGTCTTCTATAACACATGTCACGGTAGGACAACCGAGATCTTTGTACTTTGGTGGGGTTTTGACTTGGACTACGAAATGGACATCCTTAGCAAGAAATGCGTTCTCCCTCACATTTAATCTCCTCTTAACAGTGCATAAATCCTTAAAGAATTTAGCATAAGAGGGCACTTGTTTAATGGCTTCTAGGAGAGGTAGATTTATTTTGACTTGCTTAAAAGTCTCATAAATCTTAGAACTTAATTGATTCTTGGGTTTAACTAACCGGTGAGGAAATGGGGCGTGAGCTAAGATCTCACGTTCCTCTCTCAAAACTTCCTCACCATTGGACATGGACCCACGCTGCTCTTTCTTCTCACAATTCCCTTCCTCTTTCTTTTTTCTCTCATTTTTTTCTTTCTCACTCCCCTCCTCCTTCTCACTTGGCACTCTCTCACCCTCTTTTTCTTTACTAGGCTCTTCCTCATTAACGCCCGAACCCTCATCTACCTTGGACACTTTTTCCCTACTCTTAGGGTCCCTAGGAAAGATGGTCTTGTCAATAGCCTTACCATTCCTCAAAGTGGTAATGGCCGAAACATTCTCGTGGCTAGTTAATGGTTGGGACAAGGTTTCGGTGGAATGCACATGCCTAGATGGATTGGGTTGAGGTTGTGCAAGCAACTTACCCTTCTCAGTAAGGGTCAAAGCTTATGTAAGAAGAGTCAATTGACTCTTGATGTCATCTAAAGTTTATCAACTCATGAATTTACCCCCTTTGGGTTTTGATAAATTGTTAGAGGGTATCCTCCAACGGCCTTCGATGTGGGGGGTGATATGAGTTGGGTTGAGCTTGAGGTGGAGGTTGGAAATGATGTGACCGGTGGAGGTTGGTTATATTGTGGTTGTGATGGTGGAAGAGACGCTTGATAAGATTGAGGGTTGTGATACCCTCCTTGATAAGCTTCAGGATTTGAAGTCCCCTCATTGTGCCATCCAAAATTAAGATGATTCCTCCATCCCGGGTTGTAAGTATTGGAGTAGGGGTTTCCCCCACCTCGATTGTATTGCCCAATTGCATTGGCTTGGCCATGCAAGGCTTCCTTAATCCCCGGGATGACTGGGCACGACGTGGTGTCATGCTCTTTAGTCTCACAAACAGCATAACACATTCACTTAGGCTCTTCACTCCCCATCGAACTCACGTTCTTAAACTCTAGAGCCTCTAATTTTCTCGCCATGGTGGCAAGCCTAGCATTCATATCATCAACCTCTTTCAATTGATATTTCGCCCCTTGCATGTTTGGTCTACCTTCAGGATTTTGGGTTCCAATGGTCACCCAATCGCGAGCTAAATTAGTGAGGTAGTCAAAGTATGAATAAGCTTCGTGAGGTTGCTTATCCATAAAAGTTCTCACGCACATAGTCTAAACAAATTATTTGAGTTAGGGCATTAGAGAAGAGTAAAGATGTTGATGATGTGCCATTCGGCAAAGCCATGGTGTGGGCAAGAAACTAAAAGCTCTTTTAACCACTCCCAACACTGAAAAAATGATTATTCCAACATTGGAGAAAATTATGAGATTTGGCATCTAAGCACCTCCGTTCTATTTTTCAAAAAAAAATTTTTCAAAAACTCTCCTTGAAGAGTTTGCCAAGAGTGGATAGAGAGTGGTCTGAAAGAATTGAACCACGTCTTGGCGGTATCCTTTAAACAAAATGGAAAGAGTTTATAAAAATAGATTTCCTTTGGACACGAGTTGTCCATCACCAAGGAGCATGCATCCTCAAATTCCTTAATGAAGGCGTAATGCCTTTCCGAATCAACTCCGTGGAATTGAGGAAACATTTGCATCATGCGCGGCCTTATGTTCAAGGTGGCATAGTGGGATGGAATAACATGGCAAAAACTTAGTGCTTGCCGCGGTGGGTTCAAGAAATCTCTCATTCGGAATTGGGGAGCCCCCATGTCCCCATGGTTGCTCGCATTTTCCATATTCTCACCCCTTAAACCATGTGCCTGATGTAAAGGAGGTTGTTGTCGCAATCCACCCATCGGTGGGTTTTCCAAAACATTTGGATTGGGTGGAGCAACATTAGGTAGCCTACCTTCATTGTTTATTTCTTCCATAGGAGTTGTACCTAGGTCGACCACTAATGAAATTCCAGGAGAAGGTGTGTTAACCGGTGATGGTGGGTCGACTCGTAAAAGACATCTATTGTCAATTCGTGCCCAATGACATGCAAATGAAATGCACAAATAGTATGCCTCAATCCTAGTCAACACATCATACACAAACAATATATATGCCGAAAAACGGCTTTTCAACTCCAATCTCCCACTCCACGTGCTCAAATACCACCAATTAGCAAATAAAGCACACACTATCCTAACTCCTTTAATGCTCCTTGTAATATGCAATAATACTAATTAATCAAACAAAAGAAACTATTAAAAAGAAAGAAATAAAAATCCTAACATGGTATCCACATTGAGTTTGAAGAAATTACCTAGGCTCGAAGCCGTAGATGCTTCCCTCGTAGGTGGGTGATCAATTCCCACCTTGTTTTTACAATTTGTAATTTTTTTCGTTTTTGCAATTTATTCGTTCCTTCAAGTCCCTGGCAACGTGTCGCGTTCAAATTTTTCGCACTCGAAGAATACACATACAAGCGGAAAAAACACTGTACTCTCTCGTTAGAACTCACCCTCCTAGAAGAATGAGTGCGACTACGTTTGAATTGAAAATTGATTTGAATAAAGAGCTTTTAGAAAAGATTTGGAGTCGTCACCTAACTTGATTAAGGTGAATTAGGTCATCTAAAAACTAAGAATAATCCGAAGACTACACTTAGGGTTTTTAAAAAAGGTTTTTGAAAATACTACCTTATGAGAGGATTTTTAAGAAAAATAGGTTGTTTGGCAACCTTTGGAAAACATTTAGCCCTTTTTTTAGAAAATAACTCCTTTTGGTCTTTGAAAGTAGTGATCTAAGTTCGGAGGTTAGTTACGTGTAGGGAAGATGTACTAAGCCATCACCCTACCTCGTCCTTACGGTACCTACATGTCAATCTACCCTAGATTCACCTATGAGAGTCTTCAACTAACTATAATTCAATCCTATTCACTTTAGAAAACAATGTTTAAAAAGATATGATGCATGATATGCAAGTGTAAGAAAAGAGAGTTGAAAAATAGATTTGAAAAAAAATTGATTTAATTTGAAAAAGAAGAGACAGAAATTTGAATTTTGAAAGAAGGTTTTGGAAATTGAAAATAGATATTTGGATATAGAAATTCGAAATTGGAAGTTTGAAAATAAATTGGAGATTTGAAAAGATTTTGTGGAGATAGAACCTTGAAGAAGATTGTAGAATTGGAGATTTAAAAGAAGTTGTGACCGCACCTATGAAGGTTGCCTACATATCCGTTTAGAGGAATCAGGTCAGTCGTAGTTCGGACAAGAGTCCGATTGAGAATAGAAGAGTTGATTTGAAAGAAGAGATTGAATTGGAAATTGGATTGGAAGATTGAGAGATTGAACTTAGAATAGAAGATTGGAAATTGGAATTTAGAATTTTGGAATTGAAGAGATTGGATTTTGATTTGAAAAGATAGAACTTGGAAGAAAGATTTAGACTTGTTTTAGAAAGATGAAGGTTTAGGAAACCTAAACTTTGGAAAGAGAAGAGACTTAGGAAAGTTTTGAATTTGGAATGTTTCAACTTAGGAAAGTTTTAAAAGTTGGAAAGTTTAGAATTTAGAAAGTTTTGAAATAGGAAAGTTTTGAAAGTAGGAAAGTTTCGTTTTAGCAAAAGGTTTGAAAAAGGAAAGTTTTCAATTTAGGAAATGTTTGAATTAAGAAAGTTTCAACTTAAGAAAGTTTTGAATTAAGAAAGTTTTGAGTTTAGAAAAGTTTTAGATTTGAAAAGATTTTGAAGTCTTGGAAAGTTTAGAATTTAGAAAATTTGAAAGTTTAGAAAGATTTAACTGAAGAAAGTTTTGAATTTGGAAAACTTTGAATTTGGAAAGATTTTAAATTTAGAAAGGTTTAAGATTTAGAAAGTTTTAGAGTTTTAGAAAATCTTAAGATTAAGAAAGGTTGAGTTTAGGAAAGATTTGAAAACTTAGATTTGGAAGGTTAAGATTTGGAAAGGGGTAGAATTAGGAAAGAGTTGAATTAGGAAATATGTGAAAGCTTAATGTTTTAGGAAAGATTTTTAGGAAACTTATGGTTTAGGAAAGTAGGGAATTAGGAGAGAGTTGAACTAGGAAAGATTTAGATTTTAAGTTTTAAAACTTAGGAAAGATTGTTATGTTCAAGTTTTGAAAACTTAAAATTTAGGAAAGTGGAAGATTAGGAAGGAGTTGAATTAGGAAAGATTTGGACTGGGAAGGGTTAAGATTCCTATTTCCTAAAACAAAGGATTGGATTTTGTTTATAAAAGAAAAGGTTTGATTTTGTTTCCAAAAACGGAGGATTGGATCTAGTTTCCCAAACGGGAAGATTGGATTTGGTTTCCTAAAGGGAATTTGGATTTGGTTTGCTAAAGGGAAGATTGGATTTGACAAGGATTTGAAAAGGGAGGATTTAGAAACCCTAGATTTGGAAAACTATAGTTTGACGTAGAAAATAAGCTTTGGAAATATGTATAGTTTTGATGTAGAAAACAAGAGGTTTTGAAAACCTAAGATTTTGGTATAGAAAACAAGAGGTTTTGAAAGCCTAAGATTTTGGTATAGAAAACAAGAGGTTTTGGAAACCTAGATTTTGAGGCCAAAATAAGGGATTGAAAATCATGTGTTTCTTTTCGGGAAAGAAAACTAGGGTTTCCTAATTGTTGGCTCTAAGGCTTAACTTGGACTCTAAGAAAAGAGTTTTTGGAAAGTGTGTTTTTAGAAACGAGTTTTTGGAAGGAAACCTAGAGAGGAGTTTTTTAAAAGGAAGATTTTGGAAAGAGAGTTTTTCAAGGAAGGAAACCTAGGGAACGTTTTTGGAAAGTGGACTTTGAAGAGAGCGTTTTGGAAAGGAGTTTAAAAAGAGAAATTTTGGAAAATAGATTTTGGAAGGGAGTTTTTGAAAACAACTTTGGAAAGAAGAATTTTTAGGAAACACGTTGAAAAGGAGGTTTTAGGAAAGGAGATTTTTGAAAAGAGAGTTTTTTGAAATGGTATAAAAATGTCTCACTTTCCTAAAGTAATTCTATCCATAAGAAGGCTAGAACCAATTTAAGAAAGTGGTTTTGAAAATAACAAGATTTTGAAAATATGGACCATGAAAGTCACTTTAAATGTAACACTTTCCTAAAGCAATCCTAGCCATGGAAAGACTAGAATCACCCTAGGATTGTGATTTTGAAAACAAGTTTTGAAAAAGAAAATTTCGATGCACTTTTGAAAACAAGTTTAATGCAACCTTTGAAAACGAGTTTGAAAACGGTTTTTGGAAGATGCAAGATCATGATATGCACAATGCAAATTTGGGGTCGTGAACATACAAGGTTAAGGCTTCACCACATAATCAAAGGGGCCGAACCCACGTGGTCTCCGGTTAGCCTAAAAGAAAGCCCTCGACACGGTGACCCTCCAATAGTCTAATCCTACACATAGACCGGGAGTCCCCTTGTTTCAAGCATGCAAAGAAAGGGGGAGAAAGAGATGGGGGATTAAAATAGAGAAAACCCAAGTGGGTTAGGAGAGAGAAGAGAGAGGGGGAAGTGCAGAAACGTAAAACGAAAGCCTACCTTGTGTCTTATTTATTTTGCGCGCCTTGCTTGTCTTCGATCTTCGTCTTGATCTTCGTCTTCAATCCTCAAGAGTTGTCTTCAATATTCAAACTTTAGATTGCAGCTCTTCAAGTCTTCAAAGGAAGGTTGGAGGCTAGTGTATAAGTGTATAGGGGTGTGTATGAGTGTTTAGAAGGCTAGGGTTTAGTGTATGGTGGCTAGGGTTTGGAAAACCTAAGGAAGCTAGGGTTTAGGGAATGTTTGAAATATAGGATTTTTAGATTGAGTTTACGGACCCTTTAAACGCTGGAAGAGGCTTTGTATTTATAGAGGTGGGATAGACCTAGCGCCTGTTATAGTGGTGCCAGGGCAAAATTCATCTTGGCGCTAGGCCAATTCTTGGCTTGGCGTAGTGGCGCCAGCCAGTTAGGAAAGTATTTAGGTCGGCAAGCAACGTATCTTTGACTAGATTTGGGCGCCTGTACTAGTGACGATCATGCAATTTTTAGCCTGGCTTCACTAGGAGTAACTCCGAAAAGTCCGGGAATGATTTGAGGAGGCCGGGAATGATCCAGAAGGTCGAAAAAGAGCAGGAACACTTAGAATTGTGTCTTAGAGGTATTTGACTTGAAAAATGAGGATAGGATGTGTCAGAGGGGTTGACCGGGCCTTTAGGGGCAAAACGGTCAATCAGATCGGGAAGCTACCGGGGCGAACTCAGACTGTCCCGGAAGAAGACTTAAGATTTGGAAACATTATTTAGAATGTTCCCAAGGGTTGCCAGTTTGATACCCAGAGCTGGTGTGGTCGGAAAAGGAGACCGGCCCGCTAGGGGCAAAACGGTGATTTTGCACCGGATTTGTCGGAACTGACTCGGAATGATCCGAAAGGATAAAGGAAGGTTGAGAATACTATAAGAACCAATCTCAAGAGGTTACCGATTTGATACCTAAAGCCGGTGTGGTCGGAAAAGGTGATCGGCCCACCAGGGGCAAAACGGTCATTTTGCACCGGGTTTGCCGAAATTGACTCGGAATGATCCGGAAAGGTAAAGGAAGGTCAAGAATACTATAAGAAGTATTCTCGAGAAGATGCTGGTTTGATACCCAGAGCCGGCGTGGTCCCCAGGGCATTTGGATGCCTAGGGGCAAAATGGTCATCTTGACCGAAAAGTCTCGGAAAAGGCCCAATGGGCAGTTTGGTCATTTTTCACCGAAGTGGGCTAGCAGGCACCAGTGTTGACCTAGGTTTTGAGTGTTTTTGTTACTCTGACGACAGTCGTCGTGACACAGGGGTTTGTTGGCAATTCCGTATATCGACCTTCTTGTGAGTATTTTCGCTACTCTAACGATTGTGATGTTTGTGAGTATTTCCGCTACTCTAACGGTTCGCGTTCATTCCCGAGACTGCCTGATCTCGGGAAGCTGCTAAAGGGACTTAGCGCCTGAGAAGTCAAATTTCTCGAAAGGCGTGCCTAAACGGACATTTCTATATTGGCGGGCTAGCAAGTGCCAAAGGTGGACTGTTCTACCATCTAGGGGACTTGGGGTCTCGTCCCGGTCGACAGGTTTAAAGGGACTTACCACCTCGAAGAGATTTTCTTTGAAAAATGTGTCGGACCGTCTCGAGAAATAAACTATCTCGAGAGAGGGATTGGAATTGGAAAAGGGGTCTTATTGTCTTTGGAAAGATGCGCCTAATTGGAGTAGATTTACCGTCTCGAGGAATCAATTATCTCGAGAGAGGGATTGGAATTGGAAAGGGGTCTTATCGTCTTCGAAAAGACGTACCTGATTTGGAATTGGAAAGGGGACTTACCGTCTTCAGGAAGACGAGCCTGATTGGAGTAAATTTACCATCTTGAAAAATCAACTGTCTCGAGAGAGGGGTTGGAATTAGAGAAGGAATTGGAAAAGAGGACTTACCGTCTTTGAAAAGACGTGCCTGATTGGGAATAGATTTACTGTCCCGAGAAATCAACTGTCTCGAGAGAGGGATTGGAATTGGAATGGGAAAGGACAATGCCCTTAAGGGCATTTTGGTCATTTTGCCTCTATTTGGGCCCGGTGGGCCCGCAAAGCGATGGATAGACGGGATTTGGACTTAGAGAGTTTGTTACGATTAGAATACATCCATACTGACTTGAGTACAAGTCTAGACGGAGCGTAGACTGCCGAGCGGTCAAAAATAGGGTGCTTACACAACGGCGCCAAAACTTGACTTCACTTTTCTCGCTTACCGCTTCGGAAGTGCTTGTAGTTTAAGTGAGGGTATCCCCACTATCGTGTTCTCCCATGAGACTTGTGCCAATCTAGCAATAGAAACGAGCAATGTTTAGAAAATTATGCAAATTGAAATCGCAAGCCAAGGACGGAATTGATGGCTATGGTAACTAAAATTGACCGAAAATCTTTTGGTGTTTGAAGATTTGTTTTGCGAATAACTAGGCAAACAATTGAAATGAAATTAAGTCCACCAACTTGACTCTAGCTAAGGCAATTTGACAAATATGAGAATTCTATTATAATAACAAACAATTATGACTAAATTAATTTTGATCTAACCGAAATTCCAATGAAAACAAGTAGGGATTTAACTTAATTAAAAAGGGGGTTTGGGTTCAAATGTTCCAATCTACCAATTCTAGCGCGGAATTTGAAATGAGGAGTTTGGGTTAACTCAAATCAAGAACCGTCCAAAGGCCCTTGATTCGGAAAGTTTAGCTTTAAAAATTTAGAGATCTCTAATTATTTTGGAATTAAATTTTATCATCATTCATGGGTTCTTTAGAAATAAATCACATGTTACTAACTATGATTATAGATCTAAGATTTCTACAACAATTAATTCTAAAATAATTAGAGAAAAGATAAAAAAAAATAGATATTCAACAAGATTGAGGACTCCTCTTTGATTTCCTATGCTTTCCTTGGTAGATCTTCACATTTGTCCCCAAACAATGAAGTTAGCTTGTTGATTCCATGGTTGAAAGCTTGCCAAAGTGCAGAGATACCATTTCAACTTTAAATCAAAAGGATATATCTATATATATATTGAACTAGAGTGAATGTAAAGGATTACAACAAAATAGCACTAGAAATCTAACTAAACCCTTCCCAAAGTTCTAAATACAACAAGAAAAAGTAAATCTAAGCAAAATACAACTTTTCCCCTATTTTCCCTCCTATTCCCGCGGCTGGAAACCCTAAAACAAAACATAACCCTTCTTTTCTTCGACTATTGGGTTGTAGGGCAAATCTGCGCTCACCGTCTGATAAGCGTCCGGACGCACCGTTCGGACAGTGCAGTAACCGTTCGGACGGTTATTTCACCATTCGGATGGTCTTTAGACGTGAAATCTAGGCTTTGTATTTCTTCGAATGGAAAAACATGACTCTATGATAGCTTTGAACGGGAAACATCGATTCTATGATAGCTTCGAATGGGAAAAATTGACTCTAGAACTCCAATTTCTGTCGTAGCGTACAAACGCTATTTCGCCCGTCCGAATGGACCGTTTGAACGCACCTTCCGAACGTATCGTCCGAATGCTTTTTCTCCGTCCGGACGGTCTGTCCAGACGGACTTCTTCATTTCAAGCCTATTTTTGCCATTTTATCACCAAAAACCTATAATACACACATAAAACCACTTTAGATCAATTTATTACTAAAAACCTATTCTAATACCCATATAGAGGTTAACAAACAACTAATTAGGAAGCAAAAATTACACTTTTAGAGTGGAATCAGAAACCCTACTATTGTTGGTGGAAATCTAGTTGTGACATATGTTGCTGGAACCTTAGCTACCGAAGCTGCAACGGTTGGCGTTCAATAGGGACTCCTTACTCCAGCTTCTGCTGCTTTTCAGACAAAGCCCACACCTGGGCTAGTGGCTCTTGTAACTCCTGCTCAACCGGCAACAAACCTTTCTCCAGCCACTACTATTGCTTCAGTCGCTCAGAACATGCAAGCCTACTTGGCCTCACTAGCTCGTTTCGTCATAATGGCTAATGTCCAAGCCATCTTGCAACAAAAGTGCACTAAGGTAACCTTGCCTTCTCTTCCTAATCCCATTGTTCAGCCATCGTATCTAGCTCACATCTATTCTTTGCCATACTCAGAAGGCTACGCACCTCTAAAGTTCCTTCATTTTGATAGAAAGAATTGAAATGCCCATGAGCACGTTTTCAAATTCATCGAAACCCTAGGGGCTCACGAATCTAACATAGAGCTCCTCCAAAAAGAGTTTTTGAAGTCTCTTAGCGACCATGCTTACAGTTAGTATGTCAATCTAGCTCTTGAGTTAGTTTTGACCTAAGAGGACATGGTGAACAAGTTTAACAACAAATTCTTCCAAGTTCTTGAAACGGTCACAACCATCTCTCTAATTAAGGAGGTTTAAGACTACAAGGAAGACCTCCTAAAGTTCATCCAACATTTCCAAGACTGAGCTGTGGAATGCCATAAGCTTGTGGAAGAAAAGACGCTGGTAAAGATCTGTATTAAGGGTATACAAAATGAGTACGAGGTCCATCTGGTGAACCTCTCCATGCCAACCTTCTTTGCCTTGTTGGAAGTGGCAAGAAACCTCTGTGCTACCGTTAAAACACCCCCTAGATCTAGTGGGTGGAGGAACTCTAGAAATAATGTCTCTACAACTTCTGCCCCTAGTGGTGGGCAGTGACAAAGGGAGGAAAGTTCTAAAGGAAGGAAGAGAAAGGGGCGTGATCCCCCTTCATTGCCTTGCAGCATGCCAGAAGTTGAGGCCCTTCTCAAAAAATAGGTCAACGACGGGGATGTCGACCTACCTGAATTAGAGGTCTTTGAGAAGCAGCTCCACTTCAAAAAGGGTGGGAATGACATTCAAAACAACCCCTACCCTAATCACAAAATCAAAGGGAAGAATGTCAACATGGTGGCCTATTGTGGGCCCATCAATGTCGGTGAGGAATTTCTCGAGTTCCTGGATGAAGAGGAGCTATACATCATTTGCGTGGTGTCCTACCACGATGAGCTTGAGGAAATTGGAGATTACTTTCCTCCAATAAATGCTCCCGACCTTGATATGCAAGCAAAGGTCCTCCAGAATTTGACTAAATTCAGAAGATTCTTTGACTAGCTGGGGCTCTCGAGTAATGCTAGGTTAGAGATCACTAAGTTAATAATCAACATCGTGGAGGTATATCATGAGAAGTGCATGGGTCTAGAAGGGTCTGTCCCGCAAACCATCCAAGAGGAATCCAGTGCTATAACCTTCTCAGAAGTTTATCAAAAGTACTCATTCCTGCATAATAGGCCGCTGTATGTCACGGCTTCCATTTATGGCGTCCAGTTCAAAAGGGCATTCCTTGATAGAGGAGCTTCCATCAATATAATGTCATTTAAGATATTCGAAATGACGAGAATCCTTGAGAAGCAGATTGTGAAGCAGTCCATCAACATTACTGGGTTTAGGGGAGAACACAAGGCCACCATGGGTTATGCTAATGTGGATTTGGTTGTAGGGGAGATCCAGGCCTTGACAAAGTTTCATATCATCGAGACCCCCTCCACCAACTATCATGTCATCTTGGGGCGCACCTGGATGCACAGATATGCTACGATCCCCTCAAGCTACCACTAGTGTATGAAGGGGAAGTGGGGAAAAAAGACTGTCACCATAGAAGCTTTTGATAGGCCCTTTGAGGCCTGTGAGACACACTTCTTGGATATTGTTTTCTTTATACAGCTGTCCACAGAAACAACACCATATACTTCAAAGCCTCGAGGAGCCAAGATTCCCAGATGGGAAGATATCAAGGATAAAGAGGAGGAAGTCCCTCAGAAGAAATGGCGGGAAGGATTCGATCGAGGAACCTCCAAGAACTCACCCTAGAAGATCACTAAGTTCCAAGAGGGAGGGAGGACAATATACCTTCTATGACAGTGTGAGGGGAAAAAGCCCTCTGTTATGAGTGCTGCCCCCCCCCCCCCCCCCCCAAAAAAAAAAAAAAAGAAGGGAAGGTTTGCGTGCATGGTAATGAGGAACTCGATGAGATCGTCGAGAATCTTGAACCAGCACCCGAGTGCATGCAGGACGGTCCTAAACCCCAGCAAGAAGAGCTCTAAGAGATTAATCTTTAGAGTGACCATGGAGCTCCCCAGCCAGTGTTCATAAGTAAAGGGCTAACTCCTGAAGAGTAGGCAAGGTTATTTAAGAAGTACTCAGATGTGTTTGCCTAGACATATGAGCAGATGACCAAATTAGACCCTACAATGGTGTCTCATCACCTAGACATCTTTCCAAACTTCAAACCATGCAAGCAGTCCACAAGGAAGTACCACCCAGACTTGGAAGAGAAAATCAAGGAGGAGATCCATAAGTTACAGGCAATAGGGTTCATCAGATCCATTCAGTATCCCTCCTGGTTGGCCAACATTGTCTCTATCAAGAAGAAGAACAGGCAGATATGTGTTTGCATAGATTTTAGTGATCTCAACAAGGCATACCCGAATGATGAGTTCCCACTCCCTTATGTAGACATTTTGGTTGACGCCACTGCTAGTCATCAGATGCTTTTATTCATGGACAGGTTTAATGGTTACAACCAGATAAAGATAGCTGCTGAAGATGTTAAAAACACCGCGTTCCAAACGCCTTTGGGTAACTTCTCCTACACAGTCATGCCCTTCGAACTCAAAAATGCAGGAGCAACCTACCAACAGGCAATGGCTACTGTGTTTTATGATATGTTATACCACTCTGTGGAAGATTATGTCGACGACCTAGTGGTCAAGTCTCTGAAAATGGAGGATCATTTGAAGCACTTCAAGCAAATGTTCAAACACTGCAGGAGGTACAATATAAGGATGAATCTGCTAAAGTGTGCTTTTGGAGTGATAGAAGGGAAGTTCCTCGGGTTCCTCGTTCATCGGCACGGCAACGACGCTGAAAGGGCAAAGGTGAAGGCCATAACCAGCATGCCTCCACCCCATTCTCATAAGTCACTGAAGAGCTTTCTAGGAAAGGTATCCTACCTATGGAGGTTCATCCCTACATTGGCCAAAATCACAGCTCCATTCAACCCTCTCTTGAAAGGAAAAGCCAAGTTCAACAGAATAGAAGAACACTAGAAAGCGCACATAGCAATCAAATCCGTATTGTCTTCTCCTCAAACCATGATTGCTCCCCAACCAAGGAAGCCATTGATCTTGTGTTTAACATCCACTCCGAGATCCATCGAATCACTTCTTGTTTAGGAGTTGGAAGGAATAGAGAAACCTGTGTATTACATCAGTAGAACGATCATAAGACCTGAGGTGAGGTACACTGCTATTGAATGACACTGCCCAGCCCTTGATTTCACCGTGCAGAAGCTCAGGCACTACTTCTTGCCTCATCTAGTCCACGTAGTTACTCACAGTGGCCCCATTAGGTACTTGCTCAGCAAGCCAGCACTGACTGGTTAGATGGCCCGGTGGCTTCTGGCTCTTTCAGAGTTTGAAATCAAATGTGTTACTCCTACTATGATCAAATCTCAAGCATTAGCCGAGCTCCTTGCCCACTTCCCAAGTGGTTCCTGCGAACCTATTGATGAAACCCTCCCAAGAAATGACTTCCAAGCCGAGTTTTGGATTGTTGAAGGAGAAGAAGAGCCTCCACTTCTTGATTATGATGAGTTAGAGAAAATGTTTTATGAAGAAAGTTTGACTCCCTAAAGTAAAAGGCAATGTCAACGTGCACAAGAAGGTTAGTAAATAAAGTTTTTATTGTAAAAAGTTAATGTTTATAAATATTAGTGACATAGTTACATATTGAATTTTGTTACAATCTTATAGATGATGACGAGGATGATGCGGTGGTAGATGTTGGAGATGATATAGACTTTCAATCTTTTGGTGATGAGAATGTGAATGATGAATCAAATACTCATGATGGTAGAGATGGAAATAGTAACAATAACAATGAGGATAAGGAGGATTGGCTACGTTATCCCCCACAAACTTAGGCAAAAGAAAACAATGCTTTTATGATGGATATTTTATTCATCTTTTAATTTAAGAATGATGTGATGTCATTGATTGATTTTTAATTTGGGCATTGTTTATGCTTGGTTATATTTGTGTTTGAGACTTTGAGCTTCTGACTCTAAGTGTTGATGTTGGAAACAAATCCTTTTGTATTTGACTTATGATTTATTTTCTTTAAACTCGGAGTTGGATTTCTTTGTGCCCTTTATATAATGAGCATGTGCCATCACTGCCATGTATTATGAATTGCTTTTAGGATGATTTTTTTATTTTCATGATTGTTGTTCTAACTTTTTACTTTAAGCTATGATTAGCTTGCAAGGTGACTTATGCTTGGGCAAAGTGTTATTCATCAAATTTGGGATGATATCATTAAGAAATAAAAGTAAGGTATGTTTTCACTAGAATACCTTTATAATTTTAGAGCTTTAGAAATTGTATTATTTGCTTGGAAGTGTTATATGTCTTTCTTTGATTCTTTTAACTATATAGTCTAAGTTATATTGTTAAATCGTGTTTTTATGCATTCATGATATTCTATTATTTCATAAATTAAGAAAACTATTAGAAGAAATATTTAAAAAATACTTCACATTTTTTAGGCAATTGTTTGTAATTTTATTACCTATTTTTATATATTTTTGTATATATTTATATTACATTTATGACGTCACGGTTCGATAACGGTTAATCCAACGGTTCAACCAGTGATCGTGACCCAGTCCCTTTTTCAATTTGCTTAATTGTCCGAGTTTCAAAACATTAATATATGATATCAATCCAAATGGGCAACCAATTTCAAAAGATGAAAAAAAAAAAACAAAAAACAAAACTATAACCAAACAGACTCCCCTCAAGATATCATAGGCTTAAGGGTGTCTCCGAAGAGTCCCTATGCATGTAAGCAAGCTTACCTTTTCACAAACATGAACCAAATCTTGCCCCAATTCAATCTCAAGCCTTGGGATACACGGGTCGGTGTGGAGTTCACCCAGTAAAATATGTTACTTCGGACATCACTGGTAGGATTTTAAAGGTCATATATCTCAACGCATGTATTGTTTTACTTTAACTTCATATGTCCATGCGTGCCATGAAAAACCCTGACTTTTATAAAAGGGTAAAGTCTGAAGGGTAGTGGAAGATATAGAATGGTGATTGATACCATTCTTGAAAGATGCCTCACCTTCAGACCCTTCTCCATACGTGTCCAAAAGTGATGATGCCACAATAAACACAACAGATGTTAGGGTTAGTTATAAGAATTTCCCACTTGTCTCAATTTCGTCCTTATACTTTCAATTGTAATACATTAAACCTTAAATTTTTGAATTGGTTTTTAAGACATTAAAGTCATAATTAATTAGGGAAAATTGAAAATGAGATTCTCAAGTGATTAGGAAGACGCCATTTGGGTATAATTTGAAAAAGAGGTATCCAAATCACTAAAATAATTACTTTTTAATGTTAGAATATGATAAAATTATTTTTATTAAACATTTTTTGGGCTATATGAAGGGTTTAGGAATTTTGATTTTGTTTTTTTTTGGGAGGTCTTGGAAATACGTGTAGGCCTGATTTCAGGTTGGGTCAGGCTCGGGTCAGTGCTTTGTTTGATATATAGGCCTGATTTCAAGAGTATTCACATATTTGATGATTGATATCATGCCTGTTAGAAATTTTGTTTGATGCACCTTTCTGTTATCATATCAAGAATTGTGATAATTTTCCAGAATTAAATGATAATTTTTTTTTTTTTTTTTGGTATGACAGGTACCGTGTGGCTTCATTCGCGAACTTTCACGGGGCTATGTAAAACTTTATTCTATCTGGGAAAGCTACCCACTAAAGTTTGCCATTGGATATGCTTGCAATGCCGCATAAATGTAGCTGAAGTAAAAACAGATGAAGATAATTCAAAAAAGAGCAAGATAAACTTAGCAAGAGCAAACTGAAAAGAGGCCTAGAGGCTAGAACTAGAAGCCGACTTCTATGAAGATTAGAGAGGTTTGGAAAATAATTTTGAATTGGAATTGATGTAGTTTGATAGGATGTGAATCTACAAAACGGCAGCAATTGACATGGACTTTCTGGGCTTTTTGTACAACTCTCCGAGGGACGTTTCTCGAGCACAATGATATGAGATCTGAAGAATAATGTTTACTGTAAAATGTAATTATCTCAAGAAAATTGTGTATTTATTTTTAAACCGTATGAAAGTTATGTGATTTTCTCTCCAATCACTATGGGAAAGTGTAATTACTCCTTAACAATGTCTAATAAAAGTTAGTTTTAAAGCATGCAAAAACCAACAGTTTTGGGACTACTGCTGCTAGGCTGTATAACAAAGTCTTCAAGTCAACTGCCGTGTTGAAGAAACAGACGTAAAAGTGAACATTGACAGATCCCCTGTTGTAAGGAAGAGCATTTCGTTCCTCATTTATTTGTCACTGCAGTGGCTGTTTCGGTTTCTTTAATTTGGGAATTTTGATTTTGAAATGGCTATGGCTGTTCCCTTCTTTCTTGCTTTCTCTCTGCTCTCGCATTTGGTGCTTTTTCACTCAGTTTTGGCTCAAACTACTTGCCCGAAATCATTCGACTGTGGAGAGATCGGACCGATAAGCTTTCCTTTCTCCAATTTCACGCATTCTCAATGTGGGTTGTGCAAGGTAGCTTGTGAAGGACCGCTTCCACAAATCCAACTGGGAAATGAAGGACCATGGTACGAGGTAATAGAAAACAACATAACTCAGACCCATAAGATCCTGGTACAAATCCGAGACCAAACTCTCCAAAGTCTTTTAGATCACAGAAGTTGCGATACGTTCAGTAATTACACTTTTCCCAACTCTCCTTCGATTTCATTTACAATCCCTGACAATCTCACCTTGTTCAAAGGCAATACAAGTTCTGAAACTTCCCTCATAGATTATAGTTCCTATGGATTTTACAACTACTCGTCCTGCAAAGGCCAAAATTTGTTCTATAGATATCCAGATGATCGATCTTTCACTCCTGCTAACCTGAGCCTTAAATGCTCAGTAATTCAACTGCCCTTGAATACATCAAACATGGAACCTGATGCCACAGACCCGTTCGATCTATTGGCTGCTAACTTCTCTATTCAATTACATGTGTCCAAGGATTGTCAAAAGTGTCACATGACAGAAGGCCAATGTCAAAACGACAACCAAAAATTTCATTGTGCAACCAAACAAGGTATTGTCACTTCTACAATTGACCTGCGGCTATGCCTGGTCCATATGCACTGATTTCTTAGCTTTGGAGAGTGTGAAAAGTGAATTAAGTTCATTTAACCTTCTATTATGCCTGAACTAATCGTCCTGGTTGAAGTTTGTTGCAGGAGGAACCGACTCCGGATTGATTCCAAGCCCAGGTAAAAAAACATATGCACTTGTACCCAAAAAAAAAGAAGAAAAAACATATGCACAAGTAAACTCTGCATCCAGTTGAATATATCAAGTTTCTTCATCAGATTTTCATGTTACCTTCTGTACATGACTCTCTTTGGTTTTCCATTTTTAAGGTGTTTCTCCACTGCCTTCAGCCCATAAAATACGAGGTACTTTATAGTTTAGTTTGGCTTTCAATGGAAGCTTTAACAATTTATGTATTGGTAATTGTAGCATTAACACTACTATTTATGAATTATGTTCATTTAACCTTTTATGATGCCTGAACTAATTTCGTCCTGGTTGACGTTTGCTGCAGGAGGAACTGACATCGGATTGATTACAAGCCCAGGTAAAAAACATATGCACAAGTGAACTCTGTACATGACTAGATTTTTATGTTACCTTCTGTACATGACTCTTTGGTTTTCCATTTTTAAGGTGTTGCTCCGCTGCCTTCAGTCCATAAAATACGAGGTACTTTATAGTTTAGTTTGGCTTTTAATGGAAGCTTTAACAATTTATGTATTGATAATTGTAGCATTAGCACTACTATTTGCGAATCCTAAAGTTGACTATCATGATCACTTGTGTCTTCCTCAGTTATATCCAGAGAAGTTATTATAATTTTTGTTGTCTGCCTCATATCTGAACTGATCTATGTTGTCCAACCTGAGGTCATTTCCGTTCTAGTGAGCAGTTAAAACTTTTTAACTTGGTAAAATCATTGATGTCATGATAATGGGTTTATGACACTGGTCCTTACAGGATGTGTTACTTCTTGACTTGTCAAAGTTTACTGGAGAAATAGCTGAAATCATTTTCCTCTTAAGAAAGTTCTAATTATTTGGCTGTGATGCAGGAAGCAATAGTAATTTGAAGATTAAAGTTGTAATAGGTAATTCATTTCGTTAAATTAATCCATGTGTTATTTCTCCCACATTCTTTTGAGGATGAGTTTAAATACTTCTAATTAATGTATGTATCTACACATATGTGTGATAACTGAAAGTGACACCACCACTATGTACCCCTCATGGTTTCAGTCTAAATTAAAAAATAACAGATATGTTTGACGTCATTTCCTGCACCCTTCAACTTTGCCATATTATGCACTTGATCACAGGCATTGCAGCAACTGGAATGGCGATCGTAATTACCCTATTTTGCTAATTCACTAGGAAATGCTTATCAAGTAAATTTCTAATCTTTGGGAAGTTAGTAACCGAGGATAATAAAAATTTTGAGGCCTTTCTGAAGAACTTCGGGTCCCTTGCCCCAAAAAGATATAGCTATTCAGAGGTTAAGAAAATCACCAACTCCTTCAAAGACAGACTCGGACAAGGAGGCTTTGGCAGTGTGTACAAAGGAAAGTTACCCAATGGCCACCTTGTGGCAGTGAAGGTTTTGAAGGAATCAAAAGGTAATGGAGAAGAATTTGTTAATGAGGTTGCGAGTATTAGCCAGACATCTCATGTTAACATTGTCACTCTTCTGGGTTTTTGCTTTGAGGTCACAAAAGAGCTCTCATCTGAGTTCATGCCAAATGGATCTCTAGAGAAGTTCATATATGACAGAAGTTCCTCCACAGAACGTCAATTAGGATGGGAAACATTATACGAAGTTGCAATTGGCATTGCTCGAGGATTAGAGTACTTACATCTTGGTTGTAGGACACGAATTTTGCACTTTGATATAAAGCCTCATAACATTCTTCTAGATTAAGATTTCTGCCCAAAGATCTCTAATTTTGGCCTTGCTAAACTATGCCTTAAGAAAGAGAGTATCATATCGATGTTGGGAACAAGAGGGACTGCGGGTTACATTGCTCCTGAAGTATTTTCTAGAAACTACGGAGGAGTCTCTTACAAGTCAGATGTTTATAGCTATGGCATGATGATTTTGAAAATGGTTGGAGGGAGAAAGAATATTGATGTAGGAGTTGATCATACGAGTGAAATATATTTTCCACATTGGATATATAGTCGTCTTGAACCGGATGAGGAAATTGGACTACATGGTATTACAAATGAAGAGGAAAATGAAAGATCAAGGAAGATGATAATAGTTGGCTTGTGGTGCATACAAACCGATCCCTTAAACAGGCCGTCAATGAGTAGGGTGGTGGAAATGTTAGAAGGAAGTCTAGAGTCCTTGCAAATACCACCCAAGCCATTCTTGACTTCTCCTCCAAGAGCTCCTGCAGATTCTACAACCACATAGACCAAATAAACCTTGTACTTCTCTGACTTTAATTTGATGCAGTCATTCTTGTAAAGCTAGAAGTCTAATTCCATTTGTTGTTCTGAAATGAGCTATCTCTCTATACGCATCATAGTACATTGCAGCATTTATAATAATTTTGTTATTATTATTATTATTATTATTTGTTTTTTCATAAGGGTATCTGGTGTCTTAACTTCTGCTGTGTATTTGTTGAACTTGGAACTCCAAAAGTAGTTAAAAAAGAAGTAATTTGTTAATATCTGGTATTATTTCCTTCGCGGAGTGAATCAAATAATGAAGGTGGGATTCGAAATGATCAGTCTCTGAGATCACTAACAAGGAGACTATATTTGACATCTAATATTCCAAAATCCATTCTTGTCATTTGTAATATTTTCAATTTTTTTTCAGTGGGGGTAATGAGGTTCTTTTCATGGTTTTTTTAGGTAACACAAGGTAATCTGCCTACTCCTTGAACCTTTATGATAGTTTTACATGAGATACTTCATGAGAGTTCATCTTATAACGTGTCTAAGTATGCCTGGGTTAGATTCCTCAGTGGAGCGTTTCTTGGGATCAAGTCAAACACGCACTTCGTCACATTGAAGATAGCTGTCTGTTTGCTTAGATAATTCAATACCTTACTTGAAGTTGGTGGACTGGGTGTGTTATCAGCCTTCGGTAGTTTACGCGTTAAGAGCGGATCCAAAGGGCCTACCCTGGTCTAATTCTCCTTGTCATAAAAATAAAAATAAAAATAAAAATAATAAAAAGAGTCTGAGGATGCCAATATATAAGGATGGCAGTTGGATATGGAAAAAGTAAACCTTTAATTGGTCAATATCAATCATTCTAAATGTAGTTTATTATAGAGTAACATTCTGATGCCTTATTTATAGAAATAAAATAATTCTATATTGGTGGAAATCTGTTGATT
This sequence comes from Euryodendron excelsum, assembly GCA_033060915.1. Taxonomy (NCBI): domain Eukaryota; kingdom Viridiplantae; phylum Streptophyta; class Magnoliopsida; order Ericales; family Pentaphylacaceae; genus Euryodendron; species Euryodendron excelsum. The sequence goes on along the minus strand of CM065388.1, from coordinate 13,039,722 downwards.
ACCAAAAAAAAAAATATGTTATTACCTTTTATCATTCATTGTCCAATGTCTTATAAAAAATAAATCATTTTACAGGTTTTCTATTGAAAGTTTAAATCCACTTTGTGAGATTTCTCATAAAGTAAAAAAATAAATAAATGTTTCATCAATTGAGTTCCGAGCTAGATATTGCTTGACGAAATACAAGAATCAAACAATAAATTTGAGGCAAATAGAACAATAATGTTCCGACAAGCTATTGATAACAGATGCTAAATTCACTCGTAATAGGCTTCATTAAATTAATTTAGTATTGATGGCATTAGAGGCATTTTGTGAGACCATGGTCCTTTAGATCAGTTATAGAAGCAATCCAAAGAAAACCTTAATATGAAATCCATAGCCAAAAAAAAAAATTCATTATTAATTTTTTCATTGATAGAATTCAATAAAAATAAAAAAAATAAAAAAAGAACGGAGAAGGAGAGAGAAGGAAATGCCAATTAGAGATAAATTTCTTTTTTTATTATTTAAGGAACATTTCCTTTTTTACTATGTAAAATAGCATAACAATTATTAATATCCATGCTCCATTGTAATCATGTGAGATAATGACCACCTTACAAAAAATGTGGACTCAAGCGTTGTCTAATGAAATACTTACTTTACAATTAACTTCACAACTTGTTTTAGATGATCTGGACTCATGAATAAATGGGTTAGGGGGAGTATATGGAGAAGAAAACAAAACTCAATAAGGGTTTAGGACAGAGTGGTGTTTAAGTTACCCCACCCCGATCTTCTTATTCTTGAGATTTAAGCTTTTTTTTTTAATTTTATATTGTATTAATGTCTATATAATTTGCATTATTTTTTATTTTTAAAAATTTATTTTTATTTTAAAATTTTACACGTATTAAATTCATTTCAACTTAAATTTCGATTAACTTAAATAAAATGAGAGCCGGGTGTACCTTACGAATTTAAAACAAAATATGTTATAAATTTTATCTATAAAACCAAGAACATTATAGAATTTAACGCGAATATGCGGTTGTCATCCCTACCAATATGTATCTCTACACGTCCGGATGCTATAGTCAATGTAACGGGGAAAAGAAGTCGATACATCAAGTCATTGTTTCCGCTTTAGGTGACAGAATGGTAGACTAAAGGCCCTTTACAGGCTGTGCCGTGTTCAATTCCAAGACTAAAGGAACTTTCGTCTAGGAGTAAATAATCATTTACTCCGTTGTTTAAGATTTTTATATTATTTTTAAAATTTAATTTTATCGTCCTTTAACTTTAAACAAAAATAATTGTGGTTAAAATTTTTAAAATAAAAAAAAACATATAAATTATACTTTGATCTTTTAAATTATTATTTAATATTATTTTACTCTCATTCAACTAAATATAATTGTATTTGTACTATCATGAAATTTAAAATTAGGAATTTATTTACTCAAAATTCTAATATTAATCTATATAGCAAATAAAAATAATAATTTTATGACTATAAAATATTATAAATCATATCAAAATACCTAAAAAATATTTCAAATGATCTACAAAATCTTACTTTTGTGGACCACACGTATTAGCATTAACAATATCAAGGAGATTTTTCTAAGTACGCATTTGTTAAAGAAGGATTAAAAGTTTTATATTATATCTGAAATGCTACAAGTGTTCAATTTTCATTTAATAGTGTTCATATGAACTTAAATTTTTATAGTTAGGGGAAAAATATAACAACTTTAAGCATAACAGGTAAAGTCAAACTAAATTATAGTTAAGAGAGTCAAAGTATAATTAATTTTTAATTTTTTAATTTATTTAAAAATTTTGGACCACATTAACTTTTTTTTAAATGTTCGAGAACTAAAATAAAAGAAATTAGAATTTAAAAATGACGTTGAAATCTAAGATAAAGTTAGAGAGACTAAATGCTTGTTTACCTTTTAGTCTAATAGTCTAGCCTTCTACTAGTCAATGAGGAAGTTGAGAAAGAAATCTCCTCCCACTTTGAGCAACTAATTGCGTCACATAGTTACTAAAATGAAAAGCGAAATCGAAAAATGTTAACGAAAACGAAAACGGAAAACACGATCAAAAAATATAAGGAGAAATAGAAAACAAAAAACAATTATAAAACTTAATAGGAAACTTTTCCGAACTCAAAAGAAATTTTTAAGAAATTTAATAGAAACCTTTGAAAAACTTAGTGAAAATCTTTAAAAAACTTAGTGGAGATCTTTAGAAAACTTAATAAAAACTTTTACGAATAATTTCGCAGATACTTAATTAGAACTTAAGAAAAAAATATTTAAAAATTAATATTTCAAATTTTCGAAATGTTTTTTAAGAGTTTCCATTAAGTTTTTCAAACGTTTATCAAGAATTTTTAAAATGTTACTGCCGTGTTTTCGAAATATTTTTTTAAATTTTCAAAACGAATTTATACCGGTTTCCGAAAACGCGTTTTCCCTTAAAAACGAGTTTTTGGGTAACTGTGTTGCGTCCAATCAATCTTCAAAGACTACTTTCTTTTATAAATCGGAAAAAAACAAAACCAAAGACTAGTTTTAGGAAGTCTTCAGATTACAGCGATTTTTTCCTCTTAATACAAAACAACCCCCGGTCTTTTAATTTTTTTCTTTTTATATTCCATTTTTTACCAATTGGTCAGTGGCATAATATACAATGGGTTAACCCGTGGGGTAGTCTAGTAGAGATTGAGATGAATTGTATACTTGGGCGTCATGAGTTACTCGGCAATCTTTTAAGATTAGTTCATGAAAGATTTATTTTTTGTAAATCCCTTAATCGGCATGCCTTTAACCAAATTAGGAAGAAAATTAATCGAAGTGCACATAAGTTGATTTGAACATCTCTAACCGAATAATCAAAAATAAAAAGAAAAGCAATGGGTTTGGGTCTCTGGTATTGCCTGGTGCAGATCTTTAATTGAGTGATCATAAAGTTTTCTCCATGGGCGATGGTTAATTACTCTTTTCTTTTAATTATTCTTGTTCTGTCTACATAGCTGACGAAAAGAACAAATAACAACCTAGTTGTCTAGCATTCAAACGTGGTGGTCTCCGTCTGATCAGCTTTTCTTTCTACAACATATCACCCATTATAAATGTGGGTTGTGTTCGGTGAATCGTGATGAACTAGTTTCAGAGGTCCAGCTCGAGAAAGGACGCTGGTATGATGTCAAGGCCATATAACTCAGGATTAGAACATTGTGATTCATGAGAGGTCTTCCAAAATCACTTACATTAGCATAGTTGTGATGCAAGTGATTTTATTTACCAGTAGATTAACATTAGTTTAGCATGGTATTAGAACTATTCTAACATGATATCAGAGTTAATTTAAAATAGTATCATATCTATTTCAACAATTATGATTACAGATGGCAACGGGACGGGTTTGGATAGGAAGACTCCTATCCCATCTCTATTCCAACATGACCGCTCCTACTGCCCCGTCCTGCTGTCTTTATATTTGTAATTTTTTAAATACATCATGGGCAAAGTAAAAAGTCAGAATCACACAAATAAGAAAAAAATTACAATATTCATATTCTATTATAATATGTATATATAAAAAATAAATAAAAACAAAACAAGAGATGTTAGTTGTTTTACCATTCCTAGTCATGAAGATGAACAGATGTAAATGAATGGTCATGATTCTAGAGACATGTCCATTTGAAGAAATCCCTTTCACAAACAGCAAGATAATTTAAAAAAAAAAAAAAAGGACTTGTTGCACGGTGTAGTGCACGTGTACATGCTATGCACTAACCAATAAACTAATGTTGTTTTTTGAAAGTCTCCAACAAAGGATACTTGCTTCACAATGTTAAAGCTCATCATCTATGAATTTTCAAGAAAATCTTAAGGATATGTAGCTTCTTTGCAATTAACTTGGAGGAATATCAAGCCAACTTCAATGACGGTAAAGTATCAATCTTGAACATCCTTGTAGGTAGGGGTCGATCCACAAAATTTTTTCTAGTGAAGACAAAACTTACATAGAATCATACACAAAATTTTAACAGAGCATAAACTCGTTATAAATTAATCCCTAAGTTTAATGAAAACTAAACCCTAACTTATCACAAATGAAAACCCTAAATTCAAAAAAAAATTTAACAAAATTGTGACCCCATTGTTAAGACCCTAACATAAACAGTTTTAGCAAATCAGAACCTTAATAATTGAAAACAAGTTGCACTCACCTCATATGTTTATATATATATATATATTTGCCAATCAATAGGAGATAGTTGCATCAAGAGAATATTATACTAGACACTCATTATTTTGAAAAAGTCCAACAAACAAAGTGATCACAAAGCTCAACAATCACAAATAAATCACTACATAATTCACCACTAGGAAAGTGAAACTCAAAATCTTAACAACTGAGGTGCTAGAACAACCAACTAAATGCCACTAAACCACTTGGGTATCAGCCACCTCATATGTTCAAAACACAACTTAAAACCAATTAACCTAATCAACGATCAATTCAAATGGTTAATAGTTACTGAGCTATTACCCATCATAATAGTTAGAGGAGATAGACAATAACAATGTCTTGTTAGTGTAAAATATGGTGGCAAATTTACATTTGATGAAAAAAATTCAAAATTATAAAATTGCCACTAAGTTAGGTAGCAAAAAAATGGTATTACCAATACAATATCGATATATATACACTAAAAATATTTGCCCTGTTTAAAATTTGGAACTCTTATGTAAAAAATATGAAGATATTTTGAACTAGATTTAGGTATTTTATTAATAATAAAAATGAAATTTGGAAGGGTAAAAGTCTTTTAATAGTAATGCATTGATTTAATATTAAAATACAGAGCTAAGATTAGAGATATTGAATAGAGAGTTGAAATTGATTGCTTGGCCCAATAATGAGAGGTGAATGAGATTAAGGGGGACAATAAAGTGTACTTACAATCTAGAGTCAAAAGGATACAAATAAATAAAGTTACAAAACAATGTATTTTACAACTTCAACAGAGACAACTGCTCCCACTTGTCACTCCGTAGGTCCGCATTTGCCTGCAAGTCCATCACTAGTAAAAGAAGAGATTCAGGTCATTTCTTGTGGTTTTTGTGGATCTATACTCACTGGCGATTTGCATCGGCGTGTATTGAGTTTTACATGAAAAGTTTATATAGAGAATTTTGGATATGTAAATAAGAGCTATGAACCCAAATATCACTTTATTGACTAGCCCTTTTGAAAAAGTTTTCGTAATTATTACATGTAATATCAAAGCCGATCGATGCACATACCCATGTGGGTTCGGGAGCACTGCAGCGTGGGATTTGTGATTGATTGATTGTAAATCCTTTACAAGAACACGAGAACTTCAAAGGAGTAAGATTGTGACAACCCGCATTGGTGTGTGCTAAGTCTCACATCAAAAGTTTACATAGAGAATCTTGGGTATATAAGTAAAAGCAATGAATCCAAATGTCACCTTATTGGCTAGCCTTTTTTAAAAAGTTCTTGTGGTTATTACATATTCTAAATTGTCATGCCCCAATACCCAAGTGGTTTGTGACAACACCACACACCCATAAGGTCATACTGTATGGGCATACAAGGCTAGATACAACATGTACAATCTCATAACCAATCATCAAGCAAACTAAACAAACCTCAAAGAAGTGAATATCAGTGACTCTAAAATATTTAGGAAAATCTCCATCTAATCCATATACTCAAGCAAATGAAATTGATGCAGCGAAAATTAAGATAGCAAGAAATTAAACCCTAATCCGTTGATTTACCACGAATACCAGATTAAGAGTCGTCCTGCAACCTGTTGATTCACCACGAATGCTAGGTTTTAGGGAATCAAACACTCGTTGATCTTCGTAGAAAATACCGAACGATTGGAAAAGTGCACAATCGCACACAAGTTTTATTAACCTTCAAAAGCTGTTGAAAAATATCTTAACATGAGTATAAATACACGGCATGAAACCCTAAGGCTCGGGACAAACCGGTTAATTAAAAAAAATGACGAATGCCCAAAAAACATAAGCCCAAAACACAAAATGGACCAAAAAAAACATACTTAGAGACGTTTTTCACGTTTTCCTAGGCCGGTAAATCATTTTATATTTTTCTCTTTCTCTGGCTCGTCGCTAACTCTGCGAAAACATATTATAATAGGAAAACGGAGTTACAGAGCAAAAGTTATGGCCAATTGAAATTTACCAACCACCGGGCCGCGTATAACAACACCCCCGAGTCTCCAAGTAATCTTCTACTATGCGATCTGCATTAGAAATGCTCATGTTTCCAAAATACTTTAAACATTGAAATAACATCACTGCCTCCAAACTAATCAATTAAAGTCTTACTAAATTATAGACATAAACGAGCAAGTCTCAAAATAAAATTCAAACAGAAAAGTATGAAGTCCCTTCAAAGACCTCACTCGAGTCATATTACTTCACTAAATTTGAAAAAAAAAATGCAAAATGAAAGCGTCAACTAGACAACCCAATAAGTAACCCACTACCACAACTAGATAGATCCAAGTGTAGGAAAATATGATTTGTATCAAACAAGTTCAATAACAATTTAAGACAACAGATTCAAGATGATAGGCTATAAATCATCCAAACAATTTAACAAATAAATTTCTCTATAGTATGATTTGTTTGGATTTAAAGAAAAATTCTTGAATTTTGAGGAGATAATGTAAAATTTCTGAATTTTATAAGGCCAATGCATTATTTTTTTTATTATAATACTAAAAAATTTATAAGACCTAAACAAAATTTTCAAAATTCAAGACCGAACTCCCTTTGGTCTGTATGTGATTCCATCACTGACTCCATCACCTTTAACTTTCTTTCCGGCTAGATTTTTTTCTTGGTCTCACATTTCACACGGTGGACCACTGGAAATGAACCACTGGAAATGAAGTGCCTGAGTCCCACATGGCAACAGCTCTGAATATCATTCTAGCAAAGGCTGAAGAGTCTGCAATTCATATAGAAAATTAAGGCTCAATAACGAGATCCAAGTGGAGACTACTGTCTTGACCTCGAGGCTTGGTATGTGATTATAGTATGAGCTCAAGGCTGCGTCATGGTCCTAGCTGGGACCTGAGAATTACGTGACTTAGTGGGTACAGTTCAGTTTAGTTCTGGGTCTTAAAATACTTAAATTGATAAATTCAGTTCGATTATTGAGTTAACATTTGAGAGACCCAAACTAATCAAAGAACCGTTCCAAGACCCAATTTAACGATCTTACAAAATTCTATATACATATAATACATTTGACTTTTGATCATAATTTGCAATACCAAAATATTATTGATTCGTTTATACGTTATTTTCTTTACTTTCTAAGAAATAAGGATACAAATTGAGTCTCTTTTTAAAAATTAATAAGTAAATAAATTAAACTTAACACAAAAAAAGGAACCCAAATTGGTGTTCAAGCTTTCCCTCGAGCTCGTGCAACCATGTAAACTTCATGCATCTCTGGTTATGTATTAGATGTATAGGTGTAATTACATGAGTACCCTTTTGAAGTTCTAATTTCATTGTGTAACATAAAGTAGTAAGTTTATTCACAGGTAAAAATCCAAAGAGAACTCTAATTCTTTCCAACCAGAAGTTCCCTATTTAGGTTTAAAAACTTTCAAGCTTATCCAAAAATGTAACTCTTCTTCCCTCGCCTTATTATAACGTACATATATGATAGATAAACAAAATCAAATAGTCTTCTATAAGTCTGAATTTAGTTAGCGTTTCTATGTTTGAAGAGAATTTACCTTCTCATCTTTTCTTAATCATCTTTATTTGTTGAAGTATATTAGGGGATTGTGGATGATCTTATTCTGAGATGATGTTTGAGTTTTTTTTCATTATAAACAAGCTTTAAACCTGTAAGTGTGTTGTTAACTTATTGTTAAAGTCATATTACAAGTAAAAACATAGGATCGTTTTTGATCTGTCATGGTATTTTTCCCTCGTCTTGATCTCTGATGCCTCTTATCTTTCATTTCTTGTAACTTGTCACAACTTATTTCTCGAATGCATGGGGATAAAAAAAAAAAATTTCTTTTTTATATTTTTTGACATTTCGATGAAGCTGCAAATTTTTCTAAAATAGGCTTTTTGGATAATTTCATATGAAATAGAAGTCAGAGACAGAGATTTTTTGAAGAGTAAACGGGTCAAGTCCTTATAGTGATGGGCCAGCGACAATGAGCAGATGAGTAGGTAACTCCAACCAACCATTCCATTGCCAAAAAGTAACCCCCTGTTGGCTATACTTTTGGTCCGACTTCAGCAAGAGCTCCTAAACAAAATTTCCAAGACAACTGGCGTACGTGTTAAACAGAGGAACAATCTATGCTTCTTGATAAACATTTCAAATTTAAGCAAAGAGCATTTCTTTCCTCTCCTCTGGTGGAGTGGTTTTCGTTTACTAAAACTGGGAATTTCCAATGGCAGTTGCCTCCATTTTCGCTTTCTTTGTAGTCTCTCACCTAGTGCTTCTTCACTATCCCGGGGAGGATCATAGCATACACCAACCTCGTTGTCCACAGTCTCTCAACTGTGGAACTCTTGGGCAGATCAAATTCCCTTTCTCCAACACCACCCATCCCCAATGTGGGCTTATCACTGTAAATTGTAGTGAACAAATTCCAAAAATCAATTTAGGGTGGGGAACTTGGTATTGGTACGAAGCAAAGAATTCTCGAAAAGTGATTCCATGAAGGTTAGTGAAAAATGGCTAGGAGCTCTAATAAGCCTCAAGAGTTGCGACCTTTTCACTTTTACTCTTCCCAATAGTTCTTCCATTTCCTATATAATCTCCCACAATCTTACTTTGTTCAAATGCGCTAACAATGCTGCAGAGACTAATGATTTTGTCCGGGATAAGCACAATTACACGGGCTGCTCAGGCTACACTGTTTACTATGCATATCCTAATGATCTTCAAGTTCCAACTACTCCTGGCAGTTTCCCGCCTAGCTGTATTCCTATTCAACTGCCAGCGGCATCAGCAATTGGAAACCAAAATGCCAGCGATGTGTTCTCATTGTTGGATTCTGAGTTCTCCCTTGGATTTCATGTGTCAAATGAATGTCGCGAGTGTCACCTTAGCCGAGGCCAATGTGCCCGTGACCTCCAAGAGTTTCAATGTGTAAACTTATAGGAGAAAGAAGGTATTGGCATTTCTATTATTAATCCACCAACTGAATCCAAAATCTTCAATCTATAGCAGTCTGCTCCATATGGATTAGTTCCTTGGTGAGTTTTAATTGAGTGTTGTTTCTCCTTTAGTTAAGCTCAAGCATTAAGAATATGCAAAGTAAATTGCTTTGAATTGACTAATGTTTTCTCCTTGACATTGTTTGCAGGAAGAAGTAACTTGACATTGATTCTAGGAACAAGTAATACACCTCTGTTCTGTAGCTGTAAGCATGACTAAATAAAGACGTATCTATTATACATAATATCATTAGATGTTCTCTTTCTGCCTGCTTTTCTTTTGATTGCTTTCATAGATATGTATTGAGCGAATCAAAAGTTGACTACACCTCTATTTTCTTCAGTTATACCCGGAGGTTTTCTCCTTCTGCTTTGCTTGCTCATACTTACTATCCGACGTTGCAACAAATGGAATTATATTTCTTGCTACATCTCTTCAAGGAACACTCCTCTCGATCCCTCCTCAAAAGAAGACCTTGAAGGAAGTAGTGTCTACGTTGGCGTCCCTGTCTTCTCCTACACACAACTTGAAGAAGCCACCCATAATTTTGATCCTTCTGAGGAATTGGGAGATGGAGGTTTTGGCACTGTATACCATGGTAAGGAGATTCAAAATTCTCAATATTAGTCACAGCATAACTAAATATAATACCAGGCATATTTATAGTAGCATATTCTAAATTCATATAATTCAAATATAAATGGCACAATCTTTGGTCTTTTCTCAACTAGGAAAACTCCAGGATGGGTGGCAAGTTGCAGTCAAGAACCTATATGAGCACAACTACACACGGGTGACACAGTTTATGAACAAAATTGAAATCCTTACCCGCTTGGACCACAGGAACCTTGTAACACCCTCTATGGTTGCACCTCTCTCCATAGCCGGGAACTACTCCTCATCTATGAGTATATTCCCAATGGTACTGTTGCTGATCATCTACATGGCAATCGAGCAAAGGATGGTTCACTAACATGGCCTATTCGTATGAACATAGCCGTAGAAACAGCTAGTGCATTGGCTTACCTCCATGCTTCTGATATCATCACCATGATGTGAAGACTAACAACATTCTCCTTGACAACAATGTTTGTGTCAAAGTCGCAGATTTTGGGCTTTCAAGACTCTTCGCCACTGATGTTCGTCATGTCCCAACTGCTCCCTAAGGGACTCCTGGCTATGTTGATCCAGAGTATCACCAATGTTACCAGCTTACTGATAAGAGTGATGTCTATAGCTTTGGGGTTGTGCTCATTGAGCTCATATAATCAATGCCGGCTGTTGACATTAGCAGGGACAGGCATGAGATTAATCTGGCTAACTTAGCAATAAGCAGGATCCAAAATCGTGCACTCAATGAGTTAATTGACCCATCTCTTGAGTTTGAGTCAGATTCTTCGATAGAGAGGATGGCTACATTGGTGGCAGAGGAGGCTTTTAGATGCTTGCAGCTCGAAAAGGAAATGAGGCCTTCAATGAATGAGTTTGGAGGCTTTGAAGGGAATCCAGGAGTACAAAGATGAGAATATTGGGGAGGAAATTGACAATGTTGGGGTGTTGGCAATTGTTGCCAAGTACACAGCTACCTTCGCCTGAGGGTGATGATGTTGTGTTGGTGAAAAATAGCAACGTGCCATAATCACTAGATTCTGCTACCAATTCCAGTGTGTGAGGCTCCATTTTACTCTTTTTTACCATACAGGTAGATGCTAAGAGAATGCTTTTAACACCCTATGTCATGTGCAAGCCAGTGGTTTGAATTTCTTCTACTTTTCATCTGCTTGTCTGCGTTATATAGATGAGATAATTATATGGAGAGAATTTATATAGCAAATGGAGCTCTCATCTCTATTCTTGTTCATGTTTGGAGAAAATGTAAAGACAGCGCTCAGTTCCCATTGTATTGTTCTTGTTGGTTTTCTACATAGTTAGGAATTATACATAATTTTTTCTATTGGATAAAGGGAAATGGGTGGAAAAATAAATTACTGAGATGGCAATACTACTAATATTTATTGATGATGCAGCGAACTCGTGGTGGCTTGCCCCCAGGTCCGGGATGAACTTCTCTCCAATTGGTCGATGATCTCCTGCACTAAACCCAATAGTGTGGTGGCAGCCAAAGGCCCTCCGGTGTTCAAGCAATATTCAACGGAATCAAAGTGTTGGAGAGAAAAAGATCTCTTAGGGTTCTCTCAAGGGTTGTGTTTTTGCGTACCTTCGAAGGGGTTGAGTTTCCCCTTCTATGTCTGCATGGGGGTAGTAGGTGGCATCTTCACGTGGTGGCCTCTAGTTGGAGGATCAGAGCAGTGTCAGAACACTCGAGAGGGTCATCCCTACACTCTAAGGTGGCGTATGTCAGAACGGTGTCAGAGGAATGGGGATAGTTGCAAGTACACGCCACGCCCATGCCCCTGATGTATGCCAGGGTGGCCGGTGTCAGGCGTGGGCCCCATTAACACGGTCGGGGGTCGACCCAATCCGGGAGCTGCTCCGGGAGTCCATTCTGCTCGAGAGATCGAGGATGAACCGACAGGAGACATAGTCGGGAAAAGGCCAAGCGGCATGGGAAAAGCCTGGTCGGGTCAGTGCCGGTTGACAGACAAGATGGCCCCTGGTTGGGTTGGGAAAACATCATTACCAGATGCCCCCAATTCATCTAGCCATCTGCTCGGGGTCAGAGGAATTCCATGGGGCGGCCTGACCACAAAACACGGAGCTCATTTATGGCGGGGGCGGCGCAATAATGACGGGTGTTGTCGCGTCGCTTCACATGCCGCCACGTGGCAGTAAGGAATTTTGTCGTCAATAGTCGAAAAGATGCATCATTTCTCAGCCGTTGACGTCCCATCACCGCAGGCCATCTGCGCCGTTGATTTCAAAGATGTGGGGGGAGTTTTGTGAGGCGGTTGCCCCTATTTTCCTTTAGAGCTTTTTACCAAAAACACACAAAGGGAGAGAAAAAACCTCCTTCATCGTCCTCAACGTCATCTCCATCGCCTCCGGTCAATTGAAAGGGCACCATTCTTCACGTCGCACCGCCGGCTTGCTTTGGAACTTGTCGCCAGCACTTCGAGTCGCGGTAAGCCTTGTTCCTTGGTTGTATGTACTGGTTGATTACTCGCTATGTGTCTATTTTTTAGGGAAGGGGCCAGATTCCAGACCTTTCGAGATTTGTTGACAGGCCGGAATTCTTAGAATCCGTCCTTGGGGACTTGTGTGAGTTCTTCAAGCCGGTGTTTGATAGGATTGAGGGCTGTAGGTCCTTCGGCACAATATCGAATCCGGAGGGGGTTAGCTTAGACTCGGAAGAGACTGGTTCTAATGGGTATCGAGTCGAGAGGCGTCGGACCCAGGAGGAGGCCTCTGTGGGGAACTTTGGGGGGTCCCAGGAAGTTCCAAAGTCAGGGGAGGCCGGGGCCGCCCACTCTAGCGTCGGGGAAGGACGGGACCAACCCGTTGAGGTTGCTGCCTGAGCTCAGGAGGTCGGGCTGGGAGAGGGGGAGGAAGAGGATGACCCTAGGTATGAAACGGTGGGGATTTCTTCCTCTCTCGATAGGGAGAAAGTCGCTACCCTTCGGCAGGTGTACCAGATCCCAAAAGGGGTAAGGTGCAAGGTTCCCAACCCGAGGAATTGGGCATGCTCAGCTAAGGTGGGGGAGATAGTGATCTTTGAGGGCGCACTGGCTGGTGGTCTTCGCGTGCCGTTTCCTCGGCCAGTTAGAGAAATTCTGCAGAGGTTACACCTCTCTCCCGGACAGCTCTCGCCGAACGCCTGGCGGATCATGGCGGGCTGTATGATCCTCTGGCAGATTGTCCATGGGAGGGACGTGATGCCAGAGGAATTCTCATATTGCTACAGGCCGGCCGAGCATGGGAAAGGGTACTGGTACTTCTTAGGTCGGTCGACGGGACTCGATCTGGTCGGCGAGCTTCCTTCTTCACACAAGAACTGGAAGGACCGGCTGTTCTTCATTATCGGAGAGGGCTGGGAGTTTTGCCCCTAGGAGACAGACTTCTCTGCTTAGATCCCCAGGTAATGGGGTTACCCGAGTAAGAAGGGTATGTTCTTTTCCCCGAGTCTTCCTTTTTTTTTTTTTTATGTTTGTTGCATGTGTCGCTCATTCTGACTTAGATGTCCTACAGGTGTCAGGTTGGGTTAAGCCCCTTCTATTTGCTAAGTATAAGGCAGCTATAGAAAAGGTCCAGGAGTACGAGTTTCAGACCTCCAAAGACTTGGTGACCGTTGAGGCGCTAGCCCAGTTTCTCTTGGGGCTCGAGGCGAGTAGAGAGGCCTTGGCCGCAGAACGTGAGAGGAGTGAGTAGATTTTTGTTTTCATTATGTTAACCGTTCTCTGACTTTTCTGGCTACTATTTACAGATCGCCAGTCTCCTATGGTTGCTCAAGCTGATCCTATAGCAGTCTAGCCCGATCCCCAGGCACCCCAACCAACTTTCGAGCCGACCACAATAAGTTTCGACATTAACTACTTGGCCAGGAAGAGGGCAGTAGCGGCAGGCGCCTCAGGATCCAAGCGCCAGAAGACCGCCGAGGCTACTGACGCAGAGAAAGAGCTCCCCCCTCCCCCTCCTCCTCCTCCTCCGGAGAAGGCATCCCCCCAGAAGGGGAAGGGCCAAGTTTCTGTGGTCGTTAGGCCTCCTCCAGGGTATTCGGAGGGATCTCAGCCAAGGCGCGGTGCGGTCATTTCGACAAACTCCCAGGCCCGTGCCAGTCCAGCTGCTTCTGCCCCGACCAATGTTATCGATAGCTCGGACATGGCCTAGGAGAGTGCGGCAGAGGCAATAAGGCCCTCAGACATCACGAGGCTAAGCAAGCATCCCAACCCGCCACTGGTCAGGGATGCAAACCACGATCTGTTCAAGGTGAGCCTCTATGCGGTTATCATTCCGTTCTACATCGACCTTTGTGTAGTCTTTTTAAGTTCTAACTGTTCGGTTTTCAGTCTCTTGCTAGGATTATGGCTCTGGGCCATCGTTTGGGGACTTCGGAAAAGACCCTTAAGGAGGAGAAGGCGGCTAGCTCGGCGCTCATCCAGGAGGTTCAATCGCTGAAGAGCGATGTCTCCACTGCCCATATCGAGAGGGATTCCGCTCTAGAAGAGCTCCAGTCGGCTTGCGCCGACAATGAAAGGCTCGCAAGGCAGGCCAACAAGCTGTTGCTGAACTTCTTGGCTGAGGAGGCCAAAAGGCACGAGCTGGAGAGGACCGTAGCGGCCTTCGGCAAGGAGCTCAAGAAGGCAAGGGTCGGCCATTCAGGAGTTTAAGGACGAGGATGACTTCCAGGCCCTACTGGAGCCCACTTTTCTCGTGGGCTTTAAGACAACCAGGAAGCAGGCGTCCAAGAAATATCCTAACTTGGACTTCTCGGGTCTGGACCCCCTTAATGAAGTCCCGTCTGCAGATGGTCGGGATGTCACCGATCAGGTGGCCGAAGAAGGGACTCACCAGAATGTTGCTGGAGAAGTCCATACCGTCGAGACCCAGCAGGAGGCCACTACAGGGGCCCAGAGCGAAGAGGCTCAGCGGGCTGCTGCCGAGGAGGGGTGAACTGCTGAGCAGGCTCAGTCGTGAACGTGGTCCGGGTCCCCTCCCTGTTTTGCTTGGCTAGTCGTTATTGTTGTTCTTTTTTTTTTTAAAAAAAAAAACTGGGCATTTCACTTTTGTACCCCTTCTTGCATCAATGAAATGAAATTTTGTTCTTATACTATTTGTCTGCTGTATTCTCTAAGCATTTTATTGGAGTGGCTTGAAGAATGCTTATAAGTGCTAACGCGGACCTGATCGGCAACGATATCCAAATGGGTCCAACATCGTTGCTAATTCAATGCCATGGCCATTAAGGTCGTCTGGCTTTGCTCGACACTTGACCGAGCAGGTTCAAAACCATTGCCGTTAAGGCCGTCTGGCTCTACTCGATGCGAGGGCCGAGCAGAGTCTATGCCATTGCCATTAAGGCCGTTTGGCTCTACTCGGCACGAGGGCCGAGCAGATTCTATGCCATTGCCATTAAGGTAGTCTGGCTCTGCTCAGCACGAGGGCCGAGCAGATTCTATGCCATTGCCATTAAGGCTGTCTGGCTCTGCTCGACACGGGGGCCAAGCAGATTCTATGCCATTGCCATTAAGGCTGTCTGGCTTTGCTCGACACAAGGGCTGAGCAGATTCTATGCCATTGCCATTAAGGCAGTCTGGCTCTGCTCGGCACAAGGGCCGAGCAGATTTTATGCCATTACCATTAAGGCGGTTTGGCTCTGCTCAGCACGAGGGCCAAGCAGATTCTATGCCATTGCCATTAAGACTATCTGGCTCTGCTCGACACGGGGGCCGAGCAGATTTTATGTCATTTCCATGCAAGAAGATAGATTCAAAGTCGATTCAAGTAGATAATTGCTGAACAGTCGCTTTTATTGATATTCTGGAGGATTACAATTAGGGGTCCCTTAAGAGTAATACTTCTTTAGGTGCTCTGCATGCCACGGGTGCGAAAGCTCCTTGCCTTCTGAGTTCTTCAACCTGTACGTCCCCTTCCTTGTACTGCTGACCACCTCGTAAGGTCCTTCCTAATTGGGCCCGAGCTTGCCCTCTCTGGGATCTTTGGTAGACTGATTGACTCTCTTCAACACAAGGTCCCCGGTCATGAAATCTTTTGGTCGAACTCTAGAGTTGTGGTATTGACGCATCTTCTGCTAGTAGGACGCCACTCTCATAGCTGTCTATAGCCTCCTTTCCTCCAATAGATCTAGGTCTACATTCATGGCTTCGCCGTTGGTCACGGGGTCGAACTGCACAGTTCTGGGGCTGGGAAGGCCAATCTCTACTGGGATGACAGCTTCGGTGCCGAAAGTAAGTGAGAACAGCGTCTACCCCGTGGACACTCTCTTCGTCGTTATGTAGGCCCACAGGATGTTAAGGAGCTCCTCCGCCCACAAACCCTTGGCCTTCTCCAATTTCATCTTAAAGATCTTCAAGAGGGACCTGTTAGTAACTTCGACTTGGCCGTTTGCCTGAGGGTGTTCAGGGGATGAAGCAGGGTGCTTATTCCTAGGTCAATGCATAGTTGGTTGAACTATCTGCCCTCGAACTGCTTCCTGTTGTCTGTGATGATGACCCTGGGGATTCCAAACCTGCACACAATATTCTGTCACAAGAATTTCTTCATCTTCTCCTCAATGATCGTCGGTAGGGCCTCTGCCTCCGCCCACTTTGTAAAGTAGTTGATTGCCACCACTGCAAATTTCGTCTATCCTTTGCTGAGCGGCAATGGTCCCACGATGTCGATCCCCCACTGCGCGAAGGGCCAGGGGATCTGGATCGGGGTCAGCTCCTAAGAAGGCAATCTTGGAATGTTGGCGAACCATTGACACTTGTCACATTTCTTGACGAATTCCTGGGCATCTCTTTCCATGGTGGGCCAATAATAGGCCATTTGTAGTATCTTATTGGCAAGGGACCGGCCACCAGAGTGGTTCCCACACACCCCTTCGTGGACCTCCCGCATTATGTGGTTTACCTCTTCCTCATTGGTGCAATGAAGCAGCGGCATGGTGTGCCCCCTTTTGTAGAGTACTCCGTCCTGTATGAGGTACCTGCTCGAATGGTACTGAATCCGCCTCACCTGGTTCCGATATTCGGGTAGGGTTCCGTTCTCTAAGAAATTCCTGATTTGGCTCATCTATGAAGATTCGGGCCTGATTTGGTCGACTTCAAGTCTCTAGATGCTCGATGAATCAAAAATCTCAATCGGGACGTTTGGGTCGGGCTCGTTTGACGAGGCAATCCTGGCTAGCCGGTTTGCCTCTTCGTTCTGCAATCTCGGTACATGCTCCAGTAATATCTTTGCAAATCTTCTAGTCAGGCTTTTCGCCACTTGGCAGTATTGCTTCCTATTGTCTTCTCTGGCCTTATACTCTCCCTGGACCTACTCCACTACCAATTAAGAGTCGCTTCACACCACTATCTGTTTGGACCCCATTCGCCAAGCCATTCTAAGACCGGCAATGAGTGCTTCGTATTCAGCAACGTTGTTGGTGGTAAGAAACTTGAAGCGGAGAGCATATTCCATCTTGTAGCCATCCGGGGTGACGAGGACCATTCCGGCGCCACTAGAGTCGTGAGTGGAAGAACCATCAACATTCAGGACCCAGTGGCTATCAGGTATGTCGGCTTCAGGGGGGGCAGGGGGCGGTTAGTAAATCTTGTGATGAAGTCCGCTACAGCCTGTCCTTTGATCGCCAGTCGGGGTCGGTAGTGGATGTCGAACTAACTGAGTTCAATAGACCATTTCACTAAGCGTCCTAACGTCTCTGGCTTGTGTAGGATGTTCGTCAAGGGCTAGTCAGTGAGTACCACAATCGTGTGGGCTTGAAAGTAGGGCCTCAGGAGTCGAGCTGCAGTCACCAGCGCGAGGGCCATGAGTTCCATCTTCGGGTACTGTTCTTCTGCTTCATGCAATATGCGACTGGTGTAGTACACTGGCTTCTGGATCCCCCCTTCTTCTCGGAAAAGAGTTGAGCTCAGCGCTGTTACCGATACTGCCAAATAGAGAAACAATTCCGTCCCTTGGATAGTTCGGTTGAGCAATGGGACTGAGCCAAGGTATTGTTTGAGTTGACCAAAGACTACTTCACTCTCATCGTTCCACTCGAACGCCTTACGTAGAATTTTGAAGAACGGAAGACACTTGTCAGTGGACTGGGAGATGAATCCATTCAGGGCTGCAACACGTCCCGCTAGGTGCTGGACATCCTTCATCGTCCAAGGCGCTTGCATGTTGATGATGGCCTGAATCTTTTCTGGGTTTGCCTCAATCTCCCTTTGTAAGACCATAAAGCCTAGGAATTTCCCCGAGGCAACGCTGAAGGCACACTTGGCGAGATTAAGCTTCATCTGGTACTTGCGGAGTGTTTGGAACGTCTCTTCAAGATCCCGCAGGTGATTGGTGGCCTCCTTGCTTTTCTTCAACATGTCGTCCATGTAAACCTTCACATTACACCCAATTTGTGATTTGAACATGAGGTTGACCAGCCGTTGGTATGTTACCTCTACATTCTTTAATCCGAACGGTATGATGTTGTAGCAATAGAGCCCTTGGTCTGTGATGAAGGCCGTATGCTCCTGGTCACGCTCCGCCATCGGAATCTGGTTATATCCTGAAAAAGCATCCATAAAGGTCAGCATTTCATACCCTGCAGTAGAGTCGACGAGGAGGTCGATGGTCAATAGGGGGAAACTGTCTTTTGAGCACGCTTTGTTCAGGTCGGTGAAGTCAAAGCACATCCGCCACTTCCCATTGGACTTTTTCACCATGACGACGTTAAAGAGCTAAGTGGGGTAATGCACTTCCCTTATAAACTTCGCCTGCACCAGGTTCTCCGCTTCCTCAGCAACTGCATCATTCCTGTCTGGCGCAAAGTTCCTTTGCTTCTGCTTGATCGGCCTGGCCTCAGGGTCAATGTTTTAGTAGTGAGCTGCTACTCGTGTGTCAATACCAAGCATGTTCTCATGAGACCAGGCGAACACGTCAACATTGTCCCTCAGGAACTTCCTCAGTTATTGCTTCAGCTCTTCAGGTGCGGCAGCCCCTATCTTCACTATTCTATTATGCTCTTAGGCCTCGACCAGGACATCTTCCAGTTCTTTTATCGGCTCGCCCCTTCTGAGTTCCTTCTCATCCCTTGGCTCGAGCTCTTTGATGATCAAGGTCTCCCTGTTGGGCTCCCCTTTGAGGGAGGCCATGTAGCATCCCGTGCTTCCTTCTGGTCGCCCCTTGCACACCTAACCCCAGTATCGGTCGGGAATTTGATCTGGAGATGGTACGTGGAAGTGACTGTTTTAAACTAGTTTAGAGCAGTTCGGCCAATGATGGCGTTGTATGCAGATGGGCAATCCATAACCAGAAAGTGGACCATTTTTGTCGTCCGGTGCGGTTCCTCTCCAAGGGTGACTGGTGAGGCGATGGATCCAAGAAGGACCACCTGGTCTATAGTGAAGCCAACCAGGGGACAGCTTACTGGCTTCAACTTCTCTTGGCCAATCTACATCTTTTCGAAGGCCCCCTGGAACAAAATGTCAGCCGAGCTCCCACTGTCGACCAAGATTCTCCAAGTTTTGAAATTGGAGATCACCGCGGAGATGACCAGGGGGTCATCGTGTGGTTGGTGTAGCTCGGCTGCCTCTTCTTCCGTGAAGGTGATCACGGGGCCTTCGTTCTTC
Organism: Euryodendron excelsum; assembly: GCA_033060915.1. Classification (NCBI taxonomy): domain Eukaryota; kingdom Viridiplantae; phylum Streptophyta; class Magnoliopsida; order Ericales; family Pentaphylacaceae; genus Euryodendron; species Euryodendron excelsum. The sequence goes on along the minus strand of CM065388.1, from coordinate 13,020,214 downwards.
ATCTTTTTACTTGCCGCCCTGACCAGCATTACTTTTGCTTTAGTTCGAACATCCCAAACGTGCTTTTTCCTCACCGAAGAGGACTCTCCTCCTCCAGCGAATCCTCCTATAATGACCCTTATCTCTCCAATGGGCTAAATAGTTACTTCTATCCTTGTTAGGCTGCGTCGTTCCCCTCGTGTTCGGTCTCAGCCAGCCACATAGTGGCTGAGCCTTCCCCGTTTGATCAGATCCTCGATCTGTTGTTTTAAGTCGATACAGTCCTCCGTGTCATGGCCATGATCACGGTGGAACTAGCAGTATCTCCTTCTGTTCCTCATGCTCGAGGGCGTCTTCAAAGGCTCGGGCCATTTCAGGTTCAGGTCATCTCTGATCTCTATTAGGACATCCTTCAACTTCGTCGTGAGTAGGGTGAACGTTCTATCTAGACAGCGGTAATGCTCGCGTCTCTCTTCTCCTCAACTCTTCGCTCGGTTGCTAGTTCTGCTCGCCTTTGTCACCTACCATCTCTGTCCTGGACGGGATAGCGTGGCTTGTTTATGCTTCTTCGATATGGGGCTCACAGCGGAGGAGAGGGTCCTCAACCCGTCCTCCATTGCCGTTTTCGTTACCGTTGGGGGGAATGGACGGATCCTTGTCGACCTCCTGCTCCTCTTGTTTTTCCGTCGGCGAGTTGGGCCGTGGTGGAATCTCTACCGGAGGAGCTGGGGTTCATTGGAGCAACTCTGCATTTTGACAGACCAACTATTGCATGCTAGTCATCATGTCAGCCACCGTCTTCTCCAAGGCGGCTATCTTCTCTGTGCTGGTGTCCGCTATCGAGTTTCCTTCTGGGAGGGTGCTAATCCCAAACCTAGTCAAGACCATGAAATGCTACGAGGACAGTCGTTTTCCACAGATGGCACCAGCTAATGATGTAGCGAACTCGTGGTGGCTTGCCCCGAGGTCCGGGATGAACTCCTCTCCAGCTGGTCGATAATCTCCTACACTAAACCCACCGGTGTGGTGGTAGCCAAAGGCCCTTCGGTGTTCAAGTTAGATTCAACGGGATCAAAGTGTTGGAGAGGAAAAGATGTCTTAGGGTTCTCTCAAGGGTCTTGTGTTTGCGTACCTTCGAAGGAGCTGAGTTTCCCCTTCTATGTCTACATGGGGGTGGTAGGTGACCTCTCCACGTGCCGGCCTCTAGTTGAAGGATCAGAGCGGTGTCAGAACACTCGAGAGGGTCATCCCTACACTCCAAGGTGGCGTGTGTCAGAACAGTATCAGAGGAATGGGGATAGTTGCAAGTATACGCCACACCCACGCCCCTGATGTATGTCAGGGTGGCCAGTGTCAAGCGTGGGCCCCATTAACACGGTCGGGGGTCGACCCGATCGAGGAGTTGCTCCGGGAGTCCATTCTGCTCGGGAGGTCGAGGATGAACCGACAGGAGACATGGTCGGGAAAAGGCCAGGCGGCATGGGAAAAGCCCCGTCGGATCAGTGCCGGTTGACAGACAAGACGGCCCTGGTCAGGTCGCAAAAACATCATCACCATTTATGGTTCTAGTTGGTGGTTGCATAGCTCACAATGGTTCAGCTAAAGATATAAACAAATGCAAATTAGTTGTATTAATTCTTTCCTGTACTAGCAATGACTAAGCCATCTATTTTCTATTTAGCCTGTTCTCTTTAAATATTTCAGAGTTGAAAATTTGGGAAGCAGGACATATTTTTACTCATATTCTGCCTCTTCAATTCATCAGAGTAAAAACAATTTCTCTAAGGTCAAAATTTCTTGAGTTCCGTAGGCTTAAAATTACTGGTCCAAGTCAGTTGGAGCTCATGACTCGTGAGTAGTCTTACACAGGCTACTTCAGAACATATTGGATTGTTTTCGTGGCAGAGACAACGGATCCTTCAATTGGGAGTTTTCTGAAGACAAATGTAAAGCTTATGATCTTTAGTTTAATTCTCAGCATCATGCAATGAAGAACAAGGTGAAAAATACCCTGTTCAATCAAACAGATACTCTAAAGCATTTTCGTTTTTCCATACTTTTGGCTTCCAGGAACCAAAAGTAGGACTTGGATCTTTTTCATATGCTGGAGATTGGATGGCAACATTACTTATTCCAGCTAATGAAGGCAAAAAGGCACTGTTTAAACCACAAAAATGGAATTGTGGCACTCAGTATAGTGAACATAGAGATACATCTTACAACTCATAACAGTCTGAGTATCTATTACCGCAAGAACTTCATATGGACTCCTATCTATTTCAATTGGAAAAGAAGAAAGAACAAGTTGCATCAATGCACAAAACTCACTCTCTTGCTTTAGAGGTGGATCACGAAGCCCGAAATCTATAAATTTACATTTGAAATTTACTATGAATCACTCCCCTATACAACCCTGGCATATATAGCTTCCCTCCCAACCATGACTTTTATCAAGAACACAAGGAAAATAAAAGTGCTAATAATCTCCTTAATGCATTCAAGTACTCCTAAAAGTATGATAACCTCACCATTTATTTCTCATACGGAAATTTGAGAGCCAGATGTATGGGTGGGTAAGATTTTTCCCGTCTTTTGTACTGTTTCATTGACATTTCTAACAAGCCTTTTGTTTCTCTAATGAACTTAGTGCATTCATACAAATTGTGACATTGAGAGAGAGAGGTCTAGAGCGAGAAGGAAAAAAAAGAGTAAGCTTTGAAAGAGTCTACAAATCAAGTATTTCTATAGCTGGGTCAATGAGGAAAGTGAGTAGGAAACTCCTCCATTGGCTTCTTTGCCCTGCTGACCATTCCAATGAACAAGTAGAGAGAGGCCCTTGGTATCTTCTTTTGGGCGACTTCTGCTTTAGTTTATATATGTAATAATAATCTTCAAGTCAGTCAACTGCCGTGTTGAGCAGACTAACATCATCTAAAACATATCGTGCAATTCACTCCTCTTTTTGTTTATTGCCTTTGCTTGATCATCGTGGTGGCTGTTTCGGTTTGTTTAATTTGGGATTTTCAAATGGCTGTTCCGTTCTTTCCTGCTTTCTTTGTTCTCTCTCATCGGCTGCTTCTTCACTCAGTACTCTCGGCTCAAAAAGAAAACAGCATCCAAATTAGTTGTCCGAAGTCCTTCGACTGCGCAAAATTTGGACCGATGAAATTTCCATTATCCAATTCCACCATGCATTCCCAGTGTGGATTGTGCACGGTAACTTGTGATGAACCAGATGTACAAATCCTACTGGGAAATGAACGACCAAGGTATGATGAGTCTCCTTCAGATTTCTGTGAGGTAACAGAAATCATATCTCAGGATGATAAGATTCAAGTCCAAGTCCATGATACAAGGATCCAAAGGCATTTAGATACCAGAAATTGCAGCGTGTTCGGTAAATTGACTTTTCCCAACTCTCCATCTATTTCATTTTCAATCTCTCAGAATCTCACCTTCTTCAAATGCAACAAAAGTTCTGAACTTAAATCCCACAAACATGATAGTTCCTATGGTTTTCACAACTATACAATCTGCGATGGCCAGTACAGTTTGTACTATAAATATCCAGATGATCAAAATTCGGCTCCTTCTGACCATGATCTTCCAATTAACTGCTCAGTAATTCAGCTGCCGGCGAACCCATCAAACATACAACCTAGTGCCTATGACCCATTCGAACTATTAGTTGCCAAGTATATTCTTGAATTGCATGTGTCCGAGGATTGTTTGAAATGTCACCAGAGAGGAGGCCTATGTCACAATGACAACCAAACGTTTCACCGTACAGCCAAAGAAGGTATTGGCACATCTACAATTGACCTGCCGCTATGCTTTGTGTTATATTTTTAGAATTCACAACGTAAATCCAGAGTTTCAGTCCACATGCACTGATTTCTTAACTTGTGAGCATTTAACTATTCTTTTGTTAAGGTTTTAGACCGTTAAAAGCCAATTACATTCATTTAACCTATGGGTTGACATTTGTTGGAGGAGAAATTGGCTTCAGATTGATTCAAAGCCCTTTTTTCTTCTTCATTTTTTTTTCCCTGAATAATTTACATTTCTCCAATAAAATTTCGGTACATGACTCTTTTATACAACGAAAGTTTAAATAACATCTTAATTATATGCCAATAATACAATAATGTTACAACAATACAATGCACTATCCACAAGTACTCACTACACCACCCATGTGTAATGCACTATACCATTGGTGTCCAACACCAATTCTGCCGGTGTGCGCATTTGTAATACTCTCAATTTTTATAACGAAATTTTTGGGTTTTGGTATTAAAGAAAATTAAATTAAGAGAGACTATTTGCTTGATTAAGTCTCAAAGGATGAAAATTAATTTAGTATGATATATAGCCAAGGAGAGGAAAGAAATTTTCTTAAAATAATAGAAGGGGTAGACTAGAACTGTATGTAAGGGCCTAATTGAAATATAGAGGGAAGGGGGAATAAGAAAAGGAAAACAAGAAGCAAGAAATAAAGTGAAATATCTCATATAATTAGTACTACATAAACTATATATTCTAATTGCTAGGGATACTCCTAGAGAAATAATAATAGCTTAGGAGTCCTCCCCAATAAGTGAGCACCATTTGTCCGTCATCCAACTCTTCTTTGGGCTTATAAATATCAAGCTTCGGAAGGCATAAGGGAGCACAAATCGCTGAAGATAAATCAGCTATGTAGAGGGAGAAATAGAGTACGAGAGAGATGGGTATTCGAAGGGAAAAAGAGAGGGACTCCAGAGGTTTCGTCAAAATCGGGCTGGAGGAAAGGGGAGCTCACCTGGGGAAAGAAAAGAAAGGAGGAGGGAAGAAAGGCCATGGGTAGAGGCGGTTTCGTCAAAATCTGGCTGGAGAAAAGGGGAGCTCACCTGGGGAAAGAAAAGAAAGGAGGAGGGAAGAAAGGCCCTGGGTAGAGGCTGATTTGCTATAATTAAGTTAACGTATCAAACTCTTCCCCTGTAAATTCTGGAAAATTGCTGTTCGTAATGAATCCAACATAATGGCTGGAAACAGCCAGAAACATGGTCAACAGCCACTGTCCATGTTTCTGGTAAAACTACAGTAACTACTAGGGATGATTTACAGGGTGCAAACGCAGAGCTTGGCACTACTAATGAAGACCCATAACCTTAGAATAAAGAATGGGTACTTCCAAATTGGGACCACGCCGGTAGTCACATAGGGTAATTATGCTTTAATATAGTTTCAAATGCCCAAATCAAATGCTCCAAATCTGTTGGGTCTCGTAGGAAGTACATTTATTTAAAATTGTATAAGCTTAGGCAGCAGGACTAAATGAGTAATATTTGTAAAAAAAAAAAAACCAGCGGATTATTGCAGTTCACTGTGCAGAAAATCAAACTGCACAGTGACATTCAGACACTGTTTTCAAAGCGTAAATGAGGTCCTATCTAAATTCTGAGAATACCACGATACAGGGCTCGAAATCCTCTTGAGTTTATACTCAAAATTTGTGTCATTTAGTGGTGGAATGAAGGAAATATGTTTTTGTGTCATTTGGTGGTGAAATGAAGGAGTTATGTTTGTTTAAAGTCTGTTAAGAAAATCTGCCATAGAGAAACGTATAGGGCTACAGTTTTGTTAATAATTGGTCTATCTAAAAATATTATTTTTAGATAAATTTTTGAACACTTGAAACTAGAGTTATAATAGTGATTTGGGCTTTGGTCTCACTAAAAAATGTTGAATATTCGAATTTAAGTAAATTTTTTAAGTTGGACTGTTATTGTTGAATCCTGATGCCCTGTAAGTGACCCCACTTTGAAAGTCAATTTGACCAAGTTACAACACAACCTTGTGAAATTTTTACTGTAATTATTAAAGATATGGATGAGAGTTTGTACCAAATTTCAGGTCAATTAGATTTGATTTTCCTATATTAAGAACCTCTCAAAATTGAACCCACTGCTGCTGAATTTTTATCTCAGCAACACTGCCCTATTTTTTAAAATACAAAATAAATAGTTAAACATGTTAAATAAATATGAAATTTGGCACAGATACTTCATGAAATGTCTATTTTTATATCCCATAATTTTTGGAATTTATTGATATAGGCTCGTGAAGTTATATCCATTTTATCAGGCTTGGATTAGAATTGGCAGTTCAGAGGACTGAGGAGATGTTGGTGTTAAAGTCCTATAAGCTATTAGAGTTTGAAGAAATTGTTTTAGGTCTATATCCTCAACATAACAAACATTCATTTTGGAGAGTTTCATAAATTCTAGACAAAGTTAGCATTATCGAATTCATTTTCAAATCTAGACTCGAGCTACACTAGGGAGTCTTTCCAAGAATGATTCAATTTCATGAACTCTTAAGTTATGAAATTAATTGAGTTAATGGGATTTTGTGGACATCTTTGTGATAAAAGTGGAACGGATTTGAGGTAACCGGTTGTATACAATATGCTTCTCCCCAAATCTCTTTGCAAAGAGTAGATTCTTATTATTCTTAAATAGTGTTCCTCTTACATATTTATGATTGTTAAATTCTATCGTTATATGATTTTTAGCTTCATTAAATTTCTTTCGGCACATTCTTGACTATCTTGTTCATTGTTGAACTCCATGATAATACTATTTTTGGAACCATTGAATTTTATTATGGCTGATGTGCCGTGGAACTAATCAATACATATCCAAACACACCCGTTGGCATGTTATTGGAAATAGTTATGGAATGGTGAGCCTACATGATATTGATTATGGAATTTTAACCCTACGAGATACTGGTTATTGGAATTGGTAACGATTACGTGCCATGGGTGGCATTTGGCATGGTACTAAGAAGGATCAGGTATTGAGCTATGATGGAACCTTGGATTAATGACTAAAATATTATAATGATTGATATACATATTATGTCATGATTTATTAATCCGATCTTTTGAATTGATGTGATGGACCATCAAACTCCGTTTTAATTGCCCTAAGTTGAGCACTTGTACTCCTGTCGTATTGTATATTTTTGGGTTTAATTTTATTTTTTAGATAAAGGCAAATTGGGTGCAAAACAAGATTTAGAGTATATCTTCCTGGAGAAAATAGATTGATTGGAATATGTATTTAATTATAGTAGGATCATTGGAGATACAATGTAATCAACTGGGCATCATTTGGAGTTTTACTTTAGAGATATCTATTTTAGAAATAATTAAAGTTGAGTTGTTGGAAACGCGATCCTTTGAGTTTATTTTAGTCATATATTTTATTTAACGGTCTGGAAAAGCTCGTTCATTATAAGAGACACCCAATGTCTCACTTACATTGTATGTATCTCTCAGTCACGTCACACTTGGTGCCCAGTACCAAGTCTCTTGGTGCCCTCTACAATTGGTCAATTGTGCTAGCACACATGCAAAGAACCCAAGTATCTCCGACTCTCAAAGTTGATTTCATAAGGTAGAATTCTAGAATGGCAAAGATGGTTGCTTGGCGGACATCAATTGGGGCTAGATTCTAGCAAGGGAGTCGTGTGTTGACTCTCAGCATTTTTTTCGATTCTCCATTTTTAAGGTGTTGCTCCCCTACCTCATTGATCAAAACTGTATTTTAGGTATTGTAAGAAAGACTGCCCAAGAATTGGGAAAAATACGAGGTACTTTATTGCTTTGTTTTGCTATTTTATGAAAGCTTTTACGATTTTATGGATTAGTTGCAGCACTAGCACTTCTATTTGCTAGTCCTTGACTATTATCTGTATCTCCTTTACTTATATCCAAAGGGAGGCTTGTCTTCTTAACTTGACTAGGCTTATCTTCTTTGTTGTTGTTTGGCTCTTAATTCCAGGATGTGATACTTCTTGACTTGTCAAAATTTATGGGAGAAATACTTACAATCATTTTCCTTTTAAGGAAGTTGTTCTAATCATTTAGCTCTCTTGCAGGAAGTAATAGTATTTCGAAGATTAAAGTTGTATCAGGTATTCCTTTCGTTAAACTATTCCAGATGTTTTTTTTTTCTCTCACATTCTTTTGAGAATGAGTTTAAATAGAGCTTATAATTTATGTTACCACCACTATGCACCCCTGTCATGGTGTCAATCTGATTTAAAAAATAGCAGATATGCCTGACATTTCCTACACTGGCCTTTTGACTTCGTCATCTCATTCACTTGATCACAGCCATTGTAGCATCCAGAATGCTGATCATAATACTCCTATTTTGCTACTTCAGTAGGAAATGCTTATCCAACAAATTTCCAATCTTTGGGAAGTTAGAAACTGAGGATAATCAAAACGTTGAGGCCTTTCTGAAGAACTTCGGGTCTCTCACCCCCCAAAGATATAACTATTCAGAAGTTAAGAAAATCACAAACTCTTTCAAATATAGGCTCGGACAAGGAGGCTTTGGCAGTGTGTATAAAGGAAAGTTACACAATGGCCACCTTGTGGCAGTGAAGGTTTTGAAGGAATCAGAAGGTAATGGAGAAGAATTTGTTAATAAGGTTGCAAGTATTAGCTGGACATCTCATGTTAACATTGTCACTCTTCTGGGTTTTTGCTTTGAGGGTCACAAAAGAGCTCTCATCTATGAGTTCATGCCAAAAGGATCTCTGGAGAAGTTCATATATGAGAGAAGTTCCTCCACATAATGTCAATTAGGGTGGGAAACATTATACAAAGTTGCAATTGGCATTGCTCGAGGATTGAAGTACTTACATCTTGGTTGCAGGACATGAATTTTACACTTTGATATAAAGCCTCATAACATTCTTCTAAATGAAGATTTCTGCCCGAAGATCTTTGATTTTCGCCTTGCTAAACTATGCCTTAAGAAAGAGAGTATCATATCGATGTTAGGAACAAGAGGGACCGCGGGTTATATTGCTCCTGAAGTATTTTGTAGAAACTACGGAGAGGTCTCTTATAAGTCAAATGTTTAGAGCTATGGAATGATGATTTTGGAAGTGGTTGGAGGGAGAAAGAATATTGATGTAGGAGTTGATCATACGAGTGAAATATATTTTCCACATTGGATATATAGTCGTCTTGAACTGGACGAGGAAATTGGACTGCATGGTATTACAAATGAGGAGGAAAATGAAAGATCAAGGAAGATGATAATAGTTGGCTTGTGGTGCATACAAACTGATCCATCAAACAGGCCATCCAAGAGTAGGGTGGTGGAAATGTTAGGAGGAAGCCTAGAGTCCTTGCAAATACCACCCAAGCCGTTCTTGTCTTCTCCTTCAAGAGCTCCAGCGAATTCTACAGCCACATAGACAAAATAAACTTGTGCTTCTCTTACTGTAATTTGATGTAGTCGTTCTTAAAACCACATTACATTGCAACATTTAGAATAATTTTATTATTATGATTATTATTTTTTTCCATAAGAGTATCTGGTGTCTTAACTTCTGATCTGAATTTATTGAACTTGGAACTCCAAAAGTTGATATCAACTAGAGTAATTTGTAGTTAAAAAAGAAGTAATTAAATGGTCAGTCCCTGAGATCACTAACAAGGAGACTATATCTGATATCTAATATTCCAAATTCATTCTTGTCATTTGTAATATTTTCAGTATTTTCAATGGGGAAAAGGTTTTTCCATGTCTTTTTTAGGTAACACAAGGCAATCTGCCTACTCCTTAAACCTTTTCATGAGAGTTATCATGTGACGAGTCTTGATGATCCCTAGGTTCAATTCCTCAGTGAAGCATTTCTTGGGGTCAAATCGCCCATGCTATTTATCACATTAAAAACAACTGTATGCTTAAATAATTCACTATCTTACCCAAAGTTGGTGGACCGGGTGCCAGTAGTTTACGTGCTAGAGGTAGAGCCAAAGGGTCCGTACCTTCGCCTAGTTCTGCCCATCATAAAAAAAAAAAAAGAAAAAAAAAAGAAAAAGAGCATGAGGATGCTCAAAGTGAGTTTACGTAGCAGTAGATTAACACTATTCTAACATAATACCAAAGCTATTGTAATATGATAATAGAGTTATTTCAACAAAGTATCATAGCTATTTCAACCGTTGATTATAGTCTAAGAGTGTAATTACTACACCCTAATTACTTGCTTGTTAGACCTAGATTAGGAGTTTTTATGTATTTTTATCTTTAATACATTACTAACTTAGTTTGTTTCATTGTAAATAGGATTCCCAAGTAAAAGAGGAGAAATCAGACGAAAAATAGCAAAGCTGTTTGAACGGGGTAAAAGGCGTTCGAACTCGGCGTGAAGCTGTTTGAACGGGTCCGCAGGCGTCTGATAATTCAGAGAGCATGATGTCCTATTTGAAATAAGTTCAATGGCCATTAGAAATTTCAGAGGCTTGAACAGGCCGTTAGATGTGCGTTAGATACCCGTTCGAATGGGTCACCAAGCCATTCAAACATGTTACGGATTCTGTAGTTTTTCATGCCTATAAAAGCTAGGGTTGAGCCCTAGTTGAGGGGAGTTGTTTTTGTCACACTTCACTTAGAAGTGATGACCGGCCGTGAACCACGATGCCTTCGCCCGTGGAACATGAAAGCCTAACAACTGCAAAATAGTCTAACTAATAGCGAAAATGTTCTAAACATGAAAACATAGAATAATCCAAAACTCTTTAATGGTAATCACCCTCGCCTCAAATATAGTAACTCCAAAGACTAACACGAAAAAAAAAAAAAAAAAGAGTTTAAAACAACTCTCGAAAGAAACAAACATTGCCTTAAAGAATAAACAAACTCTGGAATTATTCTAGCAATCAAATGTCAATAAAATACTAAAATTCCTAAATCAAAGTACTCAAACACAGAACTCAAGATAGTCCTATGGTGGTCAAGCAAGGGTCCCATCTCCAAGTCCATAACTTGTTTTGCCCACGTTCACCTGAAATATTTGTAAGGAAGGGTAGCTCACAGCCCAGTGAATGATAGTGCAATGCGTAATAAATATATATTTGAAATAAAGGCTCAAAATACATATTATGTATGAAAATAACTTTGAACCATCTACTAGATTCAAAAGAATATTTCAAGAATTCTCAAAATGTGATTTATTCCAAAAACAAGTTTGTTCCCAACAATCAACTAGCAAAACCAGTCAAAATCCAATACCAATAATAATAAACTAAAGCCAAAATGAACCAGTTAAACAATATGTCCAAATGTCAAACTAATACCAAGTCATTAAATAATTTCATTACCCAAAAATAATTATTTTTAGCAGTAACAACAAAAATTCCAAAATTTAGTGTTACCATATAAATACCAAATAATTTCCTTGTTTTCAAATAACCAAAAATAATAATTATAATAATATCCACATGGTGAGAGTGTCAGAAATAAGCCAATCAACCAGAATTCCAAAACCAAAACCATGAGCCGGAATACCAAATAATAATAAAATCTCAAGGTATTCTATAAGCCAGTTGGATCCAATATCGAACATAGAGTCATCATAGGGCGGCAAATCGAGACTTTTCCCTAAGCTGATCCGGTGAAGGTCACCCAAATATACTAGGTATGTTCCTTACCGTTGAAAAACTAAAGTCACCTCCTTAGGCCTGTTCTCTTAGTTGCCAGAGGCACTCGCGAGGTAGACTTTTTTCTTGTGCTTTCTAATACCAATAACCAAATCAAATCCAATAAAAATTCTCACCAACCAACACCAATGTGGAATATAAAATCATTTGTAATTGATAAAACAATGCAATTTCATTTTTCGCGTAAAACATGCTTTCAAATAAAAAGATAATAGATAAAGAATTCAATAAACAATGTTCTCCAAATATTGTTCAAATAGGATTTGATTTTTCAAAAGATAATCAGCAAAACAAAACCACTCACCTAGTTTCAAAAGAAATGCAATTCAAAAGTGAACAATCGAAATAACTGCTCCTATCCTGAATAACAAGAATATTATAGCTTATAATTAATTATTCATATTAGGATTACTATTAGCATAAAATAATACCAAAAATGTAATCTATGTGCCGAACCAACTAATATGCGTTTTCTTTTATTTTATTTTCTTTTTCTTATTTCAATCCACGGCTACACACCCACACACCGAATCCCCACTGTTTGTAATCTCCGACCACAATTGCATGAAGCATTACATCAAAAATCAAATTACTATGATGAAGATCAATCAAGATTAAACACTATGTATATTCCTAATCATACTTTTATGCTTCCACATTTCATTATCTACAAAATCCAATTCTCACTGATACCATCATCCACCATGATCCAATTTATTAAAACTCCGCATTACCACCTCTATCAACCTCAACCATGGTTACTGTGCACTGATGTCATGGGTTGCATTCTACACAATGCTATAGTGTTAGGTTTAAGAGTACACCTTCAAGAATGGAGAGTCCCGCAGTATCGTTTGAGTCTAACTTTCACCTCTAATCCTTATATCACAGAATTGACTGCCAAAATTATTTCTTCTTCTCTCGAACCCTAAACCCTCTCTCTCTCTCTCTCTCTCTCTCTCTCTCTCTCTCTCTCTCTCTCTCTCTCTCTCTCTCTCTCTCTCTCTCTCAAGCAACAGAGTCCTCTCTCTACATCTATCTAGTAAGTGGAAATAAGAGAACACCTAACTCATACCACCAATTAAGGCTTTAGATCTGATTCCATACTTCCAAGTGCACAAAGTCTCTAACAAGATGACCACGAATAATAAGTTAATAACACGTGGCACTTTATTGTAATTTCTCCAAAGACTATAAGCTTCAAGACCCCCAATCCAAATACTATAAGCCTCAAGACCCCCAATTCCGAACACAAGTTTGTCTGTAGTCTCATCCATACAAAATCATCGCCAATAATCAAATACTATGATTAATTCATGAATAATAAAATGATAATAACTCTTTAAAATTAAGTCAAAATTAACCAAATTAACTTTAAAACCAATTTATGCAGATAATATGTATAGAATACCCATAAGGCATACATAATGTGTGGAATTTTTGAAAAATAAAATTGGGGTTGTTACAGTTTTCTTTTACAAAATTTTGGGTTTTCTTAGGAGTCTTTATAGTAACTTAGAGAGTTTTTTTTACATAGTTTATCACAGATTTCTATTACTTTGTAATTGGATTCCATTGTTCTCAATATAATTTCAATACATGTTTTGTGTATATATCATGGAGTTGAGTAGCTAAACATAATCTTGGAATCAATTGTGAAGATCATTTGAAGATCTAGGAAGAATAATAGAGGCAACTCGGGTTTCAATGTTTTCATCTTCGTCTTCTTAATTCTGGGTGATCAAACCCCAGATACTTGAGAAAATTTAGATTCTTGACTAAGTTTTGTACTCTTTATACATGAACCATAGTTTGGTATAGAGTTTGCACAAATCAATAGTATAAATCTATGACTTTAATTAAATACAAACATATGGTTGATTATTAAAGAATTTATGTTTTCATCGTTAAATCTTCCAAATTAAAGGCTCAAGACGTAGCCGATGGTTTGAGTTATCAAAACCTCCATTGGGATTTCGAGTGACTCAGTAGATTGAATCAATTGGTTTCGAGACTTTCTTCTGTCTAAGTAAATCGTTTTTAATTAGTTTTAGGTTAGTTAAATACCTTTTCAAAACAATCGATTGTTGGTTCCTTTTTAAGAAGTAATTCTTAGTTCTTGTTTAACGAAAAGATTATTCGTGTGCCAATTCATCATATTGATCGATCCCTGTGGACTCAACCTCGGACTCATCGGGTTATACTGCTTCCCCATCCTGCACTTGGGATTATTCTCTAACACTATTTGGTACAAGTAAAGTTTTGGCACCATTGCCAAGGATCTAAAGCAATTGGGTGCAAATCATGATCTTTGAAGTTGAAGTGAAATCGGTGGATTACTTCATCATCAACATCTACACCAACAGAGAAATCGTCGGCTTAGGCCTTTGTAGCTTTTTTCCATCCTTTGTAATTATAAGCATATTAGATTATTTTTCTAGGTTCGTTTGATTTTCCTTTCTTGTTAATAGAATTGCAATTAGTTGGGTGAGCTGTAGAGGAGCATAGGATTGGTGCTAATTGTTTAATTGGTGGTTTTATTATTGTGGAGATTGGAGGATCGGTTGGTTTGTTGAATTGTGTTGTTTAATCAATTTTATATTCTTGTGGAGATTGGATGGTAAGTTAGATTTTTAAATTGTTTATTGACTTTGGACTTATGGCTTACTACGATTATGAAAGGGATAGATGTGCAAGCATTATCTTGCCGGTCTCTTAGAGACTGCATTCGAGCTAAGGAGAATAGAGTGCAAGTACCATATTCCTGGTCTCTTAGAGACTATATTCGAGCTAATGGCCAAAGAGATCCTTTTATACCAACTTACAATCCGGGGTAGTGTGATCAACTCAACTTTGTTAGGGGACATAAGAGAACTTTTTCACCTCATCACTACCTAGCCACACCTTAATCCTACCAAGACCCACTTGAACAGTATCAAACACCACCACTGTTTTACAACTACCAAGAGCATAGTTTATATCCATCTCCACCCAATGAGTCCCTTGGGGACAACCCCCAACTATCATCTCTAGAATGGAAAGATAGAGCTTTACTTGAGGTAAAAGGTCAAACGACCTTATTATTAGAAGCTTTGAATATCTAAGAGACAACCACCAACCAAGAAAGTTTCAATGAAACCTATCCTAATTTTAACCCCAACCAAGAGCAAGTTCATCCCATCACTGACCTCAGGAATGAGGGCATCATATATCAAACCATCATTCTCCAAGAGTCTGAGTCTAGGGAATAAGCTCTTAAGGTGAGTGAGAAAATTATTGAAGATGAGAATAGGAATGAGGAACCTGAGAAAGAGGAACTCATGAGAAAAGAGCCTAAGATCCAGGACTCCCAACAAGAAGAGAGTGAGGAGGAGGAAGGAGAGAAAATAGAAAATTTTAAGGATGGTAACCTATTTGTTGTGGATACAGTTCTATTTTAAATGTTTTTAATGTTGATAAAAAAAATAGGGAACACTAAAGGGGTTCATGACATGAGTTTATTTGGCACCTTTGTGCAAGATCAATTTACTTTCTCTAAAGTCTATGATCCTTTTGATCCTTCGCCGTTATATCCTTGAGTTCAACAAAGATGCTGAAATTTTTTATTATTTTGCTTGTTTGAACTCTTTACAAGTTTCAAGGGTGGACTTATGGGATGATAGTAAATTTCCACTCAGTGGTATTAGGTGACCTCCTCTTCAATTTTTTTTAAGTAGTAGGTGTAGTTGGTAGATTTTTCTTTCTTTTAGGGTTTTTAGTTTTATAGAGTTACACCCGAGTTGGGGGGTGTTTCTCCACCCTATTTTTTCTTCTTTCTTCCCAAGCTTATTTGATTATTTGCTTTGTTTCCATGCATTGAGGACATTGCATAATTTTAGGTTGGAGGAGAGAATTAGTGGTAGTTTTATCTTTGTGTTTTGTTTTGTTTTAGCTTTTCTTTAGTGTTTTCTTAATTGTTTTTTGAGCTTTATTGTCTTCATATATCTTATGTTACATTCAAATCTCTTTATGATTCATTATTCAGTCTCAAGTACTACATTGGATGGCCTATTTGTGTTACACTTGAGATTTTTGGTAGAGGTTTGGGTATTTTCCTTTAGCAAATTCTTACACTGTTGATTCTTTATCTTTCGTGGATGTGTTGAGGAGATATTTGTGGAACCATAACAATACTTGTGAAATGCAATCTTAGGTTTGAGAATGTTAGTGTTATACATTCATTTTGACTTGAGCTTAATTATTGATTTACCCTTTAATCTTAATACAATTGTAAGATTTTGTCTTAAGCATCTAAGGAAAGGGGATCACACTTATATGCACCATCATATCATAAAAGTGTCATATGTTACTACTTTGTGGAGTTTCATCCTTATATAAGTGAAGATTATACATTGTGAGTTTTAGAGCCAATTAACACTTTTTAGAGTGTTTACATTTACTCAAGGATTATTTGTTCATCCTCCTTTTTATTCAATAGCTTCGTTATGTTTGTTCTTGATTCATATGTTGGATACTGATTGAAGTTGTTGACACTTATACTCTTTTCAAATTTACTTTTGTGTACTTTGGGTATGATTCTAGGCCATCTTTCTTATTTTTAACCATAGATTTTCTTGTTGATGTTATTCCCTTGGAACCATTCTTAAACCTATATGTTTGAGGTGATCTTTGTTAAATACACCGTTGCTAAAGTATTTTTCCTAGTATGAAAACATCAGTTGAATTAATAGAAAGGATATATATTTACGGTGTAATGGAAAAAAAAAACTAGCAAAGAAAGAAAAACAAAAGAAGGGAAGTGCAAAAAGAAGAAGAAGAAGAAGAATAAATAAAGAGGTTAGATGTTTGGAAAGAAGAAAAAGAAAAAGAGGAGAAAAACTTCAAACGAAATTAGGAAATTGAAAGTGTACTCACTGATCATTACATGCCTTGATCACATATGTTTTGAATCATTTATCCTTTCTTTCCTACTTTATACCTCTTGGCCAAAATTATAACCCTACAAAGTCCTAGTTGATTTGAATGGTGCGCTTTTTAGAATTCTTTTGAGTATAAGCCATTCTTGTTGAATACTTTGATTACTATTTAGCTTTGGATATTCTTTCATGAAACTATGCTACGTTAATACACTTGCATTCTTTATTGGTTCTTGATGTTGGATTGCTCTTTTGTATTTTGTTATATTTACTCTATTTGACAAGCTTTCCATTATGAGTACCTTGTGTGCTCATTTCATCGTGAGTGTATTTTCAGGGAGGATTGAATCAAGGCTTAAAGGAGGTAATTGTGTGAGTATGTTACATTTGATCTTCCATGCATTGTGGTACCGTGCACTCACTTGAACCTCTCTTAGGTTTGTTTGAGATTCAATTTTACTTATGTATTAGAAGGTAGGGTGAATAGATGATTATCTTAAGTTGATTAATGCATAGATCTTCTTGCTCTCACAATCTTTGATTGCAGGTAGCAGGTTGATGTTTGTTGGTACCATTACTGAAACCCTCACGAGATACTACTCGTCCACTAGGGTAATCTAGAGGTTTAAAGGTTTGGTGCATATACTAAATACATCCGTGACTCCTATGAAAGTGGAGATTATCTCTTTTCAGTTTTTAGTATTTTGCTAAGGACCAGCACAAAGCTAGTTGGGGTGTGTGATTTTACTTTAAAAGTGTAATTACTACGCCCAAATTAGTTCCTTGTTAAACCTAGATTAGGAGTATTTATGTATTTTATCTTTGATTCATTACTAACTTAGTTTGTGTAAATGTAAATAGGATTCCCATATGAAAGAGGAGAAATCGGAGGAAAAAGAACACAGTCATTTGAAAGGGTAAAAGTCGTTCAAACAAGACGTGAAGCCGTTCGAACGGGCCTACAAGGCGTTCGAACAGGTCTGAAGGCATTTGATAATTCAGAGAGCATGATGTCCCATTTGAATAAGGTTTGACGGCTGTTAAAAATTTCAAAGGCTTGAACAAGATGTTAGATGTGCGTTAGATTCCCATTCGAACGACCGTTCGAACGAGTCGCCAAGCAGTTCGAATGGGTTATAGATTTTGCAGCTTTTTGCGCCTATAAAAGCTGGGATTAAGCCCTAGTTGAGGGAAGTTGTTTTCTTTCATGAACTTTAGGGTTTTCCTAGGAGTTTTTAGAGTAACTTAGAAAGTTTTTATATAGTTTATCACAGATTTATATTACTTTGTAATTGAATTCCAATGCTCTCAATATAATTTCAATACATATTTTACATATGAGTTGAGTAGCTAAACATAATCTTGGAATCAATTATGAAGTTCATTTGAAGATCCCGGAAGAATAATGGAGGTAACTAGGGTTTCAATGTTTTTATCTTCTTCCTCTTAATTCTTGATGATCAAACCCTTAATACTTGAGAAAACTTAGATTCTTAACTAAGTTTGTTACTCTCTATGCACGAACCCTAGTTTGGTATAGAGTTTGCACAAATCGATGGTATGAATCTATGACTTTAATTTGAATACAAACCTAGGGTTGATTGTTAAAGAATTCATGTTTTCATCGTTAAATCTTTCAAATCAAAGGCTCAAGACGTAACTGATGATTTGGGTTGTCAAAACCTCCATTGGGATTCTGAGTGACTCGTTGATTGAATCAATTGGTTTCGAGACTTTTTTTTTATCTAAGTAAATCATTTTCAATTAGTTTTAGGTTAGCTAAATACCTTCTCAAAAAAATTGATTTTTGGTTTCTTTTTAAGAAGTAATTTGTACTTCTTGTTCAATTCATCATATTGATCGATCATTGTGGACTCAACCCCAAACTCATCGGGTTATACTATTTCGTCATCCTGCACTTGGGATTATCTCCAACACTATTTTGTGCAAATCAACCGTCACGATCATTAACAAATGCAAATGAATGGTCATGATTCTACAGGACCCCTTCCACAACGACTAGATAATTTAAAAAAAAAAAAAAAGACTTGTTGCATAGTGTAGTGCGCACATGTACATCCTATGCCCTAACCAAAAAACTAATGCCATATTTTGAAAATTGTTTGAAATTCTCCAGCAAATGATATTTGCTTCAGAATGATCAAGCTGATCATCTATGAAGTCTCAAGAAAATCTCTAGAGCATATAAACTTCTTTGCAATTAACTTGGAGGAATATCTAGCCTACTTCAATCACGGTAAAATATTAACCAGCCCCACAGGTAGGAGTGGATCCAAAATTCTTGTATAATGAGAACAAAACTTATATAGAATCATACACGAAATTTTAACAAAGCATAAACTTGTTATAACTTTTTCGATAAGTCAAAAAAGCAAAATCAAAATAATGTGAAAGAAGCTGTACAAACGGGCCTTTAATCTCTAAATTTAATGAAAACCAAACCCTAACTTTTTTATTTATGAAAACACACCCTAAATTCAAATGCAATTTAACAAATTTGTGACCCTAATGGAAAGACCCTAACATAAACAATTTTAGCAAATCCGAACCTTAATAATTGAAAACAAGTTGCAATAACCTCATGTGTTCTTTTTTTTTTTTTTTGGCCAATCGATAAGAGATAATTACATCAAGAGAATATTATATCGGACACTCATTTCTCTGAAAAAATTCAACAAACAAACAAACTACATAATCACAACAAACCCAACAATCACAAATAAACCACAACATAATTCATGACTAAGGGAAGTGGAACTCAATGAGTGAATACCTCAACAATCGAGGTACTAGAACAGCCAATTGAATGCTACTGAACCAATTGGGTATTGGCCACCTCATATGTTTAAGCACAACTTAAAACCAATTATCCCAATCAATAACATATCAAATAAATATTAATCCAAATGGTAACGAATTTCAAAAAATGAAAACAGAAACCAAAACTATAACAAACTAACCCTACGCTGTACACAAGCATACCTTTTCTCAAACATAAACCAAACCTTGCCCCCAGTTCAATCTCAAGCACTGTGATATATAGATCGGTGTGGAATTAAAGATCATATATCTTATGCATGTATTGTTTTATTTTACTCCATATGTCCAAGTCTGCCATTTTTTTTTTTTTTTTAAATTTCCAACAAAGCATCAAAGCTACAAAAGGTCCAGCAGGACCAGTTTACATAAGCTTTCTGGCAAAGAAGATAAAGGGGGACTAAGGGACCCTGTCGAGGCTTGGGAGGCTTACCAATGAGCACATCCATAAGCTTGGCAGCAACACCAGTTAAGAGTCCAAGGATTATGATCAATCATGTGAATAATATCACCTACAATTAACTAAACCTCCCATCTTCTCTCAGCAGTTCCGAGCTTTAACAAATTAATCAACATCGCTGAATCTGACTCGATGCATATTAACTGCCACCTATATCTCTTGGCCATTACACATGCTGCTAGAGCTTATGAAATTTGGATTAGACCAAATTGAACGTCAAGGACCTTTCCCTTTGAGCTCTAGCTATAATTCCAAATGCTCCTGAATTGTCTGGCTTACAAAAAGCCCCGTAGTAATTTACCTTAACCGAAGGAGAAGGGGAAGGAGTCCACTTGGAATGCGACTCCTAACCAAAACCTTCTACCCTCACCACCGAATGACAAGAGGCAGCCTTAAGGAAATCATGAGTTGCAACTTTTGCTTGAAGTATAATAGCCATCGCACCAACTGGAACTCCATTAAAGAAAAAATCATTCCGGGCAATTCAAATGGACCAGCATATTTGAGCAATAAGAGCCATAGCATTCACTTCAAAAGCATAATTTGAGAAAATAAATTTAAGCCAATCAGCAATCGAACCAATAATTGACCTATTGATCTGATAGGTAAGCCCACTTTCGAACCACACTGGAGTAGTCCACCTGCATCTAAACAGCATGTGCTCTATAGAATCTTCCTCCTCTTTACAAATGGCACATGTAGCATCAATGGAGCATTTATGCCAAGCAAGGTTGCCACTAGTGGCCAGGGCATTGCGCATTACTTTCCATACAAACTGTCTAACTTTTGGGAGCATCGAAATGTGCTAAATCTTTTTCCATACATCATCTGGAATTAACTAGAGGAACTTGGTCTCTAATTCTTAGCCTTGGTAATAGATGAGTAAGCCACACAATACCCAGATTTAACATTATAGATTCCTGAAGTGTTAAAAGTCCCAAACTTGTGAATCCTCCTTAACAAAAAGACTAAGAGGAATGTTGAGTACAACTTTGGCCTTCTCTCTTACAAAAAGATTCTGAATCACATCTTCCTTTCAAACTTTTAAAACAAGGTGAATTAGATCTTTCACCTTATTGACAGCACAATTCGAAGGCCTACTTGTTCTGACCTTAAAGTTACTAATTCTCGGTACCCATTCATCATTCCAGATACAGATTTTCGATCTTGAAACAACATTCCAATAGATGCCTTTTTTGAGAAGATCCCTTCCTTCACACAAGTTGGACCATAACCATGAGGGGGAGGCCCGTTTCTTGGCCTACAACGGTGGAGTCAAATGAAAGTAAATTCCTGTCAAAAATTTTGCCCAAAGCTGTCTTGGGTTTTGGACAAGTCTCCAATATTGTTTAGCCAATAAAGCTCTATTAAAGCAAGAGAAGCTTCTAAACCCCATACCTCCTTTTCCTTTAGGAGTTGAAATGGAATCCCAATTTATCCAATGAATCTTCCTTCCATTATCATCCTCAACCCACCAAAACCAACTAACCAGAGAATTACAGTGATTACATATGGATTAAAAAACTTTAAAGCGCATACTTGCATAAGTGGGAATAGCTTGAGCCACAGCCTTGATAAGAACTTCTCTTCCAGCTCGAGAGAGAAGTTTATGTTTCCATCCTTGAAGCTTTGTAAAAATCTTTGTCTTTGGTGAAGGCCATGGCCTCTTTCTTAGATCGACCCCATAGAGTTGGAAGGCCAAAGTATTTGGCTTTAGGATCCATAACTTTCATTTTTATACATTGTAAAATCTGATCTTTTGTTTTCGATAAAGTGTTTGGGGAAAAAAGATCTCTGATTTTTTAAAATTGATGCTTTTGTCCTAAAGCATTACAAACTGAGCCTAACAAATCTTTAAACCTCATGCATTCATCCATTTTGGCTTTGAGAAATATAAGAGTCATCCGCAAATAATAACTGGGATAAGGTAAGGCATCTAAAAACCCCCACTTTGATGAAAGGGTAAACTTTGAAGGGTAGTAAAACATATAGAATGGTGCTTAAGCAGCTAGGATAAGTATCTGATCTTCTTTCAATGATCACGTGTTTGAATATGCTTGCAGTAGTAATTGCGTAAACTATATGCTGTTGAGAAGAGGCTTAAAGTCAACTTGCACTTCAGTGGGACTGTTATAATGGGCTTGCCCTTCCTAGGATAAGTAGTTATGGCTCAAACCGAACATTTCGCAAAGACTGGGAACCCCTATGGTTATGCCCAAAGGGGGGTTGCTATACTAGTTGCCCCTTTCCACCTTTTTTGGTCAGCAAAAAAAGAAAAAAGGAACATATAGAATGGTGACTTGTAAGCATCCTATTTTTACCCACTCAAAAATCTCCGACCTGACTGGATTGGAGTTTGAAAGAGCCAGCTTGGGCTTGAATGTGTTATGATGTTTGAATTGGATTCGGTCTCTTGAGATTTCAAAAATCAACTCCAAAATCTTTTCAAATACTTCCATACTCTAACTTCAAAATGCTTTCAAAAAATTCTTTTAAACTTGTCTCGACTAAAATGGTTAGAGACTTAACATTTTCCAAAAAGTATTTTTAAAGTATTTTCAAAAACTCAGAACCCTAAAATATCCCTAACCTTTTATGGTTAGGGATTCTAAGGAAAGATAATACATTAAATACAACCTTCAAGGTTATCCATATTAAGGTTCCAAAACCTTAAGTGTTTTCAAAATTTCTTTTTAAAAATAATTTTCAAACATCACATTCTTGAAGCAACCCTAATCCTTCCATGGATAGGATTGTTCAAGTATAACTGCAATATTCAAGAAGGGTTCCATAATCCTAAAGTTAAACCAAAAGGGAACTCTTTAGCCCCTTTTCCAAACATGTTTTCAAAATTCATAGCCCAAAGGGAGTTTAATCCTTCAATAACTAACCTCTTCAAGGTTGTTAAACATTAAACAAGCCTTTCATAAGGTATCTAAAAAACTACTTTTAAAAGCTTCTCGAAGACAAGTTCACAAGAGCATTTCCAACCTAAACTCTACCTCCAACATTTTCAAAATAAGACCTCAAAATATTTTCAAAACACCCTTGAGTTATTTCAGAATATTTCTAAAACTCCCTTAAATTGTTTCAAAGCACTTCCAAAACTCCCTTGAATCGTTTCAAAACATTTCAAAACTCTCTTGAGTTAATTTTCAAAACCATTAAAATCATCTTCAAACCCAATTTCAAGAACACTTCAAACATCGCAAGTCCTATTTCAAAGGCATTTTTCTAAACTCTCAAGTTCTCTTTTTCCAAAGACCTCAAAGCATCTTCAAACCTTTCCAAAGACCTCAATGTGTCTTCAAAGCATTCCAAAGGCCCCAATGTAAGTCTTTTCTATCAAGCCCTTGCCCAAACTATGAATGACCAGAGTCTCACCTAATGAGATATGTAGACAGCCTAAAATGGTGCGGTCATAACCTTTATTTTAACTCAAGTTTCATTTTTAAAAGTTTCTATCAATTCAAGATTTCTATCTCAAATCCCTTCAAAACTTTCATATTTTCAACATCTTTTTCAAAACGCACATTATGCATCATTCATCCAAAAATTGATGACCAAACCTATTTTTCAAAACTCTAAAGTGGATATTAAGTGAATATTAGTAACCGATTATTCAAGTGAGTGAATTAAGGGTGATTAGACATATAGGTACCTGTAAGTGGGATTTTTGGAAAGGCGTAGCCGATCACTCAAACCAATATCAATGAGCGCCAACTTACTGCAAGAAGACAAAGAAGTTAGAATGGGTCGACCCTCTGTGGGTCAATCACACTCCGACGATTAAGTTAGCAAGCTTAACAGAGAATCAAATGAAATTGCAAACAGTGTATACTAGAATATCAAAATGTCCATACCTTGCTTCTTAAGGCTTCAGTGGTTATAGTGTAGTGCTCTCTGTTAAGCGTACTCCAGTAATCATGACCTATCTCGTAGGCTCAAGCTAGCTAGAGTTGGCTGATCGAACAGAAATTCACCTTTATCGCCATGCTTGAGTTCGACTAACCGGACGTAAGCCATGCGTTCACGTGGTGTGTCGCCTCCGCATTAAATGTTGAGACCTGAGTATTAAATACTCTGATATCATTCATGATTGCCCCAATACTTTGGGATGTATGAGTCTTGCAAATTGCGCTGCTATTCACTATATGGGCCTGACTTATAATGATGTCCGGACTACTTAATCGAAGTTGGGCTTGCCCTGGTGAATTAGACTGTCCTTAGCCTAAGGAAACTGTTTGATTTAAGTTGGGTCTGCCTTGGTGGATTGGGCCGGGGTTTATTTGACCCACAGTACCGAAAGGGTGGGGTAAGCTGATGATCTTAGGATGTTTTCCCTACACGTAACTAATCTCTGAACCTAGAATCACTATTTTCACAAGACCAAAATAGAGTTATTTTCAAAAATGGCTTAAATTCTTCCAAAGGTTGCTAAACAACCTGTTTTCTTAAAATCGTTCTCAAGAGGAAGTTTTTAAACATTTTTCAAAAACCTAAGTTTAGTCACCAGATTACACTCAGTTTTTACATGACCTAGCACATCTTTAATCATGTTAGGTGGCGACTTCAAATTTTTTTCAAAAGCTCTCATTTAAATCAATTTCAAATTCAAATCTAGTCGCACTTGTCCTTCTAGGAAGATGAATTCCAATGAGAGAGTACTGTATATTTTTTCACCATTCTCGAGTGCAGAAAAACCAGAGCGCGACATGACTGATGTAAATTTTAACACTAACCATTCTTGAAAGATGCCACACCTTCAAACCCTCTCCATACATGTCCAAAAGTGATGATTCCACAATAAACACAACAGATATTAGGGTTAGTTGCAATAATTTGCTCCTTGTCTCAATTTCGTCCTTATACTTTCAAATGCAATACATTAACCCTTGAATTTTTGAATTGGTTTATTAGACATTAGAGCCAATTAGAAAAATTTTAACATGAGATTCTCAAGTGATTGGGAACATGTCATTTGGGTATATTAAAACCTACATTTTACAAAATTGACTAGTTTTGTAAAAGATTCATAAGATTTGAACTCTAAACCTTAAATTTGATAAAGAGGTACCCAAATCACTAAAACAATTATTTTTAATCTTAAAATATGAGAAAATTATCTTATTAAATAGTTTTCAAGCTATGAGAAAGTCCCAGCACAATGTTATTGTCATCACTTATTTTTTAAGATTTTTCTCTGACACCGGAAGTTTTAATGATACTTGTACCTTGCAATCAATAAACAAATAAAAAATAAAATCATTCAATGAGAATCTTTAAAAAAATAGATGTAATCTTGTTAAATTAAAAAAAAAGTTATCATAAATGTAATAAAAAAGTTGTTACCACAAAATGCGAGTAACTGTTATTAAATTAAGAGTAACGGTAATTAGTACAAGTAATAATAACGGTCAGTCCACTGATAATTACTCTCACAGTATTGATACCATCACCTGTTCTCATATGGAAATTTGAGCGCCAAATGGTACTGGTGGATAAGACTTTTCCATCTTCTGTGGTGTTTCTTCGACTTTTCCAACAAGCTGCAAGTTTCTCTAATGGACTTCTAGTCCAAATCCACGACCAAGGGTTCAAAAGTCGTTTAGATGACAGAATTTGCGATGCGTTCAATAATTGGAGTTTTCCTAACTCTCCTTCTAGTTCGTTCACAATTTCTCCCAACCTCACCTTGTTCAAATGCCACAAAAGTTTTGAATTTCTTACACACACCCACGATAATTTCAAGGATCTTTACAACAACATCCACATGATCAACATTCCACTCCTGCTGATCTTCTATCTCACTGCTCAGTAATTCAGCTGCCCATCAAGTCACCAGACATGAATGCCAGTGATCCATTCAATGTATTAGCCGATACCTTCTTTCTCGAATTGCATGCCTGAGGATTGTCGAGAGTGTCATCAAAGAGGAGGCCAATGTCAGAATGACAGCCAAAAATTTCAATGTACCGCCAAGGAAGGTATTCTCACATCTAGAAATGACCTTCCGCTATGCCTTGTGTTATTTGTTTAGCAATTCAGAATCTTCAGTGCATACGGACTGATTTCTTATCTGGGAGGTTTAACCTTTTTTTGTTAAGATATAATTTAGAGTGTGAAAAGCGAAATACATTCATATAAACATTTATTATACCTGATTAACATTTGTTGCAGGAGGAACTGACTTTGGATTGTTCTAATCATTTGGCTATATATCTTGCAGGAAGCAATAGTAATTTGAAGATTAAAGTTGTAATAGGTAATTGATTTTGAAAACTCCAGATATTTTCATTAATCCATCAAATCAAGATTCAGAAAGAACTTTATTGGGCAGTTATTAGTGAATGGTTTGATAGTCTCTCACCCACCAGATGTAAAGAAAGCAATCTTCGATCACTTCACAATGGTGTTCTCTGAAGACTGTAATGTTAGGCCAACTTTGGATGGAGATCTCAGCAGGAAATTAAATTTGGTTGATCAAGCATCACTTGAAAGAGAATTTGAAGAATTGGAGTTTGGGAGGCCATCAAGAATTCTAATGGAGGAAAGGCTCCAGGCCCAGATGAATTTAAGATGTGCTTTTGGCAGCAATTTTGGAACATGACAAAGGGTGATATTATGAAATGCATGGTAGAGTTCAACCTCAATGGTAAGATCCCAAAAGGTATCAATTCATCATTTATCACTCTTCTCCCAAAGTCAGACTCTTCTGACTCTCTCTCCTGTTACAGACCTATATCTTTGGTTTCCTCCATTTATAAGATCATTTCTAAAACAGTATTAGCTAGATTGAAAAATGTAATGGATGAGTTGATTAGTGATAACCAAACTGCTTTTGTTAAAAATAGGCAAATTCTGGATGGTGTTTTGATTGCAAATGAGGTAATTGATAACTGGAAAAGGGGGAAGAAGAAAGGAATTGTGATTAAGATAGACGTTGAAAAGGCCTTTGATAATGTCAACTGGAAGTTTTTGCTTCAAATGTTGTCAAAAATGAATTTTCGGAACAAATGGTGCAAATGGATTGAGAAGTGCATATCAAGCTCTTGGGTGTCAGTTCTTGTAAATGGGTCACCTACTCAGGAGTTCAAGATGCAAAAGGGCCTTAGGCAAGGAGATCCCCTATCTCCTTTTCTCTTCATCCTAGCCACGGAAGGGTTAAATGTGTTAATTAAAAGAGCATTATCCCTAAACTTAATTACAGGTCACCCTTTGGGATCAGAGGCAAAGTACTTATCATCACACTTACAATTTGTGGATGACACACTATTCTTCTGTTAAGCTGATCTTGAAGAGATCAAGAACCTAAAAAGGATTCTGAGGAACTTTGAGTTATTATCTGGGCTTAGGATTAATTATTAGAAATCCTTGGTTAGTGGTGTTGGGGTAGAGGAATCTTTCCTGATCAAAGTTACAGAGGTCTTCAGCTGCAAAAAACAATGTCTTCCCATGAACTACCTCGGTTTATCACTTGGAATAAACCCGAGGAGAAGTAGCAGATGGTCTGGGGTTATCAGTAACATTAAAAGCAAGATAGCATTATGGAAAAGAAAGTATTTGTCTATAGGAGGTAGGCTTACCCTTATCAAATCCACTTTGTCTAACCTACCTCTGTATTATCTTTCTTTGTTTAGAGCACCTCTCAAGGTTTGCAACGAAATTGACAAGTATCAGAGGAGATTCTTGTGGGGAGACAATGAAGATAAAAAGGGGATTCATTGTTTTAAGTGGAGCAAAGTCACAGTAAGAAAAAGGGGTGGGGGGCTGGGCCTCACCCCCATAAGGGTTATGAACATGGGCCTTCCAGCAAAATGGTGGTGGAGATTTGCCACAAACAGAAAAGCATTGTAAAGGAAATATTTATGTCACAAGTACAAATGGGATGATTTTAGTTGGCAGGTTCCTGAGAATCCAGGGGTGGATGTATCAAATATCATGAAGGATATCATTATGACCAATGCGGATCAAGCACCTTTCAAAGACAAACTGTTGTCCAACCTATGTATTAGAATTGGAAAGGGAAGTTTAATTTCTTTTTGGAAGGAACCTTGATGTGAAGGTCATAGGTTATGTGATTCTTTCCCTAGATTGTTTCTACTCTCATTACAAAAATCTTCAAAGGTGGCAAACCTCAGGGACTCATCTGGGACATGGAACCTATTATTCAAAAGAAGTTTGCTTAGTTGGGAAGTGGATAATCTTGATAAGTTGAAGGCTCTCTTAAACAGGGTGCACATAAAGGAAAATAGCATGGACTTAATCTCTTGGAGGGCGTGAAAGGATGGTCTCTTCATGGTAAATTTTTTCAATAATATCTGTCAGGAATCTAATGATCAGTTCAGCTTCAACCTTTCTTGGATTTGGAAGTCCTGGGCTCCTCCCAAATTTCACCTCTTCTGTTGGTTGGTAATGCACAAAAGCATCAAAACTCGTGTTTTTCTAAGACACAGGAAAATCATTCCCCAGAGTGTTAGCTTATTCTGTGAAATGTGCAAGGAAGAGCTAGAAGATTGTGATCATTTACTACTACGGTGCAAATCAGCCTGGTATGTTTGGAGTAATATCCTCAATTGGTGGGGTGTTTTCTGGGTTTCTCCAAGGAATTTGGAACAACACTCATCATGGTGGAAGGAGCAGAAATTCAGTGCACTTGGAAAGCTCATCTGGGACTCCTTATTCCAAGCTATTCTCTAGAACATTTGGCATGAAAGAAATGAAGTCATCTTTAATGGTAAGCTATCCAAATGGGAGGACATTGTTGAAGGTACCATATTGCAGGTTCTTGAATGGGTGCAAGCATATACAAGGGCCGGATCTATAACATGTTTTAATTTTTTCCACTCTATCGAGGGGGTTAAATCTTTTGATCCCAGCTTGATTAAAAACTAATCTTTCTAGGTGTTTTCTTTTTCTTTTCTTTTCTTTTTTTTTTGTTTTCTTTTCGGTTGTTTGCTGTATCTTGGTCATGATCTGTGGAAACTTGTATAGCCTTTGTGGCTTGATTTTTCCTCTGTATCTTCCCCTTTGGCTTATTAATCCATTCTATTGTTCCCAAAAAGAAAAAACTAATCCTAGTGTTATTTCTCCCACATTCTTTTGAGGATGAGTTTAAATACTTCTAATGTATGTATTTGCATATATTTGTGTGATAACTGAAAGTGACACCACTATGTACCCCTCATGATTTTTGTCTAAATTCAAAAATAGCAGATATGTCTGACTTCATTTCTTGTACCCTTTAACTTCATCATCTTATGCACTTGATCACAGGCATTGCAGCGATGGGAATGGCTATCACAATAACCCTATTTTGCCACTTCATTAGGAAATGCTTATCAAATAAATTTCCAATATTTGGGAAGTTAGTAACTGAGGATAATCAAAATGTTGAGACCTTTTTGAAGAACTTCGGGTCCCTTGCCCCAAAAAGATATAGCTATTCAGAGGTTAAGAAAATCACCAACTCTTTCAAAGACAAACTCGAACAAGGAGGCTTTGGCAATGTGTGCAAAGGAAAGTTACCCAATGGCCACCTAATGGCAGTGAAGGTTTTTAAAGAATCAAAAGGCAATGGAAGAGAATTTGTTAATAAGGTTGCGAGTATTAGCCGGACATCTCATGTTAACATCGTCACTCTTCTAGGTTTTTTCTTTGAGGGCCACAAAAGAGCTCTTAAGAAGTTCATATATGAGATAAGTTCTTCCACAGAATGTCAATTCAGGTGGGAAACATTATACAAAGTTGCAGTTGGCGTTGCTCGAGGATTAGAGTACTTACATCTTGGTTGTAGGACACGAATTTTGCACTTTGATATAAAGCATCATAAAATTCTTCTAGATGAAGATTTCTACCCCAAGATCTCTAATATTGGCCTTGCTAAATTATGTCTTAAGAAAGAGAGTATCATATCGATGTTGGGAACAAGAGGGACTACGGGTTACATTGCTACTGAAGTATTTTCTAGAAACTACGGAGGAGTCTCATACAAGTCAGATGATTGTAGCTATGGAATGATGATTTTGGAAATGGTTGGAGGGAGAAAGAACATTGATGTAGGAGTTGATCATACGAGTGAAATATATTTTCCACATTGGATATATAGTTGTCTTGAACCGGATGAGGCAATTGGACTACATGGCATTACAAATGAAGAGGAAAATGAAAGATCAAGGAAGATGATAATAGTTGGCTTGTGGTGCATACAAACCAATCCCTCAAACAGGCCATCAACGAGTAGGGTGGTGGAAATGTTAGAAGGAAGCCTAGAGTCCTTGCAAATACCACCCAAGCCATTCTCGTCTTCTCCTCCAAAAGCTTCTACGGATTCTACAACCACATAGACCAAATAAACCTTGTGCTTCTCTGATTATAATTTGATGCAGTCATTCTTGAAAAGCTGGAAGTCTAATTCCGTTTGTTGTTCTAAAGTGAGCTATCTCTCTATACGCATCATAGTACATTGCAGCATTTAAAATAATTTTGTTATTATTATTATTATTATTATTTGTTTTTCCATAAGGGTATTTGGTGTCTTAACTTCTGCTGTGTATTTGTT
Organism: Euryodendron excelsum; assembly: GCA_033060915.1. NCBI lineage: Eukaryota > Viridiplantae > Streptophyta > Magnoliopsida > Ericales > Pentaphylacaceae > Euryodendron > Euryodendron excelsum. Next base: position 12,989,939 of record CM065388.1, on the reverse strand, counting down.
AAACTTGGAACTCCAAAAGTAGTTTAAAAAAAGAAGTAATTTGTTAATATCTAGGACTATTTCCTTCACGGAGTGAATCAAATAATGAAGGTGGGATTCGAAATGATCAGTTTCTGAGATCACTAACAAGGAGACTATATCTGACATCTAATATTCCAAAATCTATTCTTGTCATTTGTAATTTTTAGTTTTTTTTCAGTGGGGGTGATAAGACTCTTTTCATGTTTTTTTTTAGGTAAAACAAGGTAATCTACCTACTCCTTGAACCTTTATGATAGTTTTACATCAGATACTTCATGAGAGTTCATATTGTAATGAGTCTAAGTATGCCTAGGTTAGGTTCCTTAGTGGAGTGTTTCTTGGGGTCAAGTCACCCACGCACTTCGTCACATTGAAGACAGCTGTCTGCCTAGATAATTTAATACCTTACTCAAAGTTGGTGGACTGGATGTGTTGTCAGCCTCCAATAGTTTATGTGCTAGGGGTGGATCCGAAGGGCCCTACCTTGGTCTAGTTCTCCTTGTCATAAAAATAAATAAATAAATAAAAAGAGCTTGAGGATGCCAATATATAAGGACGGCAATTGGACCTGGAAAAAGTAAACCTTTAATTGGTCAATATCAATCATTCTAAATGTAGTTTATTATAGAGTAACATTCTCATGCCTTATTTATAGAAATAAAATAATTCCATATTGGTGGAAATCTGTTGATTACCAAAAAAAATTTATGTTATTGCCTTTTATCTTTCATTGCCCAATGTCTTTAAAAAAATAAATCATTTTATAGGTTTTCTATTGAAAGTTGAAATCCAATTTGTGAGATTTCTTATAAAGTGTAAAAAAAAATGTTTCAATTGAGTTCCAAGCTAGCTATTGCTTGACGAAATACAAGAATCAAACAATAAACATGAGACAAATAGAATAATGTTCCAACAAGCTATTGATAACAGATGCTAAATTTACTCTATCGCGCCCCAATTTTTAACCAAGTCTTATTTGGCTCGGGAAAACGCACGGTATTCTATCATTAGAACTCATCCTTCTAGAAGGACGAGTCTGATTAGGTTTGAACTTGAAATTGATTTGATTAAGGGCTCTTTTGAAAAAACAGGAGTCGCCACCTAACTTAATTAAGGCGAGTTAGGTCATCTAAAACTATGTATAATCTAGAGATTACGCTTAGGGTTTTTGAAAAGGTTTTGGAAAACTTCCTCAAAAAAGAGTTTTTAAGAAAATAGGTTGTTTGGCAACCTTTGAAAAATTTTAAGCCCTTTTTTGAAAATAACTCCATTTTGATCTTTCGAAAATAGAAATCTATGGTTCGGGAGTTGGTCAAGTGTAGAGAAGATATCCTAAGATCATTACCCCACCCTACCCTGCCCTTTTAGTACCTACATGTCTAATCACCCTTTGTTCACTCACTAGAATAACCGGTTACCATTATCCACTTAATATCCATTTTAGAGTTTTGAAAATGAGATTTTGTCATCACTTTTTTGGATGAATGTTGCATGATGCATGTTATTAAAAAGATGTTTGAAAATATGGGGGGTCTTGAAAGGATTTGAAATAGAAATCTTGAATCGATAAAAACTTTTAAAAAGGGGACTTGAGTTGAAATAAAAGTTATGACCGCACCATTTAAGGTTACCTACATATCTCATTTGACGAGAATTAGGTCATTCATAGTTCGAGTAAGGGCTCGATAGAAAAGAGGCACATTGGGGCCTTTAAAAGTTTTGAAGTCACTTTGAGGTATTTGGAAGGTTTGAAAACACTTTGAAGTCTTTGGAAGGTTTGAAGACACTTTATGATCAGTGAGAAAAGAGAACTTAAGAATTTTGATTTGAAATCGGATGTTGGAGTGCTTTTGGAATAGAACTTAAAGGTTTTTGAAAGTACTCTTAACATGAGATTTTGAAGTGTTTTGAAATATTTTTGAACATTACTCAAGAGAGCTTTGAAAGTTTTAAAAATTTGATTATGGACTTGAAAATTGAATTTACAGTCACGAGAGCTCCTATGAACTTGTCTTGAAATGATTTTGAAAGTAGTCTTTGAACACCTTATGAAAGGTATTTTTAATGTTTCATTTGCCTTTGAGAGGTTAATCATTGAAGAATTAAACTCCTTTATAGTAATGAGTTTTGAAGACATGTTTAAGAAAGGGGATTGAGACTTCCCTTTAGTTCTTTAAAACTTTGGGGTTATAGAACCCTTCTTGAATGTCTCACTGACACTTGACCAAGGGATGCTTCAAAATATGATGTTTGAAATCTTAAAAGAGTGGGATGGTTTTTTAGTCGAAGGGTTTTTTGAAAAGGGGTCTTTGAATTGGCACATTGAAGCTTACTCACCTAGGTTAGGTTGACCTATGGTTAACTAACTCGGGTTAGGTTAACCTAGGGTTAAGGTGACATAGGGTTAACTAAGGTTGACGTGACCTAGGGTTAACTAATTAAGGTTAGGTTAACCTAGGGTTAAGGTGATCTAGGGTTAACTAACTAAGGTTAGGTTAACCTAGGTTTAGGATGACCTAGGATTAACTAACTGAGGTTAGGTTAACCTAGGTTTTGGTTGACCAAGGGTTAACTAACCAAGGTTGGGTTAACCTAGGGTTAAGGTGACTTAGGGTTAACTAACTAAGGTTGAGTTAACCTAGGGTTTGGTTGACCTAGAGTCAAGTTAACCTAGGGTTGAAGGGTGGTTTTAGAAAATGGTTTTAGACTAGGGTTTTGACACAGTGGTTTAGGAAAGGTGGTTTTATGCATGAAACTCGAAAGTATGTTTTGAAAACCATTTTTTGAAAGCCACTCAAATGAGTGTTGGGGTACTATGGTTGATATTTGGAAACCACTCAAGAGAGGGTTGCTTTGGAATCATTTCACCCACAAACTCAAGAGAGCAAAACTTGTGAAAATCAACATTGAATAGATAATTTTGAAGACTTGAAAATTAAAGAGAATGATCCTTTGAAAGTTAGTTTTGGAAAGGGGGTTTTGAAAAACCACTTTTAATAAGTTGAAGACCACTCTAAAGAATAAGAGTTCATATAGTTGATTTGATAGAAATCACTCCAACGAGGACTCCATGGGACCATTCCAACCACAATATTCAAAAGAGCAAAACTTCTAAAAATCAATGTGAAAATAATGATTTAGAAAAATCATTTTTATGCAAGTTAAAGAGAATGCAATTTTGATAACCTTTTTTGAAGGGAATTGTTTTGAAAACCATTTTAAAGATAATAGAGCCAACTCTAATGAACTATGTTCATATGGTTAAGATAATGGGAAGACCACTCAAGAGAGGGTTCCAAGGGACCATTTCAACCACAAAGTTCAACAAAGTAAAATCCTTATAAATCAACATAGAAGAAGAGGGTTTGAAAGCCATTTTAGTACAACTTTAAAAAGCAATGAAATGTAAGGTTGCAAAATAAAGTCAAGGGACTTGAAGAGGGTTTTCTAAGGTGTAGAAATTGGGGTTTAACCTAGGCTTCAAGGAACCAACTCTAGCACCATTTTTTGGGGAATCTTTTGAATATAGAGATAGTGAGAGTTTTGAAAAAATGATTGTGAACATGAAAACAAAGCCAAGCATGCAAAACATGAACAAGATAATTATATGCAAAGGGGTCATGAAATCATACAAGGCTAGAGGCTTTATCACATAACAAGGTGCTCTAAGGCCATACCATCTTAAAGTAAGTTTGTGAGAAATTCTCTACACGGCTGCTCTCACAAACTTTCTTCGAGGCATGAACAAAGAGCTTCCTTGTTTCAACCATGCAACAAAGGGGGGGTATAAGATGGGGGTTAAAATAGAGAATAGCCTAAGTAGGGTAGGAGGCAGAAGAAAGGAGTGGAAATTGCATAAATGTAAAGAGAATACTACCTTTTGCCCTCAAACACTTTCAAACGTCCACGGATACCTTGACTTGAGCTTAAATAGCCTTGAAAGGGCTTAAAGGGCTGGAATGAGGTCTTCTATGGCATTGAAGGCTATATAGGTATATTGTATAGGTTAAGGGGAGATGGAATCTAGCCTAAGTGCTTGAAGTGTAGGATGTATATAGGAATTTGAGATTCTAGAGCAGTTTTAGCATAGTTTTGCTATCAATTTCGGTTCTGGAATATGCAAAGGGGGAGGCCTATATTTGTAGGCAAAGTTGGAAAGGACTAGCGCATACAGTACATGCACCTAGGCAAAATTTACGCTAGCACATATGCTACATGCGCCAGTACTGTTCCACTGGCAGAATGACACGTGGCACACATTGTACTAGCTAAATCTTAAAAGCTAAGCGAAGTTTAATCGATCTGATCAAAATCTAGGCGCATGTAGCATACGCTCCACCTCTGGGAATGTCCATTTAAACTTTGTCTTGATAATTGTGCAAATCAAAAAAGATTTGGGAAAATCGGTTGTGTTCATGGTGTTTTTCTAACGCTTCTCAATAACTTTGAATTTTTAACAAACTTGAAAGGTGTTCGGAAGAGTGAGATATTATCTTGAAAAGCGTGCACAAAAATATATTTTTGCAGAGCGTTTGTGATATGCTATGTTAGTGTTCAAAAGTAGCCATTTATAGGCCATGTGATTGGGACCTTCGAGAAGCGATCTCTTCAATCAGACCGTACCGATGGAAAGTGCTATGAAAATACTTTCAGGAATTTCCTAATTTATGCATTTCTCAAAATATTTGACGGTGCGTTATAATAAGAAAATTGGAGAACAAGTCAACCTTGGCGGAGCGTCTGTGAGACGCTTTAGGGGTTACTGAAAGTGGTAGTTTTCAAGCCATGCGATGAGAGGTTTCAAGAAGCGATCTATCCGCTCGAGCCGTATCGGTGGAAAGAGTTATGGATGAGTTTTTGGGAATTCCCTGGTTCACGCATTTCTCAAGTCATTTGTGAGTACGTTATAACTAAGGAATCGGGAGAAAAGATAACCCTGGCGGAGCGTCTGTGAGACACTCCAAGAGGACTTCCGTTGAGTTAGGAGTGTTTAGAGTTGTGAGGTTCTCTTAGGTTAAACAGGGGTGTATGATGAGAACCGTCGTTCAATAGCCGTGGCCGGTGTAGTTTCGAGGAGCGTTCGGGCCACCAAGGGTAAAATGGTCATTTTGACCAAGCATAGTCAAAAAGGGTCAGGATGGATTGAAATGACGTTTTAAGCATGCCAAATTGTTCAGGGACTGTCCTGAAGATGTCTTTGTTTTTTGGTGGGATTCGTATTGTGTTGAGGCATCCAGGGGCAAAACAAAAATTTTGACCGGAGTTGACCGAAATGGGACCTAAAATCGATAGGACGGCGTGTTAAGTATGCCTAACTGTTTAGGAACACTTTGAAAAGGTGGACATACCGTCTTGAGGGATTTTAAACTTTTTCAAGACGTGTCTGGAGACCCAAGAGGCAGGTTTGGTCATTTTTCACCGAATTGGGCTAGCAGGCGCCGGTGTTGACCTACGTGTTAGTTCCCGAGACAGCCCGGTTTTAAAAAGCTACATGCACGGTTGTCGCGCCCAGAGTTTTTCACGCTCGAGGAATACACACACAAGCGGAAAAAATACTGTACTCTCTCGTTAGAACTCACCCTCCTAAAAAAATGAGTGCAACTAAGTTAGGATTGAAAATTGATTTTGAATAAAGGGCTTTTAGAAAAAGATTTGGAGTTGCCACCTAACTTGATTAAGGTGAGTTAAGTAACCTAAAAACTAAGAATAATCCGAAGACTACACTTAGGGTTTTTGAAAAACAATTTTGAAAATATCTCCTCAAGAGAGGGCTTTTAAGAAAACAGGTTGTTTAACAACCTTTAGAAAACATTTAGCCCTTTTTGAAAAATAACTCCATTTTTGGTCTTTGAAATCAATGATCTAGGTTTGGAGGTTAGTTACGTGTAGAGAAGACGCACTAAGCCATCACCCTATCCCGCCTTTTCGGTACCTATGTGTCAATCTACCCTAGATTCACCTATGAGATTCTTCAACTAACTAATGCTCAATCCTATCCACTTCGAAAAACGATATTTGAAAAGAAACTAACATGATGCATGATATGCAAGTGCAAGAAAAGAGAATTGAAAAATAAATTTGAAAAGAGATTTGATTTGAAATTGATTTGATTTCAAAAGAGATTTGAAATATAGATTTGAACTTGGAATTGAAAAGAGATTTGAAAAGAGTTATGGAATTGGAAGCTTGAAAAATGTTATAGAATTAGAGATTGGAAAGAAATTGTAGAAATAGAAATTGAAAGATGTTGTGGAATTTGAGATTTGAAAAAGGTTGTGACCACACCCGTGAGGGTTGCCTACGTATCCTTTTGGAAGAATCAGGTCAGTCGTAGTTCGGACAAGAGTCCTATTGAAAATAGAAGGTTGGATTGGAAGAAAGAGATTGAATTGGAAATTGGATTGGAAGATTGAGAGATTGAACTTAGAATAGAAAATTGAAAATTGAAATTTAGAATTTTGGAATTCAAGAGATTAGATTTTGATTTGAAACGGTAGAATTTGGAAGAAAGATTTAGACTTGTTTTAAAAAGATGAAGGTTTAAAAAACCTTGACTTAGGAAAGAGACTTAGGAAAGATTTGACTCGACTTGGAAGGTTTAGGAGATTAGGAAAGATTGGATTTAGGAAATGTTTGAATTAGGAAAGGTTTCAAATTAGGAAAGTGTCATTTTAAGAAAGTTTCGATTTGGAAAGTTCCGCTTTAGGAAAGTTTTCGAATTAGGAAAGTTTCAACTTAAGAAAGTTTTGAATTTTGAATGTTTTGAAATAGGAAAGGTTTGAAAATTGGAAAGTTTAGAAAACAAGGAAGTTTTGAAAATAAGAAAGTTTTGAGTTTAGAAAGTTTTAAAATTTGGAAATATTTGAAATTTAGAAAGTTTAAGATTTAGAAGATCTTGAGATTAAGAAAGGCTTGAGTTTAGGAAAGGTTTGAAAACTTAAGTTGAAAAGCTAAGATTTGAAAAGGGGTAGAGTTAGGAAAGATGTGGAAGTTTAATATTTAAGGAAAGATTTGAAAGTTTTAGGAAACTTATGGTTTGGAAGGGTAGGAAATTAGGAGAGAGTTGAATTAAGAAAGATTTAGATTTTGAGTTTTAAAATTTAGGAAAGATTTTATGTTCAAGTTAAGATTTAGGAAAGTACAAGATTAGGAAAGAGTTGGATTAGGAAGGGATTGGATTTTGTTCCTAAAAGAGAAGGTTTGATTTTGTTTCCAAAAACGAAAGATTGGATCTAGTTTCCTAAAGAGAAGATTGGATTTGGGCAAGGATTTGAAAAGGGAAGTTTTAGAAACCCTAGATTTGGAAAGCTATAGTTTTGACATAGAAAAGAGGTTTTTGGAAACCTAATTTTGACGTAGAAAACGGGAGCTTTTGGAAACCTAGGTTTGGGGCAAGATTGAAAATCATGTTTTTGGAAAGAAAATTAGCGTTTCCTAATTGTGGGTTCTAGGGCTTGACTTGGGCTCTAAGAAAAGAGTTTTTGGAAAGTACGTTTTTGGAAACAAGTTTTTTGAAGGAAATCCTAGAGAGGAGTTTCTAAAAGGAAGATTTTAGGAAGAGTTCTTAGAAAGATTTTTGGTAAAAAATTGTTGGAGAGAGTTTTTGAAAAGATTTTTAGGAAGCGTTTTTAGAAAGTGGACTTTGGGGAGAGTATTTTGGAAAGGAGTTAAAAAAGTGAGTTTTGAAAAATAGATTTTTGGAAAAAGTTTTTGAAAACAACTTTCGAAAGGAGAGTTTTAGGAAAGTATATTGAAAAAGAGATTTTTAGGAAGAGATTTTCGAAAAGAGAGCTTTTTGGAAAGTATAAAAACGTCTCACTTTCATGAAGCGATTCTAACCATAAGAAGGCTAGAACCAATTTAAGAAAGTGGTTTTGAAAACAACAAGGGTTGAAAATATGGACCATGTTGGTCACTTTAAATATAACACTTTCCTAAAGCAATCCTAGCCATGGAAAAGCTAGAATCACCCTAGGATTGTGATTTTGAAAACAAGTTTTGAAAAGGAGATTTTGATGCAATTTTGAAAACAAGTTTAATGCAAATTTTGAAAACGAGTTTGAAAATGATTTTTTGGAAGATGCAAGATCATGATATGCACAATGCAAGCTTGGAGTTGTGAACATACAAGGTTAAGATTTCACCACATAATCAAGGGGGCCGAACCCATGTGGTCTCTGGTTAGCCTAAAGGAAAGCCCCTGACACAGTGACCCTCCGATAGTCTAATCCTACACTTAGACCGGGAGTCCCCTTGTTTCAAGCATGCAAAGAAAGGGGGGGGGGGGAAAGAGATGGGGGATTAAAATAGAGAAAACCTAAGTGGGTTAGGAGAGAGAAGAGAGAGGGGGAAGTGCGGAAATTTAAAGAGAAAGCCTACCGTATGTCTTGTTTATTTTGCGCGCCTTGCTTGTCTTCAGTCTTTGTCTTGATCTTCGTCTTCAATCCTTAAGAGTTGTCTTCAATCTTCAAACTTCAGATTGCAGCTCTTCAAGTCTTCAAGGAGGGTTGGAGGCTAGTGTATAAGTGTATGAGGGTGTGTATGAGTGTATATGAGGCTAGGGTTTAATGTATGGTGGCTAGGGTTTGGAAAACCTAGGGAGGCTAGGGTTTAGGGATTGTTCGAGCTCTGTATATCGAATATTGGTGTTTTTAGACTGAGTTTGCAGACCTCCTTCATGCTGGAAGAGGCTCTGTATTTATAAATAGAGGAATACACTGGGGCCTGTTGCAGTGGCACCAGGTCAAACATTACACTAGAGCCACTAGGAGTGGCGCTAGGCCATTTTTTGGCTTGGCACCACTACTAGTGGCACCAGCCATTTAGGAAATATTTAAAGTCGGTAAGCAACGTATCTTTGACTAGATTTGGGCGCCTGTACTAGTGACTACCATGTAATTTTTAGCCTAGCTTCACTAGGAGTGACTCTAGAAAGTCCGAAAATAATTTAAGGGACCGGGAATGGCCCAAAAGGCTGGAAAAGTGCAGGAACACTTAGAATAGTGTCCCGAAGGTATTTGACTTGAAAAATGAGGATAGGATGTGTCGGAAGGGTTGACCGGGCCTTTAGCGGCAAAACAGTCCATCAGGCCAGAAAGCGACCAGGACGAACTCAGACTGTCCCGGAAGAAGATTCGAGATTTGGAAACATTATTCAGAATGTTCCCAAAGGTTGCCGGTTTGATTCCCAGAGCCGGTGTGGTCGAAAAAGGTGACCGGCCCACCAGGGGCAAAATGGTCATTTCGCACCGAGTTTGCCGGAACTGACTCGGAATGATCCGAAAGGATAAAAAAAGGTTGAGGACACTATAAAAAGCATTCTCGGGAAGTTACCGGTTTGATACCCAGAGCCGGCGTGGCTAGAAAAAAGCGACCAGCCTACCAGGGGCAAAACTGTCATTTTGTACAGGGTTTACCGGAATTGGCTCGGAATGATCCAGGAAGGTAGAAGAAAGTTAAGAATACTATAAGAAGTAATCTCAGAAGGTTACCGGTTTGACACCTAGAGCCGATGTGGTTCCCGGGGCGTTTGGATGCCTAGGGGCAGAATGGTCATCTTGACCGGAAAGTCTCGGAAAAGGCTCAAGGGCAGTTTGGTCATTTTTCACCGAAGTGAGCTAACAGGCACTGGTGTTGACCTGGGTTTTGAGTATTTTCGCCACTCTAACGGCAGTCGTCGTGACACATGGGTTTGTTGGCAATTCCCTACATCGACCTGTTTACGAGTATTTCCGCTACTCTGACGATTGTGATGTTTGTGAGTATTTCTGCTACTTTAACGGTTCGCGATCATTCCCGAGACTGCCTAATCTTGGGAAGCTGCGAAAGGGGACTTACCGCCAGAGAAGTCAACTTTCTCGGAAGGCGTGCCTAAACAGATATTTCTGCATTGGCAGGCTAGCGGGCGCCAAAGGTGGAGCGTTTTACCATTTAGGGGACTTGGGGTCCCGTCTCAGTCGACAGGTTTAAAGGGACTTACCGTTTCAAAGAGGTTTTCTTCGAAAAACGTGTCGGACTGTCTCGAGGAATAAACTGTCTCTCGAAAGGGATTGAAAAGGGGTCTTATCGTCTTCGGAAAGACGTGCCTAATTTGAAACCGTCTCGAGGAATAAACTGTCTCGAGAGGGGGATTGGAATTGGAAAGGGGTCTTATCATCTTTGAAAAGACGTGCCTAATTTGGAACCGTCTCGAGGGATAAACTGTCCTAAAAGAGGGATTGGAAAGGGGTCTTATCGTCTTCGGAAAGACGTGCCTGATTGGAGTAAATTTACCGTCTCAAGGAATCAACTGTCTCGAGAGAGGGGTTGGAGTTGGAATTGGAGAGAACAATGCCCCTAAGGGCATTTTGGTCATTTTGCCTCTATTTGGGACTGGTGGGCCCGCGAAGCGATGGACAGACGAGATTTGGACTTAAAAAGTTGGTTTCGGTTGGAATATGCCCACAATGACTTGAACACAAGTCTGGATGGAGTGTAGACTGCCAAGCGGTCAAAAATGAGGTACTTACAACGGTGTTGGTCCCCTAAGACTGCCCGGTCTCAAAGAGCTACCTGTAGGGTAGTGTTGATTTCTGAGAATGCTTGATCTCATAAAGCTACCTGTGAGGGTGGTGTTGGTTCCCAAGAACGCCTAGTCTTGGAGAACTACCAAATGACGGACATTCTACATTGGCAGGCTAGCAGGTGCCAGAAGTGAACCGTCTGAAATTTGATAAGGTGTTAGTCCCCGAGATCGCCCAATCTCAAGGAGCTACCTGGATGGCGTTAGTTCTCAAGACCGGTCGGTCTCAGAAAGCTACTTGAAATGCCTATGGGCAATATAGTCTTTTCAGCTTCAATTGGGCCTTATGAGTCCAAGAAGCGACCAGTTGACTGGATTCAAATTTAAAAGAGCCGTCTTGGACTTGTATGTGCTGTGATGTTTGGAAACTGAATCCGGTCAAGCCGGAAATTGCCGAGCAAGCAAAAATGGGGTGCTTACACACTCGTAATAGGCTTCATTAAATTAATTTAGTACTGATGGCATTAGAGGCATTTTGTGAGACCATGGTCCTTTAGATCAGTTATAGAAGCAATCCAAAGAAAACCTTAATATGAAATCTATAATAGAAAAAAATTTCATTATTAATTTTTTCATTGATAGTATACAACCAAAAAAAAAAAAGAGCAAGGAAGGAGAGAGAAGGAAATGCCAATTAGAGAGAAATTTCTTTTTTTATTATTTAAGGAACATTTTCTTTTTAACTATGTAAAATAGCATAACAATTATTAATATTCATGCTCTATTGTAGTCATGTGAGATAATGACCACCTTACAAAAAGTGTGGATGCACACGTTGTCCAATGATATACTTACTTACCAATTAACTTCACAACTTATTTTAGATGATCTAGACTCATGAATACATGGGTTAGGCGGAGTATATGGAGAAAAAAACAAAATTCGATACGGGTTTGGAACGTAGTAGTGTTTAAGTTACCTCACTCCGATTTTCTTATTCTTGAGATTTAGGCTATTTCTTTTTTAATTTTATATTGTATTAATGTCTATATAATTTGCATTATTTTTTACTTTTAGATATTTATTTTTATTTTAAAATTTTACACGGGTTAAATCTGTTTCAACCCGAATCCCAATTAAATTAAGTAAGATGGGAGCCGAATGTAAAAGTTCAATCCGTTACGAATTTAAAACAAAGTATGAGGTAAATTTTTTTTATTAAACTAGGAACATAATAAAATTTAACCTAACTTGAACCGAATATGCTGTTGTCATCCCTTCCAATATGTATCTCTGTGCGTCGGGATGCTATAGTCAATGTAACGGGGACAGAAGTCCACACATCAAGTCATTGTTTCCATTTTAGGTGACATAATGGTAGACTAAAGGCCCTTCACAGGCTGTGCCGTGTTCAATGCCAAGACTAAAGGAACTTTCGTCTAGGGTAAATAATCATTTACTCTCTCCATTGTTGTTTAAGATTTTAATATTATTTTTAAATTTTAATATTATTTATTTAAATCCTCTAATTTTTTTAAAATAGTGAATGTGGTCAAAATTTTTAAAATAAGTACAAAAATTAAATATGAATTATGCTTTGGCCTTCTAAATTATAATTTAATATTACTTTACTCTCATTCAACTAAATATAATTACATTTGTACCATCATGAAATTTGAAATTAGAATTTGTGATTGTTTTCCCCTATTTTTCTTATTTTTTGTATTTAAATTACTGTATAAGTTTTCTTAGGTTTCCTTAAAAATGTTTCCTTTCACATAAGCCGGTTGTCATGCCACGTTGTTTCACCACCTACCCAACCAAAAAAAAAAAAAATTACCACAAATATGATTTGTAAATACTACAATTTGATCACATTTTGTGATATCTATTAGTACGTTGAGCAATAATTAACAATAATCAATCTAAGTAAAAACAGTCCAAGTGGTAACTACTCTCGCAGTACCGGTACCATTATGATACCATTGTTATATATTTTTCATACGTATAGTTTGGAATGTTCAAGTTGTGTGTGGGTTTTGTGTGTAGGAGCTTGTTCCACATAAAAAATTTATAAGACTTTCCTTTTGTTTATAAGGCTTTGCACAGTTCACTATTGTAACTTAAAATTGAGGTGTTTTAGGTGATAATTCTGTGGTCACACACACACATGCGTACATGTCTCATGTGGTGCTTTAGTAGCGCACTTGGTGCGTGCGTGTGTGATTAAATCATATGACAGTAATTAATTTATTTTTTGAATTTTGAAATTTAAATATTCCAACAGTCATAACTGTTTAATTTCAACTAATAGACATGACTTTTCTGAAAAGGTATTTGCACACCCATTGGAGTCTATAAAAGACTATTCATTATTTTCTATTTCTTAGTTTGAAGTCTGAATATAATTTTCGTTTTACAAGAAGTTCTAAAGGAAGTCTTAAAAAAGTGCTATCTGAAAAGATTTTAGTGCATTTTGTTATATTCTGAAAATGATTTATCTACAACCATATAGTAATATAGTAGAGACAAATATCACTTTAAAAAAAAGTGTCTATTGATATGCTGCAAAGCCACAAGTTTTCGAAATTCATATTATTATTCCTAACAACCATAATCGTTCCCGTTTGTCATACGGAAATTTGAGCGCCAAATGCACGGCTACGGGTGGATAAGACTTTTCCACGTTTTTGTGCTGTTTCTTCGACGTTTCCAACAAGCTGCAAGTTTCTCTAACGGACTTTTACGTGCATTCTTTTGATTTGGATCATTGAGAGGGAGGTTTTTGTGCAGCAAAGAAAAGAAAAAGAGAGTGAGCCTTGGAAGAGTCAACAAATCAAGTCTTTCTTTCTAGAGCTGGGTCAATAAGGAAGGTGAGCAGGAACCTCCACCACTGGAGTCTTTGCCCAATCGACTAACCAGTCCAATCAATAGACACGGCCACTTGGGATCTTTCTTTTGGGCTACTTCTGCTAGTCCGTTTACACATATATATATATATATATATAACAAAGTCTTCCGAGTCAACCGCCCTGCTGAGCAGACTAACATCATTGGAAAAATATTGTGAATAATCAGAAGTAAAAGTGGACATTAAGAGACCCCCCTGTTTTAAGGGAGAGCATTTCAATCCCTCTTTGTTATTGCTTTTTGCCACTGTGGTGGCTGTTTTGGCTTGTTTAATTCGAGAATTTCGATTTCTCGAATGGCTGTTTCCTTCTATATTACTTTCTTTATTCTCTTTCATCTGGTTCTTCTTCACTCGGTTTCGGCTCGAGAAGAGAACAATATCCAAAATAGCTGTCCGAAATCCTTCCAGTGCAGAGGACTCGAACCGATGAGCTTTCCTCTGTCCAATTCCACGTATTCCCAATGCGGGTTGTGTACGGTAACTTGTGATGGATATGAGCCCCATCCGCGAATCCAATTGGGAATTAGCGAAGGACCACGGTACGAGGTAATAGGAATCGCATCTCAGGCTGATAGCATCCGAGTCCAAATCCATGACCAAGAGCTCAAAAGTCGTATAAATGAAAGAAGTTGCCATGCGTTCAATAATTTGAGTTTTCCTAACTCTCCTTCTATTTCGTTCACAATTTCTCCCAACCTCACCTTGTTCAAATGCCACAAAAGTTTTAAATTTAGTACACACACCCACGATAATTTCAAGGATCTTTACAATTACACAATCTGCGATGAACACAATTTGTACTACAAATATCCAGATCATCAACATTCCATTCCTCCTCCTGATTTTCTATCTCACGGCTCAGTAATTCAGCTGCCCGTGAATTTACCAGAGCACATGAATCATAATGCCAGTGATCCATTCAATGTATTAGCCGATACCTTCTTTCTCGAATTGCATGTGTCTGAGGATTGTCGAAAGTGTCATCAAAGAGGAGGCCAATGTCAGAATGACAGCCAAAAATTTCATTGTCTCGCCAAAGAAGGTATTCTCGCATCTACAAATGACCTTCCGCTATGCCCTATGTTATTTGTTCTGCAATTCAGAGTCTTCAGTGCCTATGGACTGATCGATTCCTTAACTAGGAGAATTTAACCGTTATTTGTTAAGGTTTAATTTAGAGTGTGAAAGCGAAATACATTCATATAAACATTTGTTACGTCTAAACTAATTTTGTCCTGATTAACATTTGTTCCAGGAGGAACTGACTTTGGATTGTTCTAATCATTTGGCTATATATCTTGCAGGAAGCAATAATACTTCGAAGATTAAAGTTGTAATAGGTAATTGATTTCGTTAAACTAATCCTTGTGTTATTTCTCCGACTTTCTTTTGAGGATAAGTTTAAATACTTCTAATGTATGTATCTGCACATATCTGTGTGACAACTGAAAGTGACACTACCATTGCTAATGTATATAATATATAATACCGTATATAATATATTGTAGGGATTTGATTTAGGGACTTGATTTCTTTACTGGGAGAGTTCAACCGTTTTTGGTCAAGATTTAATTTAGAGTGTGAAAAGCGAAATACATTCGTATGACCGTTTATCATGTCTGAACTAATTTGCCCTTCCTGATTAACATTAGTTGCAGGAGGAACCAACTTTGGATTGATTCTAGGCACAGGTAAAAACTCCTTTTAGGCTTTCCATTTTTGAGGTTTTCATTCTTCAATCAATCAACGAGTTCTGTTTTTCCCCTGCTTTTTTTGTTGTTGTAATTTAATATGGCTGAATCTAACTTGATTATCATCTGAATCTTCTTCAGTTATACCTGGAGGCTTTATCCTCATGATTTGTTTGCTCATATTTATCATGCACCGTCGCAAAAAATGGAAATATGTCTCTTCTTACTTCCTTTCAAAGAACTCTTCTTCTGATCCTTCCTCGAAAGCTGATGTCCAAGGCAGTATTGTCTTCTTTGGGGTCCCTGTCTTCTCCTACAGCGAACTTGAAGAAGCAACTAACAACTTTGATCCTTGTAAAGAACTCGGAGATGGAGGTTTCGGCACTGTATACTATGGTAACAACAACACCATATTTACAGTAGCAATTCTAAATCCATATAATTGACTTAGACTTGGCACAATCTTTGATCTTTTCTCAACCAGGCAAACTCCAGGATGGGCGAGAAGTTGCAGTCAAACGCCTATACGAGCACAACTACAAGCGGGTGACTCAGTTCATAAACGAAGTTGAAATCCTCACCCGCTTGCGCCACTGCAATCTTGTCTCGCTCTACGGTTGCACCTCACGACGCAGCCGTGAACTCCTCCTTGTTTACGAGTACATTTCCAATGGCACTGTTGCCGATCATCTCCATGGTGATAAAGCAAAGGATGGCTCACTCGCATGGCCTATCCGCATGAACATAGCTATAGAAACCGCCGGTGCATTGGCTTACCTCCATGCTTCTGATATCATCCACCGCGATGTAAAGACTAACAACATTCTCCTTGACAACAATTTTGGTGTCAAAGTTGCAGATTTTGGGCTTTCAAGACTCTTCCCCACTGATGTCAGTCATGTCTCAACTGCTCCACAAGGGACTCCTGGCTATGTTGATCCAGAGTATCACCAATGTTACCAAGTTACCGATAAGAGTGATGTCTACAGCTTTGGGGTTGTGCTCATTGAGCTCGTATCCTCACTGCTGGCCGTTGACATTAATAGACACAGGCATGAGATTAATTTGGCTAACTTAGCGATAAACAAGATCCAAAATGGAGCAATCAATGAGTTAATTGATCCTTCTCTTGGGTTTGAGTCAGATTCTTCGATTGAGAGGATGACCACATCGGTGGCAGATGTGGCTTTTAGATGCTTGCAACTCGAAAAGGAAATGAGGCCTACAATGGACGAGGTTTTGGAGGCTTTGAAGGAAATTCAGGAGCACAAAGATGAGACCATTGGGGAGGAAATTGATAAGTTTGGGGTGTTGGCAAGTACACGGCCCCCTTTGGCTGAGGGCAATGATGTTATGTTGTTCAAGAATATCAACATGCCACCTTCGCTTGATTCTCTACCAAATCTATTTCCAGTGTCTAAGGCTTCATTTCACTCAGCTTAAAGGTGGATGATGCTAAGAAAGTGCTTTTAAGGCCCTGTATCATCATATGCAAGCGACTGCTTTGAATTTCTTTTTTTTTTTTTCTCATTCGCTTGTGTTTGTCATTTATATAGTAGGAAAATGCTGTAGTAAATGGAAGGAATTCAAATAGTAATTGGAGCTTTGAAGTCATGGCTCAGTTCCCCATTGCATTGTTGGCTTTCTCCATACCTAGGAAATTCTGAGCTTGACAAGGGAAATTAATGAAAAAAATATTACTGAGCTTGAAATACTACTTACTTTCATTTATGTTAGCTCAGTTCCCCATTGCTCAAATGGTTCAGTGAAAGATACAAATAAATGAAAATTAGAGACACCACTTTCCTTAATGACTAAGCCATCTGTTTTTATATTGTGCCTATTCTCTGTAAATTTTACATTATCAACCGGAATTGAAATTTTGTGGAAGTGGGATAGATCCATTTTTACTCTACGAGACCTGCATAGTCTCTGGTCCTTCAATTCATCAGATAAAAACAATGAAAAAGAAAATGATCGTCACATAAATGAGTGATTACTTTTTTCCTTTTATTTGTTCAGAAATTGCTGCCAGCGTAATTAAATTAAGCAATTCCAGTTGAGAATGGGAACTGTGGAAAGTGGCTTGTAGATTGCCATGGTTTCATGGTTACCATCAGAAAGTAGAGCATTGTTTGAAATATTTCCAAAATAAGTTACATATAGTATGTTTTGTGTGTTTTCGAAAAGGGTTTTAAGCTGTTTTTTAAGAAAGCTTGCCATATTTAATGAATCCCATGTGGGAAGTGAAAAACAAATAATAAAAAGGTGTTATGAATGACCACCAATCTAAAATAATTGTTCCTTCAAAGAGTTAGACTCAATAAAATGTGACACGCGTTCATGAATCTTACTATTTTTTTAATGATGTGCAACTCTAAAAGACACGTGTCATATTTTGATAGACATTTGATGATTTGTTTCTTCCTTCCCATCACAAAGAGCCTTTAATTTTACATATAGGAGTCAAACCATAGTTTTGGGGATGAAAGTCAATGTTTGTTGTTTTGCCCTACTAAAACCCCAAGTTAAACAAAGGCTCCATTTTTATCGACCCAAATTTTCCATTGGTATGGTATCACTGTGAAACTTGGGGGAAGAGTTGTCATGGATCTTTATGATTTTAGAGAACAAATATCTCTGTAGGCAAAGTCAAGCTTGCCTAGAATTATGAATAACTTGAAACCATCTCTTCGATGTCTCAAAAAACAAGCACCTGGGTCAAATGGCAAGACCCTGGGTCTTCAATACAGTTATGGTAGAGGTATTACGTGAATTGGTGGCTAAGGACAGAGGATCGTTAATGTGAGGACATCGCCTTGATCTCAAGAACCTCGAGTCACTCGAGATAAGGTTGAGTCTTTTGCCTTGATCTGACGTGGCAAAGAGATTCTTAACTACATGGTCCCAACAGCCACGTGTCACTCATATGTGCATCGAGTACACCTATAAATAAATGATGCTACTCCAAGGGTAAGCAGAAAAAGAGCAGAGGAGAAGCTCTGCCCAATTGTCTACTTGAAGCTCCACTGTCTGCTCTGTCCTTCAACTCCGAGCATCCCTACTGCCTATGCTGATCTTCTGTTAATTCCCATCTCTCCAACCTCTACTTGAACCATTTACAATTTCTTAATGCATGAAATCTACTCCTTTTCTTGGAGACTATAAAATCTCCAACTCAGCCAAAGAAAAAATATTTAAAGGTATATACAGAATCCACATAAGATATAATATAGCTTAAATGTAATTTGTGAAAGTTTCACGGAGTCGGTCGAATATTGGTATTTGAATCATAAATCTTGTGGTTCATATTCAATGGCAGGAGGTAAAATTTCTTAAATTTTAAAAGTACAGAGGTAAAACTTATTGAATTTATTTTGAAGGACTCATATATTACATATTATCTTTAATACCTAGAAAAACTTTATTGGTAAACACGGTTTTGAAAAGTTGGGGTACTAATATACTACATTTTATCTCATATTCTAAACACTTTTGTGATGCTATGGCCAACGTAAAAAGGGAAAAGAAAAAAGTCCATACATCAATTCAATATTTCTGGTTTTAGGTGAGATAATGAATAATGATAAACTAAAGTCTTCCTATACAATTGTGCTGTGTTTAATGCCAAGACTCGAGGACTTGTAGTCTATAATATAGTCTTCTGCTGGTCAAGGAGGAAGTTGAGAAGGAAATATCCTCTACTGTGAGCCATTAAGCAGACAACTGAGTTAAATCTCCAAAGAATACCTTTAGGAATTCTTCAGATTGCAATGACTTTTTTCTCTTGTTCCTTTTTTTTAGTCTTTTCTTTATATTCATTTTTTTTCCCAGTTAAGTGGCATAATATACAGTGGCCATGTTTGTTTAGGAGATAAGCGGTGGAGGATTGGAGATTTTATCCTGTGACCCACCTAATCCCATGTTGGGAAAAAAAAGTGGAAGAGAATTACATCTCTCCCAAAATGGAGGATAAGCCATCCCACATGAGGGTGGGATGCTATATCCAGAGGCTGGGGGGATAAGACACAAAAAATCTATTTTATCCATCCCTGACATTATTGTATATTATTATATATACTACATTATATTGTATTATTGTTATATAATTATTTTATTAATATTTGTTTTGTAATTATAAAATATTATATTAAAATTACTTATATTATTCTTTATTCAAACAAAGTATGAGTAATCACCATTACATCATGGTATTACTTATTACTCATCATCACCTTTCTAATTTCACAGTATTACTTATTTTTCATTTTCTTATCCTACAAACAAATTGAGCCAATTGGTCTAGGTCTCTAGATTTTTCTGATGGAGGTCTTTAATTAATGAGTAATGCCTATTGTGGGGGAACAGCCCAACATAGCGGGTTGGGCCCAATTTACACGAATTAAAGTTGGACTGCTTGGCGGCCCAAATCAGAGTTAAGGGACGGGCCGGCCCAAACCTTCGACCTCCTTCCCGTCATGACCCAAACGGCTAGCGGTCTTCGAGCATTAAATACAGAGTTAACTCGCATTAAATGCGGGAGTAGCTTCCCACATGACGTTGACGTGAACGTCTGGTCAGTCGAAATCCCCAGCGACGGTGAGCCAGACCCTGTAAGTGGTCAGGCGGCGTCAATGATGATGCCTACCCAGCAGGCCATGAGAGCCTACTGGTAGGCTAAGGCCAAACACACTCCATCGATCATGCTATAAATACCCAAGACATCGAAAGCCAGGTAAGGGCAGTTAACTCCAAGTATTCACAACTCTCATTCATTTTGATCTCGATTAAGCTTGCTAACTTAATCTTCGGAGTGCGATCGGCCCACCAAGGGTCGACCCATTCTAACCTTCTTCTCTTGCAGAGAGTTTGGACTTATTTACTCGGGCTTGAAAGTTTGGCCCAGCCTTCCCGAAAAATCCCAGCTACAATTGGCGTCGTCTGTGAGAAGGCTTAGAAAAACCATGAGCCTGAACAACCGAAGGGAATGAAGGGAGAACCACAATGGGAGAGGTAGCAGAGCCTCCTCCAACAACGATCAGACTAACTCGGGCGCACTGCCAATCTACGCCAGTAGATCAGCAGCGAGGAAGAACACTAAGGTTGAAAATACGAACACCTGCTGAAAGCCACCAAGAGGCACTAGACGGAATGTGGAGAAATACAGACTATATCAAGGACAGAAACTTCCGCAGAAACCACCACTGGGACCTTACCCCATCGCCCTCCAATGGGCGAGTCCTAAGTGAAAACACACTCCGTGCGGCAAAGAGGAAAATTCGGTAGTGCGGTAAGGAGATTGCCTACCTCACTTCCCAAGTTCAGGTCATGAGGGAAGCATTCTCCGGAAGAAATGGGCATAGGAGAGAAAGGTCCCCTAACCAAGAGTGGAGTACTGGCGGCAGGAACAATCCAGCACCACAATTAAGAGGGAGCTACACCTCTAGCACCGGGCGTTGTGACAACAGGCGAGCAGATCGGCGAAGGGATAGGAGCAAGACCCTGCCAAATGACAAGCATGTGGAGGGCACTCAACAGAAAAAAGACTAGGATAAATGGTACAACGAGAAGCAGGAGGATAAGAAATAACAAACCAAGGAGCGCACAACCCATGACCTGGTGAAGAGGGCCCTAGACCAAATCGCATCCTCGCCATTCACGGAGGAGATCGAGTCCCACCCGATTCCTCGAAAATTCACCCCACCAAAGTTCACACTGTACGATAGGAAGACCGACCCGATTAACCATGTTCGACTTTACAAACAGCTGATGGTAGTTTGGTGTGGGGACCAAATGTTAATGTGCCGAATCTTTCCCTTAAGTCTGGGAAGTGTGGCCTTGCGATGATTCGACAAGCTGCCACCTCAATCCGTGTCAAGATGGAGGTAACTTGCTGAGCTGTTCACCGCTCGTTTCATAGCAAACAGCTTACAGCCGAAGGAGGTTGACTTCCTACTGACCCTACGAAAAGAAGAAGGGGAAGGATTGCGGGTGTACTGTTGACGAGTGCAGCGAACAACTGGCTGTGACTCAGTTCAAAATCGGCCTGCCCAGAGAGCATCGGTTGCGCTAGTCCTTGATGAAGAAGCTTGCCCTCACTATACAAGAGTTGATGTTGAGAATTGAGCACTACGCACGATTGGATGAAGATATGCCACAACCAAGTTCGACAAATGTTAGCGCTGTTGCCGACAAAACAAACAAAAAGGATGCCAAGAAACCCCAAACAGAAGATGCCAACCGAGGGAAAGAGGTGCATGAGGGGGTCTATACGGTCTTTAAAGACCCCATCTATAAAATCTTGCCCCAAATCTGCAACAAACCCTTTTTCAAGTGGCCGCCGAAACTAGGAAGAAACCCGGCAGCTCGAGATCAAAAGAGGTTCTGCTCCTACCACCGCAAAAAGGGGCACAAGATGGAGCAATGTCGGCACCTAAAAACCCATTTGGAAGATTTGGCTAAGGCTGGCCATCTCAACCAATTCATTGACTGGGAAAAGACAAAAAATAAAGCCGAGCAACCGCGGGTGGAAGACACAGCCCAGAAGGAGATAGAAGTAAGACCCGTCCGGGTAATCAATGTGCTACACGGTTCAGTTGAGTCAGGAATCGTCGACCCACATAAATACCGGGCCGAGATACAAAAGGTTGCACACTTATGGGAAGTGATGCAGATACAACCACCGAGCAAGAAAACCAAGGTCGACAAATGTCGTACGTCCATTACCTTCACCGACAAAGATCTTGTAGGGATACAGACTCCACATAATGACGCCTTGGTCGTAACACTGAGAATGGCGGATTGTGAAGTGAAAAGGTTGCTAATCGACCAAGAAAGTTCATCCAAAGTCATGTACCACAGCCAGTTCAAAAAGCTAGAACTCAAGGAGTCCGACCTCCAGCCATCACTCAACCCACTGGTTGGGTTCAGCTCAGATCCGGTTTGGCCCATGGGGAAGATAACTGTTCCAGTAACTGTCGAAGGAATCACATTGCAAACAGAATTCCCGGTAGTCAACGTGCACTCCCCCTAAATGCCATCATAGGACGAACTTGGTTGCACCTCATGAAGGCCATTCCCTCATCCTACCATCAATTGATCTGATTTCCAACCCCTGGTGGAGTAGGAGAGATAAGAGGAGACCACGTAGCCCCCAAACAATGCTTCCTAACAGCATGCACAACCAAGACAAAGCCTAAGAATGTGCAAATGATGGAGCTGCATGAAGACACCCCAACCATCGATGATGTGGGACAGACACCTGAGAACAAAGCCGTGGAGGACCTAAAGAAGATATACATTGATCGGCAGGGAGATAAGTACTTCTTTATCGGCACCTCTTCGTTCAGATGGGAGGAACAATCGTTAATCGAGTTATTGACAAGTTTCTTGGAAGTGTTCGCCTGGACCCCTTATGACATGCCGGGAATTGACGCCGATGTTACCTGTCATCGGCTGAATGTTGACCCAAAGTGCCGACCTGTGGTCCAAAAGGGGAAAAGGGTGGCAACCCAGCATGTGGACGCTATTGCGGAAGAGACAGAGAAGCTTTTGGAAGCTGGGGGATTCGGGAGATCAACTACCTAAGCTGGCTATCAAACACAATGGTGGTGAAAAAGAAGGATGGCAAGTGGAGGGTCTGTGCGGACTTCACTGATCTCAACAAAGCATGCTCGAAAGACCCATTCCCCCTCCCCAAAATCGACCAGCTTATGGATGCAATAGCTGGCTTCGGGAGGATGAGTTTCCTGGATGCTTACCAAGGGTACCAACAGATTCCCCTCCACACTGACGACCAAGAGAAAACAGCCTTCATCACTCCAAGGGGTATCTACTGCTACAAGATTATGCCATTTGGTCTGAAGAACGTCGGAGCCACACACCAGCGGTTGGTCACGAAGATGTTCAAGAAGCAGCTCGGCACTACCGTCGAGATCTATATCGACGATATGGTGGTAAAAAGCAAAATTAGCGACTCTCATCAGGCAGACCTTGCAGAAGTACTCCGCATCCTAAAGGAGTACAAAATGAGGCTAAATGCTTCAAAATGAGTCTTCGGAGTCGGCTCGGGCAAATTTCTAGGGTTCTTGGTTACACATCGGGGCACTGAGGTGGATCCGAGACAGATCAGTGCGATCCAGAGTGTTTAAGCCCCGAAAAATGCCAGAGAGGTATAAAAGCTGACTGGTATGGCCACTGCGCTCAACAGGTTCATCAGCCGATCATCGGATAGATGCCGACCATTCTTCCAACTTCTCAAGAAACGAAAACAATTTCATTGGACTCTAGAATATGACTTAGCTCTCAGCGATCTAAAGAAATACTTGACCCAACCACCCTTGCTTTCCACCCCACTCCAGCATGAGGAACTCTTCCTCTACCTTGCGTTGTCAGAACATGCAATCAGTGTCGTCCTACTCAAGCACCAGGATCGGCAACAATTACCCGTCTACTATGTCAGCAAAACACTCTTCGACGCAGAGAGCCGGTATTTACCCCTCAAAAAATTAGAGCTCACACTGGCAGTAGTATCCCATAAATTGGTGCATTACTTCCGGGCTTACACCATCAACGTCCTCACGGACCACTAGCTCAAACCCCTTCTTCGACGGGCCGACTTCTCTAGAAGGTTGGCGAAATGGGTCGTGAAATTAGGGGAGTTTGATATCAAGTTCCAACCGAGATTGGCAGTGAAGGGGCAGGTCCTTGCTGATTTCGTTGCCGAGTTCTCCGTTGAATTGCCACCAGAGACCAATCAGGTCCTTGCCCAACCACACCAAGACCTCCCACTGGATCTTTGGGAACAAAGTGCTCATTGGCAACTCTACGTCGATGGAGCTTCCAATGACCGGGGGGTAGGATTAGGCATAGTGCTCATTACATCAGACGGTTTAACCATTGAACAAGCCATCAAGCTCGAATTCGCTGCCTCCAACAATGAGTCTGAATACGAGGCCTTGCTCGCCGGACTGCGTCGAGCCATCGAACTCAGAATTCCTGAGATCGTCATTTATTCGGGCTCCCTACTGGTTGTCAACCAGATTACGGAGGAATAAGTAACAAAGAATGATAGAATGACACAGTACCTGGCCAAAGCCAAGGAATTGCTCAGCCAATTCGACAAGTACACACTTTGACAAATCAACCAGGATAACAACTCATATGCAGATGCTCTTGCGACATTAGCAACAGCCCTGAAGTCGGGGTCAAAGTGGACTATCAACGTGGAAACCCTGGCCAGACCTAGTATCTTTCAGGAGGAAGAGCAAGCCCTAGCTGTAGAATAGTTTGGACCATCTTGGATGGACCTAATTATCTTCTACCTCGACAAAGATGAACTGCCAGAAGACAAGAATAAAGCTCGGCGAATCAAACACGTAGCTCTCAGATATTGGTTGTCACCAAGTAAGGAGCTTTATAGACGTTCCTTCACGGGTCCATACTTGCACTGCGTCTGTCCGGACAAAGTGCAAGGTGTCCTGTTCGAATCCATGAAGGAATATGTGGAAGCCACGTCGGCGGAAGATCGGTAGCACACTGAGCTATCTCACAAGGATACTGGTGGCCCTACATGTAGAAAGATGCAGCCCAGTACGTCCTAAAGTGTGACAAGTGTCAGAGCTACTCTCCCATCATCCACCAACAAACCGAAGATCTCGCAACTATTACCAGTCCGTGGCCTTTCACTCAGTGGGGACTGGACATAGTCAAACCTTTGCCCCGAGCCTTGGGTAATAAAAGGTTCCTCATTGTGGCGACCGACTACTTCACTAAATGGGTAGAGGTGGAGCCTTTGTCAACCATCAGGGAGGTCGACGCTAAAAGGTTCGCATGGAGGAGCATAATGACAAGATTCGGGGTACCTCACGCCATTGTTTCGGATAATGGTACCCAGTTCGATGGCAACATGTTCAGATCATTTTATGAAGGGCTTGGGATTAAGAACTATTACTCAACACCAACCTATCCTCAATGCAATGGGTAGACCGAGATTTCAAACAAAACCATGCTTAATGGAATTAAAAAGCAACTAGAAAGGGCTAAAAGGAAGTGGACAGAGGAGCTACCTAGCGTTCTGTGGTCCTATAGAACAACCCCAAGGAGGTCTACTGGCCAAACCCCGTTCTCTCTGGCATACGGGGTGGAAGCAGTCATACCCTTGGAGGTGGGGCTACCAACTATTAGATCGGCAGCCTTCAACACATGGCTCAATGACCAAACGCTAGCAAAGGATCTGGATCTTGCTGAAGAAAGAAGAGAAGTTGCCTTGATTAGACTTACTAAATATCAGCGACAGTTAAGACGCTCTTACAACAAACGGGTTCGTTTGAGGAATTTCGTTTCAGATGACCTAGTCTTACGAAAAGTGTTGGGGGCAACTAAGAATGCAGCAAATGGAAAACTCAGCCCCAACTGAGAGGGTCCCTATAGAGTGACATCATAGGTCGGCGTTGGCGTATACCGGTTGGAGACTGTTGAAGAGAGGAGACAGTTACCTTGACCCTGGAATGCAAACAATTTGAAGAAATTCTACAAGTAACAAGGAGTCTCATATAATGTAACAATTCAACAAATGTATAAAGCTTTTATGAGATCAATGGAAAATGAAGTTGTTCAAACAAATCTACTCAAAGCACTCTGGGAACCCACTAAAACCAAGTGTAAAAACTTGGTCTTGTCCAAGTTGGACAGGTCAGCCAAAGAAGGCTACAAAAACCAAGTGTAAAAACTTGGTCCTATCCAAGTTGGACAGGTCAGCCAAAAAAGGCTACAAAAACCAATGTAAAAACTTGGTCCTGTCTAAGTTGGACAAGTCGGCTAAAGAAGGCCACCAAAAACTAAGTGTAAAAGTTTGGTCCTCTCCAAGATGGACAGGTAAGTCAAAAAAGTCCACCAAAAACCAAATATAAAAGCTTGGTCTTGTCCAAGTTGGACAGGTCGACCAAAGAAAGCCACAAAAACCAAATGTAAAACTTGGTTCTGTCCAAGTTGGACAGGTCAGCCAAAAAAGGCCATAAAAACCAGGTGTAAAAACTTGGTTCTGTCCAAGTTGGATAGGTCGACCAAAGAAGGACACCAAAAACCAAGTGTAAAAGCTTGGTTCTCTCCAAGATGGACAAGTAAGTCAAAAAAGTCCACCAAAAACTAAGTATAAAAGCTTGGTCCTCTCCAAGATGGACAGGTAAATCAAAAAAAGTCCACATAAATCAAGTGTGAACTTGGTCCTGTCCAAGTTGGGCAGATTGGCCATAAAAGGCTACCGAGAAATCGAAATAATGGAAATCATACTGTATAATGAATTTCAAAGCAAATCAAGTAGATTCAAAGGTTAGAAAGTATCTAGATAAGAGATGAAACAAAGCTTTCCATTAAAAATAGTCATTGGTTGATTACAAGGAAGAGCAACAATCGTCACGTTGACTTATCCCCTGGCTGTGCAGATGTCTCCACCGAGCAATCTACAGTCTCTTCGGCACTCTTGGACTGTTCGGTAGCTGCTTTATCCTTCTCTGCCTTTTCCTTTTCAGCAGCGGTCTCTAGAGCTAGTCATCTTTGATACTCGACGTTGGCAATCACTTTCTTTGGGTCCACAATGCCTCTTCAGTGGTATCATAGTAATCTAGGCATAGACGCCAAATATCGGCGAACTTGTCCAAACCAGCGACATGAAGGGCCCCACTCCAGCCTTGTCGAAATATGACGCCGCTCAGATCTGCCATCTCAAGGGCCAGACTATTGGCCGCCCTATCTTCGCCTCTCTTCAAAATCACCTCCACATCGGCCTTCAGCTTAGCCACTTTGGTTTGGAGTGCTTCGACCTCAGCATTAGCCTTGTATAGATGCATGGACTGCACATTAAATTTCTTCTGGAGGTCGGTCACTTCCTTATCCCTCCTTTCAAAATTCGCCTTCATCAGCAGATGCCTGTTCGGGCTGCTTCTTCAAAGTGATTCGATCCTTATTATCATCGATCCACTCCTCCTTTAAGCGGCCATGTTCTTCGATGAATTCCTGATGCACCTCGGCAAGCTTCTAGAAGCGATTCATCGCCTCCAAAGAATTCAGGCAACTCGATACCACAAAGAGAAGGTCGTGTTAAAGCAGTTGTTTAGAAGGGTCTTTAAATGGGTTAAAAAGGATTGCCAACTTACCAACAGTGAATCATGGAAGGCACCCATAAAGACCACCGCGTCGCTTGCCTCACCCAACTTATTAATATCTTTTTTCTGAAGAACGCTCTTCATTGAGTCTGCTCAATCATTGAGTCTGCTGTTGTGAGAGGTCGGCCTAAAATGTCCGACGTAATGGTTACAGTCTCGCCGACCTCGTCCACTGCGCCCTTTCCTTTTAGCTTCTTGGGTGATGGGGGCGGTGCGGTCACCTCTGGGCCCCTTTTCTTTTGATGCTGAGTCTCTGGCTTCGTTTGAACGGGAGGGGCTTCCTCCACAGGAGCCGTCACCAGTTCGGCAAGAGGAGTGTCGGTGGAAGGTGTGGCGACCGATTTTAGCGGCCTGCCGGCAGCGGCAAACATTCTCTCCCTCAAACTCATGCCGTCTTCTTCGTCGAGGGATGGTGTAGACTCCTGGGTTCTGACTGGAATCTTAACTCGGCAGTCTGGAACCGTAAGTGGCAATAAACTTGATGTCGAACTGTGCGACTTCTATCATGCTTCGCACTGTTCTTCGACAACGGGCTCCGATGGAAGAGCGACTGCAACTGTCACCCCGGTAATGCTACGGGCCCTATCAACTACAACACCGACAGGAATTTCCTCAAAATCTCCCTCGGCACCTTCGTTCGTCAATCTCGCGAGAACACTGTGGGGGACACCCGTATTAGCGGTGAAGGTTGAATATCAAAGCGGGTAGGGGAGCAAAATGTGCGCGGTCTGAGCCACGTGCCTCAAACTGCCTTCACCGAGGTAGTTCAAAACCTTGTTAAGATCGTCGAAGTTGACTAGCCAGTCATGTGCTTTCGAATGCTTCTCCTTTTTTTCTGCAAAAATGGTACAATTGGATTCGGATCGATATCAGAAATTAAGGGACATACAGTATAAGAGGTTGGCATCAAACCTGTTTCAAAAGGAACTCTAGAGCATCGGATCGCCGGCCTTTCCTTCTTAGAAACGTTGCCGAACTCCCAAGGCTCGGTTACCTAAACCCTAACATCATCAACGCCTTTCCCAAAGGAAGGCAGGCACTTCACTAACTCTAAGGACTTGTCTACGACTCGGAGGTAGACTTTGTAACTACCCCCGACCTTACAAAGCGAGTAGCAGTAATCCAGTTCGGCGAGCAGCAGTAATCCAGTTTGGCGAGCCCTAGGTTCACACCAAGGCACCGATTAATCTCAAGCATACCAAAGAAGATCCTATAGACGTTCGATGACAATTGGGAGGGCAATACCTTATTTTTTACTATGAACTTATGAAGAAGAGGATTAAGGGGAAACCTAAGTCCCCCTTCCACGATAGCGATAACCGGGAACAGCACCCTCTTTTTGGTCTCTCCCATACGGTGGTCCTCGGGATCGACTAGCTCTAAGCTGATCTCATCCAGGATGTCAAACCTAGCCCTAAACAAGGTCATAGCCGTCGGACCGTCTAGCATTCTTCGAAGACGAGATGCCATCAGGGGATAACCATCGAAGCACAGAGAAGTAGAGAGAAGAGCGAAAGAAGTGTGGGCTCGAAAGCACTTACAGTGGTGGGTGCCAAGACAGCCAATGCACACGCTAGACAAAAGGTAAGGAAAAACTGAGTGCCTTTTACTAAACAGGGTGTCGCCCTTTTATATACATCAGAGCCATCGGTTCGTGCGCGGGAAAACGGCAGTAATCATGACACTTTGCCAAAACGTCGCATCAGCCGTCTATTCGATGACACCCCATCAATGAATCTTTTAAAATTCCCACCATCCGCGTGGCCGGGTAACCGTTGCAGCCCTTGGCCGCTTTGGGAGTCAAAACGACACAAAGGCTGAGGGGCAATTGTGGGGGAACAGCCCAACCTAGCGGGTTGGGCACAATTTACACGAATTAAAGTTGGGCTGCTTGGCGGCCCAAATCAGAGTTAAGGGATGGGCCGGCCCAAACCGCCGACCTCCTTTCCGCCATGGCCCAAACCTCTAGCGGTCTTTGAGCATTAAATGCAAAGTTGACTTCCATTAAATATGCGAGCAGCTCCCCACGTGACATCAATGTGCACGTCCGGCCAGCCGGAATCCCCAGCGACGATGAGCCAGACCTTGTAAGTGGCCAGGCAGCATCAATGATGATGCCTACCTAGCATGCCATGAGAGCCTGCTGGTAAGCTAAGGCCAAACACACTCCATCGTTCATGTTATAAATACCCAAGACATCGAGAGCCAGGTGAAGACAATTAACTCTAAGTATTCACAACTTTCATTCATTTTGATCTCAACTAAGCTTGCTAACTTAATCTTCAGAGTGTGATCGGCTCACCAAAGGTCGACCCATTCTAACCTTCTTCTCTTGCAGAGAGTTTGGACTCATTCACTCGGGCTTGAGAGTTCGGCCTAACCTTCCCGGAAAATCCCACCTACACCTATATAAACAAAATTTATGTACAACATTTTCATAGACTATTTATGGTCTTTTCATTTCAAACGAAAACCCTCACCAATGTAGCTTGTAAATTTTCAAATACAATTGTCACATCATTTTGACAATGTTTTCTATGTGAAAATTTTGTAAAAAATATAATTTTTGTTATTAACATAAACTTTTACTCAATGGGAATGGCTAATTATTACTATTTTTATTATTCATTCTTATTTTGCGCCCCTTTGTGCTACTTAGTTGTCTATCATTCCACCGTGATGGTATTTGGTTAGATCAGCTTCCCTTTCAACAAAATCACCCATCCTATATGTTGGTTGTGTTTGGTGATTACAATTCATCATCATGCCTTCCAAAACACTTGAATTCAGCATATAGTCGTGATACTTGTAACAATTTGAGACTTCCTTTTTTTTTTTAGCAAGATGAGATTTTATAACCATAAAAGGATAATAAAAAATGAAGTTCCAGAAAAAACCGTAGTGGCGAACAAAGTCATGACTAAAGGCCTATTCTACTACACGCTTCTAAAAGGTAAAACCAAGCCCTATTCTACCACGCAAAAAAAGAAAAACCCTCACACAACCTGAACGGCTGGAGCGGGAAACAAATGAAAGCACATAACACTTAGAAGTACCATGGCATGTTCCAAATTTTTTCTTTGACCTTGACTGCATCCTAGGACAGATTCAGGAATTTTGTTTGGATTTAAAGAAAAATTCTTGAATTTTAAGGAGATAATGTAAAATTTCTGAATTTTATAAGGCCAATGCACTATTTTTTTATTATAATATTAAAAATTTTATAGGATCTAAACAAAATTTTTAAAATTCAAGACCGAACTCCCTTTGGTCTATATGTGATTCCACCACTGACTCCATTACCTTTAACTTTCTTTGCAGATAGATTTTTTTCTTGGTCCCACATTTCACACGGTGGCCCACTGGAAATGAAGTGCCTGAGTCCCAGATTCAACGTCTCTGAATATCATTCTAGCAAAGGGCAAAGAGTCTCCAATTCATACAGAAAATTAAGGCTCAATAACGAGACCAAAGTGGGGACTACTGTCTTGACATCGAGGCTTGGTATGTGATCATAGTATGAGCTCAAGGCTGCGTCATGGTCCTAGCTGGGACCTGAGAATTATGTGACTTAGTGGTTAAGGGTTCAGTTTAGTTCTGAGTCTAAAAATAATTAAATTAATAAATTCAATTCGATTATTGAGTTAACATTCGAGACCCCCAAAGTAATCAAAGAACCGTCCCAAGACCTAATTTAACAATCTACAAAATTCTATATACATATAATACATTTGACTTTAGATCATAATTTGCAATACCGAAATATTATTGATCTGTTTATACGTTATTTTCTTTACTTTTTAAGAAATAAGGATACAAATTGAGTCTCTTTTTAAAAATTAATAAGTAAATAAATTAAACTTAACACAAAAAAAGAACCCAAATTGGTGTTCAAGCCTTCCCTCGAGCTCGTGCAACCATGTAAACTTCATGCATCTCTGGTTATGTATTACATGTATAGGTGTAATTATATGAGTACCCTTTTGAAAGTTCTAATTACATTGTGTAACATAAAGTAGTAAGTTTATTCACATGTAAAAATCCATAGAGAACTCTAATTCTTTCCAACCAGAAGTTCCCTATTTAGGTTTAAAAACTTCGAAGCTTATCCATAAATGCAACTCTGCTTCCCTCACCTTATTATAACGTACATATATGATAGATAAACAAAATTAAGATAATAGATAATCAAATAGTTTTCTATAAGTCTAAATTTAGTTAGTGTTTCTATGTTTGAAGAGAATTTACCTTGTCATCTTTTCTTAATCATCTTTATTTGTTAAAGTATATTAGGGGATTGTGGATGATCTTATTCTAAGATGATGATTTGAGTTTCTTTAATTATATACAAGCTTTAAACCTATAAGTGTGTTACTAACTTATTGTTAAAGTCATATTACATGTAAAAACATAGGATCGGTTTTGACCTGTTGTAGTATTTTTCCCTCATCTTGATCTCCGATGCCTCTTATCTTTCATTTCTTGTACAAGTTTTAATCTAATTCAATGCTAGTCAAAAAAAAAAAAAAAAAACTGACTATAAACTTTAACTAATTTTAGTCTAGAAATCCATTGTATTTAAATATTAGTACTTAACCCACCCCCACTTGGAATTCTGGCTCCGGCACTTATAACTGGTCACAAGGGAATAGCAACTTGTCACCACTTATTTCTCGAATGCGTGGGGATAAAAAAAAAAAAATTCTTTTTTATATTTTCTGACATTTCGATGAAGCTGCAAATTTTTCTAAAATAGGCTTTTTGGATAATTTCATATAAAATAGATGACAGAGACAGAGATTTTCTGAAGAGTAAATGGGTCAAGTCCTCATAGTGATGGGCCAATGACAACGAGCAGATGAGTAGGTAACTCCAACCAACCATTCCATTGCCAAAAAGTAGCCCCCAGTTGGCTATACTTTTGGTCCGACTTTAGCAAGACCTCCTAAATAAAATTTCCAAGTCAACTGGCGCACGTGTTAAACAGAGGAACAATCTATGCTACTTGATAAACATTACAAATTTAAGCAAAGAGCATTTCGTTCCTCTCCCCTAGTGGAGTGGTTTTCGTTTACTAAAACTGGGAATTTCCCATGGCAGTTCCCTCCTTTTTCACTTTCTTTGTAGTCTCTCACCTAGTGCATCTTCACTCTGCCGGGGAAGATCTGTTGGATAAAATAATTCTTATTTAATTACTATGTGTATAATTAGTGATGACAAATAATAAAATAACACGAATTAACTAATTATCAACTAGAAGCAATTTTACAACTATAAGACAATTAGAATCTGAATAAGAACAAACTAAATCGTAACGACTTACCCGGTTGTCGTTCAGAAAAATAAAAAATGTAGAAGTCCAAAGATAGATCGAGTTGAGTGTTTTACACTCTCTCCTTAAAGACAGATTCACCCCCCACAGTTGATGCTCACGGAATGATGGGCGTCTGACTCCCAGGATAAAACGATCTCAGCAGTCTTTAGGCAGCACTTCAATAAAAACTACTCAGCGACTTCACAAGATGATCTAAACTCTCTCAGGAAAATACGGGACGAAGACGAAAAAGAATTCGTTGTATGCAATAATTTGGAATTCATATGAATGCTAGAATGTTGCTCTATTTATAGAGCCCAGGTGTCTGTTCGAAACACTGGTTCGAACAGGTACCAGCAACCAAACAGCCCCTTACTGGAGGGACACACCTGTTCGGTCAACGGTCACTTCTGTTCGGTCAAACCGTCAGAAATTAATTAATTAATTAATATAATAATTACTTAATTTAATTCTGACCCTAGCCCAAAAAGATAAGACTTGAACCGAACCCACGACCCACGTCTCGAATCGGACCGAACGGGCGAGCAGCGCGCGCTTGTGGAGTATTGGGTCAACCCATGGGTTCGATAGGTCCTCCCCCTTTCACAAAAGTGGGGTGCCCCTTGGGGCCCAAACCTTACTCCAAACTTGGGTTATATATGTATAACATATTTCCCATAAAAAATCAATGTGGGATAATCCACTTTCAGCTACATAACCCATATTCAAGGGGGTGACTTTGGAGGCCAATAACTCATTCAATCCTACACGGATTTGAGCAAGTAAATAGTCTAGATTCATCTCCCCTCATAGGTGAATCCAACGCACCAATGACCCGACACAAAGGATGCATGGGTCCCACATTTATATTGACTCAAAGATCAACAAAATAATGGGGTTTACACCCATTTATTCTAACAATCCCCCACATGAATAAAATTGGCTGGAAATGAAAATTGCAACTGAGAATACTGACTTAACAGAGAGAGAGAGAAAGAGAGAGAGAGAGAGAGAGAGAGAGACAGGTGGAAAGTTGCCGCATCGGGAAAGGTAGCTTTTGGCTTTGAACCTTCCCTAGTGAAATACCATCGGATTTATTTGGCTAACCAGTGAACATGATGTTTTGAACTGTTCAGCCGTTTATATAAACCAAGACAATAGTAATCACACGGTTCCTTTCAAATCATCTAGTGATCCATTCGGTTGTGTTCATTTTGGCCCTAAACAATGCCTGTTAGATTCATGAGTACTCTAGAGAAATTAGCCTTAAGAATTTCTCATAGAAGTGGCCTCTTCATACTCATATAGGTGATCTCTTATTAAGAGTATCCTGCTATACTCCACTTGGAATTCCAAGGTATAAGAATTATTAAGAGCTAAGCTCATCCTAAACACAATCTACAGGTTATCACTATTTCATCATAGAAATTGACAGCGGAACGAGTTCCTCAGTGATTTGTCCTAAGTCACGCACAATTTTGTTGTCCCATTGAACCTAGATCTTGGGATCTCCAATCAGCTAGGTTGGGTTGCCATTATGGCGACTTTTTAAGTCATAGGCTTAAGGCCCAATCCCCTCGATGAATTCTCTACTTGATCTTTCGTCAAGTCTTTTGTAATCGGATCTGCAATGTTGTCCTTAGACTTGATGTAATCAATGGATATAATTTCATTAGAAAGCATTTGCCTCACAGTATTGTGTCGTCGACGTATATGTCGTGACTTCCTATTATACATGTGGTTTTGTGCTCTTGTTATTGCAGATTGACTATCGCAATGTATGCAAATAGCAGATACTGGTTTAGGCCACACGGGAATATCCTCCAAAAAGTTATGAAGCCACTCTACTTCCTCTCTTGCTTTATCTAAAGCGATAAACTCAGATTCCATGGTGGATCTAGCTATGCAAGTTTGTTTTGAGGATTTCCAAGATATTATTGCACCTCCTAGAGTAAATACATATCCACTTGTGGATTTAGGGTCTCTAGTGTCAGATATCCAATTTGCGTCTGTATAACCTTCTACAACAGCTGGATATCTTGTATAGTGCAGCCCATAATTCAAGGTAAATCTCAGATACTTGAGAACCCTAACTATGGCCTTCCAGTGGTTTGACCCTAGGTTACTCGTATATCTGCTCAATTTGCTTACCATATAAGCAATATCTGGACGTGTGCAATTCATGAGATACATTAAACTGCCAATTATCTGTGAGTATTTTAATTGAGATATGCCCTCATCATCGTTCTTGTATAAATGTAGAGAACAATCTATGGGTGTGTTTGCTAGATCGTTATCAGACTTACAAAACTTATCGAGTATCTTCTCGACATAATGAGTCTGTGATAACGCATATCCCTCAGATGTTTTAGTAATCTTAATACCAAGTATCATATCTGCAATCCCTAAATCCTTCATGTCAAACTTACTGTTCAACAATGTCTTAGTAGCTTTAATGACATTAGTATTGCTACCAATGATAATCATATCATCTACATAAAGACAAACAAGGACATAACCATGAGCAGTGTTCTTCACATAAACACATTTGTCGCATTCATTTATCTTGAAGCCATTTGAGAGCATAGCATTGTCAAACTTCTCATGCCATTGTTTCGGGGCTTGTTTTAGTCCATATAAAGACTTAACAAGTTTACACACCTTTTTCTCTTTGCCAGGAAAAATGAATCCTTCAAGTTACTCCATATAAATCTCCTCATTCAAATCTCCATTTAAGAATGCCGTTTTAACATCCATTTGATGAATCTCAAGATTATGTAAAGCCGCAAAGGCTATCAAGATACGTATGGACCTTATTCTGGTTATATGAGAATATGTATCGAAATAATCCACTCCCTCAGTCTGCTTGTAGCCTTTGACTACAAGTCTGGCCTTGTATTTGTCAATTGAGCCATCTGCTTTCATCTTCCTCTTGAATACCCACTTGTATCCAAGGGGTTTATTACCATGTGGAAGATCCACTAGTTCCCATGTATGATTTTGCAGAATTGATTCAACTTCACTATGGATAGTCTCTTTCCACAAAGGTGCTTCTGGAGAGGACATTGCTTCTTTGTAACTCTGAGGTTTATTTTCTACCAAATATGTTAGAAAATCAAGACCGAATGATTTTGCAACCTTTGTCCTTTTACCTCGTCTAGGTTCAGTGTCGTTTCCTTTATCCACTGACCCATAGTTTTCATCTACAATAGTATCATGAGTCCGTTTAAGCGAACTTGATCCGTGTGTAGACTTATACGGAAACTCCTCCTCAAAGAAGGATACATTCCTAGACTCCAATAATATATTCACATGAATATCTGATATTTCAGACTTGTGAACCAAAAACTGATATGCACTGCTATGTTCGGCATAGCCAATAAATACACAATCAACTGTTTGTGGTCCTAATTTTACCTTCTTAGGTAAAGGAACCGCTACCTTAGCTAAACAACCCCATACTCTCAAATATTTATAGGAAGATTTTCGACCTTTCCACATCTCATAAGGGGTTTTGCCAAGTTTCTTGTGGGGTATCTTATTGAGAACATAGTTGGCAGATAGCAGCGCTTCCCCCCACAAATTCTGGGGTGCCCCAGAACTTATCAACATAGCATTCATCATCTCTTTTAGAGTGCGATTCTTTCGCTCAGCAACTCCATTTTGCTAAGATGAATAAGGTGCAGTGGTTTGATGTATGATACCATGTTCAACACATAATTGTGCAAATGGTGATTCATACTCACCACCTCTATCACTTCTTAACACCTTAATCTTTTTGCTAAGTTGATTCTCAACTTCACTCTTGTATTGTATAAACATGTCTATTGCTTCATCTTTACTTCTCATTAAGTAGACGTGACAATAGCGAGTGCAATCATCAATGAAAGTTATGAAATATTTTTTCCCACCTCGAGTTTGAACATATTTCAAGTCACAAACGTCACTATGAATTAGTTCAAGTGGTTCTGTACTTCTTTCAATTGATTTAAACTGAGTTCTAGTCAACTTTGCCTCA
This sequence comes from Euryodendron excelsum, assembly GCA_033060915.1. Lineage (NCBI taxonomy): Eukaryota > Viridiplantae > Streptophyta > Magnoliopsida > Ericales > Pentaphylacaceae > Euryodendron > Euryodendron excelsum. The sequence goes on along the minus strand of CM065388.1, from coordinate 12,953,322 downwards.
ACACAAGTTGTACATTTATGATTAGCATTAAAATCAAGTTTAGGCAAAGATTCTAAGTTAACTAATCTGCGCATGGTATCAAAGTTAACATGACCTAATCTACCATGCCATACATTTGAAGACTGAAGCAAGTAAATAGAAGATGCAATATTATTACTAGAAGGCTTAGGAGCCATAGTCATTACATTAAGTTTGAAGAGCCTATCGCTCAGATATCCCTTTCCCACAAACATTCCCCCCTTAGTAAGTACAAACTTATCACTCTCAAACACCAACTTAAAGCCCTTCTTACTCAACAATGAACCAGAGACTAAATTCTTGCGAATGTCTGGCACATAGAACACCTTATTGAGAGTAAGTTCTTTGCCGGAAGTCATTTTCAAAATGATCTTCCCTTGACCTTCAACCTTTGAGGTTGCCAAGTTGCCCATGTAGAGTTGCTCATCGTCCACTGAGTGGTAAGATGTGAACATCCACTTGTTGGCACAGATGTGACGAGTGGCCCCAGTGTCCACCCACCATTCTTTAGTATTGCCAACTAAGTTTACCTCAGAAACTACGGCAAAAAGATTCAGGTCTTCCACATTGGCACAGAGATCCTCGGTCACATTGGCTTGAGCAGATTTCTTCTTATGGTTCTCTTAATCCTTCTTCTCAAGATCCTTACACTTGCAATAATCCTTGGCCGTATGACCAACCTTGCTGTAGACATAACATTTCCCTTTGAACCTTTTGAAATTGCCACCTTTGGAACCTTGATAGGACCTTTGACCATCATGCTTTCGCTTTTTGTCGTTGGATTTGGCTTGCTCCACCAGATTTGCCTTTGACACCATATGGGTGTTGACAAACTTCTTCTCAGAAGCTCGGTTGTCTTCCTCAATTCTTAGCCTGACGATAAATTCCTCAAGCCTCATCTCCTTACGCTTATGCTTCAGATAGTTCTTGAATTCTTTCCAGGACGGCGGCAATTTTTCAATTATCGCAGCCAATTGGAAAGACTCACTCAGAACCATGCCTTCGGCATGGATGTCATGAACTATAACTTGGAGATCCTGGACCTGGCTAATAATTGTTTTTGAATCAAACATTTTGTAATCAAGAAACTTATCGACTACAAATTTCTTTGAGTCGGCGTCTTTCGTCTTGTACTTCTTGTCTAAAGATTCTCACAGTTCTTTTGTCGTCTGCACGGCACAATACACGTTGTAGAGTGTATTATTCAATCCATTGAGTATATAGTTCGTACATAGGAAGTCAGCATGTTTCCATGCTTCCACCGCCGCAACTACTTGCTGGTCGGACTCATTCTCGTTCAAAGTAGGAACATCTTCACAAAGAAATTTTGCCAAGTTTAGAGTCGTCAGGTAGAACAACATTTTCTGTTGCCATCTTTTGAAATCAGTTCCATTGAACTTCTTTGGCTTTTCTCCGTGATTCACCGGCACATTTAGTGTATGCACTTGATTCAGCGGCACAGTCAGTGTTGGTACCGGTGTCCCAATCACAGTAGGAGTTGAAGTAAGAGTAGGAATAAGAGTATTATCAGCAATTTCTGGATTAAATAATTTTACACAAAATTTGAGTACTAATCCAGAAACAATATATAACACAACACTAATTAACACAGTTAAAAAAAATTGAAATTGGGTCTGTCTTTAAGATTGTTGGATAAAATAATCCCTATTTAATTACTATGTGTATAATTAGTGATGACAAACAATAAAATAACACGAATTAACTAATTATCAACTAGAAGCAATTTTATAACTATAAGACAATTAGAATCTGAATAAGAACAAACTAAATCATAACAACTTACCCGGTTGTCGTTCAAAAAAATAGAAAATGTAGAAGTTGAAAGATAGATCGAGTCGAGTGTTTCACACTCTCTCCTTAAAGACAGATTCACCCCCCACAGTTGGTACTCATGGGATGATGGGCGTCTGACTCCCAGGATAAAATGATCTCAGTAGTCTTTAAGCAGCACTTCAATAAAAACTGTTCGGCGGCTTCACAAGATGATCTAAACTCTCTCAGGAAAATACAGGAGGAAGACGAAGAAGAATTCGTTGTATGCAACAATTCAGAATTCATATGAATGCTAGAATGTTGCTCTATTTATATAGCCCAGGTGCCTGTTCGAAACACTGGTTCGAACAGGTACACACCTATTCGGTCAAACCGTCAGAAATTAATTAATTAATTAATTAATTAATATAATAATTACTTAATTTAATTCCGACCCTAGCCCAAAAAGATAAGACTTGAACCGAACCCACGACCCGAATTGGCGGGCGGGCAGCGCGCGCTTGTGGAGTATTCGGTCAACCCATGGGTTCCATAAGTCCTCCCCCTTTCACAAAAGTGGGGTGCCCCTTGAAGCCCAAACCTTACTCCAAACTTGGGTTATATATGGACAACATATTTCCCATAAGAAATCAATGTGGGATAACCCACTTTCAACTACATAACCCATATTCAAGGGGATGACTTTGGAGGCCAATAACTCATTCAATCCTATACGGATTTGAGCAAGTAAATAGTCTAGATTCAACTCCTCTTGGAGATGAATCCAACGCACGAATGACCTGACACAAAGGATGCATGGGTCCCACATTTATGTTGGCTCAAAGATCCACGAAATAATGGGGTTTACACCCATTTATTCTAACAAGATCATAGCATACACCAACCTAGTTGTCCACAGTCTCTCAACTGTGGAACTCTTGAGCAGATCAAATTCCCTTTCTCCAACACCACCCATCCCCAATGTGGGCTTATCACTGTAAATTGTAGTGAAAAAATTCCAAAAATCAATTTAGGGTGGGGAACTTGGTATTGGTATGAAGTCAAAGAATTCTCCAAATTTGATTCCATGAAGGTTAGTGAAAAATGGCTAGGAACTCTCATAAGCCTCAAGAGTTGCGACCTTTTCACTTTTACTCTTCCCAATAGTTCTTCCATTTCCTATACAATCTCCCACAATCTTACCTTGTTCAAATGCGCTAACAATGCTGCTTTGAGCAATGATTTTTTCCGCGATAAGCACAATTACAAGGGCTGCTCAGGCTACACTGTTTACTATGCATATCCTAATGATCTTCAAGTTCCAACTGTGTTCCCATTCAACTGCCAGCGGCATCAGCAATTGGAAACCGAAATGCCAGTGATGTGTTCTCATTGTTGGCTTCCGAGTTCTCCCTTGGAATTCATGTGTCAAATGAATGTCGCGAGTGTCACCTTAGCCGAGGCCAATGTGCCCGTGACCTCCAAGAGTTTCAATGCGTAAACTTAAATGAGAAAGAAGGTATTGGCATTTCTATTATTAATCCAAAATCTTGAATCTATAGCAGTCTGCTCCATATGGATTGGTTCCTTGGACGGTTTTACATGAGTGTTGTTTCTCCTTTAGTTAAGCTCAAGCATTCAGAATATGCAAAGTAAATTGCTTGTAATTGACGGATGTTTTCTCCTTGACATTGTTTGCAGGAAGAAGTAACTTGACATTGATTCTAGGAACAGGTAATACACCTCTGTTCAGTAGCTGTAAGCATGACTAAATAAAGATGTATCTATTATACATAAACACATTAGAAGTTCTCTTTCTCCCTGCTTTTCTTTTGGTTGCTTTCATGGATATGTATTGAGCAAATCAAAACTTGACTACACCTCTATTTTCTTCAGTTATACCCGGAGGTTTTCTCCTTCTGCTTTGCTTGCTCATACTTACTATCCGGCGTTGCAACAAATGGAATTATATTTCTTCCTACATCTCTTCAAGGAACACTCCTCTTGATCCCTCCTCAAAAGAAGACCTTGCAGGAAGTAGTGTCTACTTTGGGGTCCCTGTCTTCTCCTACACAACTTGAAGAAGCCTCCCATAATTTTGATCCTTCTGAGGAATTGGGAGCTGGAGGTTTTGGCACTGTATACCATGGTAAGAAGATTTAAAATTCTCAATATTAGTCACAACATCACTAAATGTAATACCAGACATATTTATAGTAGCATGTTCTAAATTCCTATAATTCAAATATAAATGGCACAATCTTTGGTCTTTTCTCAACTAGGAAAACTCCAGGATGGGCGGCAAGTTGCAGTCAAGCACCTATATGAGCACAACTACAAGCGGGTGACACAGTTTATGAACGAAATTGAAATCCTTACCTGCTTGGACCACAGGAACCTTGTAACCCTCTATGGTTGCACCTCTCTCCATAGCCGGGAACTACTCCTCATCTATGAGTATATCCCCAATGGTACTGTTGCTGATCATCTGCATGGTGATCGAGCAAAGGACGGTTCACTAACATGGCCTATTCGTATGAACATAGCAGTAGAAACAGCCAGTGCATTGGCTTACCTCCATGCTTCTGATATCATCCACCGCGATGTGAAGACCAACAACATTCTCCTTGACAACAATTTTTGTGTCAAGGTTGCAGATTTTGGGCTTTCAAGACTCTTCCCCACTGATGTCAGTCATGTCTCAACTGCTCCCCAAGGGACTCCTGGCTATGTTGATCCAGAGTATCACCAATGTTACCAGCTTACTGATAAGAGTGATGTCTATAGCTTTGGGGTTGTGCTCATTGAGCTCATATCATCAATGCCGGCTGTTGACATTAGCAGGCACAGGCATGAGATTAATCTGGCTAACTTAGCAATAAACAGGATCCAAAATCGTGCACTCAATGAGTTAATTGACCCATCTCTTGGGTTTGAGTCAGATCCTTCGATTGAGAGGATGGCTACATTGGTGGCAGAGGTGGCTTTTAGATGCTTGCAGCTCAAAAAGGAAATGAGGCCTTCAATGAATGAGGTTTTGGAGGCTTTGAAGGGAATCCAGGAGTACAAAGATGAGAATATTGGGGAGGAAATTGAGAATGTTGGGGTGTTGGCAATTGTTGGCAAGTAGATGCTAAGAAACGTGTGAGGGTGATGATGTTGTGTTGTTGAAAAATAATAATCGCTAGATTCTGTTACCAATTCCGGTGTGTGAGGCTTCATTTCACTCTGTTTTACTATACAGGCAGATGCTAAGAAAATGCTTTTAACACCCTATGTCATGTGCAAGCAAGTGGTTTGAATTTCTTCTACTTTTCATCTGCTTGTCTGCATTATATAGATCAATCAGATAATTATATGGAGAGAATTTATATAGCAAATGGAGCTCTCATCTCTATTCTTGTTCATATTTGGAGAAAATTTAAAGACATTGCTCAGTTCCCATTGTATTGTTCTAGATGGCTTTCTACATAGTTAGGAATTATAAATAATTTTTTTTGTTGGACAAAGGGAAATGGGTGGAAAATAAAATTACTGAGATTGCAATACTACTAATATTTATGGTTCTAGTTGATGGTTGCATAGCTCACAATGGTTCAGCTAAAGATATAAACAAATGCAAAGTAGTTATACTAATTCTTTCCTGTACTAGCAATGTAAGCCACCTATTTTCTATTGAGCCTGTTCTCTTTAAATATTTCAGAGTTGAAATTTTGGGAAGCAGGACACATTTTTACTCATATTCTGCCTCTTTAATTCATCAGAGTAAAAGCAATTTCTCTAAGGTCAAAATTTCTTGAGTTCCCTAAGCTTAAAATTACCGGTCCAAGTCAGGTGGAGCTCATGACTCATGAGTAGTCTTACACAGGCTACTTCAGAACATATTGGATTGTTTTTGTGGCAGAGACAACGGATCCTTGAATTGGGAGGTTTCTGATGACAAATGTGAAGCTTATGATCTTTAGTTTAATTCTCAGCATCATGCAATGAAGAACAAGGTGAAAAATACCCTGTTCAATCAAACAGATACTCTAAAGTATTTTCGTTTTTCCATAATTTTGGCTTCCAGGAACCAAAAGTAGGACTTGGATTTTTTTCATATGCTGGAAATTGGATGGCAACATTACTTATTCCAGCTAATGAAGGCAAAAAGCCACTGTTTAAACCACAAAAATGGAATTGTGACACTCAGTATAGTGAACATAGAGATACATCTTACAACTCAAAACAGTCCTATCTATTTCAATTGGAAAAGAAGAAAGAACAAGTTGCATCAATGCACAAAAAAACTCTCTTGCTTTAGAGGTGGATCAAGAAGCCCGAAATCTATAAATTTACATTTGAAATTTACTACGAATCACTCGCCTATACAACCCTGCCATATATAGCTTCCCTCCCAACCATGACTTTTATCAAGAACACAAGTAAAATAGAAGAGCTAATAATCTCCTTAATGCATGCAAGTACTCCTAAAAGTATGATAACCTCACCATTTATTTCTCAGACGGAAATTTGAGAGCCAGATGTATGGGTGGATCAGATTTTGCCCGTCTTTTGTACTGTACCATTGACATTTCTAACAAGCCGCTAGTTTCTCTAATTAACTTAGTCCATTCATACAAATTGTGACATTGAGAGTGAGAGGTCTAGAGCGAGAGGGAAAAAATAGAGTAAGCTTTGGAAGAGTCTACAAATGAAGTATTTCTAAAGCTGGGTCAATGAGGAAAGTGAGTAGGAAACTCCACCATTGGAGTCTTTGCCCGGCTGACCATTCCAATGAACAAGTAGAGAGAGCCCCTTGGTATCTTCTTTTGGGCTACTTCTGCTTTAGTTTATATATGTAATAATAATCTTCAAGTCGGTCAACTGCCGTGTTGAGCAGACTAACATCATCTAAAACATATTGTGCAATTCACTCCTCTTTTGTTTATTGCTTTTGCTTGATCATCGTGGTGGCTGTTTCGGTTTGTTTAATTTGGGATTTTCAAATGGCTATTCCGTTCTTTCTTGCTTTCTTTGTCCTTTCTCATCTGCTGCTTCTTCACACAGTACTCTCGGCTCAAAAAGAAAACAATATCCAAATTAGTTGTCCAAAGTCCTTCGACTGCACAAAATTTGGACCGATGAAATTTCCATTATCCAATTCTACCATGCATTCCCAGTGTGGGTTGTGCACGGTAACTTGTGATGAACCAGATGTACAAATCCTACTGGGAAATGAAAGACCAACAAGGTATGGTGAGTCTCCTTCAGATTTCTATGAGGTAACAGAAATCATATCTCAGGATGATAAGATTCAAATCCAAGTACATGATACAAGGATCCGAAGGCATTTATGGAGCAGAAATTGCAGCGTGTTCAGTAAATTGACTTTTCCCAACTCTCCATCTATTTCATTTACAATCTCTCAGAATCTCACCTTCTTCAAATGCAACAAAAGTTCTGAACTTAAATCCCACGAACACGATAGTTTCGATGGTTTTCACAACTATACAATCTGCGATGGCCAGTACAGTTTGTACTATAAATACGCAGATGATCAAAATTCCGCTCCTTCTGACCATGATCTTCCAATTACCTGCTCAGTAATTCAGCTGCCGGTGAAGCCATCAAATGTGCAACCTCATGCCTATGACCCATTCGAACTATTAGTTGCCAAGTATATTCTTGAATTGCATGTGTCCGAGGATTGTCTGAAGTGTCACCAGAGAGGAGGCCAATGTCAAAATGACAACCAAACATTTCACTGTACAACCGAAGAAGGTATTGGCTGTACAGCCAAACAAGGTATTGGCCGTTAGTGCAAAAATCTGTAAAAGGAAGAAAAAAATGAATGAACACGTCCAAGGCACGATTAATATCGTTTTCCTTAAGACGATATTCGTCCCCACCAATTCTCAGAATCTGGTGTGCACCGGGTTAATGACGAATCGCCTCCAGGATACAATGGAGCCCAGAAAATCTGTAATTCTGACTGCGTGTTGCACACACGAAATCACACCCGAATACCCTCTGATTATCAAGTCTGCCAAGAATCTGAATGTCTATTTCTGCAGAAACAGACTTCAGAAATGATGAACAATAAAAACTAGAAAGAATCAAGAATTTTAATGCCTTTTAATATAGAAAGGAGTTGCAGAAAAAAAAATATATATCATTTTCTGCGAATTTGCCATATTTTTATAGACATTTTGGTGTCTTTTTGGACCAGACATGACTGTTAGAATTCAAATAATAACTGATTTCTAACAGTCACTTGCAGGTTTAAATACAGTCGTCGGATCGCCCATTTTCTAATCTAACGGTGTAGATCGCACATATTCATTGTTTGATCAGATCATTCATCACACCTTTATGATCAGGTGTAATTCTCACCATACGATCCTTTTTGCTTATGTATTAGCCATCCGATCGTTGATTATCATGATTGACAAAAATCAATGGTCTTGATCACACGCCACACGCGCACGTGCCACGTGTCCAAGTGCCAAGTGCGCCACTAAAGCGCCACATTGCGCCACGTGACTCGCACGCGAGACGTACGCGTGGCGCACATGTGGCTTGGTGCACATGCTCACACTTGTGTGCTACACCCAATCATTGCTCTAAAGCAATTCATAGAAAGTTGTTGGCATTTATAAATGCCTTACCAAACTTTTCGCTTTCCAATGTGGGATTCATTTAGTAAGGCAATAAAGACTTTCTTCAAAGCTAGTCAAAACCAAAATAGAAAAACCCCAAAACTACTACATATATTATATATTTTGAAAATAATTTCAACAATCCCCCACCATTTTCAAAATAATTTGAAAAACATATCTTGGCCAGACAAGGAAAACTAATGCATAAATTAAGGTGTCTTATGGACTTGAACCATCACTTAGTGATAACACATCAAGGTTAACAAGGATGGCATAGTAGGCAAGCTTTGAACTAGCAATCCTGTATAGCTAACCGGACATGTCTCACACATTAGTATTCTCTTCTTTAGGTAAATTCATAAAAGCCGACACGTGGATTGGCCTTGTGTCTATATCCTGTTTCATGAGTGCTCTAGAGATTGCCCAAGTCATCATAGAAGGCGGCACCACCTTCGACACTCATATAGGTAGACTTATCTAAAGTATTCCAGTAACTTAAGCACTTCAACACAATATATTATAAGTCTATTAAGAGCATATTGCTCAACCTTCCCCATTTACATTACTAGTACCAAACACCTTTTCCTTGGGATGAAAAATATGTATAGTGCTTGCAGTCACTACATCTGATGTACTTTGGCTCATTGAACTCAAGACTTGATGTTTCAAGCGTTGAGTCGAGTTTCCACCAGTGATGACTAATCATATGGGCCGAAGACCCATCCCTATTGATGTTTTCTTCACCAAGTCCCTTGCAAGTCCTTTAGTAAGTGGATCTGCCAAGTTTTGGCATGATCTCACAAAATCTATGGTGATAATTCCATTAGTAAGCATTTGTCTCACACTACTATGTCTCAGGCCAATATGCCTAGATTTGCCATTATAAATGTGGCTATATGCTCGTGATAGTGTAGCCTCACTATCACAATGCAAAGATATAGGTGACATTGGTTTAGACCAAAGAGGAATTTCCAACAACAAATTCCTAAGCCACTCAGCCTCTTTGCTACAAGAAGCCAAAGCTACAAACTCTGCAGCCATGGTAGAGTCTGTAATTAAAGTCTGTTTCTTAGAACCCCAGGAGATAGCTCCTCCACCAAGGAGAAATATCCACCCACTGGTTGATGTATGATCATCTCGGTCAGATATCCAACTAGCATCAGTGTTTCCTTCCAAAACCGTTGGATACCCACTGTAACACAAACCATAATCCATGGTTCCTTTTAGATATTTTAAAACTCTTGTTACAGCATTCCAATGACTAGTGCCAGGATTACTAGTAAATCTACTAAGTTTATCAACTGCATAAGCAATGTCAGGTCGTGTGCATGTCATAGCATACATCAAACAACCAATTACCCTAGCATACTTCAATTGATCAATAGCTCTACCAGTATTAGGATACAATTTTAGATTTGAATCAAACGGTGTACTCACAGGTTTGCAATCAAATAAATCAAATCTCCTGAGTATTTTTTCTATATAATGTGATTGAGAAAGGACAATCTCATTAGTATTCCTTTTAATTCGAATACCCAAAATGACATCAGCAATTCCCATGTCTTTCATTTCAAAATTAGATGACAAAAAATTCTTAACTTTCACAATGCTATCATAATCAGTACCAAAAATCAACATGTCATCTACATATAAACAGATAATCACACCTTTATCATTATTGAACTTACTATAAACAAACTTATCAGATTCATGTATTTTGAAGCCATTAGTAACCACAATTTGATCAAATTTCTCATGCCACTGTTTAGGTGCTTGTTTAAGTCCGTAAAGAGACTTAACCAACTTACAAACTTTATGTTCTTGTCCAGGCATGATAAAACCCTCAGGTTGGTCCATGTAAACTTCTTCATCCAATTCACCATTTAGAAATGCAGTTTTAACATCCATTTGATGAATTTCGGAGTTATAGATAGAAGCTAAGGCAATAAGCAGCCGGATAGTACTAATTCTAGCAACAGGTGCATAAGTATCAAAATAGTCTATACCTTCTTGTTGCTTAAAACCTTTAGCAACTAAGCTGGCCTTAAACTTGTCTATAGTTCCATCTACCTTCATTTTCTTTTTGAAAATCCATTTACATCCCACAGGAACAGAACCAGGTGGTAGATCAACTAATTTCCAAGTTTTATTACCCATAATAGAGTCCATTTCATCTTTAATAGCCTCTTTCCAAAAAGCTGAATCTTGAGACTTCATAGCCTCATCGAATGAAAGAGGGTCAGGTTCTATAGAAGGAGAAACCGAAGTTTGCTTAGAGATAGAATCTCTAGTACCTTCAACCAAATAAACTATGAAATCTGGGCCAAAAGACTTTTCAGTCCTTATCCTTTTACTCCTTCTAGGTTCAGAAGATACAATGACATCTTTTTGTGGTTCCAAAGGTGGTTCCACATGTTTTCTAGTCTCATTTATATTGGGAATAGATGTGAATCTATTTTCATAAAAGACTGCATCTCTAGATTCAAAAATGGTATTGATTTCAACTGAATCATTAGTCTCAATAACAAGAAATCTATATCCTTTACTATGTTCTGCATATCCTAAGAAAATGCATTCAATAGCTTTTTGTCCTAACTTCTTGATCTTAGGTTCAGGTAATCTAACAATGGCTCTGCAGCCCCAAACTTTAAAATAAGACAAATTAGGCTTTCTTTTATTCCATAACTCATATGGAGACACTTTAGACATCTTATGAGGAACACGATTTAAAATATAACATGCAGTTAACATAGCTTCACCCCAAAAACCATTAGAAAGACCAGAATTAAAAAGCATAGCATTAGTCATTTCTACTAATGTTCTGTTTTTCCTTTCAGCAACTCCATTTTGTTGTGGAGTGTAAGCCATAGAGGTTTCATGGACAATTCCAACAGATTCACAAAATGCAGGAAAATGATATTCACCTCCCCTATCTGATCTAAGGCATTTAATCTTAGCATTACATTGACATTCAACTTCTATTTTATAAACTTTAAACTTATCTAAAACTTCATCTTTAGCATGTAGTAAATAAATATAACAGAATCTTGTATAATCATCAATGAAAGTCACAAAGTACTTTTTGCCTCCTCTAGTAGGGGTGCTATGCATATCACACACATCACTATGAATTAATTCCAACAAAGTAGAATTTCTATCAACCTTCGAGAATGGTTTTCTAGTGATTTTAGTATGCATACATATTCTGCATTTATCATTCATGTCATTTGCACATTTAGGAATTAATTCTAACTTAACCATATCATGCATTCTTCTTGAATTAACATGTCCTAAACGAAAATGCAATAAAGAAATAGTATCAACCATATAAGCAGAAATATTCACTTTATTAATGTTAAGCTTGAACATGCCCTCATACAAATATCCTTTTCCAACAAACATCCCTCCCTTAGTCAAGATAAATTTGTCCGACTCAAATACAAGTTTAAACCCAAACTTATTAAGAAGACTCCCAGACACCAGATTCTTTCTAACTTCTGGTACATGATACACATCAGTAAGAGTAAGGCTTTTTCCAGAAGTAAACTCTAGATTCACAGATCCTTTTCCCTTGACTGCTGCAGTGGACGAGTTGCCCATGTAAAGAACATTGCCGTCCTCCATGGGTTCATAGGTCTTGAAAGAACTTTTGTCTTTACAAACATGTCTCGTCGCACCAGAGTCAATCCACCATGCTTCATTATCTTCAAGGATATTAACCTCGGATATCATGGCCACAAATTTCTCCTTAGAGTCTTTAGCATCGTTCCCTTTTTGTATCTTAAAGAGACGACACTCTTTCTTGTAGTGGCCTTCCTTTTTGCAGTAGAAACATGCCCCCTTCTTTTTCTTCTTATTGTGATTCTGGTTATTTCCAGAATTATTGCCATTGTTACCAGCATTTCTGCCTCTCTTACGATTATCTTGTCCAGATTAGGAGGGCTATTTTGACTCTTGTCCATCCTCCATCATATGAACCTTGGAGGCATGAGAGCTATGCTCGTCATTACTGTCTCTTTTCCGAAATTCCTCCTCAATCCGAAGATGACGGCCCAATTCTTCAAGAGACAGGTCCTCCTTTTTGTGTTTAAGACTCTTTTTGTAGTCTTTCCATGATGATGGAAGTTTGTCCAAAATGGCAGAAACCGTAATGGATTCATCCATTTTCATGTCATACTGATTGAATTGGTTTAGGATATGCATGATTTCATGAAACTGCTCAATAACAGGACGAGTATCAGACATCTTATAATTGAAAAATTTTGAAGCCAGAAATTTCTTACTGGTGGCGTCCTCCATTAAGTACTTGGCTTCAAGTGCATCCCACAATTCTTTAGCAGTCCCCTTATTCTGGTACATATCGAACAGAGTGTCAGACATTGCATTGCAGATGTGTCCTTTGCAAATGTAGTCATCTTGCTCCCATTTCATCCTTGTCCTTGTTTCAGTCACAGTCTCATCTTCATTTGCAACAGGCTTAGGGGTGGTGAGAACATACACCACTTTGAGACTGGCAAGTAGGAAGTGCATCTTCTTCTGCCATCTTTTGAAATTTGCTCCATCAAAACGATCTAGTTTCATAAAGTCTGCAGAAAACTCTCGTAATGATGCAGCCATGATCAAAAATATCGTCTTAAGATTGTTAGTGCAAAAATCTGTAAAAGGAAGAAAAAGATGAATGAACACGTCCAAGGCACGATTAATATCGCTTTCCTTAAGACGATATTCGCCCCCACCAATTCTCAGAATCTGGTGTGCACCGGGTTAATGACGAATCGCCTCCAGGATACAATGGAGCCCAGAAAATCTGTAATTCTGACTGCGTGTTACACACACGAAATCAGACCCGAATACCCTCTGATTATCAAGTCTGCCAAGAATCTGAATGTCTATTTCTGCAGAAACAGACTTCAGAAATGATGAACAATAAAAACTAGAAAGAATCAAGAATTTTAATGCCTTTTAATATTGAAAGAAGTTGCAGAAAAAAAAATATATATCATTTTCTGCGAATTCGCCATATTTTTATAGACATTTTGGTATCTTTTTGGACCAGACATGACTGTTAGAATTCAAATAATAACTGATTTCTAACAGTCACTTGCAGATTTAAATACAGCCGTCGGATCGCCATTTTCTAATCTAACGGTGTAGATCGCACATATTCATTGTTTGATCAGATCATTCATCACACCTTTATGATCAGGTGTGATTCTCACCATACGATCCTTTTTGCTTATGTATTAGCCATCCAATCGTTGATTATCATGATTGACAAAAATCAATGGTCTTGATCACACGCCACACGCGCACGTGCCACGTGTTCAAGTGCCAAGTGCGCCACTAAAGCGCCACATTGCGCCATGTGACTCGCACGCGAGACGTACGCGTGGCGCACATGTGGCTTGGTGCACATGCTCACACTTGTGTGCTACACCCAATCATTGCTCTAAAGCAATTCATAGAAAGTTGTTGGCATTTATAAATGCCTTACCAAACTTCTCACTTTTCAATGTGGGATTCATTTAATAAGGCAATAAAGACTTTCTTCAAAACTAGTCAAAACCAAAATGGAAAAACCCCAAAACTACTACATATATTATATATTTTGAAAATAATTTCAACATTGGCACATCTACGATTGACCTGCTGCTACGCCTGCTATTGTTTATCTAGCAATTCACAAACTGAATTCAAAGTTCTTAACTTGGAAATTTAACAGATTTTTGTAAAGGTTTTTCAGAGTATCAAAAGTGATGAGTCTGAACTAATTTCGTCCTGTTTGACTTTGTTGCAGGAGGAACTAAACTCAGATTGATTCTTCTAGGCACAGGTAAAAAAACTTCTGAACTAATTACTCCATTAAATTTTCATGTTAACCTCTGTATGTGACTCTTTTTAGTTTTTCCCATATCTAACTTGACCATCGCCTGTTTCTTCTTGTTCAGTAATTCCCGGAGGAGTTATTCTCACTATTTGCTTGCTCATGTTTATTATGCCCTGTCGGAATTATGTTTCTTCATACTTCCTTTCAAGGAACACTTCTTTTGATCCTTCCTCAAGAGCTGAAATCGAAGGCAGTATTGTCTTCCTTGGAGTCTCTGTCTTCTCATACAGTGAACTTCAAGAAGCAACTAACAATTTTCATCCTTCTAAAGAACTCGGAGATGGAGGTTTTGGCACTGTATACCATGGTAAGAAGATTCAAAGTTGTGCAGATCAGTAACAACATCACCATATTTATAGTAGCAATTCTAAATTCATACGATTTGAGATATATTATGGCACAATAGTTCTTTGATCTCTTCTCAACCAGGCAAACTCCAGGATGGGCGCGAAGTTGCAGTGAAACGCCTATATGAGCAGAACTACAAGCGGGTGAGGCAATTCATAAACGAAGTAGAAATCCTCGCCCGGTTGCGCCACCAGAATCTTGTCTCCCTTTATGGTTGCACCTCACGCCACAGCCGTGAGCTCCTCCTTGTTTACGAGTACATTCCCAATGGCACTGTGGCCGATCATCTCCATGGTGATCGAGCAAAGGATGGCTCTCTCACATGGCCTATCCGCATGAAAATAGCTATAGAAACTGCCACTGCATTGGTCTACCTACATGCTTCTGATATCATCCACCGCGATGTGAAGACCAACAACATTCTCCTTGACAACAATTTTGGTGTCAAAGTTGCAGATTTCGGGCTTTCAAGATTCTTCCCCACTGATGTCACTCATGTCTCAACTGCTCCACAAGGGACTCCTGGTTATGTTGATCCAGAATATCACCAATGTTACCAACTTACTGATAAGAGTGATGTCTATAGCTTTGGGGTTGTGCTCATTGAGCTCATATCCTCAATGCCTGCTGTAGACATTAGCAGGCATAGGCATGAGATTAATTTGGCTAACTTAGCCATAAACAGGATCCATAATGGTGCAATGAATGAGTTAATCGACCCTTCTCTCTGGTTTGAGTCAGATTCTTCGATTGAGAGGATGATTACCTCGGTGGCAGAGGTGGCTTTTCGGTGTTTGCAACTTGAAAAGGAAATGAGGCCTACAATGAATGAGGTTTTGGAGGCTTTGAAGGGAATTCAGGAGTACAAAGATGATGCCAATGTTGGGGTGTTGAATTGTACACAGTCATCTCATTCGCCTGAGGATGATGATGTTGTGTTGTTGAAGAATAGCAAGGTGCCTCCTTCACCACATTCTGTGACTGAGAGATGGGTTAGTAGATCTACCACATCCACTACCAGTGGATAAGGCTTCATTTTGCTCTGCTTTAAAGGTAGTTGCTAAGAAAATAACACCTGTAATCATATGCAAGCTGTGTTCTTTGAATAAGATTTTATTTTCATCTGCTTGTCTATGTTAATAACATAGATCAGACAATTATATAGAGGGAATCTATAGTAAATGAAGTTCTCATTTGTTCATGCATATTCATATTTGGGGATAATTTAGAGTCATGGCTCAGTTCTCATTGCATTATTGGCTTTCTACTAATCTAGTGGGGTTATCTCATATCAAGAATTAGGACAGTTATTTCCATTTATATGTTTCTGCCAATGGTTGGATTGCTCACAATGGTTGAGAAAAAGATATGAAGAAAGGAGATTAGGTACATTTCTTTGTACAATACCAATGTCTTAGCCATGTGATTTCATATTTCGCCTATTCCTACAAAGTTCCATTTTCAACAGGAATTGAAACATTGGTGAAGCAGGATTATATTTGACTGGATGACACATGCATAGTCTACTCTCTCAATTCATCAGATCAAAACAAGGAAAAAGAAAATTAACGATAGTCACCTTTCCACAATTCCATCTGAGAAAGGGAAAACTATTCAAAGTGGCTTGTATACTGTCATGTTTCCCTGGTTACCATTAGAAAGTAGAAAGCAAATAGAGATTCCAAATTACCATTGGAAACTATTAAAAACTGGTTGATAAAAAGAAAACACAGATCCCATAACCCTGGAGATAGCCCCGGTCCCCTGTTTGGTAATGGTTACCGTTACGGTTCTGGTTCCGTTTCCATGTTCTCGGAAACAAAAAATTTGAGAACAACTTCATTTGGTTACGATTTCAATTCTGTTTTCGTTTTCTAAAATTCGACGACTACATTTGACAGATTGGTTCCAGAAACTATTTCCATCGAAACTATATCTGGTAAACTGGATCCAGAACTTCTTTTCGAAAAAATTTTCAAAAAACACACCAATTTTAGGAACTACTAAAAAAGTGTTTTTTGAGATTCCAAAACCATTTTCATTTGAAAATGAAAACGATATGAAAGTTATAATATTTTGGATGGTCCTTTTTTTTGTTTCCGAGAACAAGATGTTTTCAAATTTTTTTTTTCAAGAACACGAAAAACGAAAACAAAAACTGAACAGGATAGTGTTTCCAAAAACAAAAAAATCAGAACCATGGGATCTAGTTTATTAAATGCGATTTCAATAGAAATAGTTTCAGAACCAGTTGGCCAAAATCTATTTTTGTCGAATTTCAAAAAACAAAAACAAAAACAGAAAATAGAAACCGAAAATTGTAACCAAAGCTGTTCTCACAAAAATTTCATACAGGAAATTCAACTCACAAACTGAATGGGATGCTTGCAAGCAATGCCAGAATGATGCCTATTTTATCCATATGCATACTCAACAAAGTTCTTATATCCTAATATTCCACATAAATCATTCCCAAAAAAAAAAAAGAGTATTGGCTAAAGAGCACAAGTAACTGCTTTAACTGACTTGATAAGGAATGCATTAATTAGGTTTTTCCACATCCAGAAGTTACAGCGCCAGAGAAGAAAAAAAACTTGGAACAAAATGCAAAAGAAGATAATGTTAAAAAAAATTGCAATAATTTTTATTCACTATATTGAAGAGTTGCTACTTCTCAGAAATTTTTCTCACTGTGCCATAAAATGGAAAAGAAACAAATGTCATTCCGCCCTCGGATTATCAGTGCTTCCCAAAGGAACTATGGTAGTGGTCTTATTTGATGTTGTTCATGATTGCCGTACATCTGTATCATCATCTTTTCCAGTCCTGTCATTTTCCTCCTGAGGCTTAATATGGCCATCAGATTTACTCTGAATGCTACTCATGTGGAGGTATATTCTGCTGCAAATACCTATGTATCATCTCGTAGCTGGTAAATGTCATGCATAAAATAGAATTCGTTTGGCACTTTGTTGTCATAGAGATTAGTGAGCTAAAGAAGAAAATCCAGAGACAGATACCTCATGTGGGTAAGTCATTACAGAGGCAACGACTTTAGATACTGAAGAAGCAATCGCAAGTTTCCCAAGACTTAGCTTGCTGCGGGTCGTATTATCTGACAACAAAAAATAAGCATGATCAGCAGCAACTACATGTCACAATTACAAATCACTTCTATATCTACAATCAATTTAGAAAGGAAAGAGGGGGGAAACAAAAAGGAATGACAAAAAGAACACATTACCCCTTCTTGCTAAGTAGACCTTGATCTTTTCATAAGCTGGAAATTGGATTGCAACATGACTTATTCCAGGTAACGAAGGCAAAAGGCCACTGTTTAAACCCCAAAAATTGCATTATGACTCAATATACTGAACAGAGATATATCTAACAGCATAAATAGTTGAGTAACCATGATCGCAAAAACATTTCAAGCTCATAGAGCTTGAGATATTACACAACTACTTAGTTTATATGAACTTCTATCCAGCACAACTGGAAAAGAAGAACAACCTACATCAATAACAAAACTAGTAAACTACTGTAAAGGTTTAGAGCAGGATCATGAAGCGTGAAATCTATAAATTCACACTTGTAATACTACCTAAGAATCGCTCACCTATACAACCCCCGTATTCCTTCCTCATGTGCAATCCTTCTTAATGCAGAAAAAATGCCTGTATAAGGAACCACGTCTGGTCTCATTCCCTGTGTCTAAACAGTGAAACAAATGAAAAAATGAGAATGATATAAATATGATACATTATAAACTTTAGAAATGTCAAGGACTAGTTCAATAAGCAGAGTTGTTATTACAAGCCATATTCAAATTCCAAGGGCTTGGATCAAACCAGAATCAAAGTAACTGGAAGAGGGCAATCCATAATTTAAGCAAAGATCAACTGGTCATTGTCGTAGTTTCTCCAATATTTTAAAATTTTTATTATTTTATCCGGAAAACAGCAGGAGATAAACTTCAAATTCCTGTTGTCTACAAAAATTAAAGACTGACCAGAGGGTTCGAAGTGGGACTCCAACCATCTCTGACCCACAGTCATAAATCAACAAATGCATGGGATCTCCATAATGCAATGGTCAAGCACATCCAACCCACACCGAAATGTGGGACTTCACGATTATTATTGCTAGACCAGCCGAAACAAGGATATTTGCTTAATAACGGTTCAAACTCATCCATGAAGTCTCAAGAAAATCTTCAGGCTAACTTCTTTGCCACTAACTTGGACGAATATCTGGCTAGCTTCAACAACAGTAAGTATCACGTATCAACATTGAATAGCCCTTTAGGTCCACCAATAGTATAAAGAGCGATTAACGATATTTCTTGTGGCTTTCTGTGGATCCCCACTTCACACAATTCCCAAGCAGCCTTTCTTGCTGATATGGAAATATGACATCAGAAACTTATATGGGCATTCCCATGCCTATATAAGATAGTTTTAGCTTTCATATTAAGGATTCATTATCAACATAACAAGCAGTGGCGGACCGACGCCCGGGGGGGGGGGGGGGGGGGGGGGGGGGGGGGGGGGGGGGGGGGGTGGGCCACGTATAGTTTTAGCTTTCATATTAAGGATTCATTATCAACATAACAAGCAGTGGCGGACCGCCGGGGGGGGGGGGGGGGGGGGGGGCGGGCCGTGACCCCTGCAAAGAAATTTTTTTTCCCTAGTGTTGTATGTATAATATGGACATGGGTCTGTGAATACTGAAGGTTGGCCCCCCCACTCATTTCACAAATTGCTTTAGGTAGCAAACGGTGGCCCACTTATTTATTTAATATTGAAATTTTTATAAAAGACAAATACACAATGCAGCCGAAAATGTCCACTTTGTTTTGTTTTATTATTAGTTTAAATTGTACAACAAAGTAAAAAAATATAAATATTATATTAATAAACTTTTTAAAGGTAAGACAAAATTCAAAAAGTTAAAGAGTTTTAATTCATTTTCTTCTTCTTCTTCATTGTCGCTATGGATACTGCGTATGTGGTGATCGTCAATGGGTATTTTGCACTATGCACTCACTTTGTTTTGCACTATGAAATTTTGAATGCTTATAGTTTGGCCCCCCCTAAGTCTGATTTCTGGGTCCGCCGATGATAATAAGGTAATGCTTCTAGCTAAAGCTAACTTCAACTGATAGAAAGATTGGCTTCATAAAAAATATCGCTCTCATGAATTCATAATCAATGCCAAACAAAGCAAGAGTGAATTCCTAAGTATAAGGAATTGAAAGCAAAAGTGCCTAGAAAACATCAAAAGGCTCAATAAAGTGTAAGAAACCAGAAAATTGAGTGAGAACAAGAATGGAAGTGTAAGTGTGAACGCATGACTACTAGTTCTCAAGATATGGTAGGTTCAAGAGTGCCTCTGAAGTGTCTCTACGCACAACGTGCAAGCTAACCTTTTCGCAAACATAAACCAAAGGTTGCCCCAGTTCAAGCTTTTTCAGATTCCAAACCGTGGATCAAGTGCCAATTCATTCTCGAGCCGTGTGATACACGGATCGCTGTGGAGTTCAACCAGTGAATTAGGCTACTTTGGAGAGGGCACCAGAGGGATTTAAAAAAGAATATATCTCATGCATATGTTGCTTTTTGTTAACCCCATGTGTCCAGGTCTGCCCATTAAAAATCCCAAATTTGATGAGAGGGAGAACTCACAAGGTAGTGAAAATAATAGGATGGTGAGCCAAAAAAATAGAATGGTGACGATATAAATTTCGTACTACCCAATATTGAAAGATGCCACAAAAGCAACCTTCAGACCCTTCTCCATTTCCATTAGTGATGCCACAATAACCATCACAGATTTTATAAACCATCTTAATGATTTAAATAGTTGTCTACCTGTAGGTAATTGTTGCAATATGCACGTCCTCCAGAAGGCATCATTACCCCGTCTTAGAAAAGCATTTGTTTCCTTCAGTTTTGAAATTGTTTGACATGCTACAGATTAGGTGAATTAGATTATTGCTACGCAGTTACTACAAAGGAACCCTTACATGGTTAAATTTATCGTTCAATTTTCAGTACACATTTTTCTGTTCGTATCCACTTACAGCCTGTTTGGAATTGGGGGAGGGAAGGGAAGGGCAGGGAAACAAAAAAAAAAGGAAAGAAAAAATAGGAAAAGGTAGTTTTCCTTTTCTATTTAGTTTTACAAAGAAGATAGAAGGAAAGTGAAGGGAAAAAAGAGAGAGATTGATTTAAACTTTTTCCTCCATTGTCCCTCTCTTTCCCTCATTTTCCCTTCCCTTTTCCTCCTAGGTAGAATCAAACACGGAAAGGAAAGTAAACAGTGATTTTTTCTTCTTTTTTCTTTCCTTCCCTAAGTTCCAAACAGGCTGTTAATTTTAGGCACTCAAAACCTATTCTAGGTTGGTTCGTGTCCTAGCACTTTAAAGGATTTTTCTTCCGAACTCCATCCAATTTCTAGCTATGGTTCTGGTTTAGGTACTTCTGCAACATAGGAAAGCATACTTTTTTATTAACAGGAGAACATTCTCCAACAAATTAATTACAGCTATGGAAATCTGCAATAGATAAATACATAATTACAAATAAACAGATACATACAGATGCAACTATTTGCTTACCTGTCAAGCATGCAGCAAATAAAAGCACTCACTAACATACAACAATATGTTTGAGAGGAACTGCAGATAACAAGACCAACCTACTTGGAGTCTGGTCTTAACAACCCACAGTGGATTTGTTGCAATGGAGAAGTTCTGCCCAATTGTCTAGTTGAAGCTCCACTGCCATTTTCTCTTTGTTCATAGTTTGCTCTATCCTTCAACTCCGAGCATCCCAACTACCTGTGCTGGTCTTCTGCTAATTCGCATCTCTCCAACCTCTACTTCGAACCATCTACCATCTCTTAATGCATGAAATCTACTCCTTTTCTTGGAGATATAAAATGTCCAACTCAGCCAAAGAAAAAATATTTCACAAAGGTATATACAGAATCCACATAAGATATAAATATAGCTTAAATGTAATTTGTGAACGTTTGGGGTTATTTTCCTTCACAGACGCGGTCGAATATTGGTATTCGAATCATAAATCTTGTGGTTCATATTCAATGGCAGGAGGTAAAATTTCTTAAATTTGAAAGGACTGAGTAAAATTTATTGAATTTATTTTGAAGGACAATAAATTTATTTTGAAGGAATCATATATTACATATTATATTTAATACCCAGAAAAACTTTATTGGTAAACACGGTTTTGGAAAGTTGGGTTACTAGTATACTACATTTTGTCTCATATTCTCAGCACTTTTGTGATGCTATAGTCAATGTAAAAAGGGAAAAAGAAAAAAGCCCATACATCAATTCAATATTTCTGGTTTTAGGTGAGATAATGAATAATGATAGACTAAAGTCTTCCTATACAGCTGTGCTGTGTTTAATGCCAAGACTCGAGGACTTGTAGTCTATAGTATAGTCTTCTGCTGGTCAAGGAGGAAGTTGAGAAGGAAATATCCTCTACTTTGAACCATTAAGCAGACAACTGAGTTAAATCTCCAAAGAATACCTTTAGGAAGTCTTCATATTGCAATGACTTTTCTCTCTTTGTTCCTTTTTTTTTTTATCTTTTCTTTATATTCATTTTTTTCCCAATTGAGTGGCATAATATACAATGGTCATGTTTGTTTGGGAGATAAGCAGTGGAGAATTGGAGATGTTAACCTGTGACCCACCTAATCTCATATTTGGAAAAAAAAAATGTGGAAAAGAATTACATCTCTCTCAAAATAGAGGATAAGCCATCCCACATAAGGGTGGGATGCTATATCCAAAGGTGGGGGGATAAGGCATAAAAAGTCTATTTTGCCCACCCCTGACATTATTGTATATTATTATATATACTACATTATATTATATTATTGTTATATAATTATTATATTAATATTTATTTTGTAATTATAAAATATTATATTGAAATTACTTATATTATTCTTTATTCAAACAAAGTATAAGCAATCACCATTACATCATAGTATTACTTATCACTCATCATCACCTTTCTAATTCTACAGTATTATTCATTTTTTATTTTCTTATACCGCAAACAAATTGGACCAATGGGTCCAGATCTCTAGATTTCTCTGGTGGAGGTCTTTAATTAATGAGTAATGCCTATATAAACAAAATTTATGTACAAAGTTTTCATAGGCTGTTTATGGTCCTGTCATTTTAAATGAAAAACCTCACCATTTTACCTTGTAATTTTTAAAATACAATTGTCATATCATTTTGACGATGTTTCCTATGTGAAAATTTTGTAAAAAATATAATTTTTTTTTATTAACATAAACTTTTACTCAATGGGGATGGCTAATTATTACTATTTTTATTATTCATTCTTATTCTGTCTCCCTTTGTGCTGCTTAGTTGTCTATCATTCCACCGTGATAGTATTTGGTCTGATCAGCTTTCCTTTCTACAAAATCACTCATCCTATATGTTGGTTGTGTTTGGTGATTACAATTAATTATCATGTCTTCCAAAATCACTTACATTTAGCATATAGTCGTGTTACTTATAACAATTTGAGACTTCCTTTTTTTTTTTTAAGCAAGATGAGATTTTATAACCATAAAAGGATAATAAAAAATGAAGTTCGAGAAAAAACCCCGCGCGGCGAACAAAGTCATGACTAAAGGCCTATTCTACTACACACTTCTAAAAGGTAAAACCAAGCCCTATTCTACTACACAAAAAAAAGGAAAAACCCTCTCACAACCTGAAAGACTAGAGCGGGAAACAAATGAAAGCACATAACACTTAGAAGTACCATGGCATGTTCCAAATCTTTTTCTTTGACCTTGACTGCATCCTAGGACAGATTCAGAAATTTTGTTTGGATTTAAAGAAAAATTCTTGAATTTTGCGGAGATAATGTAAAATTTCTGAATTTTATAAGGCCAATGCATTATTTTTTTATTGTAATACTAAAAAATTTGTAAGACCTAAACAAAATTTTCAAAATTCAAGACCGAACTCCCGTTGGTCTATATGTGATTCCATCACCGACTCCATCACCTTTAACTTTCTTTCCGGCTAGATTTTTTTCTTGGTCCCACATTTCACACGGTGGGCCACTGGAAATGAAGTGCCTGAGTCCCAGATGGCAACAACTCTGAATATCATTCTAGCAAAGGCCGAAGAGTCTGCAATTCATATAGAAAATTAAAGCTCATTAACTAGATCCAAGTGGAGACTGCTGTCTTGACGTCGAGGCTTGGTATGTGATCATAGTATGAGCTCAAGGCTGCGTCATGGTCCTAGCTGGGACCTGAGAATTACGTGACTTAGTGGGTACGGCTTCAGTTTAATTCTGGGTCTTAAAATACTTAAATTGATAAATTCAATTCGATTATTAAGTTAACATTCGAGAGACCCAAAGTAATCAAAGAACCGTCTGAAGACCCAATTTAACGATTTTACAAAATTCTATATACATATAATACATTTGACTTTGGATCATAATTTGCAATACCGAAATATTATTGATTTGTTTATACGTTATTTTCTTTACTTTCTAAGAAATAAGGATACAAATTGAGTCTCTTTTTAAAAATTAATAAGTAAATAAATTAAACTTAACACAAAAAAAGAACCCA
Organism: Euryodendron excelsum; assembly: GCA_033060915.1. Lineage (NCBI taxonomy): Eukaryota > Viridiplantae > Streptophyta > Magnoliopsida > Ericales > Pentaphylacaceae > Euryodendron > Euryodendron excelsum. The sequence continues at coordinate 12,928,998 of CM065388.1, read as the reverse complement.
AATTGGTGTTCAAGCCTTCCCTCGAGCTCGTGCAACCATGTAAACTTCATGCATCTGTGGTTATGTATTAGATGTATAGGTGTAATTATATGAGTGTCCTTTTGAAAGTTCTAATTACATTGTGAAACATTAAGTAGTAAGTTTATTCACATGTAAAAATTCAAAGAGAACTCTAATTCTTTCCAACCAGAAGTTCCCTATTTAGGTTTAAAAACTTCCAAGCTTATCCAAAAATGCAACTCTTCTTCCCTCGCCTTATTGGAACGTACATATACGATAGATAAACAAAATTAAGGTAATAGATAATCAAATAGTTTTCTATAAGTCTAAATTTAGTTAGTGTTTCTATGTTTGAAGAGAATTTACCTTGTCATCTTCTCTTAATCGTCTTTATTTGTTAAAGTATATTAGGGGATTGTGGATGATCTTATTCTAAGATGATGATTTGAGTTTCTTTAATTATATACAAGCTTTAAACCTATAAGTGTGTTACTAACCTATTGTTAAAGTCATATTACATGTAAAAACATAGGATCGGTTTTGACCTTTTGTAGTATTTTTCCCTCATCTTGATCTCCGATGCCTCTTATCTTTCATTTCTTGTACAAGTTTTAATCTAATTCAATGCTAGTCAAAAAAAAAAAAAAAAACTGACTATAAACTTTAACTAATTTTAGTCTAGAAATCCATTGTATTTAAATATTAGTACTTAACCCACCCCCCGCTTGGAATTCTGGCTCCGGCACTTATAACTGGTCACAAGGGAATAGCAACTTGTCACCACTTATTTATCGAATGCATGGGGATAAAAAAAAAAATTTCTTTTTTATATTTTTTCACATTTCGATGAAGCTGCAAGTTTGTCTAAAATAGGCTATTTGGATAATTTCATATAAAATAGAAGACAGAGACAGAGATTTTTTGAAGAGTAAATGGGTCAAGTCCTTATAGTGATGGGCCAACGACAATGAGCAGATGAGTAGGTAACTCCAACCAACCATTCCATTGCCAAAAAGTAGCCCCCAGTTGGCTATACTTTTGGTCCGACTTTAGCAAGACCTCCTAAACAAAATTTCCAAGTCAACTGGCGTACGTGTTAAACAGAGGAACAATCTATGCTTCTTGATAAACATTACAAATTTAAGCAAAGAGCATTTGGTTCCTCTCCTCTGGTGGAGTGGTTTTCGTTTACTAAAACTGGGAATTTCCAATGGCAGTTCCCTTCATTTTCGCTTTCTTTGTAGTCTCTCACCTAGTGCTTCTTCACTCTGCCGGGGAAGATCATAGCATACACCAACATAGTTGTCCACAGTCTCTCAACTGTGGAACTCTTGGGCAGATCAAATTCCCTTTCGCCAACACCACCCATCCCCAATGTGGGCTTATCACTGTAAATTGTAGTGGAAAAATTCCAAAAATCAATTTAGGGTGGGGAACTTGGTATTGGTATGAAGTCAAAGAATTCTCCAAAAGTGATTCCATGAAGGTTAGTGAAAAATGGCTAGGAACTCTCATAAGCCTCAAGAGTTGCGACCTTTTCACTTTTACTCTTCCCAATAGTTCTTCCATTTCCTATACAATCTCCCACAATCTTACCTTGTTCAAATGCGCTAACAATGCTACATTGAGCAGTGATTTTTTCCGCGATAAGCACAATTACACGGGCTGCTCAGGCTACACTGTTTACTATGCATATCCTAATGATCTTCAAGTTCCAGCTACTCCTGGCAGTTTCCCGCCTAACTGTGTTCCTATTCAACTGCCAGCAGCATCAGCAATTGGAAACCGAAATGCCAGTGATGTGTTCTCATTGTTGGCTTCCGAGTTCTCCCTTGGATTTTATGTGTCAAATGAATGTCACGAGTGTCACCTTAGCCAAGGCCAATGTGCCCGTGACCTCCAAGAGTTTCAATGCGTAAACTTAAAGGAGAAAGAAGGTATTGGCATTTCTATTATTAATCCAAAATCTTGAATCTATAGCAGTCTGCTCCATATGGATTGGTTCCTTGGTGGGTTTTAATTGAGTGTTGTTTCTCCTTTAGTAAATTGCTTTGAATTGACTGATGTTTTCTCCTGACATTGTTTGCAGGAAGAAGTAACTTGACATTGATTCTAGGAACAGGTAATACACCTCTGTTCAGTAGCTGTAAGCATGACTAAATAAAGATGTATCTATTATACATAAACACATTAGAAGTTCTCTTTCTCCCTGCTTTTCTTTTGGTTGCTTTCATGGATATGTATTGAGCGAATCAAAACTTGACTACACCTCTATTTTCTTCAGTTATACCCACAGGTTTTCTCCTTCTGCTTTGCTTGCTCATACTTACTATCCGGCGTTGCAACAAATGGAATTATATTTCTTCCTACATCTCTTCAAGGAACACTCCTCTTGATCCCTCCTCAAAAGAAGACCTTGAAGGAAGTAGTGTCTACTTTGGGGTCCCTGTCTTCTCCTACACACAACTTGAAGAAGCCACCCATAATTTTGATCCTTCTGAGGAATTGGGAGATGGAGGTTTTGGCACTGTATACCATGGTAAGAAGATTCAAAATTCTCAATATTAGTCACAACATCACTAAATGTAATACCAGACATATTTATAGTAGCATATTCAAAATTCCTATAATTCAAATATAAATGGCACAATCTTTGGTCTTTTCTCAACTAGGAAAACTCCAGGATGGGCGGCAAGTTGCAGTCAAACGCCTACATGAGCACAACTACAAGCGGGTGACACAGTTTATGAACGAAATTGAAATCCTTACCCGCTTGGACCACAGGAACCTTGTAACCCTCTATGGTTGCACCTCTCTCCATAGCCGGGAACTACTCCTCATCTATGAGTATATCCCCAATGGTACTGTTGCTGATCATCTGCATGGTGATCGAGCAAAGGACGGTTCACTAACATGGCCTATTCGTATGAACATAGCAGTAGAAACAGCCAGTGCATTGGCTTACCTCCATGCTTCTGATATCATCCACCGCGATGTGAAGACCAACAACATTCTCCTTGACAACAATTTTTGTGTCAAGGTTGCAGATTTTGGGCTTTCAAGACTCTTCCCCACTGATGTCAGTCATGTCTCAACTGCTCCCCAAGGGACTCCTGGCTATGTTGATCCAGAGTATCACCAATGTTACCAGCTTACTGATAAGAGTGATGTCTATAGCTTTGGGGTTGTGCTCATTGAGCTCATATCATCAATGCCGGCTGTTGACATTAGCAGGCACAGGCATGAGATTAATCTGGCTAACTTAGCAATAAACAGGATCCAAAATCGTGCACTCAATGAGTTAATTGACCCATCTCTTGGGTTTGAGTCAGATCCTTCGATTGAGAGGATGGCTACATTGGTGGCAGAGGTGGCTTTTAGATGCTTGCAGCTCAAAAAGGAAATGAGGCCTTCAATGAATGAGGTTTTGGAGGCTTTGAAGGGAATCCAGGAGTACAAAGATGAGAATATTGGGGAGGAAATTGAGAATGTTGGGGTGTTGGCAATTGTTGGCAAGTACACGGCTCCCTTCGCCTGATGGTGATGATGTTGTGTTGTTGAAAAATAGCAACGTGCCATAATCGCTAGATTCTGTTGCCAATTCCAGTGTGTGAGGCTTCATTTCACTCTGTTTTACTATACAGGTAGATGCTAAGAAAATGCTTTTAACACCCTATGTCATTTGCAAGCACGTGGTTTGAATTTCTTCTACTTTTCATCTGCTTGTCTGCGTTATATAGATCAATCAGATAATTATATGGAGAGAATTTATATAGCAAAAGGAGCTCTCATCTCTATTCTTGTTCATATTTGGAGAAAATTTAAAGACATTGCTCAGTTCCCATTGTATTGTTCTTGTTGGCTTTCTACATGGTTAGGAATTATAAATAATTTTTTCTGTTGGATAAAGGAAAATGGGTGGAAAAAAAAATTACTGAGATTGCAATACTACTAATATTTATGGTTCTAGTTGATGGTTGCATGGCTCACAACGATTCAGCTAAAGATATAAACAAAAATGCAAATTAGTTATACTAATTCTTTCCTGTACTAGCAATGACTAAGCCATCTATTTTCTATTGAGCCTGTTCTCTTTAAATATTTCAGAGTTGAAATTTTGGGAAGGAGGACATATTTTTACTCATATTCTGCCTCTTTAATTCATCAGAGTAAAAGCAATTTCTCCAAGGTTAAAATTTCTTGAGTTCCCTAAGCTTAAAATTACCGGTCCAAGTCAGGTGGAGCTCATGACTCATGAGTAGTCTTACACAGGCTACTTCAGAACATATTGGATTGTTTTCGTGGCATAGACAATGGATCCTTGAATTGGGAGGTTTCTGAGGACAAATGCGGAGCTTATGATCTTTAGTTTCATTCTCAGCATCGTGCAATGAAGAACAAGGTGAAAAATACCCTGTTCAATCAAACAGATACTCTAAAGTATTTTCGTTTTTCCATAATTTTGGCTTCCAGAAACCAAAAGTAGGACTTGGATCTTTTTCATATGCTGGAAATTGGATGGCAACATTACTTATTCCAGCTAATGAAGGCAAAAAGCCACTGCTTAAACCACAAAAATGGAATTGTGACACGCAGTATAGTGAACATAGAGGTACATCTTACCACTCAAACAGTCTTGAGTAACGATTATCGCAAGAACTTCATATGGACTCCTATCTATTTCAATTGGAAAAGAAGAAAGAACAAGTTGCATCAATGCACAAAATTCACTCTCTTGCTTTAGAGGTGGATCATGACTTTTATCAAGAACACAAACAAAATAAAAGTGCTAATAATCTCCTTAATGCATGCAAGTACTCCTAAAAGTATGACAACCTCACCATTTATTACTCATACGGAAATTTGAGAGCCAGATGTATGGGTGGATAAGATTTTTCCGGTCTTTTGTACTGTTTCATTGACATTTCTAACAAGCCAGTAGTTTCTCTAATGAACTTCTTGGTGCATTCATACAAATTATGACATTGAGAGAGAGAGAGAGAGAGAGAGAGAGAGAGAGAGAGGGGTTTAGAGTGAGAAGGGAAAAAAAAAAAAAAAAGAGTAAGCTTTGGAAGAGTCTATAAATCAAGTATTTCTAAAGCTGGGTCAATGAGGAAAGTGAGTAGGAAACTCCTCCATTGGAGTCTTTGCCCGGCCGACCATTCTTCCAATGAACAAGTAGAGAGAGCCCCTTGGTATCTTCTTTTGGACTACTTCTGCTAGTCTATATGTAATAAAATCTTTAAGTCAGTCAACTGCCGTGTTGAGCAGACTAATATCATCTAAAATATATTGTGAACAAACGCAAGTGCATTTCACCCCTCTTTGTTATTGCCTTTGTTTTGTCATCGTGGTGGCTGTTTCGATTTGTTTAATTCAGGTTTTTCGATTTTGCGATTTTCAAATGGCCGTTCACTTCCTTGCTTTCTTTGTCCTCTCTCATCTGGTGCTTCTTCACTCGGTCTCGGCTCAAAAAGTGAACAATATCCAAATTAGTTGTCCGAAGTCCTTCGATTGCACAACATTTGGACCGTTGAAATTTCCATTCGCCAATTCCACCATGTATTCCCAGTGTGGGTTGTGCACTGTAACGTGTGATGAATCGGATCCACAAATCTTACTGGGAAACGAAAGACCAAGGTATGAGTCGGATTATTATGTGGTAAAAGAAATCATATCTCAGGATGATAAGATCCAAGTCCAAGTCCAAGATGCAAGAATCAAAACTTATTTAGATAGCAGGAATTGCAGCTTGTTCAGTAATTTGACTTTTCCCAACTCTCCATCTATTTCATTTACAATCTCTCAGAATCTCACCTTCTTCAAATGCAACAAAAGTTCTGAACTTACTTCCCACAAACATGATAGTTTCGATGGTTTTCACAACTATACAATCTGTGATGACCAGTACAGTTTGTACTATAAATATCCAGATGATCAAAATTCCGCTCCTTCTGACCATGATCTTCCAATTAACTGCTCAGTTATTCAGCTGCCGGTGAAGTCATCAAACATGCAACCTCATGCCGAAGACCCATTCGAACTATTAGTTGCCAACTATATTCTTGAATTGCATGTGTCCGAGGATTGTTTGAAATGCCACCAGAGAGGAGGCCAATGTCAAAATGACAACCAAACGTTTCACTGTACAGCCAAAGAAGGTATTGGCATATCTACAAATGGCCTGCCACTAAGCCTGCTGTTGTTTATTTAGCAATTCACAAACAGAATTCAAAGCTCTTAACTGGGAAATTTAACAGATTTTTGTTAAGGTTTTTGAGCATCAGAAGTGATGAGTCTGAACTAATTTCGTCCTGTTTGACTTTGTTGCAGGAAGAACTAAACTCAGATTGATTCTTCTAGGCACAGGTAAAAAAACTTCTGAACTAATTACTCCATTAAATTTTCATGTTAAACTCGGTATGTGACTCTTTTTGGTTTTTCCCATATCTAACTTGACTATCGCCTGTATCTTCTTGTTCAGTAATTCCTGGAGGCGTTATTCTCATTATTTGCTTGCTCATGTTTATTATGACCTGTCGGAATTATGTTTCTTCATACTTCCTTTCAAGGAACACTTCTTCTGATCCTTCCTCAAGAGCTGAAATCGAAGGCAGTATTGTCTTCTTTGGAGTCTCTGTCTTCTCATACAGTGAACTTCAAGAAGCAACTAACAATTTTCATCCTTCTAAAGAACTAGGAGATGGAGGTTTTGGCACTGTATACCATGGTAAGAAGATTCAAAGTTTTGCAGATCAGTAACAACATCACCATATTTATAGTAGCAATTCTAAATTCATACGATTTGAGATATATTATGGCACAATAGTTCTTTGATCTCTTCTCAAACAGGCAAACTTCAGGATGGGCGCGAAGTTGCAGTGAAACGCCTATATGAGCAGAACTACAAGCGGGTGAGGCAATTCATGAACGAAGTAGAAATCCTCGCCCGGTTGCGCCACCAGAATCTTGTCTCCCTCTATGGTTGCACCTCACGCCACAGCCGTGAGCTCCTCCTTGTTTACGAGTACATTCCCAATGGCACTGTGGCCAATCATCTCCATGGTGATCGAGCAAAGGATGGCTCTCTCACATGGCCTATCCGCATGAAAATAGCTATAGAAACTGCCACTGCATTGGTTTACCTACATGCTTCTGATATCATCCACCGCGATGTGAAGACCAACAACATTCTCCTTGACAACAATTTTGGTGTCAAAGTTGCAGATTTCGGGCTTTCAAGATTCTTCCCCACTGATGTCACTCATGTCTCAACTGCTCCATAAGGGACTCCTGGTTATGTTGATCCAGAATATCACCAATGTTACCAACTTACTGATAAGAGTGATGTCTATAGCTTTGGGGTTGTGCTCATTGAGCTCATATCCTCAATGCCTGCTGTAGACATTAGCAGGCATAGGCATGAGATTAACTTGGCTAACTTAGCCATAAACAGGATCCACAATGGTGCAATGAATGAGTTAATCGACCCTTCTCTCTGGTTTGAGTCAGATTCTTCGATTGAGAGGATGATTACCTCGGTGGCAGAGGTGGCTTTTCAGTGTTTGCAACTTGAAAAGGAAATGAGGCCTACTATGAATGAGGTTTTGGAGGCTTTGAAGGGAATTCAGGAGTACAAAGATGATGCCAATGTTGGGGTGTTGAATTGTACACAGTCATCTCATTCGCCTGAGGATGATTATGTTGTGTTGTTGAAGAATAGCAAGGTGCCTCCTTCACCACATTCTGTGACTGAGAGATGGGTTAGTAGATCTACCACATCCACTTCTAGTGGATAAGGCTTCATTTTGCTCTGCTTTGAAGTTAAGTTGCTAAGAAAATAACACCTGTAATCATATGCAGGCTGAGTTCTTTGAATATGGTTTTATTTTCATCTGCTTATCTATGCTAATAATATAGATCAGACAATTACATAGAAGGAATGTGTAGTAAATGAAGTTCTCATTTGTTCATGCATATTCATATTTGGGGATAGTTTAGAGTCATGGCTCTGTTCTCATTGCATCATTGGCTTTCTACTAATCTAGTGGGGTTATCTCGTATCAAGAATTAGGACAGTTACTTTTTCATTTATATGTTTCTGCCAATGGTTGGATTGCTCACAATGGTTGAGAAAAAGATATGAAGAAGGGAGATTAGGTACATTTCTTTTTACAATACCAATGTCTAAGCCATGTGATGTGATTTCATATTTAGCCTATTCCTACAAAGTTCCATTTTCAACAGGAATTGAAACATTGGTGAAGCAGGATTATATTTGCGGCATGACACATATGCATACTCTGCTCTCTCACTTCATCAGATCAAAACAAGGAAAAGAAAATTAATGATAGTCACATTCCACAATTCCAGCCGAGAAAGGGAAACTACTCAAAGTGGCTTGTACACTGTCCATGTTTCCCTGGTTACAAAAGTAGATAGCAAACACAAATTCCAGATTACCATTGGAAACTATTAAAAACGGGTTCATAAAAAGAAAACACAGATCCCAGAATCCTGGAAATAGCCCCGGTCCCCTGTTTGGTTACGGTTACAGTTCTGATTCTGTTTTCGTGTTCTCGAAAACAAAAAAATTTGAGAACATCTTTATTTGGTTACAATTTCAATTCTGTTTTTGTTTTCTAAAATTCGACGACTACATTTGACAGATTGGTTTCGGAAATTATTTTTATTAAAACTGTATTTGGTAAATCGATTCCCAAACTTGTTTTCAAAAAAATTTTCAAAAAACGCACCAATTTTAGGAACCACTGATAGGTGTTTTCTGAATTTTCAAAACCATTTCATTCGAAAATGACAACAAATCATGGTGTTTTGGATAATCCCATTTCCAAAAACAAAAAAAAAAAATTAAAACCATCAAAACACCATCATTTTCATTTTCGTATGAAAATGGATTCCCGAAAACAAGTTCTGGATCTAGTTTATCAAATGCAATTTCAACAAAGACAGTTTCCGAAACCAATCTGCCAAATGGGATTTTGTTGAATTTCAAAAAACAAAAACAAAAAATAGAAACCGAACTGTAACCAAAGCTGTTCTCACAAAAATTTCATACAGGAAATTCAACTCACAAACTGAATGGGATGCTCGCAAGAAATGCCAGAATGATACCTATTTAATCCATATGTATACTCAACAAAATTCTTATATCCTAATATATCACGTAAATCATTCCCTAAAAAAAAAAGAGTATTGGTTAAACAGCACAAGTAGCTGCTTTAACTGACCTGAAAAGGAATGCATTAATTAGGTTTTTCCACATCCAAAGTTGACAACGTCAGAGAAGAAAAAAAGCTTCGAACAAAATGCAAGAGAAGATAATGTTAAAAAAAATTGCAATAATTTTTATTCACTATATTGAAGAGTTGCCACTTCTCAGAAATTATTCTCTGTGCCATAAAATGGAAAAGAAACAAATGTCGCTCTATTAAGCCCTAGGATTATCAGTGCTTCCGAAGGGAACTATGGTAGTGGTCTTATTTGATGTTGTTCATGATTGCCGTATATCTGTATCATCATCTTTTCTAGTCCTGTCATTTTCCTCCTGAGGCTTAATATGGCCATCAGATTTACTCTGAATGCTATGCTACTCATGTGGAGGTATAATCTGCTGCAAATACCTATGTATCATCTCGTAGCTGGTAAATGTTATAACAGCAGACGGAGTCGTTCTGAATAGGTTAGTTGCGCAGCCACGGTAGAAACCAGGAAGACCTTCCTTTTGGAATATCTTTTTAATGCAATCAACAACACCAGCATATTGGACCTTGGAATTCCTTGCTTGTCCTTGCTCTTGCAATCTGGAACGCACAACCTGGTGAATATGGAAATTCAAATATTAAAAAAGGTGCTAATATATGTATATATATCTCCTATATATCTGTATACATATATATATGTGTGTGTGTGGGTGTACATACATAAAATAGAATTCGTTCGGCACTTTGTTGTCATAGAGACTAGAGCATAAGAAGAAAATCCAGATACAGATACCTCATGTGGGTAAGTCATTACAGAGGCAACGACTTTAGATACTGAAGAAGCAATCGCAAGTTTCCCAGGACTTAGCTTGTTGGGGGTCATATTATCTGATAACATAAAATAAGCATGATCAGCAGCAACTACATATCACTTCTATATCTACAATCACTTTAGAAAGGAAAGGGGCAAAAAAAAATAAGGGATGACAAAACGAGCACATTACCCCTTCTTGCTAAGTAGACCTTGATCTTTTCATAAGTTGGAAATTGGATCGCAACATGACTTATTCCAGCTAATGAAGGCAAAAGGCCACTGTTTAAACCACAAAAATTGCATTATGACTCAATATACTGAACAGAGATATATCTAACAGCGTAAATAGTTGAGTAACCATGATCGCAAAAACATTTCAAGCTCATAGAGCTTGAGATATTACACAACTACTTAGTTTATATGAACTTCTATCCAGCACAACTGGAAAAGAAGAACAACCTACATCAATAACAAAACTAGTAAACTACAGTAAAGGTCTAGAGCGGGATCATGAAGCGTGAAATCTATAAATTCACATTTGTAATACTACCTAAGAATCGCTCACCTATACAAACCCCGTATTCCTTCCTCATGTGCAATTCTTCTTAATGCAGAAAAAATGCCTGTATAAGGAACCACGTCTGGTCTCATTCCCTGTGTCTAAACAATGAAACAAATGAAAAAATGAGAATGATATAAATATGATACATTATGAACTTTAGAAATGTCAAGGACTAGTTCAATAAGCAGAGTTGTTATTACAAGCCATATTCAAATTCCAAGGGCTTGGATCAAACCAGAATCAAAGTAACTGGAAGAGGGCAATCCATAATTTAAGCAAAGATCAACTGGTCATTGTCGTAGTTTCTCCAATATTTTAAAATTTTTATTATTTTATCCGGAAAACAGCAGGAGATAAACTTCAAATTCCTGTTGTCTACAAAAATTAAAGACTGATCAGAGGGTTCGAAGTGGGACTCCAACCATCTCTGACCCACAGTCATAAATCAACAAATGCATGGGATCTCCATAATGCAATGGTCAAGCACATCCAACCCACACCGAAATGTGGGACAAACGATTATTATTGCTAGACCAGCCGACGCAAGGATATTTGCTTAATAACGGTTCAAACTCATCCATGAAGTCTCAAGAAAATCTTAAGGCTAACTTCTTTGCCACTAACTTGGACGAATATCTGGCTAGCTTCAACAACAGTAAGTATCATGTATCAACATTGAATAGCCCTTTAGGTCCACCAATAGTGTAAAGAGAGATTAACGATATTTCTTGTGGCTTTCTGTGGATCCCCACTTCACACAATTCCCAAGCAGCCTTTCTTGCTGATATGGAAATATGACATCAGAAACTTATATGGGCATTCCCATGCCTATATAAGATAGTTTTAGCTTTCATATTAAGGATTCATTATCAACATAACAATGTAATGCTTCTAGCTAAAGCTAACTTCAACTGATAGAAAGATTGGTTTAATAAAAAATATCGCTCTCATGGATTCTTAATCAATGCCAAACAAAGTAAGAGTGAATTCCCAAATATAAGGAATTTAAAGCAAAAGTGCCTAGAAAACATCAAAATACTCATTAAAGTGTAAGAAACCAGAAGATTGAGTGAGAACAAGAATGAAAGTGTAAGTGTCAACGCATGACTACTAACTCTCAAGATATGGTAGGTTCAAGAGCGCCTCTGAAGTGTCTCTACACACACGTGCAAATTTACCTTTTCGCAAACATAAACCAAAGGTTGGCCCAGTTCAAGCTTTTTCAGATTCCAAACCGTGGATCAAGTGCCAATTCATTCTCAATCTGTGTGATACATGGATTGCTGTGGAGTTCATCCAGTGAATTAGGCTACTTTGGAGAGGGCACCAGACGGATTTAAAAAAGAATATATCTCATGCATACATTGCTTTTTGTTAACCCCATGTGTCCAGGTCTGCCCATTAAGAATCCCAAATCTGATGGGTGGGAGAACTTACAAGGGTAGTGAAAACAATAGGATGGTGAGCCAAAAAAATAGAATGGTGACGATATAAATTTAGTACTACCCAATCTTGAAAGATGCAACAAAAGCAACCTTCAGACCCTTCTCCATTTCCAGTAGTGATGCCACAATAACCATCACAGATTTTATAAACCATCTTAATGATTTAAATAGATGTCTACCTGTAGGTAATTGTTGGAATATGCACGTCCTCCAGAAGGTATCATAACCCCATCTTAGAAAAGCATTTGTTTCCTTCTGTTTTGAAATTGTTTGACATGCTTCAGATTAGGTGAATTAGATTATTGCTAGGCAGTTACTACAACGGAACCCTTAGATGGTTAAATTTATCATTCAATTTTCACTACACATTTTTCTGTTCTTATCCACTTACAGCCTGTTTGGAACTTGGGGTAGGGAAGGTAAGGGAAGGGAAAGGAATGGAAAGAGAAAATAGGGAAAGGTAGTTTCCCTTCCCGTTTTGGTTTTGCAAAGAAAATGGAAGGAAAGTAGAGGGAAAGAAGAGAGAGATTGATTTAAAAGTTTCCCTCCATTTTCCCTCCCTTTCCCTCATTTTCCCTTCCCTTTTCCTCCTAGGTAGAATCAAACACGGAAAGGAAAGCAAACAGTGATTTTTCCTTCCTTTCCTTTCCCTTCCATAAGTTCCAAACAGGCTGTTAATTTTAGGCACTCAAAACCTATGCTAGGTTGGTTCGTAACCTAGCACTTAAAAGGATTTTTCTTCCGAACTCCATCCAATTTCTAGCTATGGTTCTGGTTTAGGTACTTCTGCAACATAGGAAAGCATACTTTTTGACTAACAGGAGAACATTCTACGACAAAATTAATTACAGCTATGGAACTCTGCAATAGATAAATGCATAATTACAAATAAACAGATACATACAGATGCAACTATTTGTTTACCTGTCAAGCATGCAGCAAATAAAAGCACTCACTAACATACAACAATATGTTTGAGAGGAACTGCAGATGACAAGACCAACCTACTTGGAGTCTGGTCTTAACAACCCACAGTGGATTTGTTGCAATTGCTGTGGCAGCCCCAGCGCCTGAAGCAGCTATCATATTCGCTCCAAATTTAAGTTGACCATTGTCATCCGCTGCATTATCACAGCATGAAATGCGTAAAGAAATCAAAACAACCAACGGAACAAAAGTCAACAATCTCACATCTCACAGTCACAGATAAACATAGGTAAGACAAAGAACAAGGTGTCTCATAACAACACAAAATAATCATTGATAAATGGAAACATTGTAAAACGCTTTACCAACCATGTGAATGGAGCAGGGTTTTCAGATGCCCATAGACAGTGAAGTACACCTACATAAAAAAAAAATGTAGTTTTGTCACTTACAGAAATATAAAATAGAACATAAGAGAGAACTACACATGTTCTAACTGAAAGAGAAAATATATAAAAATGTACTGCAAATATAAGTTTGAGATACATTCTGTGAACAGAAGTTTGATTTCCAAAAAACATGTAAGGAGGATAAAAGCACGTAGCAAAAATCTCATAAAACATGAAAAAAAATTGTTGGGAGAAATTGGCTTGAGCTAGCTTTGGAATTGAGGGGATAAGTTAGGGGGTACTCCTACATTTTGCACACACAATTACCAAAGAGGCAGCTTCTGATATTTTCGCTAATCTGAAAATTATAGAAAATCTTGTTTTCCTGCAATGACTTGATGAAACTAGAAATAAAGATATTGCTTTGCCCCAGAAAGAATTCACCAAGAAAACAAATTACTAGATGTATAAAGAATAAAATGATGAAGTTGGAACATCCGTAAGAGCTACATGCAAGTGACAAAGTAGCAACATAAATTGCTTTAGAACACTGGTAAATCGGCCGCCCTTTCGGTAGAAAAGATTTGGTTCCATGATAAATTTCCTGAAATGGGTTGGCCAGCTTAGAGGCTTTATCTTGATAGTCCATTAGTTTTTTCTTTTTTTTTTTTTTTTTTTGAATGAGGATTAAATTATAGAAGTTTCCTATTTTTCACGAAGATGCAGCTAATACGGAAAAAGGCGGGAAAGTGACAAAGTAGCAACATAAATTGCTTTAGAACACTGCTAAATCGCCCACCCTTTCGGTAGAAAAGATTTGGTTCCATGATAAATTTCCTGAAATGGGTTGGCCAGCTTAGACACTCTATCTTGACAGTCCTTCAGGTTTTTTTTTTTTTTTTTTTTTTTTTGAATGATGAGTAAATTATAGAAGTTTCCTATTTTTTGCGAAGATATAGCTAATATGGAACCAAACTTATAAAAGAAATTGAAAAAAAAGAAAGAAAGGGGGAGTTTTCTAGTAATTCAGACACAAGAAAAACCAAGGGCTGATTCCTTTTTGGAAAATAAAACTCCTCACAGCAGTGTATTTAACCACAGTGATTGCACATAAGCAAGCTAACAGCACTGTCTAGAAAAGAAAACCAGTGAAACAAGGCAGGAAAAGGGAGTATGTAAAAATAGGAAAGATATGAAGCTGCAATCAAGTATATAAAAAATAAGAAAAATTTTGAAACTGCAATGGCTTCAAAAATAAAAGAGGTCCGGTCACTCATCTTTAAGAAGAAACTCAAGAAAAGAAAAACTCACTGCCCAGTTTGGAAGTAGTGCCACCAATGTTGGTGAAAGGCCACGATACAGTCCCTTCAAACCCTCAGTTCGTATTATATCCCGTAGGATTGTAATAATGATACTACCTGATTGTCATCAAAAATGAAGAGCATAAAGTATGTCAACATTTTTAAGATGAGCATCTATTAAGAACAAAATGAACATTTCGAGAGAGGAAGCCAAAAATCAGTCCAGTTTGCGCCCCTTGTAGATATAACTCCTTTGGGATAATTTGAAATCTTCTCTTAGGTTATATAAGTATCACTTTTCTATTTGTATACCTCATACATAAAAGGCTCTTCCTAAGGCCTTTGGTTTTAGTAACTTCATAGTTATCTATCAGGATAATTAGTTTCCACCTTTGAAACCAAACAATAAGAGGAAATCAAAAGGCAATAAATTCATAGACGACTTTGGTTGATGGTGCAAAATGCCAACAGTGATGTCTTAAGTTCTTAATTCATCAAAGAGGGTAATAAGGGAAACTTCAACTCATATGAGCACATTATAAACAAAATTCATGTACAGAAAAACTAATAATGGAGAAAGTAAAAGAAAATAAATAGGTGAAGACAAATAGAGGAAATCATCAGGTCTGAGCAATGTAGATTAATCAGTACTATCAAGACGACGAACAGACACCGAACTAGAAGAGGAAGAAGATAATAACCTCTTTAAAGTAAAGAGTTACTAAGCTATAGTTCATCTATAATTAATCTGCATCCCTCCAAAACACTTGTGACACCCTAAATCTTATCAGAGACCTAAATTGTCGCAAGGTTTATAGTAACTAAAGTCTTACTTTCTACTTATGCTTTAAATGCTCTATATGAAAGTACAGATGCTGTTATATATACTACATATAAAAGTAAGGATAAAAGTGTTTTTCGCTCTGTGTTTTACACTTTTAGTGGTTTGACAAAAATACCCTTATCTTAAATTAAACAGTCTTTGCTAGAAAACCCTTTAATCCTAAATAGTCAATCATGGAAGAAAGAAAATGTAGAAGTATTAGACCTTGTCTCACAGCTGATGAATGCAAAAGTCGTTTGCTACGTTCCTTCCCCTTCTAAAGATTTTGATCCTCCAATATACCTAAGCTGTTCCAAGAGCTTCTTCAACACAGACAGACCACAAAACCAGTTGAAGCAACCAAATACTCATGGCAGGTAATATTCCTGTCCATCATAATTTTCTTCTTTCTCAAAAATGCATACTATGAGCATATTCTCTCCATTGCTTTGATTTGCTTTCTTCTGCAACTACTCTATCAAGCACATATAAACACATTGATCATCCCACATCCAAACCAGGTTTTTTTCATCCAGTCCAGGCTTTTTTCCCTCTTTATTTATTTATTCCTAAATGTATAATTGTTTTATTGAGTACCATGTGTGTGATACAAAACCTCCTAAAATTCCAATCACAAACTTTTGTTCTTTCATAATAGATTTTTAACTTTAGAGGGCAAGAGTCGCTTGAATCTAAAATCCTTTGATTAATCTATATTTATAGCCATTTATCATTTTGTATGGATCAAATGTGTTGCTTGCATGCCAAAGCACCAATTTAACTGACATTTTGTTCACAATAGGGTTTGATTGATGGCATGACACACACACACACACACACACTCTCACTCACTCACTCACTCACTCTCTCTCTCTCACAATTCAATCTGATATAAGCCTGATTGCTAGATGTTCTGGCAAAGGCTGACCTATGAGAAATATTTTTAAACTTCTTGCTTTACTACTTGAGTACTTCTTGGATGCTTTGTGCACAATGGTTGCACCACCTTTTGTCAAATTTCTAAGTTTCTGTAAAAAAATAAAAATAAAAATTAGTTTCAGTAAACTTGAGCTATGGATTAGTGAAATGGCAATATTCTAACTCCAACAGTAAGAATAGCGATGGTCAGATAACAGAAATTCAAATATATTATTGTCAATCCCATTAACTTTCCACTGCTTCCTATAGCTTAAGGAAACAAAGAACGAAAGAAATAAAGATAAGAAAGAAGGAACTAAACTTTAATGAAACCAAAACAAAAGGAGAGAAGTAAAGCTAGAGCTAAAAGTTAATCAAACCAAATCAACCTTCAGCCAAAGAGATTTTTCATCCAAAGCATAGTAGAAGTGTACCTGGTAACAATTTAAAGGACAAATGATTAATCACTTTACTCTTACAGAAGCCTCGTTTGTTTTTCTTGATTATATTACTTTCTAGAGACTACGTAGTTAGAGTGATGATTCTTGAAATACTGCACGTGCGTGATGCTCTAATCTTATTTTTCTTGAGCTAAGATATTTTCAGTACTCTTTAATTCATTAGTTAACTAATAAAGTTATGTTATCAAACTAACAGATTTGTGCTGTTTGAATATTACTGCAATTATTTGTTGGGTGACATGTGGATAGCTCAGCCGAGATTACCACTAAGCAATTCTCTACAACACTTGCCACAAAAAAATTTACCTAAACAGTGATGACTTTCAATACACAGAAACAAGAGTTTTCAGACGATTCTACTTCCTTTTGGATGGTTGTCATCTCTCTCAAGCCCACCCTTCTCGAATGCATTCCTCTCCCCCTCGGCTCTATAGTCAGGGATTGTATCTCCATCTTTTAGTGATGGAAATATGTCTATGCTTAACTGTGAGTTATCGATTTTGATTTTTGTTGATACAAAGGACTCAGATTTTTGTAGGATGTCTTCGATGGTTTAACAATTCATAATATTACATCCTTTTGTTTCTCACTCTCTCTTTAGCTCTTTTCCTTAATCATAATTAATTGTTTGTGCACAAAAGAAGTTTCTCCAGCACGTTCAAGTTAATTCAAAATGTATTATATATTCTTGTTGTTGGTTCATCGGAATATGGTGATCATTGAGATTTCAGTGTTTTCGTGATTGCATTAGTGAAAACTCCGTGTTATAGTTTGAAGAGTAGTTTCTTTTCAGAGGAAGACACTGAAATAGGTTCAGATTTTTTTTGCTCTTTGTGTTTTAGCAAAGTGATGTCAGTTGCTTTTTAGTTATTTGGAGTAAAGTCAAAGTGAATTTTATAAATCCTTGCAAAATAAATATGAGGTGGACAGAAAGTTTCTTTATAATTTCCTAAGTTTCACATTTTTTGTCATAATTTTGATTAAAAGGAGATTGAATTTATGTGCATGTGTATGAATATACATCCTGTGTAGAATCTACAAATTCTAAAGGTTGTTACCAAGCTAGGTATTTTTAGGAGAATTAGAATAATTGAAACATTCATTTAAAAAGAAAATGTGATTAATGGAAACAAGCAAAAGCAAAATGTATTATGTAAGGTTGAACCACCTGAATTTAAAAAAAATTTAGAAGACATATAAACCTGAAAATAGAAACATTTTCCACAGAAAGTCAACTTATACACAGGGCATCTCTACCCACAAGCAGCCACGAACCACAAGGCAATTGAAGTAGATGAAGGGCTAATTGTGGATATCAAAATCTTTTATTAGTGAATTCAAAATTTATTTCAAAATTTAATGATTACAAATGAATCCAATTTTCTGAAGAATAGTATGCTAATTTTAAATTAGTTTAGGATATTCTTGATATCGTCATTAATTCTTTGCAACAATCCTTTGAAGAATGCGAAATAGCTCACTGGTTTAGATCCATGGCTCCATGGGTTATGGAATTCATCAATTGAGACAAGTCATGTCCTTTTGCGGAAGCACGAGTATATACTACTAAATTCTAGGTCTGATGATCTGTCCATAACTCCTTTTACAAATATTTCCCTAATCAAAGCAATTGATGACATCATTTGTCCATTCAAGCACATGGTTGTATATTCCCCTACCCTCGCTCATTTTTCTTTTTCTTTTCCTCTCCTTTTTTAAGTCTTTAGATATTTCCAACTTGATGAAGGAAAATAAAATGATTACTTTGCTCAAGACAATTGAATTTTCAAAGCTCTATGCGGATGCATCTTTAGATAAAAATTTCATATCGCTGGGATTGAGTAAGAAAGGATGCAATATTATAAATTGAATGGGCATGGAGTCAAAACTTACTCCTATTTCTAATTTTTTGTGGTTTTACTACTAAATTACTTCTAAATGGTATGTTTACAAATTTGTATGGATCTATGAAGCACAAACACTTCTAAGAAGATGTAGTGTCCGTGTCAGACACAACACTCGTCAGACACTACTGTGACACGTGTCAGGCACACATCTAAACTTATCCTATTACTTTTAAACTTTTTTAGAACTAGATACAGTTCGGCTTGATGGACAAATGTATCCTTCGCTTAAACACATATGAAACACGTTACAAGTTTGATAAAATAACTTGAGAATCCAATTGCAAAACAAAAATAATATACATTAATATATAATTTGATGTTTAAACTATAAAATACATGGTATTTAATTTCAATCAATGGTATCTTACAATTTTTTCCATTGTCTTTAAGTAAAATATGCATACGTATGACATATAAATACATATAGAGTATATATTTTTGCAGTATCCTCGACACGTCGTGTCCATTTTTTGGAAAATTATGTCGACGTGTCGATGTCACATGTCCATGCTTCTTAGGTCCAAATAATAACGTTTTGTGTAAATAAGATGTATTCTACTGAGTTTGATAATGATATTGCTAGAAGACAGTCAAAACTTGTTAGTTGTTCGTTGTCATCTTTTGTTACTAGGAGACTGTCAAAACAATTTTTCTGTTGTAGTTTTGCTCAGGAAATTAATCTCCTTTGGAGAAAGGAAACCCATTTAACAGCTTTTGGTCGTAGCCCGTAGGCTTACAAAAAAATTGAATTTTGATTGTACTCTAAAAGTGCAATCTACATGCCTTAATAAGTTCCTTGTTAGACCTAGAGTAGGATTAATTGTATAATTTTAGTTCTAAATTGTATCTAACTTAGTTTGTTTCTACATGCCTTAATAAGTTCCTTGTTAGACCTAGAGTAGGATTAATTGTATAATTTTAGTTCTAAATTGTATCTAACTTAGTTTGTTTTATGTAAACAGGATTCCACGCTTAAAGAGGACAAAAAGGGACAAAAAGTCTATTACCGTTCGAACAGTCAAGGAGGCATTCAAACGCCCGTTCGAACGGTGGAGTCTAGCGTTCAAAAGGTGCAATAGTCCATTCCAACAGGCGTCAAATGGAGTTCCCTGTCAAAAAATACACAGAGCTGTTTTCACCGTCAGTAACAAGTTTGACATGCATCAAAAAATACTGTGGCTTGATAAGACAATCAGATGACGTTCAAATGCCCGTTCGAACGCCACTTTGGACCATTCGAACTCTTTGCGGATAATCAGATTTTTGGAAGTCTATAAAAGCTGGGATTATATTCTAGTTTAGGATTAGCAAGTTTATTTACGTTTTCTAGGTTTTAGCATCAGTTTTAGAGAGTTTTCTAGTTCTTCTACATAGTTTTCAATAATTTTCTTCAATTCCTATAATCAAAATTCAGGCTTTCAAGATGATTTCAATATATATTTGAGTATCTATCGTATTCATGGGTAGCTAAATCCCATCTTGCGATAATTGTGAAGATCGATTGAATCTCAAATGAACAATGGAGGTACACAGGGTTTCAAAGTTTAAATCTTCTTCTTCTTAATTCTTTGTGATTAAACCCCAGATCTTTACAAAAACTTAAATGTTCGACTACGTTCGGTAATATTTATGCACGAACCCTAGTTTGGTATATTTACTGCACGAATCAATGGTATGCATCTATGATTCTAAACGGAGTAATTCTATGTTTAATTGTTAAAAAAATAATAGTTTTTAACGTTAAATCTTCTGAATCAAAGACTCACGACATACTCAATGATTTGAGTTATCAAAAGCCTCCATTGGAATTTCGGGTGACGCAATTGATTGGAACAATTGGTTTCGAGACTTTTCCTTTTATCAAGTTCAAAACAATTTTCATAGTTTAGTTAGAATAAACCAACATTTTCAAAAGCATTGATTTTTTGTTTCTTTTTAGAAGTAGTTCCATTGTTTTGTGTGGTCTGAGAGGAATGAAACACCCTTTTCATCATTCTGTCCAATTTTGCTGAGAGGAGTGATACACCCCGAACTTCACCAAGTTATATTACTTTGCCATTCTACACTTGGGATATCTGAGGAGCTTTCCGAAGACACTGTTTGGTGCAAGTCAAATTTGACCCCCTTTTTTCCTTATTTTTCTTTATTTGAACGATACATGAAACCTGATTTCCTTCTATCTACTTGCCAACCTTTGGACAAACTTAGAACGGAGCACTTATAATTATGGCATACGTACTAAAGGTGGATTTTTATGTTGAAACCAGATCAATGTAACTCAGACTCAACATTACATTTTCGTTTAGCCACTTCTGACACGATCACTCAATGAATGAACAACTAGAGGACAAGTGATGACCAGAACTAATTGACAAACAGATGAGGATTGAAAAAGCCTGGGGGCATGGATTTGCCTGTAGTAATTAATAAACCTAATTTATCCCACTACAACAATAGGTGAATTATCTAGGTAGGTCAATCTTATGTGCAACTTTAAAGCAATAAAGTAAAGAGACAAGGCACACAGAATTTTAGCGTGAAAACCCTATCAACCAAGAAAAAAACCACAGAGCCACACACAGCCACTAACGTACTCAGCACTATAACTTTGAATAGGTACAAAAATAAATTTACTACCCAACCCGTTGATCCACAAATATGATAGAAGTTTCAGACTTGATCGCTAGATACCCACGATTCACCGTTCTCTCGTGGTATCAACGTCAACTTTTAAAATCCATCAAAGACGACATGTGTGAAGTTTGTTTGTTGACCAGAAAAAATACTCTAATAAACGTAGAAGCACAATAAAGCTCTTTAAATAGCTAGATGATCTCTTAGATTGTGTGTATATAACTTATGAAGCCTTCAGAGCCTTTATGAAGTTTAGAGTGGTTACAGAGCCTTAGACGAAGTGTATGTCGAAGTAGGAAAGGATTCCTATGCTAAAATGGAGTAGAAGATCGATTTTTTCCAAAACTCTGCCAACCGTTCGAACCCTCTGGTCATGGGTTCGAACGCCAGACCATTCGAACGCATAGGTAGCCCGTTCAAACGCCCACCAAACATAAGTGCGTAGATCTCGAAATGTTATATCAAATCGATATATTATGAACCTCGATAGCACTTCTGATTTGAGAGATATGGCCTTCTAAAATTTCAGCTATATGTGTTTCAGCAACTTATACTCTAACAGTATCCACTTGAAACTTATTCTAAATTGGCCCAAATACAATTACAATTAAAGTGCTTTTATCTATGGGATATGCCAACACTAAAAATCCTAACAATCTCCCCATTTGGCAATTCCGTGACAAAACACAAAATAACAAATACAATCAAATGACTCAAACAAGTTAAAAGTTATGCTCGATGAAGTCACTTGTGTACCTATCTATCTGTAAAAACACAATTAACCAACCTTGTGAAACCGCAAGTAAAATATCAATCAATAAACCATGTTCACGAATAAACTTCTCCCCCTCACTTGTTTGCATCATCTCTTCCTTTAATGCAATGCAAACAATATGATCCAACTCCTATATTTCTTCTTCCCCTTTTTGTCAGGAATTGACAAAGAAGATCCAATGAAATTCATTTTAATGACACTAGGGTAACAAGGAATAGAACATCCAATGAGACATACGTAGAAGGGATCCTCAACACACCATAAAAAAAATTACTCTAAAAATTTTGACATTAAATCAAGTAACATCTTATGATATGTAGAAGTAAATCTCATGACTCAAGCATTGTCTCAAACACAAAATACACTCAACGAATTAAAATTTTTGACATCTTATGCACATAGGTGTAATTTGTAGACATAATCAAGTGGGTGTTCTTGGTGAACTCGAAAGCTATAGAATTGACATGAACACTAGCGGAGATCAATGTTAATGCATCTATTCGAATTCTCAAGATAATTACGCAACTACAACATAGACCAATCATGCTGGTGCGTTTCAAGTATGGAAACTCCCCTTTAATGAGATCATATTTAGTACCTTTGTAACATCAGAAGTTCTTCTTAAAATGGAAAGCTTTGCCAACTTCTTACATTATGCTGACTAGTTGGAAGACTTGCAACAATTGATTACTGCTCTCTAACAGATGTGCAGTGTCTTTGAAATTGATCGAATGAAATTTTACCATCCTTGCCAATGTAATGACAACCATTTGTGAGTCTCTCACCTATCTAACCCTTCCATAACACTAACTGAAGGAGCTACCAAATAAAATTCATTTTAGTACAAGCTTTCTACCATATTAACGAAATTGAAGTACGATTTGAACACAACTTCAAATTAAGGAGTAAGGTTCCCTTTTTAGTATTCTCAGAAGCATGTAAAGAGCCTTCAGCTTCTAGCACTTTTTCCTTAGAGAAAAAGCATCAAATCAGCAATACACCAAGCTACTAATAGCATGAATGAGATCTCAGTGGTAACTAATATTTTAATGTCACATAAGGCTCTATGTTCAACTGTTCCTCTACCTTGGAGAGCTCTTGTATCTGGTTTGATTTGTTCAGTAAGGCCTCTAATTTAATCATCTCATTTCAATCATGGTATAGACTCTTGTATTGCAAACTTCCCTATAAGAAATAGATTGTTCCAAAACCAGAAGAATGTACGTTCAACTAACCAACATCGCAAATGATCTTAACCCTTATTTACGAACCCAAATTTCATCGAAATCCTTGATTACTCAAAGCAGCAAAAAAAAAAATCAAAATAAAACCCTTGATTTTCTTTGGCACAAATACTTTCTAAAAAAACAATCAATTTCCATACTGAGTTGTTGACGTATTACAGTTCCAGATAGATTCTTCAGCCAAATGCATTATTAGGGAAAAAAAAAAAAAAAAGACCAAATGCTTCTGTATAAACAAACAAACCATGCTGCCTCTAGCTAGAGAAAACAAAATTCGTCCAAGAACACATACCCTTTTTACTAGAGTGGCAAGCTTCAGGCAGGCCATGTACCTGCAATCTGGTTTTAATCACATCTAATGGGCACACAAAAGTGGCAGCTATAGCGCCTGCAGGGCACAAATATCGCATATTATAACAAAAGAGTCAGGCAATCAACAGTTCCTGCTTGAACTAGTCACATATACAACCTCAAACTGATAATCTCATAAGAAACAAAATCAATCACTGAATAACAGATTCACTGGTTTATTCCGTCAATTGTTTCCAGTAAATATTACCACAAATATCACGAAATGGACAAAACCCAATGGCAATCCCTAATTGAAATCACAAAAACTGTTAAAATTGACCAGAAAGGTGTTTTTTTTGGTAAAAGAACAAACCTGCAGCGGCACCGGCGCCGGCGTGGCAGATGATATCCTTGGAGCTCCAACATTCTGACAACCGTGCGCCGCCGGCGGTCATCTCGAAGCTCTATAGATCGAACTATTCGAATCTGGAAGAACTAGTCGACTTTAATTATTAGAGAGTCGAATGAATTGGAAGTATGTATAGTATATATAACCCTTCTCACTGCAACACTACATTATTCGGAAACGCTATATGTAGGGAGAGAATCTAGAGAGAGAGACTGGTCTTGGGAGCTGGGACATGTAAAGACAGAGTCTATGGGTTTGTTCTTTCGATTCAAAAATGGGTAGTGTTGTGTATATAGAGTTTCTTTTCTAATTGAAGCAACTGAAAGATAAAAAGAGTACTAAAACAAAAAATAATCATAACTCCAGAAGCATAAGTTTCCATATCATTATAGAAAGAAATCAGTTTTTCGAGAATTTAGAAAAATAAGTTTTTGCACCAAAAAAATTTTTTCAAAATGTTTCTTAAAAATGTAGTGTTTTCAAATAAGTTCCAATGCATATGTTTTCATATCATTATTATTTTGGTGTAGAAATCAATTTTTCGAGAATTAAGAAAAATATTTCTTTAAAATTGCGTGTTTTCAACCAAAAAAAAAAACTTCACTAAAATAACTTTTCAAAAATAATTTGTCAATAAAGTTTTGTATCAGTTTTAATTTTTCTTTAAAAGCAAAACCAAAAGTGCGCTGATTGTTTGTACCCTTATAATTTTGTCTGGAGAACCCAATGTGTCAATAAAAGCCTAAGGTTGAACCTTTTTTTATAATTTATTTATTTGCTATTTTGGACACAATGGTATGTAGTTAGGTCCACCCTAAATTTATAACTGAACTGATCTTGGCCAGTTTCATTTTTTTTTTTTTTTGGTCCACATAACCAAACCAATTATCCCATATAACCATAAGGAACTAACCCAAGTTGCTTCAACTCATTCCACTTTTATTGTACACTATCTTATGCTTCAATTGAAATTTTAAAAAGTAGCCTTAATCTTGCATATTTGATTTCACAAAAATTTAAAATAGCAAACCAAACAAATCAAAGATACATAAGAACAAAAAATAATAATTTAAAAATATATATATACATTATATATATACGAAAATGTCTATTAGGTTGAAAATTTTAAGACAAAAATTGTAACGGGATCTAAGTGGATCCGAACTAATCTAACCCATAGAGGCGGGATTGATTCAATATTGGAGTTTTCAATACTTTTACGCACCCCTACGTTTGTAGACTAAAGGATGTAAGGAACTGTTCGAGAAATTTTTATGCAATGGTCAACCCCCTTGAACATGTACATAACATTGAAGGAACTATTTTGAGTATTTGAGAGATGCTTATGAAGTGGGTCTTGGCCCAATTGAAAGTGAATTTCAGCTTTTAAAAAGGCCCTTCAGAGATGGTTTGATGTTTTCTGCGTATCCAATTTGATACTACCTTGACACCAATTGCATGTTAGTTCAAAAATTTGTAAAAGAAAGAAGAAGATGAATAATCGCATCCAAGGCACGATTAATATCGCTTTCCTTAAGACGATATTCGCCCCCACCAATTCTCAGAATCTGGTGTGCACCGGGTTAATGGCGAATCGCCTCCAGGATACAATGGAGCCCAGAAAAATCTATAATTCTGACTGGGTGTTGCACACACGAAATCAGACCCGAATACCCTCTGATTATCAAGTCTGCCAAGAATCTGAATGTCTATTTCTGCAGAAACAGACTTCAGAGATGATAAATAATAAAACTAGAAAAGAATCAAGAACTGTATTGCCTTTCAATACATAGAAAAAATTATATATTTTTGTCTGCGAATTTGCCATGTTTTTATAGACATTTTGGTGTCTTTTTGGACCAGACATGACTGTTAGAATTCAAATAAAAACTTATTTCCAACAGTCACTTGCAGGTTTAAACACAGCCGTCGGATCGCTCATTTCTTAATCTAATAGTGTAGATCACATTAATTTATTATTTGATCATATCATACATCACACCTCTATGATCAGGTGTGGTTCTCACCATACGATCTTTTTTGCTTATGTATTAGCCATCCGATCGTTGATCATCATGATTGACAAAAATCAATGGTCTTGATCACACGCCACATGCGCAAGTGCCAAGTGCGCCACATTGCGCCACGCGACTCGCACGCGAGACATGCGCGTGGCGCACATGTGGCTTGGCACACATGCTTACACTTGAGTGCTACACCCAATCATTGCTCTAAAGCAATACATAGAAAGTTGTTGGCATTTATAAATGCCTTACAAAACTTTTCACTTTTCGATGTGGGATTTATTTAATAAGGCAATAAAGACTTTCTTCAAAGCTAGTCAAAACCAAAATGGAAAACCCCCAAAACTACTACATATATTATATATTTTGAAATTAATTTCAACATTGCAGATCTGGATTTGATAAAAGTTAAGGTTGATTTTTAAGTCTTCATTAGGTATTCATTGGTTGGGTTAAGTAATGACCTATCAATTAAACCGCTCAGTTCGGATTCAAAAACAATAAAACTGATTTCAACTAGGTTC
Source organism: Euryodendron excelsum (assembly GCA_033060915.1). Lineage (NCBI taxonomy): Eukaryota > Viridiplantae > Streptophyta > Magnoliopsida > Ericales > Pentaphylacaceae > Euryodendron > Euryodendron excelsum. The sequence continues at coordinate 12,902,326 of CM065388.1, read as the reverse complement.
GGGTTCGGGTTCATTTGAGTTTGTCCCGATAATTTGTTGTCGAAGTGACAGGTTAAGCCGGGTCGAGTGATTTAAAGTAGTGACTCAAAGTCGGGTTTACAAATTTTAAAATCAATTCAAACTCGATTTGCATTCGGGTTAGATCGGTCGGGTTAGCAGGCCTAGTGAATTTTTTAACACCCCTACTTCACACAAGCTTCAAGGGGACTCTGGCAAAGCTTAGTTGTCCCCTCTCCCCTTATCTACCATCATGTGCAGAGCTATTCTAAAGACACTTTCAGACTGTAGCTCAGGGTAAACAAATAAAAAAAAATAATTTATACTTGAACTTTTAACACAATATAGCTTTATCCCACCATTTTTTTTTTTCTGTCCACTACAACCTAACTTAAGTCCAGCATAAACCATCTCAAAAGAAAAAAAGAAAAAAGAAAAATTGTCATCTTTGGGTTAGTGGAGAGGAAACAAATGATGAAAATGTTTTCCGTCCTTTGGTTGCCAAAAAAGCTCAAAAAAATGTCAAAAAAGGAACTGAGTGCTACTAACAAAATTTTGAGAATTAGAATTTTATTTTTTATTTTCTTGTTCTTTCATTTTCTTGGCAACCAATTAGACGATAGAGTTGAGCTTGGATGCCTAACTAATTGGTTCAGTTTTGAGCTTGGATGCCGTTGGTGGGCATTGTTACATATTTTTTTGTTTGTTAGTTGACTTTATATGTAGAGTTTGAATAAGACATGAAATTGGAGTTTTTGACATTGAAAATTTTATTTGTTGAAATTGGCTTAAAATTTGTTAATTTATTATATCTTGACTTATAAGCCAGGGAGGATTAAATTCAATTAAATTTCGGACTCCGCTATGTAAAAAGAAATAGATCCCACAAGCCATAGTACATTTCAATAATTCATTGCCAAGAAAACCCAGGAGTTAGAAAAACCCAGCTTAAGAATCATATTCTCCAAAAAAAATCCGATTCGAATCTATCATTTGCCTCATTCATATGAAGTTAGAGAGCGACCAGTGTTGCGCCATCTTTTTTTGTTACCCGCTTCGGATTTTGCGAAGACGAGCAGGAAACACGAGTAATGATAGCTAAGATGCAAATCTTTGGGTGGATAGAGAGCTTAATGGATAGCTCTGAGTTCACTGTTATGCAAGTCTTGCCATCTTCAGCCGGAAAGACATTTCCACTAGCGGCCATTTCAGGTTCCCATGGCAGCACCAACAACATTTAGATTCAACCCCCTAGAAAGGAAATTCCTGTGCTGAAATAGCTTTCTCTTGCGACTGCTCAAATAGAGATTATAACATTTTAATTTTTCAGTTGATTTTCAATTCCTATCTTTTTCTTCTTCTTTTTTTCCTACACAAATTTAAGATTCAAACATAGAGTAAAAGTTTTATGCACATATCTCTACATGAAAACCAAATATTCCTGGGACTTCAGGTAAAAACATGACCAATTGAATAGATATAATTTAGTTTCAGCTAGGGATGGCAATGGGAGCAGTTCAGTACAGGTTAGTATAAATCTTATCATGTCCTTAATAGGACAACTTTACCCCACATCCTGTTCCAAACCTGTGATGGGTTGAACCTTCTCACTGTTTTCCTGTCCCATATAAGTTAATCAGGATTCGAGTTGAACTAGTTTAAGTTGTATAAAATTTTTAAACAAAAATAAATCTCTAAAAATAAAAAATAATGCATATCATACAAACATTGATACAATATAAGTGAGAAAAATATAGTCTAAAACCCAAGAATAAGAAGTAACATTAAAACACTAATGTTTACTTATATATTAAGGATATTTTGTAGAATTAAATATAATATAAGTATTTAAGAATTTTATAATTATTACAATAGAGTGGGTTCAAGGTGGGTGACATAACCCATACTCCGTCCCAAATCTGCATCGAAATTTGTTTTTTTTCTCATACCTCATCTCTATCTCATTTATTTATATCCCAAACTCTTCCTATTAGGAGTGGGGTGAAGTGGAATTCGGGTTTTTTGCATCTAATTGCCATACCAAGTTTCAGCTTAATTGTGTTATTTTCTCTTTGATCCTTCGCATCATGCCAAGCTTGTCTTTCCCTTCCCTGAAAGGGCTTTGGACCCGATAACTATAAAAATAACTTTATAGTTCACTCAAAAAAGAACGATCATTAATAATCTCAAAATTTTGATTTTTAGTATCAAAATTTATGAAATAACCTTGCTTTTGTTTTTTTAGATAGGATAAGACCAAAGGCATGTTACAATAGACTTGCAGCATCAATAGAAGCTAGAGAAATTAAAGAACTTGTAACTTCTTCTATCCCGACCTTCTCAGCTTTGGCTTGCTTTAGTGTGCATTGTTATCAGCTGGTAAATTATTTTATTTCTATACAAACCACAAAGCCCATAAATTTTGTTATCCCTCAACTTGGAGAAATTACTAAGTATTCTTAGAGCGCCATGTAACCTTACTCCATCACTCACAGAAAACACGAGTAATGATAGGTATTAGGTAAGATGCAAATTTTTGGGTGGATATAGAGCTTAATGGATAGTTCTAAGTTCAATGTCATGCAAAGTCTTGCCATCTTCAGCCGGAAAGACATTTCCATGGCAGCACCAACAACATTCAGTTTCAACCCCCTATAAAGGAAATTCCTGTGCTGAAATAGCTTTGTCCTGCGACTGCTCAAATTGAGATTATCACATTTTAATTTTTCACTTTATTTTCAATTCCTATCTTTTTCTTCTATTTTTTTTTTTTACACAAATTCAAGATCCAAATATAGAATAAAAGTTTTACGTGCATGTCTTTGCATGAAAACCAAATATTCCTGGGACTTCCGGTAAAAACATGGCAAGTTGAATAGATGTAATTCAGTTTCTGTTAGAGATGGCAATGGGAGCAGTTTAGTACAGGTTAATCTAAATCCTACCATGTCCTTAATAGGGCAACTTCACCCCACACCATGTCCCAAACCTATGATGGGTTGAACCTTCTCACTCCATCCATATCCCACTTAAGTTAATCAGTATTCGAGTTGAACAGGTTTAACTCATATAAAATTTTTAAATAAAAATAAATCTCTCAAAAAAATAATGCATATTATACAAACATTGATACAATATAATTAAGAAAAATATAGTCTAAAACCCAAGAATAAGAAGTAACTTTAAAATGCTAATGTTTATAATATAAGTATTTGGGAATTTTATAATTATTATAATAAGAGTGGATTCAAGGTGGAGTGACATAACCCTACTCTGTCCCAAACTTATATCGAGATTTGTTTTCTTCCTCATACCTCATCTCTATCTCATTTATTTATACCCCAAACTCTTTATATTAGGGGTGAGGTGAAGCGAAATTCAGGTTTTTGGCGTCTAATTGTCATACCAAGTTTCAACTTGACTGTGTTATTTTCTCTTTGATCCTTGGCATCATGCCAAGCTTGTCTTTCACTTGGAGCTAGAGGACCCTGATAGAGCTTTGGAACCGAAAACTATAAAAATAACTTTCTAGTTCACTCAAAAAGAACGACCATTAATAATCTCAAAATTTTGATTTTTAGTATCAAAATATATGAAATAACCTTGCTTCTGTTTTTTAGATAGGATAAGACCGGAGGCATGTTACAATAGACTTGCAGCATCAATAGAAACTACAGAAATTAAGGCCCTATTTGGAATCGGTTCCGATTCCGGTTTCGTTTTCATTTTTCGTGTTCTCGGAACTAAAAAATTTGAGAACAACTTGTTTTTCTTGTTCTCGGAAACAAAAAAATAGGACCATTGAAAACACTATCGTTTCATATCGTTCTCATTTTCATATAGAAATGGTTCAGGAAACTCAGAAAACACCTTTTTAATGGTTTCTGAAACTGGGTTGTTTTTTGAAAAATTTTTCGAAAACAAGTTCCGAAACCAGTTTACCAAACACAATTTTAACGGAAACAGTTTTCAGAACCAATCTGCCAAACACGGTTTCGTCAAATTTCAGAAAACAAAAACAGAAAACTGAAACTAAAACCACAACCAAACAGGCCCTAAAAAACTTGTAATTTCTTCTATCCCGACCTTCTCAACTTCGGCTTGCTCTAGTGTGCATTGTTATCAGCTTGTAAATTATTTTATTTCTATACAAATCACAAAGCCCATAAATTTTGTTATCCCTCAGCTTGGAGAAATTACTAAGTGTCCTTGGAGTTTCATATAGTCTTACTCCACCATTCATAAATTGGTGGGTTCCTCACCTGTTAGGTGTGGTAATTGATCACACCTAATAGGTGAATCCCATCACTATATAAATGGTGAAGTAACGATGGCGTGATGCTCTAAAAATACTAAACAATTTCTCTTCAACTTGGGCAGTTTCTCTTCAAAGCCCATAAGTGTTCTTGGAGTTCCATATAGTCTTACGCCACCATTCATAAATAGGTGGGTTCCTCACCTGTTAGGTGTGGTAATTGATCACAGCTAACAGATGAATCCCATCACTATATAAATGGTGGAGTAACGATGACGCGGTGCTCTAAAAATACTAAATAATTTCTCTTCAACTTGGGCAGTTTCTCTTCAAAGCCCATAGGTATTCTTGGAGTTCCATATGGTCTTACTCCACCATTCATAAATAGGTGGGTTCCTCACCTATTAGGTGTGGTAATTGATCACACCTAACAGGTGGATCCCATCACTATATAAATGGTGGAGTAACGATGACGTGGTGCTCTAAAAATACTAAACAATTTCTCTTCAACTTGGGCAGTTTCTCTTCAAAGCCCATAAGTGTTCTTGGAGTTCCATATGGTCTTACTCCACCATTCATAAATAGGTGGGTTCCTCACCTGTTAGGTGTGGTAATTGATCGCACCTAACAAGTGAATCCCATCATTATATAATGGTGGAGTAACGATAACGTGGTGCTCTAAAAATACTAAACAATTTCTCTTCAACTTGGGCAGTTTGATGGATTAAGATGTGAAATTTGAATGGCATAAAATAGGGTGCTCTGCATCCAGCACAAACACTACCCTGCTGCACCAGTTCTTGGTCTGCTTATCTTAATTTGTAGACCTAGGGTAGCAAACAGTAGTTGATTGTCCCCATCTGTGAAGCAAACAGGCCAGACAAATAGGCCCCACAAAGCCCCAATCTCCCAGCCTGTTCAAGTTATCAAGATTACATGGTAGCTAATAAATTCCATTGTATTGGAAGCATTGCAGAAGGAGCAGGTGAGATGCTTGATCCAAGGCATATAGTTGTTAGGCTCCCAAAGAAATTGCAGGTTGGTTAAAAATTTGATGAAGTTCTCTCTCTCTCTCTCTCTCTCTCTCTCTCTCTCTCTCTCTCTCTCTCTCCTTAGAAGAAGTGAATATTTTTTTAGTAGGGTCACTTGTTTCTCACATTTTAGAGCTTGGAATTTCTCAATTAATTGTTTGAACAGATATGTTGTTTTCCCATTATTTTAAGTAGAGAAGAGAAATTTGAGGTTGGAAGTATTTGTCCTCACTTCTGGCGTTGTACCAAGATCTATTGGTAATAAAAACAAACTGGTAATAGATCTCAAATGCAATCATTCAACTTTAGATTCTTTGCTATTCATCATTGAGGTTGTTCATTTGTGTTTTCAAAATCTTGAAGATGGAAAGGTATGAAGGGAAACAGTAAAATATTTAAGAAAAGAACACTAGACCTAAGACAATATGAAGGTGTTTTATTGCAAAAATCTTAAATATGAACTAGTTCCAATATGTTCAAATCAAGAGGAAAAGTTCAAGTCTCTTATGGCAGTTTTTGAGTAATATAGCCTACCAGTCAGGAAAAGTATTTTCTTTCTCTGGATTTCCGTAGAATCACAGCTAAGCTCCATCTTGCCATTAAACTGAAAAATCTCTATACAAAAAATGGACTTTTTTTTTACAATATATGTATTCTATTATGAAGATGGGAATTGATACAGGGTAAGATTGCTTCATTGCAACTTAGTTGTCATGGACTCACACGTTCAAAACACGTAAACGGTTTCTCCGCATATGAGAGTAAGGCTGCGTACATTTGACTGTTCTTAAACCTGCAATGACAAGAGTTGCTTGCATTAGGCTACGATGTATTCCACGTATTTAAGTGATATAGAACAAGTTGCTACAGAGTTCTTAGAATTTTGGCAGCAAAAGAAGTCCAACCGGTGCAAAAACGCAATCAAGGGCAAAGCAGTCTGTTTGTTGGAGTAGCTTGGAATTGTCTCAAATTTGGTGGGTTAATTGAAAATAGTATGGAGAACAATACTCACAACATTGTGATATAGACCTTATTTTGGCCGAATTCCATCGTTTAGACCTTCAAATTGACATTTTTACTATTTTAAGAAAGTTTTGCTTTAGCTATAACTTTGTCTAGAAGTTTCTAAATTAGACTATGTTTGGTTTGGACAGTTTACTTAGTATTCAATTTTGGGCCTAGCTCAAATTTTTTATTTTTTATTATTGTTTTCTATCTTTTTTTGTATTTATTTACCTAAAAGAATTTAATTTAATTTATTATAAATAAGAATATAAGTCTCTATTGGCATTCATTCAAATTTAATAATATTCGTATTTTCGTCTTTGTAACTTGTTTTTCTTGTTTGATTAAGAATTTCATCTTCTATAATGAAATTTAGACCATTCGTCCACTAAAACGAAATTTAGTCTTGCATGTTACACTGCGTCACTTACCATGTTTAATACTCAATACGACGTAGGCCACATGCTAGGGAGAGGGACAAGTGATCATTTAAATGGTTCGGAATTGACAACATTATTGTATGAATTGCAACACTATTATATATATCTCAGGTCATTTTCCAGAGAAGATCATGAACTCTCATATCCACAGTACCATTCCTTCCGACTAAAATCCTCTCATCTGCAATTCATTATTGAACCCAAAATAATACTGCAGGTGCAGGGTAAGATTGCAGCCGCAGAAACAGAGCTGCGTTTCTGATGCTGCACGTAGTGTTTTTATGGCCACTGAATTAGCTTCTCTTTCCCTCATGCACAAGGCACTCCTCTCAAGTCTCAACCAAAGGCACTGATTACGTAGAACTCTTTTCCCATTGAATAGAGTGCATCAATGTATAGTAATGACATATATATGACAATGCAGCCTGAATAATGAGGGTATTCTACTTGATAAATGCCAAACAATTGGAGCTCATGCCAGAGTTCTATTCTCATTGTCAACCCAAAAAAAAAAATGTACTAAATTCAAAGTTTTTTTTTTTTTTTTTTAAGTAACCAAACCTAACACAACCCGTTAATTCAAAGCATTCTCAACCTCAGTGCATTTCTCTTTATTAAAAAAGAAAAAGAGAAAAAATAAACAACTATATCCACAACTCACTCAGTCACTCATAATGTGGCACCTACCCATGTGAGAGAAAAGTTTATAGATATAGAGAGAGACAAGAAAAGTAGGCCAATTAGGTTATCAATGACACTTTAGATACTTTTTTTTATGTATTGACGTTTAGTGTTTCAGTATAAGAATTTTGTTACCACGCTCTTTATTGTATCTGATTCAATATGATAGAAGAAATTGTATTCGTGAGCGTAGGTAATTGCTGAACTACGTAAAAATTTTGTTTTCTTTGCGTTCTTTATCTTAAATATGGTTTTCTTTGCGTTCTTTATCTTTCTTGTTCATTTGCATTGTTGCATTGCTTATACTTATTGTTTCCTACGCAAGAAGCTAATTATATATGTTCATATCTTTCCATGTACAAAGGGGCACTACTGGATGACCACAATGATAATTAATTTATTTAGTATCAATCCCTTGGTATGGTTGTAACACCAACCTTTTGATTTTCTCTCGTTATGTTTATGTGCTTATAAGAAGAGGCTTTGAGAGATTAAAGTGGTAAGTATGAAATAAAATAAGTTGAGTGCTCAATTGTTCTAGTAATCAATTTCTCCATTTTTGCAATATTTTCAATTACATTTCGTTAATTACATAATAATATACGATACGTATTGTCCACAATATTATTGTCAATTTGTTCAATCACTTTAATGTTTGCTTTCATACATCCATTATAGATGAAGGGTGATAAGTCCATTCATCAAAATTGAACAATCTCATTTTGCCATCAGGTCATTTCACCATTAAAGTTCATAAGGTCGGACAAATGGGACTCATATAAATCGATGGTTTAGGAACATCATTGGCCAAATTCATCATATTTTAATTTTCTATATCAATGTTTTATGAGTATGACCTTTTTTTTTTGGGACATTCTTTTAAATGTTAATAATTCATATTTTTTAAAAGGACTTGAAATTACCTCTATGACCTTGTTATTTGGAGACTACTTGGGGCTGCCTAAAACTCTAACTCTCTCTCTCTCTACAGTAAGCGGGGAAACAGGTAAGAATTTATTGGGAAACTTAATTGGAATCTTAGTAAGAAGCTTTTGCAAAACCTTTATGTTGTGTTTGGAATCCAGATTTATCAAGGAAAAAGCAAAGGAAAAGGAAAAGGTGAGGAAAAAGAGAACAAAATGAAAGAGGATTTTTGTTCTTTTTTTTCACACATTTTCCTTTTCTTTTCTATCACCAAATCCTTAATCCAAACACGGCGTTAGGAAACTTAGTGAAAACCTTTGAAAAAACTTAGTACAATCCTATATGAATAATTCAATAGAAACTTAGAACTTTGAGAAAAAATTTATATAAAAATCAGTACTTCAAGTTTCCATAGAGTTTCCCTCCAGTTTCTCCTTTGTATCCCAAACGTCTCCATTTATCCTAAACGTTTCTCAAGCATCTCCAGAGCATTTCGCTAAAATTACAAAATGAGGTTTGTACGTATATCGGAAGCACATTTTCCCCTTCCGAATGAGTTTCCTGACAACTAAAGGTTAAAGCTGTTTTATGAACCCCGAATCAAGTTGGTATATCCTATGGCTTAGCCTTGGTTCCTCCTGATAGGTTTTTGTTGAAATGGTTTCCTATTGTGTTCAAGGATCAAAATTTCATTTCGATAGGTCGTTTTGGTTGGCTAGGATATGGAAACGTTTTGGAAACATTTCGTAAATGTTTCAGGACGTTTCAAAAATGTTTCGGGAGTAATAAATATTAATATAGCAAAATACTATTTTTGTAGTTTTCTCTACAACATTTATGAAAAGTTTTAAATTCGTATTGACACAACTTATTGTTTTGGTATAACGTTGTGTTTTAGTGCATTTTTCAATATTACAGTTTACTTTGATGGAAACAATAGAGTTTCGATTTTCACTTGTGTTTCGTTTCGGTCTCTTTGGAAACGGAAACGTTTCAGCCGTTTCGATGGAAACAAATAGAGATTTTGTTCCTTGATTGTGTTATGTAGCATGTGATTCAACCCTAAACGTAGAAACTGGTATGGTTCAATATGCAGTCATCCATTCCCAGATTAGCAAACATACTATTTATGCGTATATTTGATATCGCCCATGCCTGTATCACTCTACTTAGATCATCATTTCATGCCTGAAAAATGAAATTCTTTTTGGCTTTTTTTAGTATGGATTCCTTTTGTGCAAAGGATCTCTTGTGGAATGAATAAAAATAAGTTGCAAATGATGAGTTGAATAATTTTATCTATACAATTTTTACTATTATAGAGGGCCATTACTAATTTAAGTGTTTTTACCTGTCTCGCCACAACCACCTGGCACTCATTAGTTCATAGAAAACCTTGCAACAATAATAACAATGACGATGATGATCCTGAAGTTTTCTTCATCATCACAGGTACATGATCTCCTCAAATATTGGTGAGGTTGTCTCTATATTTTTGACAGCTGCTCTAGGTATTCCAGAGGGTCTGATTCCCGTTCAGCTTCTCTGGGTCAATCTTGTTACTGATGGACCCCCAGCAACAGCTTTGGGATTCAATCCACCAGACAACGATGTTATGAAGAAGCCCCCTCGAAGAAGTGATGACTCATTGATCAGTGCTTGGATTTTGTTCCGCTATCTGGTATTATGGCCAGCTATTTTCTCCTTCCAAGAACCGATATCTATTGGGCACCTGAAGTAAATTGTAACCTATTCAATCTGTGGTGCTTATTTTTTTTTATTTATTTCTTCTCAATTTTGATGCAGGTGATTGGACTCTATGTCGGTATTGCAACTGTGGGAGTATTTATCATATGGTACACACGCGACTCTTTCTTCGGTATTGACCTAAGTAGAGACGGCCACAGTCTTGTCACCTATTCCCAACTCGCAAACTGGGGTCAATGCCATTCTTGGGAGGGTTTCTCGGTTACGCCTTTCAAGGCCGGGTCTCAAGTATTCTACTTTGATGCAGATCCATGTGACTACTTCCAGTCAGGCAAAATAAAAGCAATGACTCTCTCCCTATCCGTCCTGGTTGCCATCGAGATGTTCAATTCCCTTAATGCCCTGTCCGAAGATGGTAGCCTCTTGACAATGCCCCCATGGGTTAATCCGTGGCTCCTCCTGGCCATGTCTGTTTCATTTGGCCTGCACTTCTTGATCCTTTATGTGCCTTTTCTTGCCCGGGTTTTTGGCATTGTGCCACTAAGCGTGAATGAGTGGCTCCTGGTGCTGGCTGTTACCTTGCCAGTGATTCTAATTGATGAAATTCTAAAGTTTGTGGGTAGATGTACCAGTGGAGTTCGAACATCAGGTGTCAGAAAATCCTCCAAGCACAAGGCAGAATGAGGACAAAAACACAATTCATAAAGCATTTTATGGGCTGAATCGAGGGCATTACTCAGGTCCTCCCTTTAACCCTCCTATTTAAACAGCTAGGGTACCTTGAAGATTCAGTTACATTGGTACACAGATTTGTAATAATCTTCACGATAGAAACTTGCAGATAAGTGGTAGCTTTTTTTCATTCCTTTATTTTTTAATTTATCCTTCATGATCTTCCTATTAAACTTGGTTGATCTTGGTTACGTTGCAGCAAATGAGAGCATTTTGTGAAGAGTTATTCAGAGGTCCTGTCTAAGCTGTCTTCTTACCTTTTGTTACACTTTCATCCAGCATATTAATTTTGCATGTATGAATTCTCTACAAAATAAACACATAGGGTATTGTACGTAGCCCTCAGCGTTGTAGACCAGCCATTGAATGATAAAACACTAAAGCAGTAAGCATTTTGTTAATAATTTCTCCACAATCTGGGCATAGGGTATTGTACGTAGGCAATAATGTTCAAGTAAACATTTCCAAAATAATTACTGTAGAGAAGATCCAGAAACCATGCAAAAAATATGCTTCTATTCTCATTGTCAACCCAAAAAATAAATTCACTAATTCAAAGCTCTTCCTTTTTTTTTTTTTTTGAAATAACCAAACCCAACACAACCTGTTAATTCAAAGCATTCTCACCCTCGATATTTTTCTCTTTATTAAAAAAGAAAAAGAGAGAAAATAAACAATTATATCCACAACTCACTCAGTCACTCATATTGTGGCACCCACTCATGTGAGAAAAAAGTTTATAGATACAGAGAGTGACAAGAAAACTAGGCCAATTAGGTTATCAATGACACTTTAGATACTTTTTTTTATGTATTGACGTTTAGTGTTTCAGTATAAGAATTTTGTTACCACGCTCTGTATTGTTTCTCATTCAATACGATAGAAGAAACTGTATTCGTGAGCTTAGGCAATTGCTGAACTAGGTAAAATTTTGTTTTCTTTGCGTTCTTTATCTTAAATGTTGTTTTCTTTGCGTTCTTTATCTTTCTTGTTCATTTGCATTGTTGCATTGCTTATGCTTATTGTTTCCTACGCAAGAAGCTAATTATATTCAGAAAAATGCTATTTTTTCAGAATTTTTGTATAGAATTTTGAACCAGAATGATATGGCAGTGTCAATTTTGCAATTAAAATGCATCTTGGTTGGTTTTTGTTTTAAAGTGATAGACCCACAACTCAGATACATCATTCTGGATATAAATTCTGTATAAATTTTCTGAATGTATAGCATTACCCTTATATTCATATCATACCATGTAGGTATATAGGGGCACTAGTGGATGACCACCATGATAATTAATTTATTTAGTATCCATCCCTTGGTATGGTTGTAACACCAACCTTTTGATTTTCTCTCATTATGTTTATGTGCTTATAGGAAGAGGCTTTGAGAGGTTAAAGTGGTAAGTATGAAATAAAATAAATTGAGTGCTCAATTGTTCTAGTAATCAATTTCTCCATTTTTGCAATATTTTCAATTACATTTCGTTAATTACATAATAATATACGATACTTATTGTCCACAATATTATTGTCAATTTGTTCAATCACTTTAATGTTTGCTTTCATACATCCATTATAGGTGAAGGGTGATAAGTCCATTCATCAAAATTGAACAATCTCATTTTACCATCAGGTCATTTCACCATTAAAGTTCATAAGGTCGGACAAATGGGACCCATATAAATCGATGGTTTAGGAACATCATTGGCCAAATTCATCAGATTTTAATTTTCTATATCAATGTTTTATAAGTATGACTTTGTTTTTTGGACATTATTTTAAATGTTAATAATTCATATTTTTTAAAAGGACCTCCATGACCTTGTTATTTGGAGACTACTTGGGGTTGCTTGAAACTCTCTCTCTCTCTCTCTCTCTCTCTTGTGGTAAGGGATGTTCGGGCCAACTTACATGCACCTTAATTAATACCCTCTTCAATCTGGTTAAAAGTAGGTCATCCATGCTAAGATTAGGAAATTCCTAAGTGAAGTCTCTTTTAGTTGATACTTGAGTTATGTAACTTATAAATATCAATATTTTATGCCAATGTTTGAAAATCTTTTATTAATTTCTTTGTTAGGTTCAAAAGTTAATCTATAGAGTTAACTGTTTGATACCATCATCTATTATTTTAGGAGGCTGCTGATTATATATATATATATAGTCTTTTTTTTTATGCTACTAATGTGAGAGAGAGGAGTGTGAAAGTATCAAAATTAGTTGTACATTTAACAATTCTATTCTTTCTATTATTTTATTAACAAAAACATCAAGGTTGACTTAACAATTTGGTAGTTTTTAACTCGCAAGACTAGTGATCCAATTCTCTACTTCATGCATTAATTATTCTTATAACATCATGAGTAGAATTTATTAATTACTTTAAATTTTATAGAAGTAAATCTGATGAGGTGTGGGCCTTCAAAGAAGTCAAGTTTAAGATTTACATAGTAGATTTGCTCAAGCTTGTTTAGAAAAATTGATGAAGTGTGTCCAATCTTGATTTGTTCATCTCTTAATTTCGAAGGAATATCTGATTGAGCAAAATAGAAACCAAAGCTCCTGGAACTAGATTTTTCTCATAATCAATAACATTTATTGGCTAAAAAAGAAAATAACATAGTTATTAGCTTACTAAGTTGAATTACTGTCCAAAAGTATTTGCGACCTTTTTGTTGTGACAAATATTCTTAGCGATAACATATCCACTTTAGCAACGGCGTCTTTCTGTTGTAAAAATCTTAATTTTTTTGTATAATAAGTTATAAGCTAATAAAAGTGATTAAGCTTAACTCATTCATATCACGAGGCAAATTAAACTTGAGTTGAATATGAATAACTTGATTCATTTTATATCCTAACTATAAATCTTTAACCTCTAATCCAAACGGACATTTGACAAATTGAACAATAGTTGAAGTGGAATAACTTGATTTATTTTATTCTGTAATTGTGGAGGTTTTTATATTAAGATAGCTTTTTTTTGTTTTTTTTGTTCCAATGTATTCTGTCACGAGGTCATGCTCGGCTGTTCGCATGAGTTTTCCACGTGAATTAGCTTTTTCCTCTTAGTGAGGCGACTTCATTGTAAAAATTAAAATAAAATACTTATAAATTGGGTCAAATGAGAGAGATCACATCTTTGACCAATGAGTATGATCAGATCTGAGCGGATCTTGAACTGATAATTTCACGTAAAATCATCATACAATACCTAATCCAACAGTAATATGTCTATTAGTGGATAATCTCAAACCATGGATATTTATGAAAAATTAAGGCCAAACAAGGGCAAAATTAGAAAATAATTGTTTTCTAGTGTTTTATTTTGTGGGCCCAAGCTCTCATTGATGGTTTCTCATGTAGAAAAGCATATAGAATTAGTGATAAATAGGTTATGATTAATTGATTCTGAATACCCAAAATTAGGTTATTTTTCAATAAATAATTTCGCAGAATACTAGAATAAAAGTATCAATTACTAATTAATTCACAAAGAATATTTAAAGTTGAAAAGTAAGAGAAATCTCTCAATTTTTATTCATCAAAAGCTCATAAACTCATTTGGGGCAAAACTCTTACATTTAAATATATAGAAAAAAAATTTCAAACCCTAATTGACTTTAATTGAGAGAATATAGAAAATCACTAAAAATAGCAAATTAAAGTTAAGCTCAAATTTAAATATTGGAGACTTAAAAAATGAAAATGAAAATTTTTAGACAAAATTATTCCTAAAATAAAAGTTTTTTAAAAGGGCAACAACTTAAAGTTGAAACCCTAAAACTGCATTTGGAACTAGAATTTAGTGATAAAAAAGCAAAGAAAAAAAAAGGTGAAAAAAAAGTATTGAGTGATGGAAATAATATTTTTGTTTTTTCTTCACCGTTTTCTTCTTTTTTTATTTTTATTATTAAATTTTTTATCCAAGACAGAACTCATAATATACTATAGATTTTAATGTCCACAACGTTTTCATCAGATCATCAAATTTCACCCGATGGAATATTGTGATTTTCGCTCTGCATCAATTTCATCCCGTCCACCCACAATTTGATTCGGTTGCACCATAAGGTACTGTACACAAAACCGCATCGCACAATAATTAGAATTTTGAGACCCCAACATGTGTCGGTGCGCCTTCTCTGTCTTACATCTCGCTACTACACACAAAAAAACCTCACACGTGTCAGCTTTCCCCACGAATCTCAGGCTACCTCTTTTTCTCTGTGCGGTTCCAAACCCTCCAAGAGTCCAATTACTTGCGCTTCGCAATCCGTCCCGAAATCCAAGTACATCCTTTCCATTTCTTTTGCTATTTTTTTCTTTTTCTTTTAGGGCCTGTTTAAAACTTGTCGTAAAGAGTAGAAAGAAAGTAAAGTAGTGATTGTAGGAAAAGTTGTTATTATTATTTTATTTGGTTTTGTGAAGGAAATAAAAGAAGTGTACCGAAAGTAACTCAAAAGTTTCCAATTCAATTCTTAATCATTTTCACTTCGTGTTTACCCTTTTTTTTTATCACATTTTTTCACTTTCATTTTTTCTAACATTTTTTGTTCATGCTTTTAATTTTAGTAATTATGATTTTTTCTAGCATTTTTTTTATGCTTCTAATTTTAGTAATTATGATTTGAAACTTGACGAAAGAAAGAAAAAATAATCTTTCTTTCTTTCCATATTAGGTTTATAATTTGGAATGAAAAGAAAGAAAATCTGATTAAAATGATTGAAAAGTTATTTTTCTCCTAACTTTCCTTTCGTTTCCCTCGTATATATTATTTTCTTTTACGTTTCCTTTGAATTTTAAGTAAAGAAAAGTTATTTTTTCTCATTTTAATTTCATTTTCTTTGCAAAACTAGAAGAAAGAAACTATTCTCCCTACAATTTCTCCCTAACTTCATTTTCTTGCCCTTTTGCACAAGTAAGATTATAAATTAGCCAAACCGAGCTTAATAGTAGGTTATTTAAGCACGGTTTAAAACTTAACGAGTTTTTAAAATATATTAAAGTTTGTCTAGTTAACTTTCAAACTAATCTCAAACGAATTCTATTGGGCGAAGCATAGAAAATTAATTAGTTTCGAAATGTGTAAAGCTTAGTTTGTTTACATAAGGAGTGGGCTCAAATAAAGTTTTAAAAATCGTCTAGGTCAACTAACTTGGTTCATTTTTCAATACCACAGACAAGTTTTATAGAGACTTTACTTTATCGGATGACAATACTATACAAATAAACAATTCGCACAAAATTTTTATATAATGATGTGGTTAAATGGGCTAAATATTCAATAGGATGGTAGTACGAATAACTACGAGTGAGATATCGACACTTGTAAGGAATGGTCTAGAGAAGATGTACTTAAAAGAGAAGATGTATCTAAAATAGATGTCGTGCTATTGGATTTTTCTCAGTTAAACGAGACTCTTTCACTCCAAAAAAGAAAATATCGACCACAATGATTATTAATTATCGGGCTTTCGCCAATCAAAAAGAATTCTTTCAACCATATATACAAGGCATGATCTCATTTTGTTATGTATATATGTTTTTATTTTTTATTTTTTGCAAATAGGGTACTCTCATATATAGTGCCAAGAATGTAAGGGAGCATTAAATCGATTAACAATGCACCTTTAAAATGTGAAAATTTGATATATTACCACGTAAACATGGACTGAAGGAAATTATTCAAACTAGAACGGAGGAAATTTTTTTTTAATTATAAAATGTAATTGCCGCGTTATAGTGTAGCAGATTTTAGATACAAATTTTCTTGTTACCTAGTCGGAAAGGAAACAGCACCCGATATGTTAAAGCTAAAGGAAGAAAACAACAGAGATGTGAAAACCTGTCTTATCCTGAAAATCCCTTTGTAACTTTTTCCCATTTTTTTCTTCCGAGAAAACTTTTTCTTGTAGAGGAAAATAAATTAAAAAAAAAAAAGAAAGAGCTTTGTGGAAACCGACTTTTTAACGTACTGGTGCGGTGGTTCGAGGCCAAGTCCCTTTCTCAGCCAATGTGCTTTCTTCTCTTTCTCTTTTCTCTTTTCTCTTTCCAATTTCTTTAAAAAAAATTTGCAGCTTTCGGAGCAATTGGATCAAAATTCCTCTGTAATTTCAATTCCCCTTGCGAAACCCATCAATTTAATATAAACATCTTCGTTGGGTGTCTGGTGGAGGGGACGTTCTCAAGCTGACCTGGTTTATCTTTAAAAACTCTCTTCGTTATTTTTATATTGCATACACATGTTCTCTCCATCTTCGTATATGCATGTCTATGTGTTCTCACTCACTTTAGAAAAATATTTTAATGAAGTTTGGGTTTGGATGATTGGGCATTACAGTTCATATCTTGTCATCGATTCCGCGTGTTTTTGCCGTGTTGATTTTGTTCTTCTGCTTCTTCTTATTGCTTTGCAGCACATTGTCGGTTCTCAGTCGCAATCAGATCTGCATTTGGCGTTGCGTGATAGACCCATTACGTACAAACATTTTCGTCGAAGCTCATTTCCTGGTAAATCCAACTCTCTTGGGTATTCTAAGGCCCCAAGTCTTTCCAATTTCCATTTTTGATGGTTTGGGTATTTGGGTTTGTTCTTGATCTGAGCTTTACATGGGTATACGGGTTGGTCTGAAGCTTCGAAGTTGATTTTGAAAAATATTTGAATTGGCTATTTGTAGTTTTCTATGTTTATGGAGAAAATTGAGTCCAAAGTGAGAAGTTTCGGGGGATTGTGGGAGATATGAAGTTAATGTTTGATGAAATGCTGAGATGAAGGAAGGTAATGTGATTTGGGTACAAAGGATCTGAAATTTGGGTGGAATTGGGGGCCTGAGAGGAAGTTGAGCGGGTAGATATGGGATCTAGGGATGAGAGGCATCGCCATAAGCTTGTGCCTCTGGCTGAATTGATCAGCAGAGAGATGAAGAGCGAGAAGATGGAGAAGCCTACTTTGAGATATGGGCATGCTGCGCAGTCTAGGAAAGGGGAGGATTATTTTATGATGAAGACTGATTGCCAGAGAATTCAGGGAAATCCTTCATCAACATTTTCTGTTTTTGCGGTATGTAATCTCTCCATTATTTTTCTCCATTGATTCAACACCATATGGAGTTAAGGAGCTGCATATGATTTTCTGCTTCTCTTAGAATATCGTACTACAAGGATCATATTTGATAGCTCAATTGCTTGGTTTAACTTCATTAGACATGGATCTCTTTATGCTTGGAGATGTACTGAGCTTCCGCATGTTTGACTCCATTACATCTTGGGTTTTGGATAGAACAATTCACTCCTTACGCTTGATGTTTCTTTAATGCTTCTGGCAAATTATTCTTCTGCCAGACAATTAAGTGCAATTGCAGCTGTGGCTTCGTTACAATAATCTTCCTCATAATTCACTGTGCCATTGATGGGGAAATTTCATGGCTCTTTTTCTGAATATATTATTTGATGTCAAGAGAGTTCATAATCTGTGGACATTTCCCACTTAGATTGTAGTGTTAAACTGTATGCCCTAATGATATTCCCTGCCATGGCTTCAATATCCTCTGTGATACGATGGTGTCATCATTTTGTTTTTTCATTTTCAGATCTTTGATGGGCACAATGGGAATGCTGCAGCAATTTTTTCTAAGGATCACTTGTTAAATCATGTGGTGGGTGCTCTTCCTCGTGGGCTTGGGCGGGAAGAGTGGCTTCAAGCTTTACCTCGGGCATTAGTTGCAGCTTTTGTGAAGACTGACAAGGAGTTCCAGAGTAGAGGTGTGGAATTTGGCACCTTTTCAGATTATTTTCTTCTTTTCTTTCCTTCCACTGTTTTCGATGTGGTTGTGAGTCCCGAAAGACTAACGTTTTCTTTCCTCATTTTCATTTTCTTCAGGAGAAACTTCTGGAACTACAGTTACATTTGTAATAGTTGATGGATGGACTGTGACAGTTGCATCTGTTGGAGACTCCCGTTGCATTTTAGACACTCAAGGGGGTGCTGTATCTGTATTGACAGTTGATCATAGACTGGAAGAAAATGTGGAGGAGTGAGTGTCTACTTTTCACCCCCTGTTCTTTTTGTCTTTCTCTGGCAGCAAGATTTAATTGGGTCAGCCGAAATTGCAGGAGGGAACGCGTAACTGCCAGTGGAGGCGAAGTTGGGAGGCTTAGCATTGTTGGTGGTGCTGAGGTGAGGTGTTTCTTGTTCCAGGATTTTTAATTCTTATACGTAAAGAAGTTCTTTGGGTGCATGAATAAAAGTAGTCGTACCTTTGGTTATTATGCCACATTTTGTGATATCTCTGCTTTAGTTTTACAGGTTGGTCCCCTACGTTGCTGGCCAGGAGGTTTATGCCTTTCTAGATCAATTGGAGACATGGATGTTGGAGAATTTATTGTTCCAGTACCCTATGTTAAACAAGTGAAGGTATCTCGTTCTTTGTTCACTTTATATTGCACAGTCTTCATGTTTTAATTTTCTTTTCTTTTTCTATATTAAAGATATTCCTACTGCCAGCCAAGTCATTTTTTAATCCATCATTTACTGTGAAGGATATATCTGGTTTCGTCCATCCTTAGCCTGAGCTCTGACTTCCTTCTTTGGTTTAAAAAGCTATCAAGTGCAGGTGGAAGGCTTATAATTGCGTCTGATGGCATCTGGGATGCACTATCCTCAGAAATGGCTGCAAAATCTTGCCGTGGATTGCCTGCTGAACTTGCTGCTAGGCAAGTTGTGAAGGTAATTTAAACTCATTACTGTGCTCAATTTTCTCCTTGTTTGTGATGTATGCATAAGCAGGACCTCCCTACATACAGTAAGCATAATGTGCATACAACATTATTGGCATGTCCTTGATTGCACCAAATGGTGAATGAACTGCTGCAACACTTTCTTATTGATTTTATGCAATGGTTTTCTAGGATGCTCTGAAGGCAAGAGGGCTGAAGGATGATACAACCTGCATTGTTGTTGACATAATTCCTCCTGATAATTCTATACAGCCTTTCCCTACTCCGAAAAAGCAAAACAAGCTCAGAGCTCTACTTTTCAGAAATAGGTCCCATGATTCTGCTAATAAACTATCGAAGAAGCTATCAGCTGTAGGTATCGTAGAAGAACTATTTGAAGAAGGCTCAGCAATGCTTGCTGAAAGGTTAGTGTTATCTCTTTTCAGTATACAGATTTAAATATTAAAAGGATCTAGGAAGCTCACGCCTATTCACTGCATTTGACATCCTTTTACTATTATTTCTTCATTTTTAATAACTTCTTTTTCTTGGAAGTTTATTGGATAAAATATGTGGCTGTTTAGAATGAGTTACTATTGAAATGAAGAGCGGGAGGTTTAGTCTTTAGAGTGAGTTACTATTGGACTTTCATTGGTAAGGATATAGCCCTACTTGGAAGAACAGCTGACATACCAAAAGCCCTACTTTGCATGGAAGACCCTCTAGGGGAATTTTCTGGTTATTGTCGACTTAAAGCTACAGTATACAGTGCTACACAATTGTTGGTGCTGCTGTTGCATGTGTAAATAGAGGAGACAGTGGGCTACATTCTCCTTTTCTAGGTAGAGAAAGAATTGTGCTCCCTATTGTTTGTTCTATTGGACTTTGCTGGACACTTTTGTATACTCTGGTGGAAATCTTTGCAGGTTGGCTTGGCAGCTTGTTTGTTAGGAGTCTTAGGACTAAGAATCAAGGCCTAGTAAGTTCATTTTAGAGGAGTTGAAATTGCAGCGCCGTTGAGTGAGTAGAAACACATTTAAAAGATAAACATGTCCGTAAATAGTTCTGATTAGCTGGCTTTCAAAAGGTCATAGTCTCCATGTATAATGTTTCTAAAAGTTTCTGGGCAAGATGAGTTGTCAAATAGGTTGGCCTTTTGTTTTGGCTAGTTGCTATTGCATACTTCACATGAACTGGTGTTGCCCATTTGATATTTCCTAGCGGATTTCCTTAACAAATAAAGAGAAAAAGTTAGGTTTGTCCATTCTGAGAGAAAGTAAAGAAAAAGAGAAAACTGAGGATCATGCGACTTATATCGAAGGCACAAAACAACTGTAACCATTGGAGTCGTTATGTTTGTATGCCACTAATAGTTACAAGGGGGACTCTTCATAAATGACAGACTTAAGGGTGAGCTTTATTTTGAACAGGAGGGACCCATGTAATTGTGCATAGTGGGCCATACAAGTTTGTGATGATAAGTTGAGGGTGATGGAGAACACTGAGTCAGATTTGAAGGCTCTATATACTTTTGGAAAATCTTCAGTGATTTAGTGGGATTTTGGATATAAGAATGAAGGACAATATCTCAGGATACCCGAATTGCTTGATCATAGAAGTTCAAATTTTGTTTGGGTGTTTCACTTCTCACATTTAATTTGTTTCCTGTTTTAGAATATGTATGGTTTTTGGAATAACATTTTCTAGATTCTCCTGCACCATCTTCGAATGTCTTTTATTCAGTCAGTATTCGTCTCTTCTATCAGCTCTCAGTTTCTTGTTGCATGTATCTTCAGTTGCATTTATTGCTCTCTCTGTTTCCCCTTGATTTTGCAGGTTAGGGAATGATGAGTCTAGCAGTCAATCAACAACTGGTCTGTTCATATGTGCTGTTTGCCAAGTTGACCTTGCTCCAAGTGAGGGTATATCTGTTCATGCAGGTTCTATCTTCTCCATGAGCTCAAAGCCCTGGCAAGGTCCTTTCCTCTGTGCTGCTTGCCGTGATAAGAAGGACGCCATGGAAGGAAAACGACCTAGTGGAGTTAAAGTCGCGTAATTGTGTTATTTTTACGTCTTTATTCTTCTTCACCATTCTTTTGTAATCCCCATTCTTCTAGGCCAGGTAAATTGTTTCAATTATACAATGTTTTTGTACCCAATGTACATGTAATAGTTGCAAATAATGATGTAACACGAGTTCTACTGTATGTGAAGAATTGGATTGAAGAGCACCTAATTGCATTTTGGTGTGGATTTTTATATGCCTTCAGGTTCAGAAATCCTGTATAGAGTGGATGTGTGTATAGTTTAATGCGTGAGAGAGAGAGAGAGAGAGAGAGAGAGAGAGAGAGAGAGAGAGAGAGAGCTTGTGTTGCCATACATTCTTGCCTTCTTATTCATAGCAAGAACACACCCTAGGAGAGTCTATTGACCGCAATTTGAGGCCCGCATGCCCCAAGCTTTGTTGATGGCTTCTTCCTTAGAATCTTAACAGAGAGTTGGTCATAACAATTAGGAGTAAACAACTTTTTATTGATGATTAGACTTGATAATTTCAATAAGAAAAATTCAAATTATTTTTTGAGTTATTTGAGAAGAATGCCTTAAACATGAGTTGGATAGGCTCCCATGTAGGGCAGTCTGCATACGTTGTGTGACTTTTTTGATTGCCTTGTGTATAAAGGACATTGAATGTTAACAAATAACAAATAATCGAATGATGGAACAGATAATAAGTGAGAAAATGAAGGTACCTTTACCTCTAAAAGACCAAGTTAGAGGGACCACCCTTAAGGGACAAGCCAATCAGAAGATAAAAAAGAAGAGGAGAAAAAAAAAATAAAGAAAATAAAATAAAATAACTTAGTGCACGAGAGTATGGGGCGACTACGAAGAGGGTCAAATGTATGTAGTTTTACTTCATCTATAGAGATGTTTTTATGTTTTAAACCTGTGGTACTGAGATTGCAAGAGAGCAACCTGTATTTGGTTTGGAGGGACAGAAAGGAAAAGAAAGAAGTGAAAAATAATTTCATTTTTCCTTGTTTGATAGTTAGATGAGAAGGAAATGGGAAAAGAAAAAAAAAATTGGAACAGCTATTATCAAAGTCCTTTTTTGAAACAACCAATGCATTGTTGAATTGAAATGTCCAATTGATAAATGTTGTTTGCTTTGGCAATAGCTTCTTGTATTTTCGGAATAGTCAAAATTAAAAGATAAAAAAATGACAAAATAAGAAATCATTTCTTTTAAAATATGGGGGTGAAATATATAATTTCTAATTCTATTTTTCTTTCTTCCCATTTGCCCCCACTTTTGGAAGAACAAATGATAAGAAACTAGGTGTCAACCCATGCAATGTACGGAAAATAGGGCTTGTTTAAATCTATAATAAAAAAATATAAATAATTAATTCAAAATCTATAATAATTAAGAACATAATCCAAATAGTAATAAAATGTTCTGGAACGTATAAAAATTCTTGTGAGTTTGTCACAATAGAGTTTTGCATAGCATCATCCTCACATTGTTTTTCAATACCTTGCATGAAAGAAAAAATAAAATTATTATGCTCTTCTAATTTTCCCAACATTGAACACCCATTGGCCCAATGCCATGAATGGACTTATCGGCGCTGCTGTGATGCATTATCATGCAAAGCTGTAATGCAAAATTGAAGTGGATAAAGTCTAGAAAGAAAAACAAACGGCAAGTGTCTTATATACACATATATATATATATATATATATAATTTTTGTTTTAAATATTGCGTTCCATAAAAGTTCTCATGCAATGCAAAATTAAAGTAGATAAAGTTTCAGAAGAAAAGCAAACGGTAAGTATTTTTATATTTATATATATCTATATATTTGATCTTTCTTGCAAAATTAATTTTATCTTATATGTATATCTTATTTATCTCACCAATCCAGCAGAGTAGATTGAATAACTAAATATATTCAATAGTTATTTAATATTTTAAAAATATAGAGCATCTTATCTTATATATATATATATATATTAAAAAAATTAATAGAGTGAGTTGAATAGCGAATAAATTTAATAGTTATCTAACTAATTGTCCCTATGACATCACATTTTAAAAGTATCAAAACATTTACAGAACCACATAAGAAAGAGGTAAAATATAGGGACAAACACAGCTTATATCTATACTATATATTATTGCAGAATGACAGGAAGTCTTTGAAGTTGAAAGTCTCAATTCCTTTTTTTCAAATTTTTAATTTTTAAAAAACATAAAATCCGAGTGTCATATTATTATTGGTTCCTATTAATTAATTATTATTTATTCTAATATTCATAAATGCTATTCAATGATAGTTATGGTAACATTTTTAAAGTTCTTTAATTATAATCTTTCTAAAGAATATTTATTAATCATAAAGAGATTTTAAATTTCTAAAATAGAAAGAACATGCCACTAAATTCTTAGCACTTTGTTTATATAAAATATATAATTGTCAAAATATCATTGATTCTTTCTAATCTTTTTCTTGTCATAGCAGAATGACAGGAAGTCTTTGAAGTTGAAAGTCTCAATTCCTTTTTCTCAAAATTTTGATTTTTAAAAAATATAAAATCCAAGTGTGATATTATCATTGGTTCCTATTAATTAATTTATTATTTATTCTAATATTCATAAATACTATTCAATCATAGTTATGGTAACATTTTCAAAATTAGTTAATTTATAATATTCCTAAATAATCTTTATTACTCATAAAGAGATTTTAAATTTCTAAAATAGAAAGAACATATTACTAAATTCTTAGCACTTTGTTTATATATAATATATATATTTTCAAAATATCATTAATTCTTTCTAATCTTTTTATTATTTCTTCTTAAATTTATAAATTCTACAGTGATAAAATCCATTGACGATTATGGTAGAATTTTCAAATTTCTTTAATTAGAACCCTCCTACAAACTTTAAAATAAGAATAATTTTAAGTTAACTCAAAAACTCTCAATAATTGAATGATATATATTGTATAGATGGATCTATAATTTCTAAAATCTATCAATTGAAATCATAGTGTAGACATGAGAAATTTAGCCAATTAAAAGTCGCCAAGTGTTTTATAAAGTCATAAATTTTGACTAATCAAATATTACCACGTGTCAAAACATGCAAGACGGGGCGAATAAAATGTCACCACATGTCAGAATGATGCAACCTTTAAATGACAAGTTTTAAGTCAATCGAAGTATGCCACTTGTTCAAATGGGATGCATAAGAAAGAAGACACATATTTTTTCCAATTAAAGTTAGACAAGTGTCTATAAATATCTTCATCGATTATTATCTTTTAAAATTAAATAGAGATAATTATCATGCGAAAGTTCAAGCTTATCAAAATTCTCTATCCTCAACTATAAATAGAGGGTGACCCTTCAAAGAGAAGGACACACAGAAGACAAAATTTTTACCTACACAAGCAAGAGAGAGTTCTGCAGATCAAATATCAAAGCCCTAGAGAATTTTCTCTTTCAACCATCTTCTTTGCATAAATTAGAGAAGAACATGGCGTGCGATTCGGAATCAAGTTTCAGGCCCTCGAGTCAACGATCTAGAAGAGAAAAATCAGAGGATTAGTTTCCTTGATTAGAAATTGTTTCAGAGATTGTAATCCGCTCATTCAAAAGCAATAAAATTAATTTGCTACTACGATTTTCTATCTTATTATTTTAGACAAGAAATTTGTGTGTACACATAGTTTTCTAAATTCTCTTTTAAAATTCAAACCATTATGTATTTTCTAAACTCACTCAAAATTTTTAACTATATATTATAACAGAATGATAGAAAGTCTTTGAAGTTGAAAGTCTCAATCACTTTTTCTCCAAATTTTGATTTTTTAAAAACGTAAAACCTAAGTGTCATATATTATTGGTTCATATTAATTAAATTATTATTTATTATAATATTCATAAATGATATTCAATGATAGTTATGGTAACATTTTCAAATTTCTTTAAGTATAATCTTCCTAAAGAAACTTTATTAATTATAAAGAGATTTTAAATTTAAAAAATATAAAGAACATGTCACTAAATTCTTTGCACTTTGTTTATATATATAATATATAATTGTCAAAATATAATTGATTCTTTCTAATCTTTTTTCTTATTTCTTCTTAAATTTATAAATTCTATAGTGATAAAATCCATTGATAATTATGGTCGAATTTTCAAATTTCCTTAGTTGAAACCCTCCTGCAAACTTTAAAATAAGAATAATTTTAAGTTAATCCAAAAATTCTCAATAATTGAATGATATATATTGTATAGATGAATCTATAATTTCTAAAGTCTATCAATTGAGATCATAGTTTTCTAAATTCTCTTTTAAAATTCAAACCTTATGTATTTCCTAAACTCACTTAAAAATTTTAACTATATATTATAGCAGATTGGTAAAAGGTCTTAAAAGCTGAAAGTTCCAATCACTTTTTCTACAAATTTTGATTTTTTAAAAACATAAAATTTAAGTGTCATATATTATTGGTTCCTATTAATTAATATATTATTTATTATAATCTTCATAAATGCTATTCAATGACAGTTATGGTAACATTTTTAAATTTTTTTAATTATAAAATTCCTAAAGAAACTTTATTAATTATAAAGAGATTTTAAATTTCTAAAATATAAAGAACATGTCACTAAATTCTTAGCACTTTGTTTATATACAATATACATTTGTCAAAAATATCATTGATTTTTCTAATCTTTTTCTTATTTATTCTTAAATTTATAAATTCTATAGTGATAAAATCTATTGATAATTATGGTAAAATTTTTAAATTTCTTTAATTAGAACCTTCCAACAAACTTTAAAATAAGAATAATTTTAAGTTAACCCAAAAACTCTTAGTAATTGAATGATATGTATAGTATAGATGGATCTATAATTTCTAAAGTCTCTCAATTGAGATCATAGCTTTCTAAATTCTCTTTTAAAATTTAAACTATTATGTGTTTTCTAAACTCACTCAAATTTTTTAAAAGATACACAACCATTTTTGTGCAATATATATCTATACTATCAATTGGTTGTTTGGTGATTTTTGAGTTCAAAAATTTTAACCCAATTTTTTTTTATAGAGTTTTAAATTTATAAAATACTTATGTCATCTAATCATTGATTATTTCATATAAATTTTTATCATTATTTTTTATGTGGACCCTAATTCAAATGTGTTATGTGTAACAACCTATTTATTTATTTTTCTAAAATGTTTAATATCTTAGGTCAAGCATTTAACTGAAACATAATTAATTTATGATAGGGTCAAAATAAATCAATCTATTAGTAGATTTTTACATAAAATATTTTTAAATTCAACCTATTCAACTATTTCTATTAATATTATTTTACAAAAAACTAAGTTGATCACCTTAGTTTTTGTCCATTACTAATATTTTTTTGCAGTACTTTAATTTACAGTAACAAGTATTTTTAATTTTTGTATAAAAGAAAGGTTACTCTTTAAGGTTGTGGCTTAATATTATACTCTTAATTATATACTTTTAATTAGGTAAAATTAGAGGTTACACAAATAAATAAGAACATACATTCAAAATATTAAATGTAGCAAATGGTAACACATTTGCTCTTATTAATGTATTTATTATATTTATAAATAATAAACAAGATATTGAATATTAAATACTTTACGTAAAAAATTCATTCTTAAATTTTTTTTATTAATTTTTTATTATTTACTTATGTCATGCATAACACCACTTTACTGTTAATATATATATATATATATATATATGATGGGAACACCTTCCCTGTTTTTCTCTTTTTAGAACTCCCAAACAAAAAATACGGGGAAGGATAAAGGTTGGTACTTTGCTTTTCCTCCAAGTCTCTCCATCCAACGCTATGCAGGCTAATGGCAAAGCTTAATTAAAAAGTAAAATTGAGGGTAAAATACACTTTTACCCCTATAATTTACCTTCAATTTTTACTTTGATAACTAACTTTCAATAATAATAAACAACTCTTACACTTATAGTCAAGATGCAATGTGGACCTTTCACTCGCTACTATTTGTCTAGTTGAAGGAAAATGTCCATGAATAATTAAAGTGAGATTCTGTATACAAAGGTAAGGTTACTATATGTAATAACTATAGGCTCTCAATTATCTTCTTTACCTTTGAAACACTAACAAATAAAACATAAGATTATTACAATTAACACCCTTACACTTTATACATGATATCAATTTGGTCTCTCAAGGATATTTTGTATTAAATGGACAAACGATGACAACTTAACCATCAATGTAGGGTTTTGATTATTACCATTGAAAAAAGAGAGTCTAAAGTAAGAATAAATATAAAGTGCAAAGATAACAAGTGTAATTTATCTTAAAAATAATCTAGAGCGCATTACTTCACTTAATTAATTTTTGTTTCCCGCCCCAATTTTTGAGACGTATTGCGAGTAGGCTCCCAAGTCAAAGTTTTTTTTTTTTGTATTTCCTTTCCAACTCATAGCATTGGAAAATGTTTGTATAATTCATTTTTTTTTCCAAGGTTGACCCACATTGGGGACAGAAAGAGATTAAATAAAAATAGCCCTACCATATGAAAAATTGTGTCGCACATTAAATAAATCATTATATCTAATCAACCAATGACAACTTTTCTCTTTTTGTCCGTAGACCGAAATGATTAACCCTCCACTTTAGAACAAAACTAAGAACAAAACTAATAATAATGCAACTTCACACTCATTACCATTTGAATCATGCACCATTCCCTTTGCCTCCCTCGTACCCTTTGTCTTCTTTCTCCCATACATGGTGGGCCATCAAACACTTAAGAAGCGTCTGATTAACTGTGGTGGGGTGGGGTATCTTATTAAGTTATACCCTATGTACACTGTAGTAAATCCTCGCCCAGGTTAATCCAAAAGGATGAATGGAAAAAGCAAAAGTTGCAGCGGAGAACTTCGAGAAACCGAAAAAAAGAAGAAAAGAGATCATTGCGCTTTATTTGGAGCCGCAGGCAAGGCTTTGCAGAGCCTTTGACGTCAAGTTACGAAAATAGGCCTGCCTGTGTCTTAGCTTGCCCACTTCAAGATCACCATGGCAATTTGGGGACCCGTCCCGAATCCATCTCCTCAATTTGGACGATACTTATTTTGGATGAGCCGAGTAGGATTAACAAAAGAGTTCTGCATCATGAACGTTATACTGCCCACACTTTGAAGGGCTCTAGAAAGTCATGTAAGGTAGGATATGATATTTTAAATAGAGTTAGAGGCAAAAATGAAAGAAATATAGTTAACCGTAATAGGTTTGGAACATGAATAGAATTTGCTCAATTCATATTAAACCTGCATTGACTATAATTTTTCTAAGAACTTTGGCAATGCAAATTTAACATATTAACGACCATTTATCAACTTATGAGCTACATTTATTATACAAAAAATGAAGCACATAACATTCCACAATTTTACAAAATCAAGTCATATGCATTCCTATCATTCCATAATGAAAGCCATTGATCTTGTGTGTTACTATCCCATTGATCTTCTTTTGTAGATAGAATCTTCAATGAGTGGAAACAAGCAACCTTACTAATAAAGGTGCTTGTTGAGTAAGGCCGGCTTTCGAGCCCAAGCCCCTTGTATAGGTTGGGTGCTTGAGCGCATGTTTTTTATATCAATCAAGGCTTTATATAAAACTCGTGGTATATATTTTGATAGGCTTTTGTGAACTATTTAATAAAAATAAGTGGCATTTACTTCTTTTTTTTTCAGTGTGAAATGGGGTAATGAAATATGAGTCCTCTAAATGCTCTATATATTCTACAGCAACCGTTGGAAGGGAGACCCTAGAGCAAGTTTTAACGAATACCTTTTTCAAAAGTCTTTATATAAAATGCTTTAATATTAAAAATATTAAAATTTTAAACTTTTAAAACTCGACGATACTTCATCCGGCTTACTACAATTTTATACCTGACTTTGCCTAGTTAGAATTTGAGACAGGATTGGAATGAGACTTCTCTAGCACCTTTATGCATGTAAAAATTAAAGGTGCTAAGAGACTCCTCAACAGATAACAAATCCTCCTAAATCTCACTGTAAGGTAACAGTCCTCCTAGAGGAATTTTTTTGGCTAATCAGGGTTGTTTTGGTCAATGGAATTCGTTAGTAATAGTGACATAATTACCTTTTACTGTTTTGCTACGTGTGCGAAGTAGGGCACGCCTGTCAGAAGATCATTGTTTGGGGTACGGAGAATCATCTACCCAAAGGACAAATCAGGCCTTTGGCAATGAACGCTAAAATTATTTACTGCCAATTAAAGTTATTACTCGGGGCTTCTAGGCATATCTCTTACCCAAAACCCTCAATCGAGCAGTCCAAAATTACCTGTTTTAAGACCGTAATGACCCTTTAAGCTTGGATATTTTCCTCGAGTTTGTTTAGTTTTCCTTGTAAATGTCTGGAAGAGTTAAGGGTGTTATTGTCTTTTCACCGGTTAGCATCACAGTGGGAGACAAGATTGTACATTCTTTTCAGAAGGGAAATTACCAGCGGCAAAAAATTTACTGTAAATTAATCACTTTAACCCTTCCCGATGTTGTACATCACTCTCAAAACACAACTCACAGTCAGTAGTCTCTTCATCTCTCTCCCCTCCCTCTCTCTTTCTCTCTCTCTCTCTCTCTCTCTGGTTGCAGAGTAGCAATGGCGAAGTTATGTTTTATCTTATCTCTCTTAGTCCTCACTATCTCTCTCCTCCGAGCTTCATCAAACCCAGACATGGAATCTCTAATGGCGTTCAAAGCAGCTTCAGACACATCCAACAAGCTCAGTACGTGGAATAAATCCACAGATCCTTGCACTTGGTATGGCATCTCGTGTCTCCAAAGCAGAGTCTCGAGACTCGTCCTCGAAGGCCTGGACCTGCAAGGTACATTCCAGCCGCTGACCTCTCTGACCCATCTCCGGGTTCTTAGTCTTAAGCGAAACCTCCTCTCGGGTCCCATTCCTGATCTCTCCAAGCTCACCGCACTGAAACTGATTTTTCTTTCGGACAATGAGTTCTCCGGCGAGTTTCCCGCTTCCGCAACGTCGCTCTTTCGGCTGTACCGCCTTGATCTGTCTTACAACAACTTGTCCGGTCAGATTCCAGCGACGGTCAACCGTCTGACGCACCTCCTCACTCTTCGACTCGAAGAGAACCGGTTCTCGGGATCCATTTCACAGCTCGACCTCCCGAATCTGCAGGACTTCAACGTCTCAGGAAACAGAATCGCCGGCGAAATACCCAAATCCCTCTCCGGTTTCCCGGAATCTGCTTTCTCCCGCAACCCGGTTCTCTGCGGTTCGCCTCTAGCAGAGTGTAAGGGCTTCACCAGTGAACCGACCCGCCCCGGATCATCCGGAGCCATCGCCTCTCCGTTGAGCCCCGGTAGTAACCCGACGCCGGTAGTGTCCTCGTCACCGAGCTCAATACCGGCTAACGCATCGCCGATTAAATCGGCAAATCCTCCCCACTCCGGCAAGATAAGCAAACTGGCGATCATCGCCATCATACTTGGCGATGTTTTAGTCCTCGCAATCGTGTCCTTACTCTTGTACTGCTACTTCTGGCGAAACTACGCAAGAAAAATGCGAGACGGAAAGGGGTCACAAATCCTCGAGGGCGAGAAGATCTTGTACTCCTCAAGCCCGTACCCGACCCAGCCTGGGTTCGAGAGGGGTCGGATGGTATTCTTCGAGGGCGCGAAGAGGTTCGAGCTCGAAGACCTGCTCCGAGCGTCGGCGGAGATGCTGGGCAAGGGCGGGTTCGGGACGGCATACAAGGCGGTGCTTGACGACGGCAACGTCGTCGCCGTCAAGAGGCTGAAGGAGGCTAGCATTGGCGGAAAGCGTGAGTTCGAGCAGCAGATGGAGGTTTTAGGGAGGTTACGCCACCCAAACGTCGTTAGTCTCAAGTCCTATTACTTCGCCAGGGACGAGAAATTATTGGTCTATGATTACATGCCTAACGGCAACTTGTTCTGGCTTCTTCACGGTACGTTATAACTCGCTAAACCATTTACTCATTTGTTTAATCTTCTTCTCAATTATATGTAGATATGTATTTTTCTGTTTGGCCTTGAATTTGTGGTTGGGTTAGGTTGGAGAGCAGCAGGTTGCACATGGGTTTTTGATCCTTTCTAACAGGGACAAGAGTGATGTATATAGATAGAACTGTGTATTTGCTACTATTAATGTGGCAATCACTACAACAAATGTTTCTATGAGAATGGACATGAGATCGTTTTGGGACTCTTACTCCAAATGAAAATCAATGGGTTCCAAACAGGCCATGCTATATGTATTGACAGAACAGATTTCCTGATACAGTTTCTTCGCTAGATGTTCCCACTATATGATTTAAAGATTGAACTTCAACCCATTAGCTTATACAGATAGTTCTCTCTTAAATTGAACAAGTGAGTACTTTCTGATGCAATTGATTGGCATAAAATCCAAAAAGAAAAGTATTGGTTGAGTTGCACTTGTCAAGTGGGTTCGAATCTTCATTTTGTTAGTATTGGCCTCAGGTGGGGAACTGGGAAATGAATACAAATGGGTTAGTCGGTCCCATGAAATTCTCGAGGGTAATCAATTTGACGGATTTGGACCATTTGTACTAACCAAAAGAGAAAAGCTGAACCCTTTTTTATTGCCATTTTGATGCCTTCTGGGTGCTGTCCAGCACTGCAATTTTTGATGCCCAAAATCCCAATTGGGTCATTTTGATCCCGTGCAAATTCTAGGATTGCAAGTGTGTCCCACTTCGGAGGATTGGATGGTGAAGTGGCTCGTCTTCTTTCATTTGTTTTTGACCTTTGCCCTTTGGGTCCACTTACTATTGGATTGTGCCTTTCCATCAATTAGAAACAGTTACACAACAATGGACAGAGCTGCAAACCCAATTTCCCATTGTATCTGCACAAAGTCACAGACCTTGTTGATGAGATATAATCAGTCTTTATCTCCCTCTCTGCTTTTTGTTATTTTTTCCGGGAAAATGGCTTGACCTCCGCTTAATCCACTGAATAATCATCAGCTGCCACGCTATTGTAGATGGGAACTTGCCCTCCATTATCCAACTTTCTAAAGCTGCTGACTTTGGTCAGTTTTTGTGGTGCACTCGAGTTGGGTATTCACTTAGTGTTGTACTTGTATCAAAAATAGTGATGGGTATTTGTGTATTGCCGACAGGAAACCGGGGACCGGGGCGAACCCCACTAGATTGGACAACGAGGCTCAAGATCGCAGCGGGAGCGGCTCGGGGACTTGCCTTCATTCACAACTCATGCAGGTCCCTCAGACTTACCCACGGCAATATAAAATCTACTAACATCCTACTAGACAAGGCTGGCAATGCGCGGGTCTCCGACTTTGGACTCTCGGTCTTCACTCCTCCGACAACCTCCCTCCCAAGATCCAACGGCTACCGTGCCCCTGAAGCATTGGATCCTCGAAAAATCACCCAGAAATCCGATGTGTACTCATTTGGGGTCCTGCTGCTGGAGCTGCTAACAGGGAAGTGCCCCTCCCTTGCGGAGAATATGGGTCCCGGGACAGGGTACGGTGGGGTCGTGGACCTGCCCAGGTGGGTCCAGTCAGTGGTGAGGGAGGAATGGACGGCTGAGGTCTTTGATTTGGAGCTGATGAGGTACAAGGACATCGAGGAAGAGATGGTGGGACTGTTGCAGATTGCCATGGTTTGTTCTTCGTCTTCCCCGGATCAACGGCCTAAAATGAACCAAGTTGTGAAGATGATAGAGGAGATACGGGGAGTCGAGGTGTCCCCGTCGCACGAAGCTTTGGATTCTGTCTCCGACTCGCCTTCTGTGTCGGAAGACGCTTGTGGAGTGAATCAGTGAGAGCAAGCACGAGCAACAAAAATGCGGTCTTTCATTTTCTCAAACAGTTGGGAGTGCTGTAAATTTTCTTTTTTTAGCAGTTTTTAATTTAATTTTGCCTCGATTAGAGAATTAATTGTGCGTTAATTCAGTGTTAATTAACGGGTATGGAGAAGATTTATGATGTATATGGAGTTTGCTTCCTTTTCAAGCCATCGTGTCATCTACGTGCTGGATACAACGCACTCTTGTTGAGAGGGAGTGTTTCATTGTCCTTGTAATTTTGCCATGAGTTCCTCCGCGGGAAAGATTATCAAGAGCAACTGAACAATGAATGGACCAAATGTGGTAGATGTGGCCTAGAAAAATGTCGAAGGTTGCAACAATTGTTAAGCTCTCTTAGAAACATCGTCAAGACATAAGCTACCGA
Source organism: Euryodendron excelsum (assembly GCA_033060915.1). Taxonomy (NCBI): domain Eukaryota; kingdom Viridiplantae; phylum Streptophyta; class Magnoliopsida; order Ericales; family Pentaphylacaceae; genus Euryodendron; species Euryodendron excelsum. The sequence goes on along the minus strand of CM065388.1, from coordinate 12,868,473 downwards.
TTTGTAATCTCGAGAGCAGGAGCGCCTTGAATGCACGTGCCACGAGTACACATACAGAATTATAGGCAAGTACACATTTTTAAATAATTTTTAATTTTTTTATGCTTCGAACTTTTTTAAAAAATCTAAATTTATAGTATTTAAAATCAATAAAAGAAACAAAATGGTCATTGTTTTACTAAATTACAAAGAATTTTATTAATAAAAAATGTATTATTAAGTGTTTCAATGATAAAAAAAATGTATTATTTTTCCAAATACTTCATCTATTTAGCACTAGATGGGAATGAATAGAAATGAATGACAGAAGAAGATATGTGTTGAATCAAAGTGAATATAAACAATATCGCAGCATATACAAATGTCACACCCAATGTAGAAATTGAAGCTGCTAGCACAAGAAGTTGCATGCCAAATTAACAAACTCCACCATTTCTTCTTGTTTTTCTGTATGTACTTGGTCATATTATCCATCAAAATTTTCAAAAAAAAAATTGAAATAATGAAACAATATTTAAGGGCATTTTTTTTTCTGTACCCTCGAATAATCACAAATACATGATGATACATATATGTATATGTATTTCTAAGCCTATCGGTTGAACTGCATAACCTGTGGTGCATACCTCAACAACCTATCCAAAGCATTGGTGGTGAACTTCCTAGCAAACAAGAAGCAAATGTTGGTGTTGTCCCCATTGTATTCACACTTGCTTCCACTTCTCAATTTCTTCAAAAACTCCATGGTCACATCTGGCCTGATGAACTTAGATGGGTGAGGGCCCCCCTTGGACCAGTCCACCCAAGTCAAGCCCCTATTTGAATTCCTCTCCCCAAATTTCATGCTCACAAATGTTGGCAAGTAATGTTCATCAGCATAGCATGAGCCCTTGCAATGCTTTTGGAATGTTGGAAAATATTTTCTGTCTGAAACAACCTCAAGAGCAAGATCTCTATCCATCTCAAACCATTGGGACCCCTTCCTCCATTGTTCCACTGTGATATTGGGACCCATTAGAGGGTTATACCGGCCGCGGCCGACAGGGCCGGGTAGGTCATAGGCCTCAACAAAGTTCTTGGTAGAGTTCATTAGGTAAGAGTAAATGGTGGAGAAGTTGAAGAGGGGGATGCAGGATTCGGAGAGGAGAGCGAAACGCTGGTTCGAGACGTCGAGAACAGCGTTGGCTAGTAGGCGGCGCTCGGCTTCGATCATGTTAACATCTTCCCAACTAACTTCCTGCATTGTGGTACATGAGAATTATGTAAGAGATGGTGTCCTCATTAGCTAACAAGATGTAACATGGTATATATATAGGGCTAAATGCATGAGTGATCAAAATATACCAATATTAATAATCCGTAGGGAGAGGTATTTGTGCTATGATAGAAATGGAATACATAGAAAGATAAGCCATTACACCAAAGTGCAGCAACAACACAGAATGTTTCTCCTTTGTGAAGAGACTTAATATAAAAACTTGATCCATGCAGGTGATCTTATGAGCAAAACACTAGTAGTTTTTCATTTTAGTACATTGAAGAAAGGAGTTTCAATTTCAGGTTAGTTAGTGACTTACAATATGTCGCTGGAGGAGGAGAGTTAGTGGGTGCAGACCCAAAAAATTTGTTGAAGGGAGGCTAAGATTAAAAGAAAAAAAAATTCTTTGGAATTTGAAGGGTTAACGTAAAATTTTTAAAATTTTAGGGGAAATCAATACACTATTTTATCTTAAGAATATACGAAAATACATGAGAAAATTTTGAAAACCCAGGGACTGGAGCCCGCCTTGGCCCTACGGTAGGTGTCGGGAAATCGAACCCTGGACTTAGTTAGCAGGCTGCAATTGCCCCAACCGGGCTCACCCTTTGTTTAAACTAATAGTTATATGAGAAAGCAAATTCTCCCTATGTTGACTTTTCTTTGTTTATTGCTATTTCAATTTGTTAATTCTTTCAGTTTCTTAAGGCTAATAATAAACAATTATTATTTCTTAAAGGAAAAAAACTACCCACAAATGATGAATTTCTTCAAACAATTTATGGTAGAAAAATAATTATCTTCAAGTTTGACTTTTTGTTTTTGGTTGGTCTCTCAGTATTTAGTTGGTCCATGATTGCAAAGTCTTAACAATGAACGCTTATCTGCACCTACATATAATATGGACATGAAGGTTCGATCACTAAGAAGAAAAAAAGCCACCAATGATTACAAGATCATAATTCACGGAAGCATGGTGGAATTGAAATAATAGTTGACATTATTGTAGAGTCAATAATGAAATATTAACTAGGAAAAAAGAAAAACAGTATTACTATGTTCCAAAATCAAATTAAAAGATCAATAGATGCTTGAGGCATGAAATCCATTAATGGTTTTCTTCTACCACGAAGAATTAAAGTTCGGGGGATTTCTCAAACAGAAAAGATTAAAGAGTTTGCGTGTTTTCCAATAAGCACAAGAAAAATTAAGTACATATAATTTTAGAAATTGAATATTACCATGAATTAAGTGCGTATCATGTATATTACATTTCTTCTTTTGGATTTTCCTAGAAAGCTATTGGCCATTTTGTATTGGGTGAGTCCCTAATTGTTCTGTATTGATCTGTGTAATGTATTATTATGACAGTGCAGTGATGGTACAATTGAACTAAAAAAATGGTTGAAATTCCAAGTATCTAAGATGAAACCTGCATTAGCTCTACATATGTATATATATATATATATAGAATGCAGCAACATGTGCAAAACTTAAGGAGTGGTCTCCAAGAAAGAGAACATTAGGCATCAAGACAATCTGGCATTAGCCACTGAAAGATAGCTAGCTAGGTGTCCCTTCCTTGTACTTGGCATTGGCTACAAAGATTAGGTCTTGTGCCTAAAAGTTGGGGGTAGGAAGCAGCTGTTGCATGATCAATTTTTTGGGTTATGAGGATCTCCTTTTTCTCTGATAATCACTTTACATCAAGTGTACGGATAGAAGTGAAAACAAATGTCCATTGTGAGTGCCATGAGACCTCACCAACAAAGAAGTCTAAAAACAATTTTTCATCCTATTGAAAACATTATTTGGCCAAATTACTAAAGAAAAGTACACTGTAAATTGAGATTTTCTTGACAGATGTACTATTAGGTTTGAGGTGTAGTGGTCGTCTGCTAACAATGGCGGATCCAGAATTTTGATTAAGGGGGGCCAAGATAAAAAATTTTGAGTTTTGGGGGTCAATTTATTATATTTTATCCTAAATATTAAAAAATTTATAGGGACTAAAGAAAAATTTAAGAACTTTGAGGGAGTCGTAATCCGCCTACCCTGTGTCTGCCAATGTCTATCAAGCAAATAATTCTCTAGTAGAGTATGCGTCACCTCTATATATCACATTTCTTTAGATGCAAATTTTTTTTATGGACTTTCACTTTGACATCTGAGTTTTGGCTAAAAGTTTACAAAAATGTGAGAAGTCAAAAGCTAAAAGTTCTTAAAAAAGTTGCATCCAAACATAAACTCATATATCAGTATATGGGATGCATCATAAAGATAAGATGTCATGCAAATAATGGAGTAAATCCACCCTTAACGATGACAACCACATAAACCTAACGTGTTAAAAAGTCACTGATTCAGTCCATGCATTTATGATGATTAAATGATGGATTGCTTGTTAGATTAGGATCTATAAATTAGATCATGCTAACAGTTATAAATTATAAAATATAAATTAGATGAATTATTTAATTCCTAAAGTGTGTTATTTTTTTTTAGAAGAGATCAATTACAAGTATAATTAGTAAGGAAAGAGATGTTAGTATGAGCGGAGGTATTAGTAAGTTAGTAAACTAAATTTTACAGAATTGAAGCAACAGGAGAAGCAGATATTATCTATCTTAAACGCCCAGCTCCCACCGCGAGTTAAACCCCTGACCTCGCCTAAGTCAAGGTAGGGTGTTATTGAAAATCTAGATCAAAAAGTATTTTTCAGTAATTCCTACAAATTTCGAACATCTAGTGCTAGAAGGACTGTAAAATTTTTGATCTCTCAATAGTAAAATCTTTAAACCTCACCCCAGAATTACATCCCTGAATGTTTCCGATCATAAGTCAAAGTAGAAGCAGCAACACTAAAGCTTTTTTAAACAAATTCTTAGTTTCTAAGTTTTGTGGTAAATCCGATAGAGTACTAAAACATTTTATTTTCTTTTAGCTTTTCATGTCCAAAACTATATTTTTTATATAAAGAAACCTTCTAAGGGCAAATTGACACGTCGCTAAAACTAAAAATCAACTGGTCAAATCAGCTATTTGCAAAAAACTAAATTATTTTACAATAAAAATTTATTTTTTAAACATAATAGTAAACTTCGGATGTAAGATTCCTCGACTAAGTTGGTCTCAACTCCTCCCTCAAATGAAGTCTATGGAATAGAAAAATCAGACTCCATTAATAGCGGAAGACTTTTTTTTGGAAAAACTGGTATGATAGCATATGTGAATTTGGAATTTTCTTTTTGCAAGAAGGCTTCATTTAGTCTAGTCTACTTTTCAGTGACAATGACATACTCACATGCACTGTTATATCAAGTGCATGGAGTGAAAGGTGAACGACAAATCAAAATTTCCTACCTATACCGACGGTGTTCTTAATTTGTTTGTTTTGAAAGAAAATTTTTCAAATGAAAAAGAAAATCCAATGAGAAAATATGGGTAATAGAATATTTTCCTCCAGATTCCAAACAGACATGTAGTAGATCTCCCCTAGCTTCAACCTAGCTAATGTCTATTTATGTAATTGAAAGTGAAACATCAAAGAAAGATGAAACAACAATTAAATTATTAGATGGTTTTAGTCAAAACAAACTAGTTTAATTCTCACCCCAAAAGACCATAAAAGAAAAGAAAACAAAAAATTTAGTTTAATGCTCCATACAATCATTTGATTAGGGTGGTTTAGACTTTTCATACAAACACAAGGAATTATTAACGATATATATAAAGAAAGTATTAAAAAACTGACCTTACTGGGAATTCTCCGGCCATGGAAAACTGAATTTTCCGGCTCCGACCGGTTGGAAGATGGATTGGCGTGGACGTAGATTGAGTAAAGACCCTCATGCCCTTTGAAGAACTTTTCCCACAGTGGTGCTAATAGAACTGGCCCTCTTGTCAAGAACATGAAAGCAACCTTCGGAACCCGTTTGAACGGAAACTCGTGAATTTTTGGAGTCATTGAGGCTCTCCATAGCAACTCTTCATCGTTCATGTCATGCATGAGATTTGGAGGCTGTAGATATTCTTTCAATCCAATGCGAGTCGCGTTAGAAGCTCCGGTGGTTGCCGGGTTCGATGAAGATGCCGGAGTTGAAGGTGGCTGCAGCTGGAATTTTGATGTTGAAGCAGAGAGAGAGAATCGAGTGACTTGCAGATTCAATGACAAGTTCTTGAGAAAGAAGCTAAGTATAATCCCAAAGCTCAGGCCGAAGGCGAAGATGAAGAAATAAGAAAGGAGATTGGCAAGGTGTATTGGGGCATTGCAGAGCTTGGTAGCTGAGGCTACTGGATTTTGGTATTGGTTCTTCATTGTTTGGAGAGAGAAAGAGAGAGAGAGGTCCTCAAATTTGAGAAGAGATGGTTTCTTCTCAAAGAATATAGAAAGACTTGCAAGAAATATGGAATCTTTTTTCCTTCCTATACGGGGACTCCACACCTACAATCTAATTTAAATTTGTACTCAAAATAAAATTAACGACCATATTACTTCAATCACATTTGTTGTTAGTAAATATGGCAATTAATTAGTCTAAATTATCTAATGCTAACAATAAGTAAGAAGTCAGAATAAATCCAGCGATTCTCCAGATACATATAATTACATCCAAGGAATCTAATAATCGGACCATTTCATAAAAACCCACCCAGAAAAAAACAGATGATGACGAAGAATCCCAAACTCAAAAACAGATAACACAAGTTAGAGAGAGAGAGAGAGAGAGAGAGAGAGAGAGAGAGAGAGAGAGAGAGAGAGAGAGAGAGAGAGAGAGAGAGGTCTATGGATGGTCCAAGTTAATGTCTGAGAGGATGCAGCTGTGGCGTGTTTATATATAAATAAGGTGTGCTGATGAATTTGAAGTCTTCAACCATCATTCAAAATCTACTGTTTTCGTTGCATGCATGTAGTTTTTATAATGTGATACATATAACATGAATGTCACATGTTCAATCTAAAAAGAAGATGGAGATTCAAAGCCACCGTATAATCAGCCATTGATTATCACATGATAATGTACATTGGGTCCCTAATTCCACTATCTTTTACTTTCTTTTTGTGTCGAAAAGACAGGGTATGAACTTTGAATTGTCAATAAGTCTCTGCCTTAGCCGCCAAGACTGTTTGTTCTTCGACCCTGTTCAAATGCCGTGTTCTATCCATTCTTTGTCACACGCCTCCATTGGAACCAAAAAAGGAAGATCACATTCTCCATCGCAGGAACCAAGAAAGCTCCCATAAGATAGAGGTTGATTATACGAACATAAATTTTATACAAATTTATATACAAGTAACATGATGGGCTCAAATTAGAGTCTTTCACTTTAAAACAAAATATATTTTTATACAAATTTTTTAAAACTATACATTTTTCTTAAATAAAATACTCCCACCATCTCAAATTCGTTAGCCTTTCTTTTCAATTCGGGATGTCCGAAAATATAGTCCTCTTCGATAAGTCAAAGACTGAAATTTTATATTTTTTCAATTCCATACCTTATAAATGGCTATGAATATATTTTAAAATGGAAACAAAGGGGTAATTTTGATAATCATGCCTTTTGGCTTGAATTTGAATGCATGAATTGCATGCCTAAATTTAAAAGTTGGAACCCCTACAAGATTAAATTTTTGTTTTCATACTTGATGCTTGAATCTTAGAATTGTAGTGGGAAATAAAGAGAAAAAAAACTTACATTTCTCTTTTTGTTGGCTGGATTAGCAAAATAATAAAAAAAAATCAAATATTTATCAAAAATAGTCATTATTTGCTTTGGTTACTCATAAATTACTATGTGCATAATATCACTCCTATTTGGTTTTTCTTTACCTTGACAAATTCAAGATCGATCTTATGAATTCTCATATTTAAGCCCAAGCTACTTATCATAGGTTAATGTGATTGGACCTTTCTTTAGACTGGCTTGAATACTAATCTCTATTCTTAAAAACCTTTTAAAAAATTTCCAAATTATCCCATGTCAATGCACCAGTCATAAATCTATGAATTATCAAATATTAAGTCATATACATGTTGTACGAGGTATAGGAAGAACAAGTAAGTTATTGTTGATAAAATGTCAGTTCCTCAACACAACTTAATCTCGGTCATCTCTCATCAGGTCTGGAGTTTAAAGTTTTAACCTCCGTTAATCCCTCGCCACCCTGAATAAGTAATGATGCATCTCTTATACTAACCAAAAAAAAAAACACACAACACAATAAAGGTTTCTGAGAAGTTGGATTTGGATTCCCAGTTCTGAAGATTTATTATTGACGTGTTACAGCGATTTCATCTATTAAAGCAAGAAAAAACTCAATAAGGCGCCGCTTGAAACTCGAATTTTCAATGAGAAAAGAAAAATATAAAGAAAAAATAAACAAAATTACTTTTTATTTTTGTTCACTTCTTCTTGATATTTTATTTTTCTTTTGTTTTTTTCATCAAAAATTCAAGTTTTAAACATAAAGGTTTATGAGAAGTTGGTAACATGTACACATATACATATATGTGCATATTTATATTTATATATATACCCTCTGATTCTCCGAAGATTCCTAAATCTGGTCCATGTTGATGGCTGTAAGTTCATGTCCACGGGAGTGCAAACAAGGTATACCTTATATCCTGGGTTGGGGCAGAATTCGGGTAAGGCTGCTGCTTCTAAAAAGGACCCAGTCAATTCTTACATCCTAATTGACCTTGACCCATCAGACATGTGGTCGCTCCATCCCAGGCCCATAGACGAAATAGCCCAAGGATAGAGGACACAGTCAATTCTCTGTGGGTGGGTTTGTCCTTGACCCATCAACCGGTGGCCTTTCTCGGGCCCATATTAGTAACTTGTCAGCCCATATACTTTCCTCTCTCCTGGACTGAGCTTAACCCATCAAAGTGGTGGCCTTCTTGGAGGTGAGTACAGGCAAAGCGACCCGCCCGGTTCAACTGTGCCGACCCAACTTCTTGATGGATATGGGCTTGTCAATTAAACTAAAAAAATAGCATTACTTAATTTGGTGCCCAATTGACCTTCCAATGTTGGGAATAGCAAAGTTATATATAACTTGGATATGGAATGATGTGATTAAATTAAAGTATTTTATTTTAATATAAAATGTTCATCAAGATAATTAAAGGGATAGCTTAGCGGTTGAGGCTTGTCTTCGTACTAAGTATGAGATTTCATGTTCAATTCCTTATCACACCTCTTTTTGTAGCCAATCATCACTCGAAGAAGAAAAAACAACCATCAAGATGATTGATAATTATAAATATACCAGTCAAAATAACTCATAATTATAAAAATGGCATTGTTGCATCATTTTAATATGATTTTTTGTATAATTTTTCTATAAGTTTAGAGTTTTCTCTCGAAATTTGATCAGCAAACCAGCTTTGTAGGTCAAGTGGTGCCATATAATGTTGTCAAACCAGAAGGGCTAACAAAAAAATGAAGCTAGGGGCTTAAATTCTCCTGTAAATATATTTTATTATAACTGAAGAACAATGTGCCTTTTTTATTTATCTAGTAAAATAGAAAAGGAAAAAGAAAAAAAAAAAAGGTTGTTGCTATTGTGAGGAAAAACTAGATTTTGTTGAGAAGTGAGATTAGCCCAATAGTAATTGCACCCTCACTCACTTATGCGTATAGTCATAGATTCAACTCACCCTCAACCTATCTCTCCCTTAGGGCATTGACCATCAATGTATCCACAAAAAAAACTAGAATTTGTTAGAGTAAGGTACAAGTGTTATATACATAAACTGTAGGTCCTTCCTTTAGCAAAAACGTATTTTGCTCTGGCAATAGGGCTGTCCAAACCAAAATTAAGGTAAGACATAAATAGTTATATATATTGAAAAGATTAGAAGCAACATTTCTAATACAAATGCACAGCTTAATATTGCTTCTTGCTGCAGTTACCAGAAACTTTTGGCAGATCAAAATAAGGAATGTTTCAATTGTGTTCATATATCTTCGCAGTGTGATATAATGTGTATAATGTACCCTCATGGACACAATGTTAACTGTCCTTTTGCTCCATGGTTCCTCTTTATTTTTCCAGAAGGCAAACACGAACGCCAACCAATTCCTCAAAAGAGGAGGGGGAGAGACTTATACGTGAAAAAAAAATTGTTATTCTTCCAAAGAAATTTTATAAAAAAATTTTATCAGAATAATATAGCAATGATATTTTTGTAATTAAGAGTCATTACGATGGATGTAATATTCGATTCTCAGGTTGGTTCAAGTCTCAAGAATATTTACTCGATAATCAAACTGAATTTGTCAATTTAGACATTTTAAGATCTAGACCCAAACTGAACCCTCGACAGACCGAAACCACACAACTTATGGAGCGAGAGTTGGTTTTCTGTTCTCGGGTCTTTTCATTCTTTTATGCATCCATAGATGTAAGTCCCACATATATTTATTAATTTGATCCCACTACTTATGCCTAGAGTTAGAAAATGATGTAAAAAAATAGTATTATGTACAACATAAAATCGGTGTTACATATATACAAGAAGCACATTCTAAGGATTAAATCCGAGAGTAACACAATTCTCTCTCGTTGGAGAAGTCGAGGAAGGCGTTGGCTAATTAGCGTCTCTCTGCATCGATCATGATTGCCCTTCCCCGCATTGCACCGGCTGCAAAAACAAAAGTCCAAAACACATCAAGCTTGTAGTAGTTATTAGAAAAAAACCACTAGAAAATAAAATTAAAAAAACAGAAAAAATAAAAATTAATACGAGTACTACTTCCAATACCTAATGGGCTAATCGAAGCACCAATAAAATAAAATATAAAAGAGAAAAAATGCAGTAAAACTTTGATACTATCTCTAATAAATTTAGGTAGACTTTAGTCAACTGCGTCCAACCTTTTTAAGAAGATTAAAATATAATCTTGAACTGATTGCATCCTATATGAGTCCAATCTCATCTCTTTCTGCAATTCTCTCCTCTCCACAAACTCTTTGTTCCAGTTGCTAGTAAGCACGAAGCCACCGGTTGACCATCCCTTCAGTACCAATTGATGTTACAAATTTCGTACCCTAATCTCTCTTGTACCCTTTAGAGTTGCAGAGACGGAACCAGAAATTATATTGAGGGAGAGCCATGAAAGATTAAAGTGAATTTTTTGGACTTTGTTGAGGGATTGACAATTCTCTTGAATTTTGGAAGGTCAAGGTAAATTTTTTAATTTTATTGGAGGATTAAGGATTTAAGGTAAAAAATTTTGAATTTTAAAACGTTAGAGGAAAATTTTTGAAATTTAAGGGGGTTAATATGCCATTTCTTATCATATATACTCAAAATTTATAAGATCTAAATAAAATGGGTAATGCTATACATCCAGAAAATTCATACAAAATTTATATCCAGATTGATGTGTCTGAGTTGTGGGCCTATCACTTTAAAACAAAAATCCACCAAGATGCATTTTAATTACAAAACTGCCACTGCCACATCATTCTGGTTTAAAATTTTGTACAAAAATTATGAAAGAATAGCATTTTTCAAATAAAATTCCTTCAAAATTTAGGGTGAAACCCCGCGATCCAACCGTAGGTTTTTCCCTGCAGAGTTGTACATAGTTGAGCACGTTATTCACCCGACAGTGGTATTCTATGTCTTACTTTCTCTTTCTAAGTAAACGCCTGGAAGAAACCATCAACGTAACTTTCGAACAATTTCTTTTTTAGGTAACATCAAACTTAAAAGCATTTCTTCTGTTTTTTTCGTCTTCTTCGTCATCATCATCATCAACACCAGATAGTTTTAAACTCAAATGCAGTCCTTCTGGCTTCAGGATTCACAGAATTAGCAGAGTTGTAAACTAGCTGTCTTGGTGGCTCTTGACTTTCGGCAGCAAGAGTGAGTCTAGTTAGTTGTGTCTGCATAGTAGTAAGAACTACTTCTTCATTCATTGCTTGAGTTTGGGCAACAGAAAAAGGACTGCTCACATCAACATTAGAGAGGAGTGTGTTCATTGATGAAGCATGAAAGGGAAAAAGAAAATCCATTGAGAAAATATAAGAATTCCTTCCTATATCAATAGCAAAAAGCTTGAGACGTGAAGGCTGCCTGTGTGAGTATATATAATGGTGTGTGAGTGAAGTAGTCATTTTTCTCTCTGCGATATATAAGTGAGTGAATTCCGCGTGCAATTATAATTTGGTCCCACTAGCAAGAAAATGAGGTGAGAAATAGTATTACCAGCATAATTATGCTAAGTAATTACATGGTATTACTTATATAGAAGAAGCACATTCCTAGCTAAGGATTAAATCCGAGTAAGGCCGGGGCTATCTGTAGCAAAGGCTGTAGGGTGCTTGGATGAAACTTCCTCGCAAAAAGGAAGCAAATCGAGCCCCCACCACCATTATAACTACAATTAGACTCGTTCCTAACCCGGTTTAAGAACCCTTTTGTCAAGTCCTTCCTCACAAATCTAGTAGGGTGTGAGCCACCTCCGGACCAATCAGCCCAAGTAATGGTCCTATTCGAGGTTAGTTCAGGGCAGACCTTAGTGACCAGAGTTGGCAAGTAGTGCTCATCCATGTAACAAGGGGAATGGCAATGTTCTTCAAAAACTGGGTAGTATTTTACATCAGAAACTATATAGATTGCAAGCTTTCTATGAACTTCAAACCATTGTGAACCCTTCCGCCAATCTGCCAATGAAATGGCCGGCCACATTCTCTTGTTGTATCGGCCGCGGCCCATCTTTCGGGGATCATCAAACGAGCTAAGAAAGCTGGTGTTAGAGTTGACAAGGTAGTTGTAGATTGTGGTGAAGTTGAACAATGGAATGCAGGTTTCTGAGAGTAACACAAATCTCTCGTTGGAGAAGTCGAGGAGGGCGTTGGCTAGTAACCGTCTCTCAGCGTCGATCATGGTTGCCCTTCCCCATTGCACTGGCTGCAAAAACAGAGTCCAAAACACATTAAACTTGAAGGAGTTATTGAAATATGAATTGGGATGTGGGCATTTGAGGATATTCTAACCATAGTTACCACGGAAGGAGAAATCCGAGAGAAATGGAAGTGAAAAATACAGCAAAAAAATATAAGAGAAATGATTGAAAATTTTAATAAAAACTTTCACGAAACTCAATAAGACGTTTAAAAAATTTAGCGAAAACTTTTGAAACTTGAATAAACTTACATAAATAATTACATAGATACTTACTTAAAACTTAACGAAAAAAATTATAAAAATTAATATTTCAAATTTTTAAATAGATTTCTTTAAATTTTTCAAGAATTTTCGAAATTTTTTCTCACGTTTTTTCAAAAATTTTCAAAAGAGTTTCGTACTCGTACCGCATTTTTTCCCTCTCAAATAAGTTTTTCCTTAATTATGGTTCTAACCTTGCTTGGGATTCTTCGCTTGTAAAAGACCGATGATTCGGGTGGCTCGTTGGTGAACTCTGGTGATGTGTGGAGGTACATTGAGAAGAGCCCTTCATGTCCTTTGAAGAACTTCTCCCAGAGTGGTGCCAGTGGCAATCTCCCCCTTGTTAAGAACATGAAAGCCACTTTTGGGGTACGATTGTACGGAAACTCTGCAATGCGCGGCGCCATTGAGGCTCGCCACATTAGCTCTTCGTCGGTCATTGAATGCCACAGGTCTGTGGGAGCTATCCATTCTCTCAAGGTTGAAGAATTGAGTGGCGGAGTGGAATGTGAAGGAGATGAAGGAGAGTTGCATGAAAAATGAGAGGATGTGGACCAAGAAGACAATGGAGAGAACGTGTTGAGTGGAGGGAAGTACAAGTCCTCGGAGACGATGAATTTCCTGACACGGCCATTGATGAACATTCCGAGAATAAGCACGAAGAATGCCATGGATAAACAAAAGATTATGGTAGTTGCTATTCGGAAATTGCCTTCTCTGAGCTCTCTTTTAATGCGTATAGGGACTTCTTTGATTAACGCAGCAAACTTACCCTGCTTCATCTCTCTCTCTCTCTCTTAGAAAGATTCTGTGCCTGTATTCTCAAGGAACACAATATGATTTCATGAGGAAGTATTTAATAGTTATTCAGAGGGTCTGAAAACGTTCTGATCCTAGCATGAAAAAGCAAGAGCATATGGGGAGGTCGCAAGGATGGGAGGTGTGATTAGAACTGAGAGAGAGAGAGAGAGTTATAAGCAGTACTTTGTGGCATCAAGACGTTTTCTATGTTGGTAACATGATGATTAGAATGCAGCTAGTGTAATTCCCACACTCACATACACGAGATAAGCAAGGAATCTTGTATCCTCATATAAAAATGCAGGTTCGGTTTTACACGTCTCCACTCTAATTATGAGTTCTATTTCTAGCTCGACCAAAAAAAAAGTTATGAGAGAGAGAGAGAGAGAGAGAGAGCATTCAATAATGCATTGCCACCGCTCTGGGCTATTTACAGTTTGCACTCCCGGCATTGGAAAAAGGACGGTTTGTCGCATTAGACTATCTCCAACGCCTGTCTATATAGTTTGAGGCCCTTTCTTGCTCATTAGGGGATGAGAATTTTACATCGCTTTAAAAGAGCTACTAAAGTGAATAAAAACTTTCTTTCACTTATTCTTGAAAATGAGACAGACGTGAAAATAAGTCGGACGAAAGACAGGCTTAGTTAAAAAAATAAACACTAAACATTCATTCTTGAAAATAAGACAGATGAAAGACAGGTTTGGTTACAAAGATAAACACTAAACTATACTAATAACACAATAACTCCAATGATTCAATTGTTACAAGTAGAGAAAATAACATACTATATTCTGATTCATAAGGATATACAAATACGTGTACTAATTGCCAAAATTACTAATAGTAATCTTCCAAAAATTATTCCAATCTCAATTATAACAAGAAGTACAGAGTTTATTAATTTTTCTGCCTACATATAAATCATTAGTGGTAATAATGTGCCTGTTATTATAAACTATTTCAGGGCAATGCTCCAAGCTCTTAGGCAAACTCAAAACTCAGGGCTCAGCTGCCAATAATGTCGACAATACTGACCACTAAAACCAGTGGAATCTTAACATTATACATGGAACTCTCTTTCAACAGAGCTTCAATGAGATTTAGCATACGCATTAATAATTGATTCACCATTGCCAAATATAAGCAGTATAATTTGCCACAACACGCAGTCCCTGATCAAAACAATAGGTTATATACAAGCCACTCCATACAACTTTCACAACTCTGCTCATACAATTTTCCCAACAGTACTATATTTTATCAGTGAAATACAATACCACTATACTGGTTTGAAAACAAGTTAAACATGTCATAAGAACATTGTGAAAACGTTTTCGACAGAGTATTTGCTTCCCATTTTGTAAAACAACCATGAGATGTGACATTATAACGACAGGTGGACCTCTAAATGAACACATAAAGACCATTTTCCTTACTGGTTATTTCTCTTTTCCAAAAGAAAGGAAAGATAGAAACATTTAATTTGGTAGTTATGCTATCACTTATATTACCTTGTCATTTACATCATCATCCAGGAGTTTGTAGCTCGTCTCTTTCTCTTATTTAGAATGGAGATTGTATTTAATTGAGTACAACACAGCAAAGCCAACCACTGCCACAGCACCAAGCATTGTTGGAGTCCTCAGCTTTGGATTTTTCAATGGGAAACAGCTACTAAGGTATGCCCACAGCCAGTGAGATAAGAAACCCAGTCCACATGTTGTCTGGAACTTTTGAACAGAAAATTCCTACACAGAGCAATGAAGAAAGCTCAAAGTGAGGCCCACAAAAAATTGATGACCAAAATTACAAGCAAGAACTGTTCTCGTAGAATATGATTATTGTCTTCCGGAATCGAGCAACTATTTCATGAAAATCTCATTGTCAAGGATCTATATATAGATAGTGACTCAATGAATTGAAGTTGCAAAAGAAGCAACACACTTTCTGGGAAAAGCACAAGAGAGTTTATCTAACCTAAGATAAGTTAGGTGGTGAGTGGATACAGAGGGCAGTTTTCCTCAAATTGGCTCACACTTTAGCCACCATGCCAGCAAATACAACACAGCTGCTATTAAAGGTTTCTAGAGAGAAGTCCTGCAAAATCTCAGAGGAAGTTTTGAAGTTTGACTTAAATAAGGAATATGTCAACAGAATATACATGACTCCACTTCAACTGAATAAGAATAGATATCCCAGTTTTGCAAGGAAAATTGTGCTCATTTATCAGTAGGCAGATTGAAATTCAGGGACCCTTCAGCTTATTTATGGTGTAGATGATTAAAAAATAGTCGCAAAAGACACAAGTTACAGCTACAATTCATGGCCCGCAAAGAATTCTCTAACAGAAAATGCAATAATAGTGAAGAATGTAAGTGTACATGGGAAAGAATCTGTAGGATCTCCCATGGATATAATTTTATTGTAGCCTGAGTAATGACTGGATTCCAAAGATGAAAGAAGAGAACATACAAAAAAAAAAAAAGATTATCAATATGCGCTTCATAAAATCCTGAACATTATGCTTGCATACAGAGCTTTTAGCAATTGACTAGAAACTTTCAATTAACACAATATCAACCCTTGGTAAACACACCTCAATTCCAGTTCTCATAGTAGCCCATACTGGCTCATTTAACAGGTAATTTAGACAACAGCTTAAGCCTAAGTTATGGGCATTGTTGTTTGATAAGCCACGCTCAAACAGTGTAAGCTCAGCTCATTAGACTTGGGTAGCTATGGAGCCACTTCAGGCTTCTTCATGGATTTCAGTTTATCACAATTGAAATTTTTTCATAATGAGGTTATACAGACTCTGATAGTCGCAATCAATATATAGAAAGATGCCTGTAACCATGGTTGTTAAACTCCCGATTCGGATCTCACGATCCTACAATTTTACGATCCATTTTGACCAAATCGATCCTAATCCTATCCGATCATTGTGGAGGCAGGATCTTACGATTTTGAGGTAGGATCTTACAAGATCGTAGAATCCCCATCCTATTCGATCCCATTTATAAACTTTGTTTTGCTTTATATGTCAAGTTTTTTTGGGGTTACTTTTATGTTTGTGGCCTACCCACTTTATACTAGGTTCAAATCTTACAAAAATATGTTACATTGGATCAAACATGTGAGAAAAACCAAATTAGTACAACCTACATTCATATTTTTATTGCAAAATTCTGAAAAACTAGACAACTAAAGAAATATTAAATGCTATTCAAGCATGTCTAGCTCTATCTCTGTCTCCATCTTTGACTCATTTCACTCTTCAACAATAGTTCATCTCTCTCTCTCTCTCTCTCTCTCTCTCTCTCTCTCTCTGTCTCTCATTTTGTATAGTTGATTGCTCAACTGCATTTTTTCTCCTTATTTTTCTCCAATTAATCAAACAGCCTAAAATCTTTTTTTTTTTGTTTCTTTTCTTTTTTCTATATATATTTTGTTCTCCTTTTCTTGTTACTTTTTGTAATCATAGTCATCCTTTAAACTACAAAGCTCTTATTCAACATTTTCATTCTTTTTTCATGGATCCTTGTTGTAATACATACTTCTTCTTTTCTTTTGTAATATTATATAATATTTATATTTATGTGATTCATTATATTTTAAACACTATTTATATTTTTTGTATAATTTAGGCTCACTTTATGTCTACTTCTAATAACTATTATTCATGTAGAAATTTCATGCATTTTTTTCCTTTATTTGTGGAATCTTACGATCATTGATCCAACCCTACAATCCGATCCTGCAAACCCCTTGAATGATCCAACATAGGATCCCGATTTTGACAACCTTGCCTGTAACCTTTCCATTTTCACTTTCTAGACTATGTCATTTCTGTTCAGACTACATTTCCTCTTCCTCCTTTCCAGTGTTTAAGATCTGTGAATTAAGAATTGTTTGTCCTTTATTCTTTCTTAGTCTAACCTTCCAATTAGGACCTGTAAAGGGATGCTAAATTCTTCCTTCCGCCCGCCCCGCCCCCCAAGAGTGGCCTGCGGGCAAAAAAAAAAAACCCGATTCCTGAATAGCTGTAAGACACTGTATTTTTCTTCTTAAAATTATATCTAGAATTTCATGTAGTTGCCACTACTATATATGTATCTATAAGTAAGCTTTCAAGCAAGCATTAAGATATGCATGATCATTTCCCCTTATTGATCTGATTTACTAAAGAATCCAAAATAGAGAAAAAATGAGATCAAAGCAAAACCAAGATTTTATCTTTTTGTTTACAAGGCCAAAAAAAGGGAAAGAACGTTCTCTCCCAAAAACTGATCCCAACTCCTTCAATTCAATTTCATGTGCCACTGACCCTCAATTATTTACAGCCTAGCCATTGAATAGTCATGTCATCCATGCAACAACATAAACTAAAAACATAGCAAGATAATAAGCCCCTAATAATAATAGGTTCAGTAGCATAAACAGCACTAAATAGTTGTTCCTGCATTACATTCTTCCCAATTTGGGAAATACACGGGCTTTTTTGGTCAGAACCAACATCAATCCTTTTAGAATTTCTAAAATCAAATAAGATTGTCGGCTTAACATGCAGTATTCCGAGATGGGGGATCATGTGGGTCTCTATCCCTTGTTTCTGTAGATATATTGTAAATACTTCTAATTGAAACAACTGATTGTTTCTACTCTTTTTTTTTATATACTAATACAGCATTAGCTCCATGTTATAAATCATTAAAGGTCTCTTCAAAAGGCTGAAATAGAACATAACATCCTGAGATTCACCAATGGAATCTTGGCCAAAAAGTTCAACATTTTCTGGTTAAACTTATATCTGGTATTTCTTCTAGATGGTAGTAACCTACATTGCCGTTTTATGATTTTAAGAGGAAGATTTACAATCAAATTATGATTATTCATATCTCCCTTATTCAGCAGGTTGGTTGCATCTTTATTTTTTGTTTTTAATTTTAGGGGTAGATATTTGTGTCCATCCTATATGACACAAGAAAAATTTGGTGCAACTTTCGCATCTCAAGTACTTTAGGAAGCAAGTATTGTTCTACATCAAACAACCAGTTTTTTCTTGTATTGTGATAATATAGATTTATACTTTTCATACCAACATATTATGTTGTTTCTGCTTAGTATCTTTATTTGTCAATGAACTAAAAGAATTTCCTCGACAGCCCCCTCTTCCCAAACTCCCACTCCCACGAAAAAAAAAAAAAACGAAAAGAAAGGCCCAATGATGTGATATTTATATCTTTCCAAAAAGAAACTTGCAGTAATATGGATGCATTCAACCCAAAACCAACAACAGCCCACCAAAAAAAAAAAGAACAAAGAAGCAGAAATAAAGAAAGAAAACAAAATTTTCTGAAGAACAATGAAAACATATCAATGCAGAAAATAACATCAAGCCACGAGAGAGATCAGGTATGGGGATAATACCTTTGATGATAAATAAATGTACAAATCTTGCAGAATTCATGACCGCAACTGTCTATGAAAGTTCTAGCAAGTTGCATAGGTGATAGAAATTGAAGTTTGGAGGATGAGCAATTAGTAGCAGTTGAAGAAAAGAGTCCATTGCGGAAATGATGAAACAAAAGGGTTTTAACTTTTATTAGTTTGGGCCAATGGCTTAGTTGTCCATTACCGATATATATATATTTGTCAATTATACCTTCAAGCAGGATATCACTGCTTGTTTTCACATTACAAATAGGAGAATTTTTCAGAACAAACATTTGTGGCACAGCTTCAGGAAAGGAGGAAGACCACAAGGCTCTTTCATTAATAGAATAGCAAAGAAGGTTACAAAAAGATTAGTTAATTAATCAATAAATAGAAAAGATGATATAGTGGAATGCATATAAAATGCTAATGAGTATGAATATCAACACGTGGGAAATTAGGTTTTAACTCAATCATGTATATCCATGTCATAAGCTTTGATTACTGAAAATCCAGCATGGAAACAGACGAATGCTACCTTTGGCAACTTGTCTTGTTGGGCCAGATGATCCACATGAAGCCTCACATTTGATGCAGCAGGAATCCAGAGACTACGATCAACATCAGCATATGTATAAGAAACGATGTCGAACAATGTTTTTGCTCCATTGTCAATGGCCTTCAAGATGGTTGATTCTCTACTTCTGCGATTTCTGAAGACAAAAAAATGCATTATCGACATCTCTATTTTCCCCTTTATTTGAGTCTAATATCCAGCTATTATGCCAAGATGGTCTCATGAAGTGAGAAGATTAACTTTGCTTGAAAGTTGTATGGCATAAAAACTGTGAAATCCATTACATAAAAATCCAACTACTGATAGCCTGCTATTGAGCATTTCTTGGTAGAGAATAGCTATGACAAACAGAGATCTTAAAATTATAAATCTGAAACAAATTTATGAGAGGAGGGGAAACAAAAAGAAAGATTGGAGAGAGAAGTCCTCAGAAGGGTATCTGTCTAAAGGTTGTAACACAGGTGAACCTGTTATAGATTATTTAGCTAAAAGGGGAGTCTGCACACATACTTAATGCAGTAATGAACAGTGTGTGCACACACACAGATATTAGATTTGTATTTCATACTTGAGATATGAGCAAAGCATGTGCTTTGGCCACGGGTTAAGTCTCCCATGCATGGGGATTAAAGCATGTGGAGAAATCTCCATAAATTTGTAAGTTGTTTGGAAGTATTCCTGCACAAATAATTGAATTTTCAAAACCCATGAGCTGGACAGAAACATAACAACGGAAAAGAAAAATAATGATCTAACATATCACAATCCCACACCACATGAGGAAATGTACGCTTAATGTTTTCTTCCCCTCATTAGTCCTTTACCTGGGCATTCCAAATTTTGAATAGGGTTACTATAGGAATTTTATTTTACCTAATTAGGTTTTCACAGTTAGAAGTAGCTATCCATCAGTCTCATACTGACACAAGAAAAGACAGGCAATACTTCTTCTTTTGCCAACCTCTTCAAAATGTTACTGAAAAGGCAAGGGAACCATGCAGAAAGCAGCACCAGGTCTATCTTTTGATGTAAAGCAGAAAAAGAAACCAGAAAGCAACCCTAGGCTAATAAAAATTATGGTCACCTTATTAACGACGAGGTTTCATCCGTCGGACTTATAAAAGTCCGAAAAATAGGTAATACACAATACTATCCACTATAACAGGAAAGAAAAACAGCACCCACAAGAAAATAAAATTCAGAAGGCTCAAATATTATTATGAATCACAAGAAAATGTCAAATAAGGAAAGTATACTAGGTGCAACATGTTGCAAACTCCAACCACTAAAATAAATGAAGCTGCTGTATGCATGGCAGATGGAGTTAAAACAAGTCCAGGATATGTGAGACACCACTCATATTGTGAACAGAAAAACGTTAAATAACATTAAATGCTGGCCATAACGCTATTTCAAGGGACAAAGTGACCTCCTTCTGGATGGGACTTTCTTCATTGTTTTATATACTTCAACTTAAAATCTACGTGGGAAGAAGCTGATCATCTCCTTTTCATATTTCTACAATCCCTCCATCAATTTTGGTGTCATCATGTTACACGGACAGAATCAGTGCCCAGCAAGGTAGAAAAGATGTATCTTATGAACGAAACATAGATCATAATTACATCTTGATTCTTTCCTTCTTTCATATTTGGCCCCGTCACTTTACCTTTATTTCATTCATAACCCTAATTGGTTGACAGATTTGCAATCAATAATGTGCATTTCTAATGGCACTTCTGCTTACAAGTGCCAAATTCTTGTTGAACTTAACTCTTTCGTTCATTTTTTTTCCCAATCAACTGGGTGCCATTTGCAAGCCACCCTTAGATGTTCCAATAAATTGACCTCCCTTCAAACATGAAGATGCCCTTTCAAAGGAGAAGGCTACCTCCAGGCAACACATAATTATCAATGTAGACTACCTATTTGGTATAGTTATTAAGGGGGAGTGTGAGTTAGTTAATGGTGTTGACTTAGTCTGTGTGGGGCATACCAAGATTTCACTTGTCTTTCACAAGTGAAAATCAGTAACACCATGATAAATGATTTAGCATGTACTGATACAAATAAATCAGAAGTCATAACTTAAGGTGTTCTTTAAAGGCAGAATAGAAAGAGAGTTTTTCCTGTCAAGTTGGGTTGTATGATCACTGCTTGGTGCAGTGTTTTTCATGGACCATATATGTTCAAACTTTGTAAATGAAAAAGGACCTCCTAAAGTTACACGTGTGTGCACAGGCACACCACCCTTCTTCTTTAACTGTTAAAGTTGTTATTAATTGAGTTTGTGTGTAGAAAAAAACCATGGTGATAAACATTCAAACTTTCGTGGTTACCACTATACTTAAAATCGACCAAACAACATGGTAACACCCTTCTAACAATCAACCAAACCATACTCAATAAGAATGAGCATTCTGAACACCTCTCTAAAAGAATACCAGTTCCTAAAATAGTGCTAGAAACCACGCTCCAATGAAAAGTACCAACTCGTAACTTAGATCACCGAGTTTTCATGGAAAAATGAAATAAATTACAGGTCCTATGTACCAATATTTGGTTCATCTGACATTCCATAAAAGAGAAGAATGGGATGTCAAAGTAGACTTACATGCATATTTGCACCAGAAGTAATATCCAAAACTGCACTTCCTTGACTGAAACAAAACCATAGATATGTTAAACAAAAAAAAGTAGCTTGCAGATGACAAATCACAAGACAGAGCAATACTTCTATGAAAAAACAAAACCAAGAGAAAGATTAAAAAGTTAAAATTATAGTACCATAAAACCTAAATCCAACATTGTACAATGCTTAGACAACTATTAAAATAAATTTATAACATTACCAATAATAGTAGTAAAATCATTGAGGCACGAAGCTGATTCATCAAAGTTTGCCTTAAGCAAGAGTGAGAAGTTCATGTATCAACCAACAGAACTGATAAAGCAAAATAACTATTAAATAGCTCATTATATTATAGCTCTAGGTAAGAAGTACTAAATTCATTTCAAGTGTAAGCTTTCTTCATGTACAGAATCTTACCCCACACAATGATCGCCTACAATCAATGAGTGAGTACTGACATGAAGTAATGCCATGTGGCCATCTGTATGCCCCTGAATAAGGAAGATTTTCTTGTCAAAAGTTAACATGAAGAAGCATGTGCTATATCTCAAAATAAGGAAGAATGGTACATCTGAAAGTTAAATTTCAGATATCTCAGAAACACAAGAGAATAAGATAACAAAAGTCCCAGAACATACAGCTTATGATCAAACTGAAAATGAGCAAAATCCCTAGTGCATTTTCTTAAGAACTCGTGACTTATTAATCCAAATATTATGGCAAGTCGACATGAAATTTGGACTAACTAACATAATGCAACCATCTTTCTGGTCAACGATTGTCAACTGGCCTAAGCTTTAGCTAAATGCCGACCCAAAGTAGACGACTATGAAGCACGGGCACTCCGTTTAGGGTGCCGTTAGCGTGTTGGACACGTGTTCAACACGCCGGGATACATGTCGGGCATGCCAATTGGCATGTCCAATATTTTTATTATTATTTTTTTCAGTGGACATATCCCAGACACATGGGGGCAAGCGTGTCCCTTAGTTGGACACATTTTGGGACACGTTAGGATTAAAATTTTATTGTTAAAAATATTAAATGCAGTCGAACTTGTAAGTTTAAAAATTTTAAGACACCAAAACATAAAACATCCAAATTCAATTGCTCAAATCTTTAACTTGTTAGTTATTATATTATAATTGTGAACTTCATATAGTTGTTTTCATAGAAAATAAGAATATATGTTTTTGCCGTATCCCCGCCTATCCATATCTTCATTTTCTCAAAATATCGTATCATGTGTCCATATATGTGTCCATATCCGTACCCGTGTCCATATTGTGCTTCTTAGGTACCCAACTATGCGCTCGGGCTTTCTTAGCTTAACATGATGGCCTGATACGCATATAATAATTAATTCAGGTCGTCCCGAACTTGAGCTGAGCACATTCATTATAATGGGCTTAAGCTTGAACTCAGAGATAGAAGTAGAAATCAGGCCAAGCCAAGCTTGAGCTGGGAACTTTTCATTTGCTGAAGTTTTGAGTTAACCTCAAACCAGCTGAGACCAACACAAAATCCAGGGCATATGGAACCATTTGAAATTTCGAATAAGATTTATTTCACATCATATAGCGATATATTCACCCATACACCCTAAAATGGTTAGTTCAGGAAGAGGCAGAATAAGCTTTCATCACTCAACAAGCAATTGTCATTATCATTGATGTGACTAAGATACACCTGTCAAGCTTTACTCACGAAAATTATCTCAAAATAGAAAGAAGAAAAGATAACCACATAAACACAGCTCCCTGTATATATTGGACTGCCAGCCAATATGCCATGCTAACTGAAATGCTCATGTAGTCATTGCAATTTCAAAGTGGAATCATTGGTATCATCACCTTCATCTTCTGAGTTCTGATGGTGGATTTAGTATTCTATAAAACTTAGCCTCATTCTCTCCGAACAGAAGCCAGCTCACAAGCAAAATCTCAATGGTGTGAATTCCCAAACAATTTGGCATAAATAACAACAATTTAAGTACGGCTTGAGGCAAACTGAAATCAACTATGAACGGATGCCCAAACAATGAGATAACAACATCTCAAAGATAGATTCTTTAAGAAAATCATGCTGCTTTCTAATGATTTTCAAATATTTTGTTCTTTTTAGTGAGCTTTCTTCTATTTCTCACAGATTTAAATGCACAGCTCAATGTTGAAAAAGTCAACCTGAGGACCTAGATGCTTCAGACATTGTATGCTGTCATAAGCATTTTTCTACTTGATTTGAAGCTCCAAGATGGTTCGCCAGACGCGCGGACACACACACATGATGCATCCCCTCCCTCAGCCCCAGAAAACAAGAAAAAATAAAAATAAAAATAACACACTTGCACACACCCACACGACATAAAAATAAATAAATAAATCTGATATAGGGATGCGTAAAGGAACTTAAAAGTGATGTAGAAGGTCAACAGTGGCCTCCATTACATGGACTCTTGTACACATACCAGGTGCAGGTACATCTCTAGGTGTTAAACCTCCTTGAACCTCAAATCCTAGAATATCGGGACTCCACTTGAAATGTGTCCAAAAGCTGGGTTTGGTTAGGAAACAACTTGCACATTCATGTACATTATATCTGTACAGTATTAGAATGCAAGATCATATTATTATTTAGGGATATACTTGAACAGATTTTAAATTAAATGTAGTGGAAAGAATGGGCTTCATTGTCACACATGAAGGACCAAAATCTATGATTGAATACACATCCTATATGTGTTGGACACATATCCCATACCCTTAAGCTTAACATTGTCATATTTCATTGGCACAGGTACTTTGCGGTAACAGAAGAGTCCATGTAACATAGTATTGGGCTCTATTGGGAAAGGCTACAAGATGCTTCAATCATCTTTTCTGTCATTCTTTCAAGTTTTTAAACAATAATATGCCCATAATATAATGGCAATTCCTCATGGTTGTTCTTGCCTGCAGATTAACATCCTTGAATAGCCTAGCTTCTATCATGGATGTGCCTAGGACAAAACTGGGTGTGCTTCTTTCTGAAACTTCTTCAAGTGGGTTACTTGCACCCGAAGTGTAGCTCTATTTTTTATTCATTGCTTCTTTTATGAGTGAGCATGATTGAAGCAAGTTAAAACTATGCCTTTCAAAAATAAGCAATCATGTAAATGAAAATTACCGGAGCAAAAATGACTCTTAATCGCTGACCACCAATGCAAATCTCTTCTCCTCCTGAAACTGGGGTATGGCCAATAGACCAATGATCTGTACCATATGTATTTATCATAAAATCATTAGATGATATATTCATCATAAAAGCATACATTTTTAGTTTGGAAGGAAAAAGGCCATAACCTGTTAAGAACATTACAGATGTAAAGCACGGTCAGTATTATTTTGGTACGAATTGATGCATCATGTTCTAATAAAAAATAGTACTTAATGTAATCACAAGATTTTTAGTTGTTTAATCAATAAAAAAAAGCATACAACACACGAATTCCTCTTAGGAGTCAAGGAACAAAATTTTCATTTATTTCCGTCAAAACGGCCGAAACGTTTTTGTTTTTTAAGAGACCAAAACGAAACACTAATGGAGTAATGAAATTCTAGTGCTTCCATTAAAACACACCAGAGCATAGCGAAATGCATCAAACCACAGCAATATATCAAGATAATAAATTTTGTAGACACGAATTTAAAACTTTTCATAGATACTGTAAAATTTTATTGAGAAAAATGTAAAAAGTTATATTTTACTACATCAATATTTGTCACTTCCGAAACATATCCGAAATGTTTCCAAAAAGTTTCCGTTTCCGTTCTTGTGCTAACCAAAACAGCACATCAAAATGAATTTGAGCCTTAGTATTATTCCTGGTAACCAATCAAAACCTTCTCCCAACTATTTGGGCCACTTAAATAAATTATTTTCTGCAACTTTGCTTCATGTAGGTAACATCTTTTTGCATTATTGACACATAGCACCATCCTTGTGCAAATAGATTCTTTAACTTGAAATATATATTTTATCCTTCTTAAACAGTCCACTAGTCTAGTCACTGGTCTTCATCACATATGACCAAGCCATCTACAAACACCACTGCATTAGAGTCTTTCCACATTCACAAACTAACTTCATAAACCTTCTGTAAGTCTTCACTCTAGCCCCAAACTTCCCTCCACCCCAAAAAATTAAAAAAGAAAAAAAAAAACCTGAAATATACATTAAAGATAATAAGGAAAATTAAGATGCAAAGGATGAATTAAACTTCTTGAACCAAGCCACAATAAGAAAAAGGCAATTCAAATTTCAGTCCAGACTCGTAATGCAGCTATGCATACATGGTCTTGATCAAAATTCAAGCAAAGGCCTCAAGGAAAGGTTGAATGAGGGAGGTTAAATAAGGAAAATTGTAACCTTGATCATAATGCAATAGCTATGCATACACAGGGGCAGCGCTAGGTAGAAGATGAAATTATTGTAAAGGCATGTGAGGCAATTGCTCCATTCAACTTAAAAAAATATTAGTTTTGCGCTATTTATTATTAATGTTCTTAACACTACTTACCACTATCAAGGTGCATTTTTTATGTACTAGTTGTCCTGTTCACAAAGTTGGTGTCTCTTATCATATAGAATAAAATATTATTTGATTCTGATTCAAGCATGCAAGAGAAATTATTTGATATAATATTGTAATGAAAATATAAAATGAGCATTATTAAACAACACTATCATGAATTGATATAACATCTATAGTATAAGATGGAGTTTTTATGCTAAGCAAATTCTTAAAGAAAAATGTAAATTTTCCAAAAAAATAGAAAATATAATCAGAATGATGTGATAGTAGCATTTTTGTAAGTAAAATCCATCATTATGAGTATTTTTATTTTAAATTCAATATCTCTTATTCAACCACATGACCCTTATCAAATACCAACAGTTTCTCGTTCTCATACAAAATGAGACTTCTTATATATAATTTGAGATTTAGTATTAAAATTTTGTACGATCCCATCAACAAAAATTTCTGGAGCCGCCACTGTGCATACATGGCCTTGATCAAAATTCAAGCAAAGGCCTCAAGGAAAGGTTGAATGAGGGAGGTTAAATAAGGAAAATTGTAACCTTGATCATACTGCAAAAGCTATGCATGCATACATGACCTTGATCAAAAATCAAGCAAAGGCGTCAAGCAAAGGTTGAATGAGGGAGGTTAAATAAGGAAAATTGTAACCTTTTCGAATGCGACCCATGGTATTCTTGTGGGCCAAAAGTATAGCATCAGGATTGCTCTTCTGGACAACTGAAAGACCTACACCAAACCATCAAACAGAAGATCATATCCAATTCAGCACCACCTAGGTAAAATAGCATATAAATCCAATCTTTCAGAAAAGAACTTCTAAAATAAGAAAGCAGAAAGTAATAAGTTTGTAGTTAACAACATTCCATGAGAGAGAACAAAAAATTTCAGCATTTAAATTATATTAAACAACTTAGACATCAAATCACAGTTTCGAATTTATATTCCTATCAATGTGTTTTTGTAATAGGTAGCCATTGAAGCCAAGGAGCATTTAACCAAAAATAAAATGATATGCAATACTTTGTAGATGCCTCAATCTGTTTGGTGATATATGCTCCCCCTCTTTCATGGAGAAGTCCTAAAGACTATTTCTTTACAAAGCAATGAACTCTGGTCCCAAAATAACAATATGAAAGATGTGACAACAACTAAGACCAAAAATGGATATTATCTCATTTCAGATGCACATGATTTTAAGCTTGATCACAAGTGTGACTTTAGTAATATCTATATTGCACAAGTGACAAAGACTAACATCTTAACTTATAACTCAACGTCTTCCTCTATCTTGCTGCTGATAGGGTAGTCATGGGCTGGGCCAGGCCAGGTACCAGTGGAGCCTAAGCTAGATAATAATGAAATGTGGTGGCCCAAGGGCAGCCCAGCCCAACATCAGGATTCAGGCCTAAATAGGATGGGCCTTGAAATACTGCCAAGCCCAGTCCTAGAAGCCATACAGTAAGCCCACATCCAACAATTTATGGGGCCATGCAGGCCAATAGCCAATGGCCAACCCTAGTTGCTGAAACAATTTACAAAATATATAGGAATACAAGTTTCGTGTATTTAGCATTATGGGATTAACTAGAGAAAAAGAAAAGGGGCAAAATGCAATCAAATGATCTATCGTGCCTAAAGTGGGCGAGAGAGAAAGAGACTAGACGAACCACTGTCAGGGAGTGGAATGGGTTAGAGAGGGAGAGGGAGATGGAGATGCTTGAATAGCACCTATGTTCTTTCAGCTCTCTAGTTTTCCCGAAATGCTGTAATGTATAAATATTGATTGCCATTATTCTTTTCTAAGCATAATCAATTCAATATTACATTATAGCGTAAAATGGGTAGGCCACAAACATAAAAATAGCAACAACAAAAAACCCAATCCCATTAAGTAAAACAAAGGTTTAAATTGGATGGGGTAGGATTGGGATTCTCCGAACCAGTAATAACCTATACCAAAATTGTAAGATCCTACCTGCATGGGATTTTCTACACAATCCAGATCAATTTTACCAAAATGAATCGCAAGATCATATGATCGTAAGATCTAAATAGGATTTTATCAACTATGAGCAGAACTACATAAATATCGGACTTCCTCCTCTTCCTGCACTTCAACAACACAGAGAACGCAACATATATTTCTTTCCTCCTCATTCTCTCCCTCATTAACATCAAGTTACTTTTGGCACTCAAAATTTATATGCTAGCAGGCCCAGCACTGTCTTCATCTTGTTTTTTATCCCTAATATTTCCCACATGCATATCCTTTTTTCTGTAGTGGGATTGCCATACCTAACCCTGTGTGAACTGAGACATGTCTCCATGCCAATAGATCAGACCTAGAAGTCTTCCTATTTGTCTTGTCGAACTAGAGTTTTATGACTAAACGATGTCCACTTCCAAAAGTTGTTTCCAGCCTCAGTGGTTAGAGTTTCTAAAACATCTCAGAAATATTTCCTAGAAGTTACCCTTAAAATTTTATGAGAGTTTCGTCTCCATTCTTGAAGCGAGTTTCCCCTCCGGGGGTGAGTTTCCTGGTAACTATGGACTTTGACCATCCAGCTAAAATTTCTATCTGTAAAGTCGAAGTTATAAAATAATATACATATTGATTAAAATATATAGAAAGGAACAACAAAACAGTTGTTGAAACTTCAAATAGTGTCACTAATTATTAGAGAGAATCATAAGATTCAAGTAAAACACTGTATATAATATTGAGCAAAATATCTGTAAATGGACTGGATTCCAGCATGGTTCAGAGTATTGGCCACAACCAACAAAACAATCCAGATGTCTCGTCTCACTTTGGGTCTAGTCTCACTGAGGTCTATTCAAGATTTTGACCTGACAAAATAATAAATGATGAATGAAGATGAAAGTTGTCTCATCTGAGACAAGATAATCTCGCTAACTGAGACCAAGTCAACTTGCCAAGATAGCCCAAGACAACCAAACAAGATAAAGCAAAATTTTATTGTCAGGAAGTATACTTTCTGCCACAACAAACACTCCCTGTAGTTCTGAAGTGTCTTAATTTCGGAAATTAGGGCTTGAATTATTTATTTGAAGCTCGTAGACGTAATTATGAAAGTTTGCAAAGTTGAGGATGCCAAAGATAACAGATGGATGCTGATTATTTCTTTGCCTCTCTCTACCTCGTTTTCCACTATATACATACAAACATCCAAAGGTTAATATATTCATCAATTGCATTGGATATTTATTATCGTAGTAATATGTAAATCGCACTAGCTACTGTGATAGCACTTTTGTTGACCATTTAGGCTATATTATGTACATTAGCTTTCAAATTGCTACTTGTAGCATAGTTTTTCATCATGCCAGAAGCAGAGATCAGAGACAGACATGATGTCATCACACTGCTAGCCAAGACCGTGTCTGAGACCAAAACTCTGATCCAAGGAGTTCCATGGTCAAATTATCTAGAAGGGACACTTCTGTGTTCCCACAGTTCAACGAAATGTTCCTGTCCCATTGCAAATTTCAACTGATACTGTTAGAAATGAGTAGGTTATCGTTGTTGTCAACAGATGTCTGACATTCAGAAACATTTAACAAATGAATGTTTAATGAAGTATAATCTGTTTATTTCAGTTCAAATACTTTCTGCAATAACTTACCATCAACGTGATCATGATGGTGATGAGTAACAAAGACGACTAACTTTCTGGGCAAAGCAGCAATTATTTCCTTGAGCTGATTGTGTGAACACCAGTGCAATGAAATGTCACAAAAAGTGAGAAAAAGAGATAGTGAGAACTAATTTCAGTCTAAGTTAACAACAGATTAAATCATCAAATTTTAATCACGGAAAACCACATGTCGAAATTACAAAAATAAGAAATTTTAGCCAATATCCTGCAGCATGAGTGACAGTGTAGACCCATGTATGGGCAAGGTGCAATTCTAAGACCAGTAATGAAGCAAACCATGAAAATTTTGGGGGAAAAGGGAAAGAAATAGCGTACATGTCACATAAGCAAGGAACTATTCTGAAAACAGGATTAATCAGATATTGCCAATGTATGTAGAACAATAAAAATCCAAATTAAAAAAATAAAAATCAATGGAAATGAAAAACAAATGCTTTTTCCAAACCTGATACTTTTAACTCACTTTTTGAAGGTATTTCATCTTAAAGTACTAGTCAAATTCAAACATTAGGCAATATAGTACTAGGAGGAGCTGATTCCTGACAAGAATTTCCTAAAAGAAAACACAATACAACAAAACTCTCGAACCATATAAGGTACGCATTCAACCAAAAAACGTTAAAGAAAAAAAAGGTCCTTCTGACTCTTCTGGACATTCTTCCATATTTTGACATGATATCTTAAGGTAGTCTGCTCTTAATGCTATCAGGTGGGGAAAGAGAACTGAGCACACAGACAAGAAGAGCATGCCTCAAGAAATGATGTCAATGTTGTCATCGTAAGCCTAATGATGTAGCTTTTGAAGTTCAAATGAACTAAAAATCATTACTTGGCATATTGAGTTTCCACACAGTAAACGCATGAGTCTTCTGCCTTGGAGAATAAAACTAGACTCTTATTATAAGGTTTTACGTTGCACACTCCAATGAGGGGTTTCAAGTCTCAACAAGGTTTCGATACAAAACAACCATAACTGGTTCTGGGGTCTAGTGAGCATCTCCATTGCAGCGAAAGATGAGCTTGTTATCCTAAAAATAATTATCATAGTATCCAAAATAAAATATCAGAAAAAAGCATGACTACTACTCTGACATCCATTACACGTCAAGGGTCTCTAAGGCTGGCAGTATTTTGTGTCCTTGCTGAGGATGGTTTTAAAGGCATCAGAACCACAATGCAATAGTTCAAATTGATATCATACCTCTTCATGAAATTCAAAGTGGCATCCTGGATCTACTATCAATGCATCTCCATGAGAAACAAAATCGCTATTTGTTGAACCATCAGACACACTCTCAGGTGCAAATACAACCAAGTTTGTAGTACGGAAAGGCTTTGCTGTTCTGCTTCCCATTGGCACGAGTTTAACACCAGGAGGGTATTCCTAAAAAATGTGAAATACATCATAGTTCTGTTACAGAACATTAATATCATGCAAGTAGTCCACAGTAACTAAACGTTTTTTAATTGAAGAAAAAAATGTCTGCATCTAATATTTCATTTAATACATTAAAATAAAATAAAAAACAGAGAAAATCAGAGTGAAAATTCATCTAAATCCTGAAAGTTTAGATGTAGAGGCTTGTTCAAAGGGACCCAAATACACATGTCAGGATGGGTATGAGTCTAGCCATCTGACTCATCTAAATCCTAAATCTCATGTTACAAGGACATGGTTAAATAACAAAGTTCTCAATTTTCCTTCTTAAATAGCATAGGGATCAAGGATCAAAATTTCATGTCAGTGTATTATTTTGACCAGCACGGACACAAAAACATTTCGGAAATGTTTTAGAAACATTTTGCATGAGTTTCCAAATCGTTTTGGACAGACAAAAAGAATTTTAATACATGGAAAGGTTGAGAAATACAAACACACACTTACCAAAATGTGAAAGCCTAATATCTATTATTTAAACACATTCAAATTTATAGATTTGTTCTCTGAATAACATAAAGAAACAAGTGGAAAATCAAAGCTAAATGTTGCTACAACCAAAAATTGTTTAGTAATGTCAAATAAACTAAGTTTATCAAAACACGTGTATATGATTCTATAAGTGGATAAGATCCCAACAAACTAAGGTCCAAAAATTTACTGAGATAGCAATAATAATATTGCTATCCTACAAATAATAATTCTTATTAATATATTAAATTAGGCCTTTTATCTAATAAAATTTATAAAAACATGTATGAGAGATTCCAAATTTGTGTCACCGCAACTTCTTGTTTCACTATATTTTGTTGTGCAATGTTTAGTTGTTTTTTGTGGAAGCACTGGAATTTCATTATTCTACTAGTGTTTCATTTTAATCTCGTAGGAAACAGAAATGTCTAGCTATTTCAAGGGAAACAAAATGCGATTTTGTTCCTTGATAGGGATAAAGGTAGTCAACATCTAAACGTAACATATTGTATTCAACGAGGGAACTTCACAGCCCGATATCCCAAACCTAGTCCCATTTCTCACATCTAAGATGAATGCTTCACTTACTTCCAGAGTGTCCTTGTTATTTAGTTTGTATATAGCAAAAGCCAAACAGTACAAAAGATGACAGACATAGTAACAAGGGGTGTGACTTCTTATTACAACACTTGTAATTAAGTACTATAACCAAGTTACAGATTCAGTGTTTCAATATTTTTTAGATCATGTTTAGTTCGCTGCATTCTGTTGTCTTCATTAGTATAGTCAAGTCTAAAGGAAATAGGTATTGATCTGATATGAGAAGGATTATTGCGAGTAAGCCCTACTAGAGAGAGAGAGAGAGAGAGAGAGAGTTGGCCATCTAGAGTCATTTTAGCGGTCATAACAAGTTCTGAGCTTATGTTGTAAATTTTGGCCCTGTCCAACACATATGTAAAATGCATTCAAAGAGGCAGCAAACCTGGAAATTCAAGGTGGGAGGGATTTTCCACTTGGCAGATTGAAATGAGTCATTTATGAGACCGATAACAACCAAAGGTCCGACACGGTCACCACTGGGTGTCACTTCGAGAAGACAATTTAGGCAACTTTCGACGGACATCCACTTACATAGCCCTGCATGCATAATTCCAAACATTAGTCGCATCTGCCTTGCGAAAAGATGCTATACTATTGTAACAACAATAAAGTTCTTGGGCTGCCAATCATGAGAATGCAGGTCAAAGAGATGCTTTCAAAATCACATTAAGAAGGTATAATGGTAATTTTATTATCAAAACTAATCAGATGAAAGCACAAATTGCTGATTATGCACAAAAAAAAAAAATTACTAAAAAGCTACCAAAAAGGAATAAAGCACGTAAAAGGAATAAAGCACGTACAGGCAAATACAAATTTTTACATAACAAATCCTACGACAGTTGACTACAAGTTTTTTGCATAACAAAACCTACTTTGATACGTGTGCATCACTGCAACATTTGAGCATGGTTCCCACTAATTCCACAAAATCAAGCACAATTTTAAATGCAACAACTTCTTTTGAGTGGCTAATCATTACACCAGTTTAGAGTTGTTGGTCTAAAAAAATTATTTCATGATACATAAACGTTAACCAAATGGCAAAGGTGATCATTACAAGTCAAAGAAAAATGATATGTATATCTGATTTTTTTTTTTTTTCTTGTATAGTACAAATCACCTACTTTGGTCTATTGTTTAGAAAACTCTACATTTTGCATACTAAGGTTGCGATCATTATGGCACATTAAAGATGACTAATTTTAGGAAGCAATGTTGCACATCACACAAATAGCATTCTCCTACTTCATAACCATATTATAGTTGTGCAGAGGCCTAAGAATTTTTAGCACGGACATCCTATATAATTCCTGACATACTATATAATTCCTAAGTATTCTACAAAATCCAATAAATATTACAACATTAATCAAGGCAAACCTTGTAAATCTCCATTTTCAGGTCCCAATAGTCCAATAATATACACTGTCTGAACAGGCAATCCTGGTCCAAACTCAGGTTCCTCCACACACTTCCAGAGCTTCCACTGAACACCAGTGGGCGTCCCAAAACCCACTTGTTGCAAAACCTACAATCACACCACTGATCTTTAAAGATAAAGAATTGCATATGATTCAATGCCAACCACTTTATTATCATCCCAGACATACAACGTCACTAATTTAAAAACCAATCTGTTTACGTGACAAAGCAATTCAAATATTCTCTGCCTCAAAAGCATTTGAGATCACAATTGAGTTCAGAACTACCTGGTTGAGAGCCAAATTGAGATCAAATTTACTCAAGTCAAGCTTCTGTGTACACGATTCTTCACCTTCGACAACAATTCTCGGCTGCGTCTCTCCTTTCAGTGAACTCAATTGCGTGGAAGGCAAGTCCCAGAGATCGGAATCGACGTAAGAATCGTACTCTTCGTCACCGAACTTCGGCGGCGGCGTTTGCTTTACCAGAAGGAATTCAGCGTCGTTGGAAGGGTTCTTGATGATCACTGCGAGGTTGTGAGTCGCCATGGAAGTGAAGAATGAAACTGAGACGTTGAAGACGAAGAGAGCGTTGGCTTTAGGTTAGGGGTTGGCCGTTGAGGTTTACATAGGTGGAGCGTTGGGAGGTAGTTGTACCAAACCATTGTGCGACGGTATCGGAAGAACGTATTGTACTGTAACCCGAAAAAATATATATATTTTTGTGCAGAACTTCCTATGGCAAAGTATTTAACGCGCCAACGAGTGTGATTTCACCGTTATTTGTCCTTTTGAATATTTTTTTTACCAGATCTTGGGCAAGGTTAATTATATATATTAATTATATAAATAATAACTAGTTACAAAAAAAACGTTAACGTTTGTAGTCCGATGAACATGACAAAAGATATATTTTTATAAAGAACAAATATTTTCGCATGCTGGAAGCAAGAATTCTTACTACTTCGGTACCTCCTGTTAAAAACATATTAGAGAATATATATTTAGTTTGACAAAATTATTCAATCTAGAAATTGTACAATGAACTATATAAATATATTTAATGTTAAAACATGTAAAATAATATTATTTAAAAAATAAGAAATAAAAAAATTTGTCATAAAAGGTCAAAAAATAAGAAATAAACAATTTTGGCACGTGATGTTGATAATCTTATAATCACTGTCCAAAAATCTCTCCATTTAAAGACGCCACCAGCACATGAAACTCCAAAATTTAATTCAAATAGTCAATCTATTTTTCCTAATGTCACATCATTCGAAAAGTTAACCACACCAACGCATATAGCTACTTGCACGTGTAAAATTATTAAGGGTATGTTTGATACTTAAAGAGATAAGAGAAAAAGGAATATTTATTTTCTCTCCGTGTTTGATTTATAGTGTAGAAAATTAATTTTTTTTATTTTTTTTCTAAATCAAGCAGAGAAGAAAACCCATTTTTTCTTAACTATTTTCTCCTATTTTTTCTTTCTTTCCTTTTCATTTACTTTTAATGAGTATCAAACACACCCTTAAGCACCTCATAATCTTTAAAAGAATACATAAGAATTTTTTGAAGGATTAAGTTATGTAATGGTTCTATGATCTATTCAATCAAGTTTCCTCACATATCATTTGGTGGAATGCACTAGAACCTTATAAAAAAAATACTTCAAAAAATTATTGTTCTCTTTTTTTTCTTAGTACGCTCGAGGCTATACTTTCTCTGCTAAATAAGTAAAACCTTGTTAGCTCAGACGAAAATGGGAATAGGGAGTAAATACTGAAGCCCACTTAACTTTGCTAGGCATTAGATAGAGGTTAACTCCGTTAAGTAAGGTATAGTCACGAAATTGAGCGAGTTATCCAAATTACTTAAGTAATAAATAGAAGAGTGTGAGTTTGAAGCCTTCATTGTACTATACTGAGCTTGTCACTCCTTGAGTACTCCAATTCATATTGTACCACGAACAACGTACAATTTTACCAATATTTGCCTTGTTATCCTCACCAATAAAAAGTACACTGATTGGTATGAATCGATACATACCATATTAGTGTTTATACGATGTAAAAAGATTTAAATATCGCACCGGTTAATACGATGTAAAAAGATTTAAATACCACATCGGTTAATTTACCGGCATGTATCGAACTGTATCGGACATACCGGCCCGTACCGAATTGTACAAGCCCATATCAGATTGTTCCGAACAATTTGATTTTTTACTTCATTTTTAATTTATTATTGTATTTTATATCAATTATTTCCTTTTGATGACTTTTAAATTTTAACATGAGTGATTTTTATATTTAGAGTATATACACATACACAACAATAGTTAGAACGTTTTGGTAGTGATTTGTTATATCAAAATGCTTAGACCTTTTGTTATAATATAATAAACAATAAGTATGTGTTTTAACTCTTTTTAAAATACTTAAAATTTATGATCTATTGTTTTGAAGATTCTTTAAACTACTTATAACTTGTGTATGTTTTGTTATAATTAGATTTTATTTCATACATTTATAATATATGCATATATATATATTATTACATAAATATAAAATATTTATAACGACAAATCTGATACGGTGCACTGGTACAGTTCAGAACCGGTATGTACCGTTTCAATGACAAAAACAATACAGTGATCAGTATGAGATTGACAGCTATGATAAAAAGAGAATTTGAATCTTGTCCATTTCCGATCAAAATAGAGGTCAATTTTTGTTAACTGATTGTGACCTGAGTAATGTGCATATAAAAGGCCCAACAAATCAGTTGGATCTCACTACTTACTCACAATATGCCCATGCCTAGCATTCAAAGGGCCCTGGCCTTATGTAATTACCTTTTGGATCTCGCATCTAAAAAATACGTAGCCTAGCATTCCTGGCTGAAACCCCCAGTTAATATCTTACCAACCAGGCTGCTGGAGTTTGCATAAAATATGGCCCATTGACATATTTAAAAAAATAAAGAACAAAAATATTATTTTAAAGTCATTCTATACATAAATTGTGTATGAGTTTTCTTTTTTTATAGCATTACACAGAAAGAAAATTGTTGTTCTTTGAAATTTTGGGTACAGAATTTTCCACTTAGTCTGCACTTTGCATAACTCCTGCCTAAGTTTCCCACATATTCATTTAAGGTTCTTACTAGCTAGCTGAATATTCAAATTGGCAGATTGGCAGCTAAATCTTCCTATCTGTGCTGTGTAATCGAGGAAAGAACATTGGATACCTTGTAAAGTAGGAGGTGAAGATGATATTCAAACTCATCCAAATTAAGATTATATACATTCATATATAGAGTAAAGCACGTAATTCATATCCCTTCTACAGAAATTAATACCTGTGTTGCATAGTTTGGGGGGGATGGACCTCTAAATTATGGAGGAAAACTGTTTAATAATAAGGCTCAAAGCTGCTTGGCTTTCTATAAAATGCAAGTGTGCCTGAGGCTTGGTTAGTGAAACCCCTTAGCCATCTTCTTTCCTATGGATTTACAATCATGCATCTGTGTGTGTGTGTGTGTGTGTGTGCAGAAAGTGGGACTCCATGTCTGGAATACTAGTGCGGGTCTAAAGCAATTCTGAGAAATGGAGCTGGGCCAAGACACAGGCAGAAGACAGAACAGTGGCTTGAGTCATATACCACCAGCAAGAAGTGAGTGGGAAAAGGCTAAAATGAAGTTAAACAAAAAGGTTGTGGGTTGATGCATTAAGAAGCACTTTGGTGCTAGACAAGGTGGGAACTGAAAACATATGAAACACAGCTTTGTATTTTGAGCATTTCACTTTTCTCAGTGAGCTCGTCAAAAATCAACGTACAGGAGGCGGATCCAAATTTTTTGTTTAATGGGGCAAAATTTATATAAAATCATACATGAAATTTTTTTAATTGACAATATATTTTTTTTAATAAATAAAAGGATTATAATATTAAAGACACTGAAAAATGGGCATCGCCTGTATACAAAAATTGTTCACAAGAACCCTATCAAAAACCTTAATCTAGATTTAACTGGCTAATATTCAAAATTTCAAGAAGGAATTTTAGAATTTTAGATAACCAAGAGTTTATGAATATGTATAATGAAGGGTTAATTAGAATTGTGTTGTTTATTTTGCTAAATAATATAGAGTTAATGAGATATGTATATTTTTGCTACTAGTTTAGTAATATTCTGTAGGAGCAAATATAAATATTACTAAATCCAGAGGGGGACAAATGTAAGATTTTGTAAATTCAGTAAGGGCAAAATATATATTTATAACCTACAATCAAATAAATACAAAAACAAAATTAAAAATAGTAAAAATAGTCAATCTAGTGGGGCCAATTCTAATGGGGACAACTGCC